>OY987314.1:7335620-7935620 GCA_963920655.1 Geranium rotundifolium
ACCGAGACGGAGGCAGCACCGGCGGAGGCGAGCGGGAGGCGGAGGCGAAGGCGGAGTCGGGACGCGAGTCGGGAGCCGGAGGCGGACGCGAGCGGGAGACAGAGGCGGACGCGAGCGGGAGCCGGAGGCGGACGCGAGCGGGAGACAGAGGCGGACGCGAGCGGGAGACGGAGGCGGAGGCGGAGTCGGGACGCGAGTCAGAGTTTAGGTTTTGACGAGGAGGGAATGTGCGCAGAAAAATAGAAAAAAGAAAGAGGCCTCGAGGTTTATAACATGTTACGACTGCGTGCCCAGTCGTTACATGTTATGACTGCGCACACAGGGGAGTGCGCAGTCGTAACATGTTATAACGACTGCGCGCGACCTCATGTGCACAGTCATCAACCATTGAATGGTTGACTTCAATGGTTGACTTTATATTCCGTCGCCTCAACGGCTAGGATCCCGTGGTTCGATTTGTGTAAAAATTATTGTGTATGTGTAATCCATGATGATCTACATATCCTATGGTTTCGATTTTTATAATTCACTTTTGTTACGTTCGGGATTTGAAGATCGTTAAATCGTACAATGTGAACCCTTATTTTTCATAAACATAAACTAGTACACTGAAGACGATTCAATGTTGGCAAAAAAAAATTTATAATCCAACCGTACGGATGAGACCGAAGATATGATTCTCTTTTACTCGTACAATATTGAATAATTTTATTGAAAAATCAACATCGATAAAGTACCCGATGAGTCGCAACACGTGTGTATATGCCGAGATCATCAATTTTTGCTACTTTTTTTAGTCGATTTCACTAATGTAGGGTTCTATTTCATGCATAGGAAACAGACTATCATAATCAAGACCTACGATTAAAAAAATAATTAATCGAGGGCATCAGAATTTGAGGTCAAACGTGAATTTCACTTAAATAGTCAACAATTTAGACTTAAGGACGGCGCAGTAATGAAAACGCGCTGTCCTTAAGTTGTGACTGCGCACATTTACATGTGGGCCGTCCTTAACACTTAGAATTTTTTTAAATTTAGCACATATTCCTAACTTAGCACAATTTTAGCACATATTCTCCTAAGACGGTATAATCGTACAAGTTTACAAACTTTTAAGATTTATTATCAATTCAAAACGAAATTACAACAATTGATTGGAACTGAAAACTGCTAAGATCTATTGTTATTCCTCCCGGCCTGTCAATCTCAATTCTGTTCGTGTTTGGCTCTTGGTAAGGCTCGTTCACCTCGTACGTGGGGGCTTCGCCTGTACGGGCTAGTGTCTTCGGGTTGTAACAACCCCTATGGCTGACAAAGTTCATAACTTTCCACCCGCGACCAGTTCTCGGATCTTCGACATAGAAAACTTGTTTCGCCTTTAAGGCAAGACAGAAAGGGTTCTCCCTGTGACAATTGGTTGTCGTGTTAACCGACATCAACCCCCGATCATGCCTTAATCTGCTCTCATCGTACCATCTACACTTGAACACAACCACATGCAAACTCTGGGGGTATTTAAGTACACAGACGTCCAGAAGAACACCAAAATATGTCTTGTCGATCGCTTCTATCATTATTCCTGAATTCTGATTCACTCTCCTTTCGTCTAATCATTGACAAACGAACTTCACGCCATTTACCGTACATTGCGAATATATGCTCGAATTCTGCATCTGTAATAACAATAAAAGTTGGGTTAAGTCCAAAATATTGGCAATAATTAGTACACGCGATTTTAGATTTGAGCACTTACACATTTTGCAATTTTTTTGTTGAAGGAAAGGACCCGATCTTCAGTGCTGCCATTGGGTTGTTTTCTTTTGAACCAGTTTTCATGGGTGTCTACGAATGTATCCATCTCTGCGCAATTCTCCGTGACTATCCAATGGGCCCAAAACAACTCATCTCTTGACAGTTTTGAATTGCGAACGACGCTACGCAATTCAATCAACTGAGACACTACCGAGAGGTCATGTACCATGGTTGAATTCACCGCGCCGGGAATGGACGAGGTACCCCGATTTAGGTACATGCGAGTAAAAATAACTGACTCGTGCATCAAGTATTGTTGCGCTATGCACCCTTTAGGATATCGCATGTTACACACACTTCTCTTGTACTCACCGAGTTGCCTGCACGTTAAAGTATAAATTCAAGTTCATTTAGGATGAAATGAACTGTACTAGCCGATAACTTAAATATCACATACCTTTCAATCGGAAACATCCACGTGAAGTGAACTGGTCCAGTTCGCAAAACCTGATCTGCAAGATGTATAGGTAGGTGCGCCTGTATTGTGAAGAATGCCGGGGGAAAAATCATCTCCAACTTGCACTGAATCATCGCGATGTCTTCTCTCATCTGGATGAGGGTGGATTTCTTTAACTCCCTGGCACACAACTTCTGAAAAAATGTTCCCAACTCGACCAATACGTCTGCTACTTCTGGATCGACGTATTTTCGAATCATAATCGGAAATATCCTCTGAATCAACACATGACAGTCGTGCGTCTTGAGCCCGTAAAATCTTTTTTCTTCCTTTATTTTACTCTTTAGACTTCCCGTATATCCACTTGGGTACTTGACCATCCTAAGATGGTCAAGTACTTCTCCACGATCTTTTGGCCCATGTATAGGCCAAAGATTCGGTCGCACGTTCAAGTCCTGTAACGTGAATCGGGCCTTCTCATCATCCTTAGTCTTCCCACCAACTCCCATAACGGTGCTCATAACATTATCGCACACATTCTTCTCTATATGCATCACATCAAGGGCATGTCTCACTTGATGAGTCTTCCAATAATCCAGCTACGAGAATATGCTTTTGTGCGTCCAACAATACTTCTCCCGAGTGGCCTTGGGTTTCAACAATGGGTCCAAGCTCTATACTGGATATTCATTTTGCAATATGAATGAAAATACTTCCTCCCCAGAGCAGATACGAGGCGCGTCTCTTTTTTCAACTGTTCCATTAAAAGCTTGTCTCGCCCGACGCAATCGATGCCTTCGATGTAAGTACCTGCGTGCACCCAAGTACGATGTTCTCCCCCGTTTATGAGTGGAATCAATGTCGTCCATGCATATAGGACAAGCCTTGTAACCTTTTGTTTGAATTCCACCCAACATGCCCAGCCTTGTATAGTCGCTAATAGTCCACATCACTGCAGCACGCATTTGGAAAGCTTCATCCTTAAACCCATCCCATGTCGGAACTCCTTGATGCCATAGTTCCCGCAACTCATCGATCAATGGTCTCATAAAGTTATTCAAACATTTACCTGGTGACTTTGGACCAGATATCAACATCGTCAGCAGATTGTATTCCTTCTTCATTGCCATTGATGGGGGGAAATTTAGCGGGATAGCGACGACGGGCCAAAGGCTATAAGGCGGTGTGTTTGGTCCGAACAGACAGAAACCGTCAGTTGCAATGGCGAGGCGCACGTTACGAATTTTTGCTGAAAAACACGGGTAGGTCCTGTCAAACGTAATCCAATCTTCTCCGTCTGCTAGATGTTCGAGTGTATCATCGTCCACCCTCTCCCGCTCCCCGTGCCAACGCATCCACTCAGACGTCTCGGGTACGGCAAATAGTCGCTACAAACGCAGTGCCAATGGAAAATACCATAATTTCTTCTTTGCCACTGTCAAACTTCCAGCATATTCGTACCGACAATCTCCACATACTGGACACTCTGTGCAATATATGTGCTCTTTGTAGTACAATATGCAACCGTGGTAACATGCATCATATTTCACCAACGGCAATTCTATTGACTTCAATTTCTGCTTCGCTGATGCGTAGTTTGCAACATGCGCATTGGGTTGTGGCAACTTGCTGGAAACGTACGCAGCTACATCGTCAAATGCCGTGTCTGTCATCCCCGTATTATGTTTGATTGACAGAATTTGCAGCAATTCGGCCAACACTGTATCATCGCTACCATCATACAATAGTTTCTCCATCTCTGCCACCAACTGCTTGTACTTTCTCGTCGTTGCTTTAGCAACATCAGCATCTACTTGAATCGTCATATCAGTTGCTTCTCCAAGTGGTTCAACTCTAACATCTCGACCTGGGTCTACATCATGCACGAACTGATGAACATGGTCAACCACGGGACTGTGAACAGGGGAATAACGAAGACCCTGGTTACTGCTCTCCCCGACTTCTCCCACTTCGCCATGTTCGGTCCATATTGTATAATATCTCATGAACCCTTTCCAAAGTAAATGTGTACAAATGGTCGGCATCTCATGGAAACGAAAATTACAACATGTCAAACACGGGCACTTGAATCGATTTGGGCCGTATTGTATAGCATTTTCTCTCGCAAAAATTACGAAACGGCTAACACCTCTCTTGAAAGCATTTGTTGACCTATCCATTCCCATCCACGATCGATCTATTTTTTATCTACATTTGAAACAATCACTAATTACTAAATCACACTACTATATCTAAACTCTATTTCGAAATAAAACGATATATATATATATATATATATATACATACCTTAGAATGGACGAATGATGTGCACATACAATGTCTTCGGATTCTTGATGGGTTTATTTGCCTCAACAAGTCGTATATTTGAACCCTCAATTTTGGAAGAAATATCAACTATCCAAATAACTCCCACAACACAACATCAACTTTCTGCAATTTATAGGCAGAAAGTTGATGACTTCGCACCAACAAAAGTGCGCAGGCACAAGCTAAGGACAACGCACATTCACCGTGTGCGCTGTCCTTGGCAACGGTCTCATGTGTAACGGCTATACATCCGACCGTTGCCAACGGACGGTCAATTTTAATAAAAAAATACAGACTGCGCACGCTCATGTAAGTGCGCAGTCCATAGCTTGTAACTGTGCACTTTCTTGTCTTATGCCTGCGCACATAGACGGTGCGCTGTTCTTACTGTGGCTTAGGACTGCGCACGTTCTCTGTGTGCGCAGGCGTCAAGACAATATGGTGTAGTGAACCAAAAGATTTTAAGCCACAAAATTATTTGATCATTCATAGGTTGATATAAACATTATCCACAAGCTATCGTCGGCGGAATATATTTTTGTATCAAGTACAAGCATGGGTGGCTCCCAGAGAATACTAAATTGTTGGAGTTCCAAATTAAAGATTAAACGTGAGTTGATTAGCTATCTACTATATTGTCATCGAGTGTTTGTGTTTGAGACATGAATGTAAGTTTTGACAGCTATTGCGTGTTTTAAAGAGAACAATGGACAGACCGAAAGGATGAACTAATTAATTTCGAGGTGTTTGCTTCAACAAATTATTCGCATTCCACATATCGTTTTGTTAGTCATGCATTGATGTTATCATTCCGTGACATATTATCTTTTTAAGGTTATATATGCTTTGGGAGCATGCGAGAGGTGGAAGACGAATGTTGATGCCAACTATTGTCATTGGGTTTGTCGATGATAATGACGAGAACCAAAGATCCAACGAGCGAGGGGTTGAAGACATCAATTTCCATCAAATTTTCCCTTATATCATAAGTTGAAATATTTATATTTAAATGTGGGTGCCATATATTGTGGAATACAAATTTTAAGAGACACTTATTTAATTTACAATTAAGGGTACAAGTGTTAATTCACATCAAACTAACATTTCCCGCTTTTGTGTAAGCTCCAATGATGGGTAATTTTGTCTTTCTCAAGAGTCTCTTTTGCCATATGAATTTCTACTTGTTGGTCAAGGAAACGACGATGTTAAGGAATTTGGTGTTTTTGATGGAAAGATGGTCCCCAATGCGCTCTGCATACCTAGCAAATAGATGTTCAATCACACCCTCTCCAAAGTGAGCTGTTATCATGGATTCGAGGACCGCTCTCATGACATTTGCCACAGTTTTTCCAGTCTCGCGCTCGTCAAACAAATACTTTTGAATGTCGCTGCCATCCCAATTGGTTTCGAAGCACCCTAACTCCTCAATTGTGAAGGACCCTTGTCTCTCTACAATCCCCTTCACTTCTCTTTTAGACGGATAGTAAATTGGAATATTGAAGCTGTCCACGTTACCTTCTTCAATTTCCCCCTATCATTTTAATATACAAACACACAGGTAAGTCTCTTTTTTCAATGTGTGGGTGTGTGACAGTATTTAAATATCTAACCTTAATTATTGCTTAAATCGTCAAGTACTGTTTAAATTTAATTACCTCCTCTACCAAGTCGACCATTGATTTAGATAAGAGCTCCAAGAGAAGACATGAATCAGTGCGAGTTGGATCGTCGCTCTTACCGACGAATGCAAGAACCATTCCTCCTCCTGCTTTCATTTCCTTGGCTCTGTGGCTGAGGAAACTTGAAAAGTCGGTTTGAAACTGCTCCTTATATGCTTGTAGTACATTTGGAGGACTTGTACTTCCAATGTAAATGTTCCTCTTGTTGTTTTCGATCCCTCTAGGAACCTAATGTGAATACATCCAAACGAAACATTCAAATTTCAGACAAATCCTTGTATATTTTTTGTTAAAATGGATTTATACAGCCGTAAAATTAAAACCTGAGAAAGCCAATGAAGGCTGTAAGAAGAGTGAACGAAATGGAGGGTTGCAGTGGGAAAGAGCCTTCCGTGGAAAGAACCAGGCGTTCCCGAGACGTAACAGGACACCGAGGCTCTGCCTTTCCCATTCAACAGTCTCTTGTAGAACTGAGGCAGCGACACGAAAACAGAGTTGAAGTCGTTGGCAGGAAGATCGTTGAGGAAGACCTGAAGCTCAGGGGGAGATTGGGACGACCCCACAATGGCATCAATGACATTGGAGAGGGACAAGAGGGTGTTGGGTCCAGAAGAGCAACCCATGTCCGCCATTGCGAAACACTGATCATCCGAGAAGGAGTCGTGGAGGCGCATAGTGTTAATGATGGATTGTTCCACAATTGGCCTCGTCTTGGATATCACAGTCCTCTGGAGGAATGAGTTGTTGGCATAACTGTTGGCACCATGATCACTACCATTCATACGGAGATAGCTTACTATTCCCATGTCGTTTGTGCATGATAATATTTTTGGTAATGGCTTGGTTTTATAGCTCCAACTCAATGTATATACTATATACTATTAATGTCTCGTGCATGGCTACAATATGGCGAAATGCCATGATCAATTATTGGCATCGATAAGGAAGACAGCTCAAATTAATATATAGTCAGTGAGTGGATAAGAAGATATAATAAAGTCATATATTTTATTTCTATACCGCTACAAATTATTGAATATCAAATTGGAGTTTAAATATAAGTTGACAAACTAGTAGCAAACTGTTATAATATAAAAGAGGGGAAACTTTGCTGATCACTAACATGTACTATTCAATTTTTGCATGTTACTATTCTCTACTTTTTTTTACTTGCACGTCATCACGGTAAAGTTTTACATAATTGCACCGTCCATCACAGAGTTAAGTTTGATGTAAAATGTCCATAACACCCCATATTAAAAAAATTCAAAAAAATATCTTTTGAACTTTTTTTAAAAATACTTTTTATCACATAAATAATAAAACACTGATTTCAAAATTATTTTCTTAAAAAAATTGTTTTTTCAAAAAATATTAAAAATAAAAAACCACTTTTAACAACGTTTTTTTATTTTTAATATTTTTCTAAAACAATTATTATTTAAAAATAAATAATATACAAATAATTTTTTATTATTTATTCCATAAAAAAATTTATAAAAAAAAAGTTAAAACTGATTTTTTTTCATTTACTTCATTTGTAATTACAAGGGTATTTTAGTCATTTAAATATTTCAGTTTCAAATTTTATTAAATGACTAAAATATCCTTATATTTTAAAAATAAAAAATGAAAAAAAACCCATTTTCTTATAAAGTTTTTATGGAATAAATTATAAAAAAACTGATTTGAAAAAATAGTTTTTTTTAAAATAGTTTTTTAAAAAATATGTTAAAAAAAATGTTGTTAAAAGTGGTTTTTTATATTTAATATTTTTTAAAAACCCTATTTTTTTTAAAAAAGTAATTTTGAAATTAGTTTTTATTATTTATCTGATAAAAATATGTTTTTAAAAAAGTTAATTTTTTTGAATTTTTTTAATATTGGGGTATTATGAACATTTTACATCAAACTTAACCCTGTAATAGACAGTGAACTAAATGAAACCTTACAACGGTGACGAGTAAATATAAAAAGTAAAGAATAGTTACACGCAAAAGTTACATAATACAGGCTAGTAATCATAATCATAGTCACTGACTGTGGTGGCATAATCAGTGAGTGGATAAGAAGATATTATAAAGTCATATATTTTATTTCTATACCGCTGCAAATTATTGAATTTCAAATTGGAGTTTAGATATAAGTTGACTAGCTAGTGGCAAACTATTATAATAAAAAAAATATAAGTATAGTTCAAAGACAAATTGTTAGGAGTCCAAATTAGAGAAGGAATAAGAGACCGATTACAACTTCCCTTTTATTTTATTTTTAATTTATTAGTTTTGAGTCTTTTAGTTTGGATTAGTTTTGGATTATATAATCATAATTGATTTGGGTTTCGTAGTTGGCAGCTCTTGTAGGCTATAAATACCTATAAGAGCATATGAATAAATTATTAAGAATTTTGAGTATTAGTTATAGAGTATCAAGAGGTAGGAGCTCTCTCTCTCGAAACGAGCTCGTGTTATTAAGAGGTAAGAGCTCTCTCAAAACGAGCCTAATTGTTTGACCATTGCTCGCGGCAAGAAGCCTTGGTTGTCTTCCCGCGAGCCAACTAGCAGATACATCGGACCCATAACGAGATCCCGAGTCGGGGACCGTAACAATTTGGTATCAGAGACTAACGTTATGGGTGAAGAAATTGTTGACCGGTTTGAGAATTTTATGCGCACATCCGACCAGCGGCAACAAGCCATGGAGACACAACTGCAGGCACTAGCAACACAGATGCGACAATTGACAGAAGCACTAAACGGAGGTCGAACATAACCCAACCAAGGAGTTCAAAGCCGACCAACTAAGATAATTAATCCCAGGCGAACGGAAGGATTCGGGGGGTGCGGAGAAACTGGACCACCGCGTCCAGCAAGGATGGATTTTCCCCGTTACGACGGTGGGGAGGATCCGGTGGCCTGGCTGAACCGTTGTGAATGCTACTTTCTCCACCAACGCATACTAGAGGAGGAAAAAGTGTCGTTCGCGGCTGTCCACATGGAATTAGACGCACAACTCTGGTTCATGAAATTGCAAAGGGATCATCCTCAGATTTCGTGGGGCGTTTTTAAACACTTTTGTAACGTTAGATTTGGGACACAGCTGAGAGGGAACAAATTGGGCGAGTTGTCCAAACTTAGACAAACAGAGTCAGTCGAGCAATACTAAAGGCAATTCGAGAAAATTTCAGCTCAAGTACCATCCTTGTCGGCCGAACAAGAGGTATCGATTTTCATTAGTGGCTTGACAGATGCTCTGGCAGTGGACGTAGAGGTTCAACGGCCGACCGATGTCATGACTGCCATGGCCTTGGCTCGAATGTATGAACCCGTTATAACCAGGAGTCCAAAGATGTGCTTAATATCAAGCAAATTCCAATAGAACCGAGACTGAGCCAAACACCCTTTGTAAGACGAATATCTCGGGAGCAAAGATCGGAGCGGATGTCCAAGGAACTTTGTTTTAATTGTGACGAAAAATACGAGCCCGGACATCGTTGCAAAAGGTTAATCTGGCTGGAGGTCGTGGAAGAAGTTCAAAGCGATTCAGAGTCGCTTCATAACATCTACGATCCAGGAATTTGACGCTTGCGGTCAAGCGCCATTTGAAAGGGGGAGTAATGTTAGGAGTCCAAATTAGAGAAGGAATAAGAGACCGATTACAATTTTCCTTTTATTTTATTTTTAATTTATTAGTTTTGAGTCTTTTAGTTGGTATTAGTTTTGGATTAGTTAATCATAATTGATTTGGGTTTTGTAGTTCGCAGCTCTTGTAGGCTATAAATACCTATAAGAGCATATGAATAAATTATTAAGAATTTTGAGTATTAGTTACAGAGTATCAAGAGGTAGGAGCTCTCTCTCTCAAAATGAGCCGTGTTATTAAGAGGTAAGAGCTCTCTCAAAACGAGCCTAATTGTTTGACCATTGCTCGCGGCAAGAAGCCCTGGTTGTCTTCTTGCGAGCCAACTAGCAAATACAGCGGACCCATAACGAGATCCCAAGCCGGGGACCGTAACACAAATCTCTTGCAAATTGCTCATCAGAACACGAGTATCTTAAATTCTTTGGGTATCTTGAATGTCTAAAGTATCTTGAATGTGAGATTAGCTTGCCCACCCAACAAATCGATGCGTAGGCAAAGTAACAAATTATTTAAAATCTAGTCAAGGAATAAGTAATTTTTGTTACTGTGATAAAAAGAGTGTAGAAAATAAATTATTAATGTTTAATACGTATGAAATACAATAGGGGAGAACCCTTCGGATAGAAACTTATCAAATAAATAGGAAAAGTAACAATATAATAGGAAAACTATCCACAGTAAAAAAACCTAAATATTAAATAATAAGATTAATCTAGAACAGATTAGCATTCCAACAAAAATATAAGAAACACCAAATAAGTTCGAATAATATTAATTATGCACATCATACCCTAATAAAATAATTGAAAAATACAAAATCTTGATTCAACGTGTAAAACTGAAATATTGTAAATATTCAGCTTGAATTTTTTAATGCATCCATTTAAAAAAGTTCTATGAGAGACATGACAGGGTATAAAAAGGTTGAAAAAGGAACGAATAAATGTATAGATAAATGCTCGATTGAATGCAAAGGAAATGAACAGAACCATCACCGTCAATACCCCCCTCTTAAGTTTGAGTATGAACTGTGGAAATGCTTAACTTGCAGGAAAGATCATGGAAGTGCTCATGTCGAGCCTTTTTGTGAAGATGTCTGCAAGCTGGTGATTGTTAGGGATTATTGTCACACGAAAAGACAATCACTCTCTATATGCTTGGTATGCTTGTGAAAAACGGGATTTGAAGCAATATGAATAGCAAAATGATTATGACAAAACAGAGGAATCGAGCTGGGTTGGGGTGCTTGAAGGTCGCTAAGTAGGTGTTGTAACCAAACAATTTTTCGACTGGTGTAACTCATTGCTCTGTATTCTGACTCAGCAGATGAACAAGAGACCGCAGTTTGCTTCTTAAACCGCCATGAGATTGGTAAGGCACCAAGAAAAATGATGTAGCTAGTGTCTGAGCAGCCTGCCCAATATGCGTGTGCAATAGGCCTGAAGATATAAAGGATTTTCCGAGGGAAGCAAAATACCCTACCCATAGCTACTCTTAAGGTATCAGAAGACGTGGAACGTGACATCTAAGTGTGTTTTCGTGGATTATGCATAAACTGGCTTAGAATGTGTACTATATAACTGACGTTTGGGCGAGTAATAGTCAAGTATAGCAGGCGGCCAATAAGTCGGCGATACACACCGACATCCTCACATAGAGGGCTAGACTCAACTGAGACTCGATGTTGTGGAAACAGAAAGATGGTTAGCTTACAACCAGTGAGTCCACTGTTAGATAAAATGTTATCTGCGTACTTTCTTTGAGTGAGGATTATACATGCGGGCGATCAAGCGACTTCAAGACTAACGAAATACATCAACTTGCCCAGATCTTTAATCTTCATCTGCCTATCCTAGTGTTTTTTAAGTGTTTGAATGCTTGTGGGATCATGTACAATGATGATTACGTTATCCATGTAGATAAGAACGACAATAATTCGCAAGATGTGAAGGTGAAAAGGGAATAATCAACATTAGATGGCTTAAATCTGAGTTTCATTATCGATTCAGTGAACTTATGATACCAATTGTTGGAGGCTTGCTAAAGCCCGTAAAGTGACTTGTGCAATTGAAAGACGTGTTTCTCCCCCATTTTAAGAAATTCACGTGGCACCTTCATGTAGACTTCTTCACCCAGATCTTCATGTAGGAAATCATTATTCACATCAAGCTGGTGGAGTGGCCAATTCCAAACAGTTACAATGGCAAATAAGCAACGAACGGTGACATTTTAGCAAATGGATCGAATGCCTCATTATAGTCAACACCCTTTATCTGAATATATCCTTTCACAACCAGGCGAGCCTTGTATCTCTCAATGCTGCAATCTGAACGATACTTTACTTTGTACACCCATATGGAATCATAACGTGTTTTTCTTATGGTAAGGTTGTCAGGGCCCACGTTTAATTAGTTTCAAGTGCCGCAATTTTGTCTTATGGCTTCCCTCTAGTGTTCATACTTGACTGCCCGATGAAAGATATGTGGCTCACATGCGGATGAGATGATTGCTAGAAAGGGAGTGGGAGATGAAGAAACTTTGTCATAGCAAATAGTGTGAGATATATGATATATCGTCTAGTTAGATGAGAGAGTGGTGAGTTCTGTTTTGGCGATGTATGGCAAAAGGGTGTAGTCATACCCACTGAGACGCTTGAAAATGATGCGGACATGTTTGGCCGGGAGCGACGAATCTTCAAGTGTTTGTGAATTCATAGGTGCATATTGAACTGCCTCTAGATCATCCTCGACCTGACCATTGATAGTAAAGGTAAGACCAGAGGGACCAAAGGGGGGTTCAGTAGTACCCTATTGTCTATATTTGTGCATCTATCACTAAAAAAACACATTCTCTCACTCTCCTCAGAACTGTATCGGGAGGTTGGCTTGAAAACGAAAAGCTCGCGCCACTTCGAGGATATGACGGTGTTTTAGTGATAGGTTTTTAAAACTAAAATATTTTTAATATTTAACTTAAATTTATTGATCACATGATGCATCTATTTATACAAGTTTTAGAAAAGACGTGAGAGGGTAAGAAAAGTTGAAAAGGAAACAAATATATGTACAAATAAATGCAAGGGAGATGAACTGAACTATCAGTCAATAACGTGCAGCTTAAAGTAGGCCTATACATAATCACCTTATCTTGAACATCAACGATGCCACCGATTTACTAATCTTGACAAGATAAGAAAAGCATTTATCCAACACAAACCAAACAGCTAAATCATGAAGTATTTTGTTTCGGGATCTTCTTTGAGACATGCATAAGTCAATTGGATATGTTCTTTTCTATTTGCGAAACAATCTTACATTCGTATAATATATAATTTTAATTGATATTTATATGCAAATTTGCGAAACAATCTTATATTCGTATAAAATATAATTTTAATTGATATTTATATGCAAACCCACCGTAACAAAAAAACCCTAGTTGGCGCAGGGTTTTCTTTGCGGTTTGTACCCTTCGCCCGTGGCGATTTGGGTTGTTCGTCGAAAATCGACGATGTCTCACGGCGGCACGATTTCGTCTGTGAGGGCTTCTAGTACGGCTACAGTTCCGGGTCTTGCGGTGGTAGCTGCGACGACAGCTGGTGGTGAAGGAAACAGATCTAGTGGGATGGCAGGAACAGAGTCGAGTGCAGTGGGGTTGAGGACGGAATTGCAGGTGGGGCGAGCTTGGGTCGCGACGGTAGACCGGTACAGGGAGGGAACTGGGGTTATCTGGCGTCGGTGGGCAGATTCATGCAAGCATACCGAATTAGGGGTTCTCGGCTTGCTTAAGTTTCAATACATGGGAACCAGCGGTTTTGATTGGTTGGTAGATCGGTATTGGGAGGGATATGGAATTATCTGGCGTCGGTGGGCAGACTCATGCAAGCACACCGAACTAGGGGTACTCGGTTTACTTAAGATTCAATACGTCACTTGTGTATCCTATTGTGATCGGTACTGTAAGGAAAAGAGGGGTCTTTGGTGTCGATGGGTTGATCGGGTTAAACCTAATGTGCTGCGAGAATTTGAATTTCGCGATGCCCATATTGATCGCAGGGTTGATCGAGGAAGCTGGTTTAAAGCGGTATGCAGCAAGATCACGGGGTTTCTCCATCCGTATGAGTTGGAGGTCGTGGCTCTGCATGAAGCTAATTAGTTCGAGTCGATTGGTCTCCAGAGTTATCATGGATGCTTGTGTAAATCACTTTGCAGCAAGATCACGGGATTTCTCCATCCGTATGAGTTGGAGGCCGTGGTTCTACGTGATGCTAAACAGGTCGAGCTGCACAACTTTGGAGGAATCATTAGCGAACGGTGTTGCGTACTACCCACTATCGGAACATGTGTTCTTTGTTTTACTTGTAATCAAATGGCTCACGAATTGGCCATGTTTGCTTTAACTAACAGTAGCTGTGATTATGGTGAGGGGTATGTTTCAACAACTGTAACTTCAGCTGTCCGGCTTGATGTCGAGTTAGTTGCTATTTAATCAATAAAACTCGCTTTTACTTTAAAAAAATAAAAACTTGATCAATTGCATTTGCAATGAAAATATGTCAACCTTTATTCAAGATGAAAGTTGTTATTTTGCCAAAATTATGACATGACAACTCCTATTGGAATTGCTCTAAAAGATTATAGTTTGAATTGCTCTAAAAGATTATAGTTTTTATTCTCTGTAATTGAAACTTAATCACTATAGCCAAATGATTTGAAAATTAAAATAAAGTTCTCCCTTTCTAGTACTACTTTCTACCAATTGCTTGAATTCGCTCAATGTATGTCGTCGTATACTAGGAGATTATGGATTATACGTGATAATAAACGAGTTAAGGGTACCAAAATTATCGGATTTCGGCATAATCCGATTTACTCTCAATCTATCCTTCCCATACCAAGTTCAGGTTTATTTAAGGGGAAAAAACAATTTAGTACACCCAAAAGAATTAAATTATAATATTAATACACTCAAGTTTAAATTTACCTTTTCCGCTCTCTCATTTTGACAATTTTTTGTCCCATCCATTAACACCGTTAAAAAATATATTTTTGAATTAATTTTTTTAAATATTTTTGTAGAAATGACAAAAATACCCCTACTATTTGATACCTATTTTTGTTTGATTGTCTTTTCAACGTACCCTTCTTTGTACAACTCTGATTTTACTTTCTGTGAGCCATGCTCCTGGAAAAACATACTGCAAGTTTTTTTTTAAAACAAACACAGTTTCAGTATTTGAATTCCAACAAAGAACACAATACCATCTATGGTCATAATTCATAAATGAAGCAGCTTTCCTTCCTTTTCCTGGAAACTAAACAAATCCCATCTGAGTTTTTAATTTTTATTTCCAGTATTTACCTCTAATACGGTCTCTTCCCGAGCATTGCCCATAAATCTTCTTCCACCTCTTCCCTTGACAGCACCGCCGTGAACTCGGCTCTCCGATCATCCCTCAGCTGCGGCGCATCCACCTCGGGATTGTCGAACCTCGTCGGAGACGGACCCAATTGATGTTCCTGCGGCGGCGGAGGAGTCATGCACGCCGCTCTTCTTGTCCGGAGATTCCATTGCCTCGCCAGCTCCAAGCCCTGATCTAAAATCGATACTTTCAGCTTCTTGGCCGTGGCTTGAAGATCGAGGGTCAGCTTCTCTCGAACTTCTTGAACTTCAAGCCCGTTTTCGATTTCTAGGTCCAAATCACCGAATATGCACCAAATTGGAAATTTTTCGGATGTGGGTGGAGATCGAGAATAGGTCAATTGAATCGAAGAGTGGGAATGAGTTTGATTTTGATCTCGATCCCAATCCCAATTCTGATTTAACAGATATTGGGGACGTGAAGTTAGGGGTACCGGACTGGACCTGCTCGTGCTTGGAAGGGAGATAGGGGTTTGTTGCGAGCAAGAGGGGTGCGCGAGGGGGTCGAGACGTGGAGGATCGAGCAGGTTCGTGGCGAGGTTCGAGGATGGTCTCCGGCGGTGGAAGAGGTGGTCTCAGGGTGGGGATAGAACCTGGTCAGGGTAGGGAAGGAAGAGCTTTCGGGATTCTCCATGGTGATAGGCCACGAGCAGGTAGGAAGAAAAAAAAAGAATTTAATTGTACAAGGATATTACTTTGAAATTTTAAATGGTAATACAGGGCATTTCGGTATTTTTACATAAAAGTTAACTCTGTCATGGATGGGACAAAAAAATAGCAAAATGAGTGAGCGGATTCAACAAATTTAAACTTAAGTGTATTAATGTTAGAATCAAGTTCTTTTGGCTGTACTAATGTGTCTTTTCCCCTTTATTTAATGCTCATGATTGCTCTTCTTAATTTACCATATTAGTAAATGTCTGATATTTTTAAAAATATGTTTGTTTGATTTGTTTATGTACGAACCCACGTCTAAACTAACACGGGAAACATGTTTCCTTCATAGATTCATCAAACATATTTATACATATAGTTTTCTAAAACAGCCTTTTTATGAATTTTTAGGTTAATCGATTCATCAAACGTACTTATACACCTAGGGGTGTTAAAAAAAACCGAACCGAACTAAACCAAAAAATGGTTGGTTTTTGTCGGTTCGGTTCTGGTCGGTTTTGCTCTTGGTCGGTTCGGTTTCGGTTCAATCAACCAAAACCGATAAAAATTGAACTGACCGACTCCGGTTCAAATTATAATGAATTCTCCGGTTTATGCTTCAATTTTTGGTGTTTTTTAATTGAATTTTTTTTGGGCTTTATTAATGTTTTATTTTAGTTTGTGTAAAATTATTATATATAATTCCTCTAAAAACCGATCGAAATCTAATCATTTTTTGGTTGATTTATAATTTTTTTTGGTTTTTTAGTTGATTTTCGGTTTAATTTGGTTCAAACCGAAAACCGACCGAATTTTTTCGGTTCGGTTTCGGTTTGATTTCTTCAAGAACCAAACCGGTCGGTTTTGGTCGGTTCGGTTCAAAAACTGAACCGTGAACACCCCTGTATACACCCAAGCACGATTAGCACGACAAGTATGGAACCATTATTGGATAACCTTATGTGATTATTATCTTAAGTTTTACTTTATAAGGTATCCGAACAAAGATCGAAATAATGTCCTGTAAAATTCAGCATCGTCTACAAATTTAATTCACTGTAAACGAAGATTTTCGGTCAGAATCAAATGTCGGTCTAAACCAAATTGATGTAGAAGGTGAAATAAAGAATCCAATATGATAAAAATAAGAATTGTTGGATGTATGTAACTCATTTTACAATTTCCGGACAGTAGCATTGTAGAGTGCAATCTTGTGTCATTTGCTTATCAGATTGCATTATAGTTTCATTTTAATCTTGTTTATATAGTTTTGGACTAAATTAGTTTGTCTAACAATATTAAATATTTATATTTTTTGTGTAGCAAACGATAGACAATCCTAATCAATTTCAAAAGGGAAATTTCCAAAAATCCTAGCAACGGAAATGGAGAATGGTAGCAAACGATAGACATTCTTTTAGAGTGTTTATAATCCTTGCAAGCTCCGATTCTGAACCTCGATGACTTCCCACTGCCTCATATATGAAGAATGGGAGAAAAATGAGATTTTTTAAATTATTTAGCAATATGTATTACTACTGAACATATTTAACAGAAAAGAGCTGGACAATTCATCACTCTATGCATCTGTTTTATTAATAATAGAAGAAATGACATATTGATACACAGAAAAGATACCGTTTCTAACTCTAATACACTCGAGTTTAAATTTATTATTTCTGCTCACCGGATTTGCCATTTTTTCCCATCACTAACGGTGTAAGATAATGGACGGAAAATTTTTATTTTCTGTGAAAAGTCAAAATTGCCCTCAATTATTCATCAAATTTTCAAATTGATGTCATTATTCATCAAATTGTAATACTTATTTAATAATAAATAATTTTTATTAATAAACTTCCATTCGAATCCGGTCAGACCGGTTTAATTATTAATAATTAAAATAATATTAATTATTATAAAATATAACAAAAATTTCAATAACATAACTCTCTCATACGAGCTCCATTTCGGGCTTATAGTATATCAAATCGAATAGAATCGAAAGATCAAAAACTTTGAAGAAATATTTTATTATTATTATTAATGAATATTATTTTAACAATAAATAATTAAAATAATATTTAATAATGTTATATTTAAATATTAATATTATATCCAAACTTTCGAATGACATAACTCTCTCATACGAGTTCTGTATCGAGCTCATAGTATATTAAATCGAAGAGAACCAGAAGATCCACAACTTTGAAGAAATAACTTTTTATCCAAAACTTCATTCAACGACAACAAATTTCTTATACTCTTAAAAAAATTCGTCCAAATTTTAACAGTGTTAGAGCAAAATGCAAAAAAAAACGTTATTAATAATATTTTTGTAATAATTATTTACCAAGTAAAAGAAATCAATTATTAATAATATATAGACAAAATTTTATTTCTTCAATGTTGTCGATTTCCGATTCTCTTCGATTTGATATAGTATGAGCCCAAAACGAAACTCGTATGAGAGAGTTATGTTATTCGAAATTTTCAATATATTATTATTACTAACTAATATTATTATTGATGATTAATATTATTATTAGTAATTAATTTACTTCAAATTTTATTATTAATAATAAATACCTAAATTTATATACTTTTATTTTTATTAATAACAATTATTATTATTAATAACAATAATTATTATTAAATTATTATACAAAATTATTATTTTTTTAATAAATGTTATTAATAGAAATTATTTATTATTAAATAAGTATTATAATTTGATGAATGATGAATAATTTGATGGTTAATGACATCAATTTGAAATTTTGATGAATAATTGAGGGTAATTTTGACTTTTGACACAAAATAAAAAAATTTCATCCAAATCTAACACTGTTAGTGATGGGACAGAAAATAAAAAATCTGGTAAGCAGAAATGACAAATTTAAACTTACCTGTATCAAAGTTAGAAACTATATTTTGTTATGTATATCAATCTATCATTTCCCTTTAATAATACATTCTACATATTCCCTACTCCCTACTCCCACACTTATATTAACTCATGTGTATACCATTCTAAATAAATATAATTATACATGTATGTTATATCATGTTGCTTTTTATTTTTATTAAATTTAATCAAAAATATTTTTAGAAGATTTCAAATAAGACCGATTTCAAGAGTTGAAGAGAAAAATATTTTGAAATAATGACAATTGCAACTATATTCGCATGTGAGTTAAGAGGCCACCAAATCATGAGATATTAAAATAAAATATTACTATACATTAGTAAACTAGGCATACATTATATTATGTATACATTTAATTTTATTATATTATATTATTAATAGAAAAATATACTATTTTAAAATATCACATGATTCGGTGGCCACTTAACTCACATGCAAATATTTAAAAATATTTTTTTAAAAAAATTTTGAAGCGGGTTTTATTTGAAATCTCCGAATAATATAATAAATGTATTTGATAAAAATGAAATGAAAACATGATATATCATACATGTATAATTATTAGAAATTATAATGAATCGAGTTTGATCAAACCTGCACCCGATTGTTTCGAATGGGTGTCCGATCCATAAAAAATCCGTACGCTAATTGAATTTTAATACCCTATGAGGCGGAGATTGAGTCTGAAAGCGTGAGTAACTAAGTTTTTTCTTAAAAATGATAATAATAATAATATAAATATATAAGTAAGTATTTTTTTTTAATTTGTGCATGTGCATGTCGAATTGGTGTGGGTACATGTCAACCCACACCCACTCAAAAACCAGAACCCGAGGTTTCACTCATTTCGATTAGGGCGGGTGCATCGGGTTCGAATATTTTTGTCATTCCTAATGATTATATTTATTTTGAATAATATCCACATGAGTTAATATATATATATATATATATATATATATATATATATATATATATATATATATATATACACACACGTGTGAGTATGTATTGTTAATATTGTTAATATAAGCAGAGATATTACTACCAATTTTTTGACTTGGTTCAAATTGTTGTTTTCTTTCTCCTTCACATTAGCAACATGGTTTTGATCCTAAATGATGTAGCGTCCGTAGATAGGAAAAACTCTTTATCAAAATTTGTTGATTCGCAAGAATACTGAAAATGATAGATTTTTGAGGGAAACCTTGATTTTTTTTCATTAAACTTCAATAGCTAAATAACATAAACGTACAAAAGTGCTTAAATAGTCAAAACCTAATTGCAGAAAAGGAAATCCTAAAAATTATTGGAAAAGGAAATAAATTATTAAAATTGCAAAAAGCGCCCAAAACTTATAAAAGTGTGATTTTAACCCTCAAGATGACCTCGGATGGCCGAAATCCGGAACCGCGTCATCCTCGTCGAAAGAAGAGTCGCATGTGAAAGGAACAAGATGTTTCACATTGAAAACATCAGAGTTGCGAACATGACTGGGAAGGCGCAAATGATAGGCATTGGGGTTGATCTTTTCCACAATCTCGACGTGACCAATTTTCTTGGTAGCAAACTTGCTATATTCATGAACAGGGGCACGATCCTTAGTGAGTATAACCCAAACAATGTCACCAACCTCGAAATCAACAACACGTCGCTTCTGATTAGCTTTCTCCTTGTATTTGGTAGTAGCTGCAACCAAATGGTAACGAATGACCTGATGAACTTGAGTCAACTGTCCAACAAACTCTTCGACGGTAGCATGAGGGCGCACCTTGCTGGGAAAAGCTAGTAAGTCAAGAGGTCCTCACGGAGATAACCCATAAACCACTTGAAAAGGGTTGAATCCAATAGAACGATTAACAACATGGTTATGTGCAAATTCAGCCTGAGGCAGTTTAAGATCCCATGCCTTGGGATGGTCCCCAACCAAACTGCACAAAAGATTACCTAACGACCGATTAACGACTTCGGTCTGACCATCTGTCTGCGGGTGATAAGCACTGCTACAATTGAGGAGTGTATTGAACAGGCGCCACAAACTCTGCCAGAAGTGACTCACAAAGCGGGTGTCACGATCAGAAACTATAGATGTACGGAGCCCATAAAGGCGATACACATCCCGAAAGTAAAGTTGCGCTACAGCTACAACATCAGACGTCTTCTTGCATGGAATAAAGTGAGCCATTTTCGAAAATCAGTCAACCACCACAAAAATAGAATCAGAACCACGTTGTTGGGTACGTTGTAGGCTAAGGAAAAAATCCATACTAACATCAGACCACGATTGGTGAGAATATGTTGATGTCTATGTTTAACCTATGTCTTGGATACCGTTCTCTCCTCTCGGCATTGAAAACGGCCTAATCCCGGAATGACACTTGCTCTCTCGAGTTCGTATCAATCCCGAGACCGCATTGGTCCGACAATATTAGGATAAGTGCTAATCTGGGGCGTCTAGGCACGGCTTCGAACCCCTAGCACTTTCTGATGCCTAGGTCCGCGACTATCTGTCTCTCTCGAGCTCGACTTAATCGCCTACACATGCATTCTACGCGGTGCTAATCACGATGCAAGTATTAAATTGAGGCAAACACACAACACAATCATTCAACACAACGGTAATTAGGAAATGAACCTGTGTCATAATTACCAACCTCGCCTCTCGGCATTGAGATTGGCCTAATTCCAAGTCAACTCTTGCCCTCTCGGGTATCGAACCAACTCGGAACCGCATTCGCCCGACAATCTTAGGCTAAGGGTTGATTCGAGGTGTCAAGACCCGGTCTCAAGCCTCCAACCCTTGGTAGTTCCTAGGTCCGGGCCTATCCTTCCCTCTCGGGACCGATCTAGCCCATAAACACACACACTAAGTTAGGCTAAGTGTTACGCCGGGGTGTCAAAACCCGGTTTCGAGCCCCTCACACTTAATGACACCAAGGTCTATGGAACACCGTCTCCCTCTCGAGCCCGGGTAAGCCCTAAGCATACATTCTACGCGGCCCACAAAACATACATGGATTAAAGCAAGGTAAACCAACACATAACCATCATCATCCTAAAACTAATACCTCAAATAATAATAGATCAATCCATACAAGGTCTATCTCCCATGACCTAGGGATTTTAGCCCCAAATCATGGTGCTCAAGCATTCATATACAAGGATATCCATGGGTGTTGGGAAGCTCAAAACTCTCCAATCTAGCTCTTTCTTGCATCCTCTTGCCTCCTCTTCTTCTTCACATGGTGGTGGTGGTGAAAACCCTCCCTTGGAGCACCCAAAAATGGCCTCCAAGGGAGGTTCTTGGAGCCCTTTCCCTCTAGGAACCCTTGGTAGGTCGAAAACCCTCTCCAAACTAAGTGTGTGGCTGAAATGTGGGAGTTGGATGCTGAAAAATGAGGGTTTTCGCACTTTAAATCGCTGTTCTGGTGCTTAGGCACGATCTTTCCTTTGGAGTCACGATCGTACCTCTCATGGTGATGATCGTGACTCAAATCGTGCATCGCTACGGCATTCTGAGCAAAATTTGGCCAAAAAATTCATCAAGGCACGATCGTGCCTCCCCTAGGCACGATTGTGACTCCTTCAAAACCTTCTCCATGTGTTAGATCTTCACAATCCATTCAAATCGACATATTATGGGCCTCAATCGGACGTCGGATGAGAAATCTACACCACCGAAAAGTTTCAGCTATTGTGCAGAATTTTCTTAACCGATTTTCAGCTCCAATTGTGCATTCCACCTACAAAATGTCAAAATTCCACCAAAGATCAAAAAGTACAAAATAATGGCTCTTGAAAGCCGAAACGAGGACAATTTGGTGCTCAATTGCGGGACAGAAGTGTAATTGCAAGGTCACATCGGACCCGCAACACCAAGATGCCTAAGGGAGTCATGATCAGTATATAAGACGAGTTCTCGTTGAAATAGGTAATAACGCCAATGCTTGATGGCTTGGATAACTGCATAAAACTCAAATACCTGTTTCCGAAACATCGGAGTGGAGTTCAAAGGATTGCGAGAAATCAAGAAGTACTAAAATAGGGGCCGAAGTGAGCCGACGCTTAATCTCAAGAAAGGCAGCCTCCGCATCTGTGTCGGCATAATCATCATAAATCGGGGTCAAATCTTAAGAATGGCAGATTCGGATTCACAAGCCTCGGCAAAAAGTTCACGATTAAGACTGTCATCGAATTGTGGAATGTCCACCTTGAAACCCTGTTCCCACCAATGGTTAGGGCGTTTGGGTGAACGATTCCAGTAATCGGCGAAAGGATTCCCGTTAATAATTCAACCTGCCGCCTCAGATCGTCGTTCTAGCGGCGAAATTCAGCGTGTTCACGTCGTAACTCAGCATGATCATCACAAGCACCATGGGCTCGCGACTGTCTACGGGGCGGCATACCTCATGATCGACTGAATTTGAAACCAACTGATGCAACGTACGCGGATAGAAATAACTCTTTATCAAAATTCGTTGATTTGCAAGAATACTGAAGATGATATATTTTTGATGAAAACCTCGAATTTTTTATTAAACTTTAATAACTAAATAACATAAACGTACAAGAGTGCTTAAATAGCCAAAACCTAATTGCATAAAAGGAAATCCTAAAACTTATTGGAAAATGAAACAAGTTATTAAAATTGCGAAGAATGCCTGAAATTTCTAAAAGTGTGATTTTGACTCTCAAGATGACTTCGGATGGCCGAAATCCATCTTACATCATGGCAAAACCATGTGTTTTGGTCAGAACTCTGTTTCTGTCCGGAAAACATTAGTCATTTGTCGAAGTACGATATTTCTTCGTTTTGCATTGTATCACTAAACTCAACCTGTTTCTTCTCTTGTTTTTTAAACAATAGCTTACTGTAGCAGCTACGGTACTATATAGTTTTTCTTGTAACACCTAAGTGGAAGGTCTTGTGAGTGGACCTCAACTATACAATATGATTTCATTAAATATAAGCACTCAACTTTCTCAATATATTTACCATTCTTCATGAAGTATTAAATAAACATGTGGCACAACCCCAAGTTAAATCAATAATTTTAAGTACATTCTAAAAAAATATTTGTATCACATTCACATAATTGCAAATTAACGGAATTGACTATAAAATAATATCATTCTAAAAGTATATGTGTATCACATACTTGCAAATTAATGGAATTGACTAAAAAATAATATCCTTTTATCAGCAAGCTGTCCATAAAACAATATACATACTATTCAACTACCATTTCTACGTGTGTATAGGTATAATTTAGGAAAAATTTCAGATGAATACCTCTGGTTATGTCACATTATCACATGATATACCCTAAAAATTTTCGTATCAGGGTGACTATCCTGAAATTTCATTTGTCTCACCATTACTCATTCCATCCAATTCCGTTACTTTTAAACATTTTTGACATGTGAAATGACTAAAATGCCCTTTAGGGGTAAATAAGTTATTATAATTGGAGTGAAAAGACTAAAATGTCCTCACCTATTCATATAATTTTCAAATGAATGCCACTCCCTCATCTCTTGTCTTTGCACGACCTCCGGCCTCCGACAGTCGTGTCTCCGGCCTCCGATCGTCTTTAGCCTCGTTCCGAGGAAAGTGCGAGCTCAGGTGGTGCTCTCGGTGGGGTTTGGAGGTTCTGTGCGACTGCTCCACGACGGTCTGGACAGTTTCCATGTCCAGCGTGGAAGGTTTCCATGTCCTTCGAGTTCATACTCCTCCGTTGACGTAAACCCGAGACCATTTCGGCGAAGGTGAGACGTCGGCTCCGATAATTCTTGATGCGAACGAACTCTCGGCTCAGTCGTCGTGACGTTCGATCCGTCCTCCTCGGTTAGACGGTGAAGAACACCGACGAGCTCAAGAAGCTGCTGTGCCGGAGGGGATTTTCCGGCGCCCTCCGTGGAAACCGTCCGAACCGTCGTGTAGCGGTCGCGCAGAACTTTTGAACCCCACCGAGAGCACCATCGGAGCTCGCACTTTCCTTGGAGTGAGGCTAGAGACGACCGGAGGCCGGAGACAAGGTTGTTGGAGGCCGGAGACACGGCCATCGGAGGCTAGAGGTCGTGCAGAGACAAGAGAGGAGGGAGTGGCATTCATTTGAAAATTAGATGAATATGTGAGGGCATTTTAGTCTTTTTACTCCAATTATAATAACTGATTTACCCCTTAAGGGTATTTTAGTCATTTCACATGTCAAAAATGTTAAAAACTAACGGAATTGGACAGAATGAGTAACGGTGAGACAAATGAAATGTTAGGGTAGTCACCTTGATACGAAAAATTCTAGGGTATGTCATGTGATAATGTGACATAACCAGGGGTACCCATCTGGAATTTTCCCTATAACTTACTAGCAAATAGCAATTGATGCACGACATGGGTTTGCTCAAAATCGGTTAACCTGAACCGAGTTGAAAAACCAAAAACCAAACTGGTCCTTTTGGTTCAAAAACTTGCTTGGCTCAGTGGTTGGATAGCGGTCTTGGTTTGGGTGAGGTAGGATTATTTCCAACTGGTTTTTCGGTCTATTTTGAGCACCCCTAACACAACCCATTAAGTTAATTTATGGAATGCCAAAATATTTCAGACAGGGCGGTCAGTGTGAGAAATGACAATCTCATCACCAAATTTGCAGAGTTGACAACTAAAAAACTCAAAGCAAATAAGTTTTGGAGTTTAAATCCGATCTCATATAAATTTTAACACTATCAAATGTCCGGCCAAAGTTTGTATGACCAATTGATTAACCATCCGAACGAAAGTATTTATTGATGCTAGTTTCATAATCATTATAGTGCACAATAAGGCGTACTATACGTATCTAGTTCTTGGTCATGGAAATAACAATGTCGAAGTACATGGTATTTTCCATGGAAAGATGGTCCCCGATGTGTTTGGCATACCTAGCAAATAAATCATCAATCACACCCTCTCCGAAGTGACTTGATATCATGGATTCCAGGACGGATCTCATGGTATTTGCCTCATTTTGCGCGGCGCTCTGCTCGTCCAACTCATCCTCGTTGTCGTTGGTTTGCAAGCTATGTAACTCATCAATGGTGAAGGTCGACCCTTGTCCCTCTACAATCTCCTTCACTTCTCTTTTTGACGGATAGTAAATTGGGATATTGAAGCTATCAACTTTACCTTCTTCCATCTTCCCCTATCATTTTTATATATACAATATAGACAATCAGAAGAAAATATAGTTTGAATCACATCACCATGTAACAATTCTAACACATTAGACAAGTGACATAATTACCTCCTCTACCATGTCAAGCAGCGATCTAGATAACAGCTCGAAATGGAGGTAGGAATCTGTACAAGTCGGATCATCGCTCTTACCGATAAAAGCAAGAACCATTCCTCCTCCAGGTTTCATTTCCTTGGCTCGGTAGCTGAGGAAATTTGAAAAGTCCGTTTGGAACTTCTCTTTGTAAGCTTCTGCAACATTTTGAGGACTTGTACGTCCTATGTAAATGTTCCCTTTGTTGTTTTCGATCCCTTGAGGAACCTATTACATATACATTGAAATTTCAGACTATATATGCTTAGTTAAGAATTGAAGTAGGTAGTTAGATGCTAGAAACCTGAGAGAGCCAATGAAGACTATAAGAAGAGTGAACGAAATGGAGGGTTGAAGTTGGGAAGAGCCTTCCATGGAAAGATCCAGGCGTTCCCGAGACGTAACAGGACACCGAGGCACTGCCTTTGTCATTCAAGAGCCTCTTGTAGAATTCAGGCAACGACAAGAAGACGGAGTTGAAGTCGTTGGTAGGAAGATCGTTGAGGAAGACCTGAAGCTCAGGGGGAGAGTGGCACAACCCCACAATAACATCAATAACGTTGGAGAGGCACAAGAAGGTGTTGGGTCCAAAAGCGCAGCCCAAATCCGCGACTGCGAAATACTGATCATCCGGGAAGGAGTCGATGAGGCGCATAGTCTTGATGATGGCTCGTTCCAGCATCGGCCTCGTCTTGGATATCATTTTCCTCTGCAGCAAAATTGGTAACACTTTATAGGAAGTAACGAATGATCATAACAAATGTGTAGGATAATATATGTATATAAACCTGGAGGGTTGAATTGTTGGCGTAACTGTTGTCACCGCAATCACTGCCGTTCATGTGCACATTGGTTGCTGGTTCCATCCTTCTAATTATATTCTCTGTGTGTGTTAAGAAGTGAGAAGTGAGAGAGGACAGAATTGAAAAGGGAAAGTGAGAGAATGTGGTCAAGTGTCATGAACTAATGGCCACACATTTGAACTTTTTTATAGATAACTATGAAATTCTGATTAATTGATCAGCACAATATGTCACGCACAATATTTTGACAATGTTCTTGAGATCTTATCAGTGAGCATATATGAATAATTACAATACAAAAACAGTAAATTACGAGACACGATATGTTTATCCAGTTCGGCCAATGGAAATATTTCACTATAATGTAATTAGTCACAATATACAAATATCAATGATCATCACACGGATCAATACCCTATGCTACTATTACTAGTGCAAACCTATTTCAGGGACTCCCGCTAAATCCAAGACCCCGTCGTGATTCAACTTTACGAGCACTCACTCTGCTCGGATGTCATTGTTAGAGTATAAAACTATAATTCGTCCTTCAACTATCAGATTAAGCTTTTAGCTGAGTTGGTCATCTAATTTTTTCGTGTTAAACTATAAAACTATACAACTATAATTGGTCATTCAACTATCAGATTACGTTTTTAGTTGAGTTGGTCCTCTAATATGGTATTAGAGGAAAAGTACCTCGCGGACACGAGTTCGAATCCTAGAACTTACAAATTATATTTCTTCTCATTTTCTTATTTTTTATTCTCATGAAAAAAGCTCCAACTCTCTTTACTGGGCTTCTTCAACTTCATTGGGCGTCTTTCAAATTTCTCTTCAAAAAGCTTTCTACCTTTTAATGGGCTCATATATCTCCTCTTCTCTCTTCTAACCAAAATGTACACGTCCAAACCTAAAAACGGACGTGTCCGTGAGGGCGCACGTGTTAGTATAGAAAAATATAATTGATCATTCAACTATC
This sequence comes from Geranium rotundifolium, assembly GCA_963920655.1. Taxonomy (NCBI): domain Eukaryota; kingdom Viridiplantae; phylum Streptophyta; class Magnoliopsida; order Geraniales; family Geraniaceae; genus Geranium; species Geranium rotundifolium. The sequence continues at coordinate 7,363,572 of OY987314.1, forward strand.
AGTTTAAATTTTTACTTGAGTTGGTCCTCTAATAGTCACAAGTCGTTATTTAAACTTGTGTGTGACTCGTCTGTTACTACGATTAATATTGACATATTTTTTAGCGCGAAGTCAAGATGTCAGACAACATGTTGGAACACAGTTGGTGCGACATAATACTCGCAGGATTAGGCAAGACATCGAAGACTTCTTCTTTTGAGAACAGAAGCTCCGCGCGCAAATGAAGAAAGACCATGGATGAATTAGGCAAGATCCAGCTGGAAGAAAGACACGTCAGCAAGATTTATTGAAGGCGGCAACGCCAACTTGTCACTTGCCATAAATGCAAGGCGGCAAGAGATTTCCTAACCGAAATAGGAATCCGATTAGGTAACAAGAGTTGCTATAAAAGCATACGCTACCCCCCGAAATTGTTCACGGTGAGATCTCTAGTAGCTTAGGACAATAGCTTGTGTGATAGCTAGTTAATGCTTGAAGTTGTATTATTGACTACCGAATAGTGAAAACCTTTCCACTGGCATAGTACCCCCAGACGTAGGTGCGGAGTCACCGAACTGGGTAAACATATTGTGTGTCTTATGTTTACTGCTTTACTATTTACTATCCATAAACTGTGATTAGGAGAGTTGTCGAACCAATCGTTACAACATTGTGTTCGACATCTTGTCCCTACTACTTAACAGAATTTCAATTGGTATCAGATGATGCACCTTGACTCTTAGGTGATTTCTTGTACGATTCTGTTTAAGCTTATATGGACCCAAAGGAAGGAGGATCGATCAATCGACCACCAGTGCTCGATGGAACCAACTATGGTTATTGGAAAGCACGAATGTGTGCCTTCATGAAATCCCTCGATGGAAAAACCTGGAAGGCTGTTATCAATGGTTGAGAGGAACCATTGTATGATGATGCTCAAGGAAATCTAACCGGTCCTAAACCCGAGAAAAACTGAAGCGCTGATGAAGATGAAGTAACAATAGGTAACTCTAAAGCACTTAATGCTATATTTAATGTAGTTGAAGAGAATGTCTTTAGGCTCATCAACACATGTACAAGTGCCAAAACAGCTTAGGATACTCTTGTCACTGCCTATGAGGGAACCTCCAAAGTTTGAGAGCAAAAACTACAATATCTCACCACAAATTTTGAAGCTCTCTCTATAATGAGGAAGAAACCATGAGTTTCTCTCTTTCTTTCTCCTGACTCCTCCCCTTCAGTGTTGATTCAAACGCTCTCAACCTCCCAACAACTTCTCCACCACCAACTCTTCTGTTATTTCACCCCCTAGAGTTCGAATCTCATTCACAATGTTTGTCAACCTCAAAGAGAATTCGCTTATGGACTCGGACTCTTCCATAAGCAATCTGTCAAATTCTCGTTTGAGCACAAGAACGTTTGCTTTCTTGAAGCGATCCTCCCTAATTCTCATCTCTTCCAAAGCCTTCAATGATTCTTTGACTGTCTGTTTGTCTGCTATTGACATCATGACAGCATCCAGAATTGCTTGAAAGATCACAGCTAGAGCCAACTGGTCTATTTCTTCACTTACAACGCCTTCTCCTTCGATCGCACTCCAAACTCCAACAACACGCATCAATACCTTCATCTTACAGGTCCATTCCCCTTAGTTGATGTCTGTTAGCATAGGGTACATGACTGTGAACTCTCCTCTTCCTTGGCTTCTAACAGAAACCGAGCCTTCCACAACTGCTTGAGCCCAACCATTGTTGAGCTCTCCATAGATTCTTTCTTTGATGTTTCGTCCACCATTGCTTGTGAGCATTACCTATGATACCAATTATTGGATGTAAGAATAACTCACAGAACAATAATAGAGAAAGATCAATAGAACCGAATACTTTTCTTGGTTTATTTCATGTCTATTTATAGGCTCCAACTACAACTAATAGTACAAACTAGGAAAGAAAAAACAATACACACGGCAATATTGAAAGGAAAACAAACATTGCTAACCTATGGATTGGCTTGCATGACAAGCAACTTGCTTGCATGCCAAGTTTGCACGTGCAAGTCAAGCCTATTTCCTATTATCTTATAGCTTAATACAGATTAACAACAACAGGGACAAGATGACTAGGTAACACCCTGGCAAGTCTACGTGTCTGACCATGACATGTCGGACCACGCCTTGCTCCAACCCATCACTCAACGATTGATCTTGTGATAGTCATACATTCCTCATCTGAAGTTTAAATGGAGCAAAATTATACATCACGATCAAGAGAATTGAAATTTTTACAATTTCAAAATATGAAATTGTTACATCACAGCGCAACATCTGTCTGGTCAAGGTGATGGGGTACTACCCCGCCAAGCTCAACCCATGCAACTAAATACGAGATGGACATATTGTCCAAAATTTTGAGCACAAATCTGCCGGCCTAAGGTGCCGTCACCTTGAACCAACACTCTCGACCGATCTTGCAAGGGTCATAACTTTCTCATTCAAAGTCCAAATTAAGTAAAACTTATCATCAAATTAAAGAGGACTGAAGGAGATGCAATTTTGAAGAAGAAAATTTTCTCGTTGGAGACCTAAATTTTGAGTTATGGGCTATGAAATAGATGGAGGCGTCGCGATTCTGCGCGAAAATGTGCTGAAAAATCGGTTTTACCCCTTGTTAAGTGATTCGGTATAAAAGAAAACATAGGGTTTGAAAATAGGAAACTTCCCATCAGTTAGTAGACTTGGAGGCGATCAAGAGGTAGAAGAGAAGGAGATTGGAGGAGGAGACTGTGGAGCTTCAACGTGGCAAACATATTCAGGTGTTCTTACTCTTTTCTCCTTATTGAATTGTTTTAATTGGGTCAGTTTATGGTAATAAGATTTGATTTGATTTTGTTAGGTTTATGATTTTTTAGATCATTAAGAATTGGGATTTAGGGTATTGAAGTGATTGTTGATTTACAAATCAATTGTGTATGCTGTGGAGATTATATGTTTATGCGTTTTGATGGTTACATTCATTGTTGAGATAAACTAAAATGTCTTCTTAAGGGTTTGAACGGCATGAAATTAATTCGGTTTAGGGTTTATCACATAATTAGATTTTGGGGTCAAACATGATTAAGAACGCTAGATGGATAGTCTAATGTGTCATCTTACGGGCAGGCTTGGTGATGATTTAGTTTAGTGAGAGAGGCTATAGACAATTGACCTAAGCGGATTATAACATTTGTAGGGTTTTGGTTTACACCTTTGTTGTAGGGGGTGTGAACCAACTCCGGTTGGTTTTTCGGTCTATTGTGAGCACCCTGACTCAACTCGTTGATTCACACCATTTATTAAGGAATGTCAAAATATTTCAAACACGGCAATTAAGATGAGAACTGACAATTTCATCACCAAATTCGTAGTGGACAGCAAAAAATCTTCAAGGTAAGCGGACTTTGGAATTCACATCCCACATCATACAATTTTTAACACTATCAGATGATCGGTCAAAATTTGCATGACCAATTAAGTAAGCATTTGAATTAAAATATGTAAATCTCTCAAATGAATCTTAAGGTAAACAAAAGGAAACTTTTATTTTTATGATGCTAAGTTTCAAAATCATTATAGTGCACAATACCACCTATAATATGTATCTAGTTCTTGGTCATGGAAATAACAATGTTGAAGTAGAGGTTGTTTTCCCTGGAAAGATGACTCCCAATGTGTTTCGCATACCTAGCAAATATATCTTCGATCACACCCTCTCCGAAATGACTTGATATCATGGATTCCATGACGACTCTCATAATATTTGCCTCATTTTCCCCGATTCTCTGCTCGTCCAACTTGTTGTCTACCCTATCGAAGTTTTGCAAGCTATGCAACTCATGAATGGTGAAGGACCCTTGTCTCTCCACAATCTCCTTCACTTCTCTTCTTGACGGGAAGTAAATTGGAACATTGAAGCTATCAACTTTACCTTCTTCTATCTTTCCCTGTTATTTTTATATCGAAAAATGATAAAAACATGTTATGATATTGTATACTACGTTAATGGTAAAAATGTGTTTTGAACTTCGATTTTTTTGTGAAAATGTGTATTTGTAGAAAAATGACGAAACTACCCATGATATTAAGAATTATACTTTTTAAAATATAATATTTTTAACTTAAAAATAATTTAGCCAAATATTAATTGTATATTTTTTACAATTCCGTTAGAAATTGAATGTAAACCTAAAAATTTGGACGGAAACCTAATTTTTTCAAAAAAGACGAAAATACCCTTTCAACTGGTTTGTCTTAGACCAGAAATAAACCATAATTAATTTCTTGTTTATTTATTTGGAATTGTTCTGTATTAAATTATATAATAATAATAATAATAAATAATAATATATTGAAACTTTCGAATGTCATAACTCTCTCATACGAGCTCGGTTTCGGGCTCGTAGTATATCAAATCGAAAAGAATCGGAAGATCAACAAATTTTTTAAAAATATTTTTGTTTAATCATATAAATTTTATAATTTTTTTAATAATTAGACCCGAATGACATTAATAACTATACATTGAAAAAAAAATAATTAAAAATTTATAATTAATTGAATGAGAGAGTCATGACATTCAAAAATTTTAGTATATTATTAATATTATTTTAATTGATCGAATTTATAGTTATTAATGTCATCCGGGTCTAATTAGTAATAATATATAAACAAATTTTATTTTTTTAAAGTTGTTGATCTTCTGATTCTCTTCGATTTGATATACTACGAGTCCGAGACGGAGCTCGTGTGAAAGAGTTGTGACATTCGAAAGTTTCAGTATATTATTAATATTATTTTAATTATTTTATTTTTTATTTCGAATGTATAGTTATTAATGTCATTCGGGTCTAATTATTAAAAAATTATAAAATTTATATAATAAGACAAAAAAATTTTTATTAAAGTTGTTGATCTTCCGATTCTCTTCGATTTGATATATTACGAGCCCGAAACAGAGCTCGTAAGAGAGAGTTATGACATTAGAAAGTTTCAATATATTATTAATTATTTTATTATTATTATTATTATTAAATAATTTAATACATAACCGGTCCAATTACATAAATTATAAATTAATTTGATCCAAGTCAAACCATCTGAATGGGTATTTTCATTATTCTAGAAATAAATTAAGCTTCCGTCCAAAATTTTAGTTTTCCATCCAATTTCTAAGCTGTCACAATTACATGTCATTAAAATTTAATGGAAACATAAGACAAACTTTAAGCAACATAATTACCTCCTCTACCATGTCAAGCAGCGATTTAGATAACATCTCGTAATGAAGGTAGGAACCTGTACAAGTTGGATCATCGCTTCTACCGATAAATGCAAGAACCATTCCTCCTCCAGGTTTCATCTCCTTGGTTCGGTAGCTGAGGAAATTTGAAAAGTCTGTTTGAAACTGCTCTTTGTACGCTTCTGCAACATTTTGAGGACTTGTACGTCCTATGTAAATGTTCCCTTTGTTGTTTTCGATCCCTCGAGGGACCTATTACATATACATTGAAATTTCAGACTATATATGCTTAGTTAAGAGTTGAAGTAGGTAAGTAGATGCTAGAAACCTGAGAGAGCCAATGAAGACTATAAGAAGAGTGAACGAAATGGAGGGTTGAAGTTGGTAAGAGCCTTCCATGGAAAGAGCCAGGCGTTCCCGAGACGTAACAGGACACCGAGGCACTGCCTTTGTCATTCAAGAGCCTCTTGTAGAATTCAGGCAACGACAAGAAGACGGAGTTGAAGTCGTTGGTAGGAAGATCGTTGAGGAAGACCTGAAGCTCAGGGGGAGATTGGCACAACCCCGCAATAACATCAATGACGTTGGAGAGGCACAAGAAGGTGTTGGGTCCGGAAGCGCAGCCCAAATCCGCGATTGCGAAACACTGATCATCCAGGAAGGAGTCGTGGAGGCGCATAGTCTTGATGATGGCTCGTTCCAGCATCGGCCTCGTCTTGGATATCATTTTCCTCTGCAGCAAAATTGGAAACATTATTACTACTTTTTTGGGAAGTAATTATTGGAGGACCAAATCAACTAAAAAATTAAGCTGATAATTTGTAAAAATCAATTATAGTTAATGAATGATCAAATCAGATTTGTAGGATAATATATATATATATATACCTGAAGAGTTGAATTGTTGGCGTAACTGTTGTCACCGCAAGCACTGCCATTCATGCGAAGATTGGTTGCTGGTTCCATCATTCTAATTATATTCTAACTGCTGCCTGCTTTTTGAGATGGGAAAATGAGAGAAAATGTATGATAGGCAAGAAAGTAAGGGATATTTATAAAAGTTGTGTAATTTAAAATAATACGTTTGACTCTCATTTTCTTTGACTTTGAAGTGTAGTTTACTTAAGGTCGTAGAAATTACCAGGGGCTAGTAGGGCGGACATGGCTATCCAAGACCTGGACGGGGACAGGACCTGAACGGGAACCTATGCTGATTTCCAATTTTGTCTTTTTAAAATTTATTTGATATAAATATATTTATTCAATAATAATAATAATAAAGATATTTAATACACCCATTTTTTAGTTTTTGATTTTATAAATAGTGTAGAGACTTACATAAGTAAATTAATATATGTATGATATTTTGTATTTTTTTAATTTATATATATATATACTGAAGAAAAAAAAAATAATATAATTATGCTATTTTTCTAAAATGGTACCAAATTCTTTTGAAAACTACTTAACTAAAATAAAGAGTTAGGCCCGAGTTTGGCGAACACAAATGTATTTAAGTATTGGACTGTAATTCTAATAATATATAATTATATAGCATAATTAATTTTGGCCCAAGTTTGGCACACGACCCCATTTTAGAATTTTAATTCTTTTGTGTATGACTTGTCGTTCCAAGAGAAAATGTGTCGTTTAGATCTTTCAAAATGGTGCCGCCGACTAACCAAAATCGAAATTGCTCGTCCGCTTCACCCACCTCGTCCCGCCAAGTGGGCCAACAGACTATGTACGCCACGATTGCCAATAATTAGGGCGGGGGTGTAGATTTCGGTGCCTAATGGGCGTCTAAGAGGCCGACTAGCCCAATTTTTACAACCCCGAATTTACCGTAGCAAGAGAGTTAATTTATGATCAAATTATTGTAGAAACAGTTTAAAATAAAAATAAGTAATGTATAATTTATGTTTATGGACTGTCAAACTATAAGAATTTACTTTAGAGATGAATTAGAGGGATGCATTCCACTACAAATGGATGATTAAATACAAATATAAAAATAAACTATATCCATTAGATGTAATCAATTAAAGGTCCAGATTCTTTTATTATTTCATTAATTAAAAATTCATTAAGTCAATAAAAAAGGGTATGATGGTTATTGCATTTGATTCTGATGATCAATGAAATGCATTAAAATAGGAAATTCGGAAATAAATTAGCACGATTCTAGAAATTTGAAAAAGATATTCAAAAAACTATTGCCAAAAATTAAGAAACTCTACTACTTAATGAGACATGGAAATAAGTACAAAATCGAGTAATAGAATTATGTGATTTTGTGAAAAATGGAATGTAGTAATCATTTGAATCGACTTATGAATGAAACGGAATCATGGGATTATGTTATCCGAAATGGAATCATGTTTTGGATACAATGGAACCATATTTTGCAGTTAAGTACCTATTCCAAAATGGAACAATAGAACATTTGGAACAATAGAATCACAAAATTGAGTGATGGAATGAAGTTCAGTTATAACAGTAGAACATAAAACATGGTATGTACTAGGTGTTCATTAGACATTGGCGTTCATCCAATACAAAATAGTAAGCAAATAAAATCGATGTGGTAAACTAAGAACATGCAACAAAATCATGATAAACACATAAGTGAAAAACAAGACTTGGACTGAAAAACATGGTAATTTCTCCAAGGAAGTCAAAAATCAACATGCACCCATTCTACCATTCAACAAATCATGACTCAAAACCCCAATTTTCCAGAAAGAGGGAAACAATAAAATCAACACACACACACACACTGTTTAAGAGGACAACAGTCAACAATCAAAGTCTGAAACTAACAAGCCGATCAACAAAACCACAAAGAGGATCAAAATATCTCTAACCTTACTTCTTGGTACTGGTCAAGTTCAAAATCATTGCCGATTTTCGTTTTGTTGGAGTCATTAGAGAAGTTGGAGAGAAAAATTGCAAGACTGAAACGATGAAACAATGATCGACGAGTAGGGTTTGATTTTTCTGAGTAAAAAGGAAAGAGATTTCTGCCACAAATCAAACCAAATTGGGTGCGTTCCAAATATGCTAATCAAGAAAAGAGAATTCCATTGAACGCAAATATACAAAATTGCCCCTCTATTGCGCTGATTAATGGCTGTTTTGGTCTTCCAATCTTCACTATTTACGTGGCGTGCCACTGCTATTTGGTCCTTATCTGGAGCGTTGAAATCTGTATCGAACGGCCACTATATATTCGCATATTTGTATGTAAATATAGCATTTGTACGCAATTTCGTCCCTGAGTTATATTGTATTGCTAGAATAAATAATTAGTACGTGTCTTTTTAGTTAGTGCATTTTTTCAATAATACATAAGAAACTAGTTTGAAGAGATGAATTATTACATCAAACTTATTTTTAAATGCACATAAACTTACCACTTCATTAGAACAGGTAAAAGCTGATAATGATATTCGTAACTTTATAAATTAATTAAGATCAGTGGTCAAACACTCGTATTTTTAGTCTACTGACCATGGTTTAAGTACTTACCAGGTTTAAAATTTATCATTCACAAATTATTTTAGAAATTAAGATGAAATAAATAAAGTGAAAGTAAACTTGACGCAATGGTCCAAGGAGTCCTTACATAGCCAGAGGTCAAGGGTTCGAAATGAAATATGTATAATCATTTTGAATGAATTCATCAAAGACGGAATGTCCAATATTGAAATCTCTTCTATTGGCAATCGAGTCTTCATCTTACCCTTCCCCGATCAAGAATTGTTCCCTGATATGAAACAAACGAGTTCAACAAATCCAATTTCATAGAATCAGTCGGCCTGATTTCAATATCGGGCATCTCTATCATGGACTGGTTGTCTGCAACCGTTGGATCGAGCCATGATCATATTATCATGACACATATTGATTTTTTTGATTCTTGATTAATATTACCCAGTAAATGTTAAAGAGATCTCGAACATATATTATTATATAAATAATTTGAATACCTTTTGTATAGTCAATTACTAATAGCTAGCCTAAAGACTAGGATGTTCATTTATTAATAGCTAGCCTAAACACTAGGAATAGTTTGCCTAAAAATAGAAACGGCAAACTAATCATCAGTTTGTATTTTTGTATATATTCATTTGATAATAAAGTATTCATCGCCGATTAATTTCCTTTATGGTATCAGAGCTCCAATACAATATCATCATCATCTTCTTCTTCTTCTTTTCTTAATCTCATCCTTTCTTCTTTTTCCATCAATGGTTGAGTCCACCAAATTTCATTCCGCTCTTGCAGTCACTAACATGAAAGCTCTCATTCCAATCACGTTGGACATGGAAACAGGCCATTATCACTCATGGGCAACCTTATTCAAGGTTCAAGCCAAAGTTCATTCAGTCATTGATCATATCATCCCTCCCACAGATGATGCAGCCATAAAGACTTACACATATTCCAAAAATGATGATCTTCCTCTATGGCAACGTCTTGATGCGGTTGTTTTCCAGTGGATTTATGCCACCGTATCTACTGATATTCTCACATCGATTCTTGTCGTTGATGACTCGGCCGAAAAAGCTTGAAAACGTATGGTTGATTTATTTCAAGATAACAAAAACTCTAGAGCGGTATATCTTGAAACTCGATTCACAAATACTAATTTGTCAAGTTTTTCTACTATATTCGCATATTGTAATCATCTTAAATATCTTGCTGATCAACTTTCTAATGTTGGGGCACTTGTCTCTGATCAACGCATGGTTTTACGTCTCCTTCCTGGCTTACCCAAACCTTATGGTGGGTTTGTCACAGTTATGCAACAGAGAGATGAGTTACCAAGTTTTGGTACGGCATGCTCTTGTTTGAAACTAGAAGAGGCCACAACTAAGGAGCGTGCAACTCGTGAGTCTAATGGTTCCGCACTTCTCACGGTAGATGAAAACTCATCCCCGCAGCCAACACACCACCATAATGCTAAATGTAATTATTCTAATCATGGAAAGAAAAACAATCGTGGTAGAGGACATTCTTATCGAGGTGGTCGACATGGAAATAGGGGATTTGGTAGAAATAATCCACAACAACCACGTTATCCAACTGTTCCACCATATCAACAACCATTCTTCAATCTTTGGAATGGGTGGGCTCAACCTCCGTGTCCTTATCTAACAGCCCCTTGGCAGGTCTGATCTCCATCCCCTCGTGAATCTGGCATTCTTGGATCAAAGTCGCAACAAGCCTTTGCTGCTTCAATTGCACCCTCAAATGTTGGATCTATGCCTACAGACATAAACGAAGCCATGCATACTCTTGCGCTCTCTCAACCATATGGAAATTGGTATATGGACACCGGTTCTACCTCTCACATGACGACGGACCAAGGTACACTCTCCTCTTATTTTAATTCGAGCAAATGTCATAACATTATTGTTGGTAATGGTAATTCTATTCCTATTTACGGTCATGGTAGCACTATACGTTCACCTCCCAATACCCCACTACAATTAAATAATGTCTTACATGTACCAAAACTCATTAAAAATCTCATATTTGTTTGTAAATTATTGACAATTCAATTTCTATTGAGTTTGATCCGATTGGTTTTTTTGTTAAGGATTTGCGGACGGGGAACCATCTGCTACGATGTAACAGCTCCGGGGACCTATACCACCTCTCCACCATTCCTCAGGCCATCCCTCCATCAAGAATTCCTTCATCTCTTACTACTTTGTCTCCTAATTTGTGGCATAAACCTTTGGGTCATTCAGGTGCTCAAGTTCTTCATTCTCTTCGTCGTCAAAATTTAATTACTTGCAATAAGGGTCTTAACGATTTTTGTACTTCTTGTCCTCTTGGTAAGCATGTTAAATTGTCGTTTCACACTTCCCTTTCTTCTATTGTGTTTCCTTTGGATATCATTCATAGTGATATTTGGACATCACCCGTCTCTAGCTCTTCTGGACATCATTATTATGTATTGTTTCATAGTGTATTATCCATTATACCCGGCCAATACCATTCATAAGCTATAGGCACGGTCAACCCCGTGTGTTTTTCTCGGCTATCCTTCCCATCACAGGGGATATAAGTGTTATGATTTGTCAAATAGAAAAATTATTATTTCCCGTCATGTTATTTTTGATGAAACACAATTTCCTTTCTCAAAATCACATGCTCCTTCACCGCATGCGTATGATTTTTTAAGTGAAGGCTTTTCTCCACATTTAAATTATCATTTTCATACACCTGCCACACAAAATTCCAATGCCCACCCACCTCCTACCTCACCGACTTCTCCTCAACATGTCAACACTCCAACTCAAACTCAAACACCACCTCATCAACCCATACATCAAACACCGCCTCGTCGAATTATTACTCGTAGTCAACATGGTATTGTTAAACCAAATAACAAATATGTCCACAATTTACTTGCCTCCACCACTGCCCCTATCTCACCATTGCCCAAAAATCTGGTAAGTGCTCTTCATGACTCAAATTGGAAATATGCCATGACTGATGAATATGACGCTCTAATTAAAAATAAGACATGGGAGTTAGTACCACGTTCTTCTAATGCGAATGTAATTCAATCTATGTGGATTTTTCGTCATAAACGAAATTTTGATGGTTTGTTTGAGAGGCATAAAGCCCGTCTTGTATGTGATGGCAGGTCCCAACAGTAGGGAGTGGATTGTGATGAAACCTTTAGTCCCGTAGTGAAGCCAGCAACTATACGGACTGTTTTAAGCATTGCCTTATCCAAATCGTGGTCTATTCATCAGTTGGACGTGAAGAATGCATTCTTACATGGTCATTTAAAGGAAACTGTGTATATGCATCAACCAATGGGTTTTAAAAATCCATCTCATCCTGATCGTGTCTGCTTACTAAAGAAATCATTTTATGGCCTCAAACAAGCACCTCATGTCTGGTATCAACGGTTCGCAGATTATGTAGCCAATATCGGTTTCACTCATAGAAAATTTGATCACTCTTTATTCATTTATCATAAGACCATTGATATTGCATACATATTACTATATGTTAACGACATCATTTTGGTGACCTCGTTCGATTTACTTCGCAACTCCATTATGTCGCTTTTGGGTACCGAATTCGCTATGAAGGATCTTGGACCTCTCAGTTATTTCTTGGGTATTGTAGTTTTCCAGAGTGAATCTGGTATGTTTCTCTCGCAACAAAAATATGTAGAAGAAATTATAGAAAGAGCAGGAATGACTAATTGTCGCCCATGTTACACACCGGTTGATACAAAGTCCAAGCTTGGCTCTTCAAATGACACAACTCAGTATAGACGTCTTGCAGGTGCTTTGTAGTATCTTACTTTCACTAGGCGATGTTTCATATGTTGTGCAACAAGTTTGTCTTCATATTCATTATCCAAAGGAAGAACATATGAATGCTCTCAAACGTATCTTACACTACATTCAAGGTACTCTTTCTTTTGGCTTACGTTTGTCAAAATCATCTATTACAAAACTACTATCTTATACTGATGTTGATTGGGGTGGCTGTCCGGATACACGAAGATCTACCTCTAGTTATTGTGTGTTCCTTGGTGACAATTTGATTTCTTGGTCATCAAAAAGGCAACGTACATTGTCTCGCTCTAGCGTTGAAGCTGAATACAGAGGAGTACCTAATGTTGTTTCTGAATCTTGTTAGCTTATAAACCTTCTTTTGGAGCTTCATTTCCCAATCCACAAGTCTATGTTAGTATATTGTTACAATGTGAGTGTCATTTATCTCTCAGGTAATCATGTTCAACACCAACGTACTAAACACGTTGAGATGGACATTCACTTTGTACGTGAAAAATAGCTCGTGGTGAAGTTCTGGTTCTTCATACTCCTTCCCGATTTTAGATTGATGATATTTTCACTAAAGGACTTCCGCGTATTCTTTTTGATGATTTTCGAGACAGTCTAAACATTCGCCAACCTCCTGTTTTGACTGTGGGAGCGTAATAGATATTATTATGTAAATAATTTGAATACCTTTTGTATAGTCAATTACTAATAGCTAGCCTAAAGACTAGAATGTTCATTTACTAATAGCTAGCCTAAAGACTAGTAATAGTTTGCCTAAACATATAAACGGCAAACTAATCATCAGCTTGTATTTTTGTATAAATTCATTTGATAATGAAGTATTCATCACCAATTAATTTTCTTTAATCTCTATTCAAACTCATAGAATAATTAACGAATCTAATAGAATAATTAGATGCAGCGGAATTAAATAATTCTCCCCACCTGTGCAAATCTCGTAGGAATCTATCAAGCAGAGCGAATCAAGTAAGCTAACAAATATAGCAAACAAGAACACGCAATAGGCACGCACAATTTTAGCGTGGAAAACCTCCTCAAGGCGAGAGAGGAAAAACCACGGGACCCTCGAGGCCGCTTAATCTCCACTATCAATATAATGGGTACAACGAATTCTCTCTAAATACAATTAGAGGATCACAATATCTCAAGATTAACCAATCTTGGCTTAAACCACAATTACAAGAAAGAGTAGAGAAACTTCACCGAATCGATGGCGCACGATCAAAAAATCGTATCAAATCACTCGGACCTCCAAACGCAAATTCCAACGGTCAGAACGTAGTACCACGTCTTCCGAACACGCTGTCCAAAAATCAGCACGAACCAACGGTGGATCGACCTCCGATCGGACTCAAGAACCTTGCTGGTCGGCCTAGAAAGTAGCAGAAAATTCTGCACGAATTTCACTCTATTTCTCTCTTGAATTGGTCTTACTTCCTTCTCTCTATTGCCTCCTATTTATAGGCAAGCAGTTAGGGTTTCCTTTTCCATGTAGTACACTAACTACATAGGTTTTGGGCCTCCACTTATTTAATATAGGCCCAACAAATCTCCCCCTTATTCAACTAAGTGGAGGGCATCGCCATCCCGGCGATCTTACGACAAACATCAAGCTTCTCCCTTGGTAAGGCCTTCGTGAACATATTAGAACCATTATCATCTGTGTGGATTTTCTCAATCTCAAACAACTTGTCTTCAAGTGCATCTCTGAGCCAATAGCATCTCACATCAATATATTTCGACTTTGCATGAAACGTAGAATTCTTACTCAAGTGAATCGCGCTTTGGTTATCACAGTAAACCACATAGCGCTGCTGCTTGAAACCGAGCTCCCCTATGAATCTCTTCATCCACAACAACTCTTTACATGCTTCAGTTGTTGCGATATATTCAGCTTCTGTAGAAGAAAGTGCAACACACTTTTGTAGCCTTGACTGCCAAGAAACTGCTCCACCTGCGAATGTCATTAAATAGCCTGAGGTGGATTTTCTGCTATCAACATCTCCTGCCATATCTGAATCAGAGTAGCTGACCAGCACTGGTTGTCCACTTCCAAAAGTAAGTCTGTAATTAGAGGTACCTCGGAGATATCTCATAATCCATTTGACTGCATCCCAATGCTCTCTACCCGGATTTGACAGAAAACGGCTCACAACACCAACTGCATGAGCTATGTCAGGCCTTGTACACACCATTGCGTACATCAAACTTCCTACTACTGAGGCATACGGAATTCTATCCATGTCGTCCATCTCCTTCTCCGTAGAAGGGCTTTGTCGTGTGCTTAGCTTAAAGTGAGTAGCAAGAGGAGAGCTCACCACTTTAGCCTTGTCCATATTGAACCTTTGCAACACCTTTTCAATATATCGCTCTTGTGACATATGCAACTTCTTCGCAACTCTATCGCGAGTAATTCGGATGCCAAGAATAGTCTTCGCAGGACCCAAGTCCTTCATTGAAAAAACCTGACTCAACTATTTCTTCAATCTCTCAACTCTGGAGACATTCTTGCCAACAATCAGCATATCATCAACATATAGCAATAGTATGATAAAATCATCATCAAAGAATTTCTACACAAAAACACAGTGGTCAGATTTCGTCTTTTGGTAGCCTTGCTCACCCATGACTGACTCAAACTTCTTGTACCACTGCCTTGGTGCTTGCTTCAAACCATACAAGCTTTTCTGAAGCTTGCACACATAGTCCTCTTTTCCCTTTACTTTGAAACCCTCTGGCTGCTCCATATAAATCTCCTTATCTAAGTCACCATGGAGAAATGCAGTCTTCACATCCATCTGCTCAACCTCCAAATCAAGACTAGCTGCTAAACCAAGAACCACCCGAATGGATGACATCTTAACAACAGGAGAAAATATTTCATCAAAGTCAATACCTTTCCTCTGGCTGAAACCCTTGACAACCAATCTAGCTTTGTATCGGGGACGTGAAGTATTTTCTTCTTGCTTCACTTTGTAAACCCACTTGTTCTTCAAAGCTCTTTTGCCTTTCGGCAACTTCACCAACTCATAAGTATGATTCTCATGCAATGATTTCATCTCATCTTGCATGACTTCAACCCACTCCTTCTTGTTCTCATCTTCAAGGGCTTTATTGTAACTTTCGGGTTCTCCCCCGTCAGATACTAACACATACTCATCAGCTGAGTACCTTGTAGACGGTTGTCGATCTCTAGAAGATCTTCTGAGTGGAACAACTGGTGGAACATCTGGTACTGGCAATTGCTCATGAACTTTATTATCCATCTCTACCTCTGTAGGAGCATCAACATCACCTGCACTCTGTTGGTCATCACGAACTTCATCTTCAACTTGACTTGACACAACTGTAGAAGGAACTATATCAAAATCAATCAAGTCAGTTATAAATTGCGAGCACTTTCTTCAAACTTCGCAATATCTTTGATGTCATGATTCTCCATAAATACCACATCGCGGCTTCTGATAAGTTTCTTCTGCACCGGATCATAAAATCTGTACCCAAACTCATCCTCGCCATAACCGATGAATATGCATGGTCTAGTCTTCACGTCAAGCTTAGATCTTTCATCCTTTGGAATATGCATAAATGCCTTGCATCCAAATACCTTTAAGTGGTTGTAGGAGACATCTTTACCTGTCCAAACTCCATTTGGAACATCAAACTCAAGAGGCACACACGGTGTGAGATTCAAGACATGAACCATTGTATTCAAAGCCTCACCCCAAAAGCATCTTGGTAACCCTGCTTGTGAAAGTAAACATCTCGTCCTTTCAATAAGCGTTCTATTCATCCTCTCAGCTAACCCATTTAGCTGAGGCGTCTTTGGAGGCGTCCTTTGATGTCGAATGCCTTGATCCTTGCAATAATCATCAAAAGAACCACAATACTCACCTCCATTATCGGTTCGCATGCACTTTAACTTCTTCCCAGTCTGTCTCTCAACTAGGGCATGAAACTGTTTGAAGACACCACACACTTGATCTTTAGTCTTCAAGATATAGGCCCACACTTTCCTTGAATGATCATCTATAAAAGTCACAAAATAGAGACCACCTCCAAGCGTCTTGGATTTCATAGGACCACAAACATCAGAGTATACTAAATCAAGCATCTCTGGCTTTCTCGAGGGAGGGGATGATTTGAAAGATACTCTTGTTTGCTTGCCGGCCAAGCAATGCTCACACTTCTCTAACGGTTCACCTTTCATTCCCGGTAGGAGATTCTTCTTTTCCAAAACCATCATTCCCTTCTCGCTCATGTGACTAAGTCTCTTGTGCCACAATTCAGTTGTACTCTCTTTCTCGACTGCATTGATAATGCCACCACAAACTCTAGCTTGTGTCACGTACAACGAAGCACACTTTTCACCTCTAGCCACGACCATAACACCTTTAGTGAGCTTCCATGAACCACCACCAAAGGTATGATGAAAACCTTCATCATCTAGCTTGCCTACTGATATCAAATTCAAACGAATGTCAGGAATATGCTTAACATTTTTCAGAATAAGAATTGTACCGTTTTTCGTCTCCAATCGCACGTCTCCTATGCCAATAGCTTTTGACATGCCTCGATTTCCCATCTTAACATTGCCATAATCACCAGATGTATAAGATGAAAAGAGATCATTTCGACTTGTAGCATGAATGGAGGCACCGCTATCTACTACCCAACTGGTCTCATCACAAGCCAAGTTAACATCTTCTTCATCACACAAGAGAAGAAACTCTTCAGTAATAGTGGCAACATCATCGTCATGACTTGCCTTCTTTTCTTTCTCTTTGTCATGTTGGTTGTCTCTCTTGAGCTTTCGGCAATACTTTTTAATATGCCCCTTTAGACCATAGTGATAGCACTTTGCATTGGTATACCTGTTCTTACTCTTGCTTCTGTCTCTACCCTTTGGATCTCTGCTCTTGCTCCTTCCTCTTTGTTCTGTCACTAAGACTTCTGAGTGCGAAGAGGAACCTTGTGACTTTCTTCTCATCTCTTCATTCAGAGCACTCCCCTTAACCAAATCCATGGTGATAACACCATCTGGAGCTGAGTTAGATAAGGACGTCCTGAACGTCTCCCACGAGTCCGGTAATGTACCTAGAAGCCACAAACCCTGCACCTCATCATCGAACTTGATACCCATTCCTGCAAGCTGGTTAATAATTCCTTGAAAAGCATTAAGATGATCTGTCAACGGAGCCCCATCATGATACTTCAAACTCATCATCTGCTTTATCAAGAACAACTTATTATTACCAGTCTTTCAAGCATATAACTGCTCAAGCTTGCTCCATAAACTGCGTGCATGTGTCTCTCCACTGACATGATTCAAAACATTATCATCCACCCATTGTCTAATATAGCCACATACTTGACGATGCAATAAATTCCATTCACCATCAGATTTGTTTTCAGGCTTGGCTTCACTGAAAACCGGTAGATAATAATCCTTCACATAAAGAAGATCTTCCATCTTCCCTTTCCAGACATGATAATTTGAACCATTCAGACTAACCATTCTGCTTGTATTAGCTTCCATTATTTAACACAGAATACCGATTAAATAACCTTCGCTCTGATACCACTTTGTTGGGAGAAAAACGAATCTAATAGAATAATTAGATGCAGCGGAATTAAATAATTCTCCCCACCTGTGCAAATCTCGTAGGAATCTATCAAGCAGAGCGAATCAAGTAAGCTAACAAATATAGCAAACAAGAACACGCAATAGGCACAATTTTAGCGTGGAAAACCTCCTCAAGGCGAGAGAGGAAAAACCACGGGACCCTCGAGGCCGCTTAATCTCCACTATCAATATAATGGGTACAACGAGTTCTCTCTAAATACAATTAGAGGATCACAATATCTCAAGATTAACCAATCTTGACTTAAACCACAATTACAAGAAAGAGTAGAGAAACTTCACCGAATCGATGGCGCACGATCAAAAAATCATATCAAATCACTCGGACCTCCAAACGCAAATTCAAACGGTCAGAACGTAGTACCACGTCTTCCGAACACTCTGTCCAAAAATCAGCACGAACCAACAGTGGATCGACCTCCGATCGGACTCAAGAACCTTGCTGGTCGGCCCAGAAAGTAGCAGAAAATTCTGCACGAATTTCACTCTATTTCTCTCTTGAATTGGTCTTACTTCCTTCTCTCTATTGCCTCCTATTTATAGGCAAGCAGTTAGGGTTTCCTTTTCCATGTAGTACACTAACTACATAGGTTTTGGGCCTCCACTTATTTAATATAGGCCCAACACTTTTGTATAGTCAATTACTAATAGCTAGCCTAAAGACTAGAATGTTCATTTACTAATAGCTAGCCTAAAGACTAGTAATAGTTTGCCTAATAAACGGCAAACTAATCATCAGCTTGTATTTTTGTATAAATTCATTTGATAATGAAGTATTCATCACCAATTAATTTTCTTTAATCTCTATTCAAACTCAATCCCATCATCTGTTGAAAACCCATCATGCTTCTCATCGGATCCCGCCTCATCGGCCCTATTGGCGTCACCTCCGGGAGGTTCTAATCTTCTCTTATCATGGTCGCTCAAATGCCCTGACTCTGGTTTTGGCTCGGGTCCTGATCTTGTTGGTCTATGCTTTCCGACCGTCCACCCTAGTTCATCAGAATCATCAGTTGTTTCGGCGCCGGTCTCGCCTGGGATGGCAGCCCTGATCTCCCTGCTTTGGTCCCGATCATTGGATCGGGGACTTTGGTGGTCATACAAGTTGCGTCTTCGGCCGCGGATGGGATAGCCCCCTCTCCGATGCCTTCTCCGGCAATCTCCGACGTAGATCACGTCCCCACCGCTCCAGCTTTGGGCGCCTTGGTTTTCTCGAGTGACCCAATCAACGTTGACGCCTTTTCTTCTTCTGAGGCTGTCGTGGTTGAGTCTCTAGAGCAAAAGCGGTTACCTCGTCTTCAGTTAACGAGGTGGAGATGCTTCCAATCATGCATGCCACATTTTCTTGACTATGAGGTCTTGAGGCGCATTGAATTGGAGGGATTTGGTGGGCTCTTCCAGGCCTCCAAAGAATGTTGTCCACCTTTAGAATAATGTTCATGGCCACTCCATCAAACTATTGTTTTGCCAAACCCAAACTCAAGTCTAAGAAAGCCCTCAATAAGAAAACTAAATCATCTCAATCTTGGTTTAAATTTTAGACCGAGACTGAATAGGATCGTTACTATCTCCATCATCAAGGTCTAAGAAATTTATTCTCAGTCCAAGCCCTTTTTTTTATTTTGAATTTCAATTTCAATCACATTATCAATATAATTTAGTAATTCTATCACCCGATATAATATCTTATTCTAGCTCTCTTCCCCCACTTAGAATCATTTGCTAATCATCCTCGATAAATTATCAATCTTTTTTTTTGGAGAAAGAACCCAAAATGGGATGGAATTGGAAAATTTGTTTTAGAAACCCTGAAAATTATCAATATCCATATGAGATTGCAACAAACGAAGCAGTGGAAAACCGAGATCCCTCTCCGCAATGGGTGTCCCCAAAAATTGATTTCACTCCAACATCTTTGATTTCACCCCAAGAAGGGTCCGGGTTTCGGTCGGTGTTGCGACACGAATGCCTCGGCGTTGAGAAATCCCTATGGAAAACTCTTCTTCACCGTCGAATTTGAGGGTCTACTCCATATTTTCCTGAAACTCGTTGGTGACGCCATAGATCTAGGCTGTGGCCACTGAGCAAGGAGCAACTGATAAACCTGCTCGGCGACGCCGCCAACAAGCACTGCGACGTGACGGATCGGGTACGGAAGGTCTCCGACGAGGACCCTGGCCACCGCAAGATCTTCGTGCATGGGCTCGGCTGGGACACCAGAGCTGACACTCTCACCTCCGTCTTCAGGCAGTACGGCGAGATCGAGAATTGTAAGGCCCTCTGCGACAAGATCTTGACGGCATGTTTGGGCTGGGGTTGGGGGAGATCAAAGGGTCTATGAAGCAAATTGAGCATCAATCAAATGAATAGACAGTGATGGCAAACAAAATCAAAGGTTATGAATTATGAAATAACAAAAATCAAACCTATTTGTTGGATTCAGGAAGAAATTATGATTTGTCAGATTGAGTAAATTATGGAATAATGAAAAATAAAATGTCCAATTAAGGATAATGAAAAACCATAAAACATCAAAATCAAATTATACGAAAAGCTTGGGTAAAAGAAAGAATATTGCAATGAATTAGTGTAATTTGGGCAAAACTCAAAGAAGTTGGGCAAAATTATTATGAACTCTTAAAATTTGATGAATAATCAGGTAATTAAGTATAGTAGGTTAATAATTTTTAAAAAATAGTATTGTAACTTGTAAAATGCCTCATATTAAGTACATTAAATTATAATCAGCCCTATTTTTTAATTTGGTTTACTAATCTTCCCGTTTGTAATGTAATACAATATTATAAGATTAAAATGGGTTTGTTTCGTGGATCAAGTAGTCATATAAATATATATACATTTCCTTTTTATTTCTCAACTTTAAACCTACGGCAGATTTGAAAAGATGATGATGGAATACAACTTTAAGTAAAGATATTAATTTGAGGGCCTTAAGGGACTACTAAGTTTACTTTAAGTAAAGATATTTATTTACTTTAAGTAAAGCTTAAGCATAAACTAATTATAAGCTGATCACATAATCTTTTGCAGGGACTACTAAGTTTGTCTGTAAAATAAACAGTATTAATTAATTACTAAATTAACCGTCACATGGCAACGTGAAGATTAATTAATTTAATCCTCCGTCCAGACCATATTTGCCCCAATATTCGCATATGTTACAATCTTAATTAGCTGGCATCTCACTACCAATTAAGCTTGTCGGAGGCATGCCGAAGAGAATCGTCGAAGAGGAAGGAGATAGACCGGTCGAATCAGTCCAATTTCCCATACTAAAAATCAATTTTGGTTCATTTCCAGTTCTAGTCAAAACAACTGAATTGATTTCAAATCAATTTAAGAGAATTTTTGTGTTTTTTGAAAAAATGTAGAATTTTCATCCAAAATTTTGACAGTATTATAGCAAAGTGTAAAAAAATGCAACTAGTTGACCTTACATTATACTTTTTGTTATATCGGTAGTAAACTGTAAAACGCGTCACCTTAATATGGAAAAAATGTAATTAATCCTAAAAAAATCTCGTATACTTATTCTTCATTTTTCATTCTGGAGTAAACCATTGGAGATACTAATAGTGCTCAACAGTCTTTCTCGTTATTTCAAAATTTCAATTGAACCGGTTTGATATCGTGATTGTGGCTGAATTAAACTCGTCCTAGACATGGGTGCACATGGTTTTGCGAAATCGGTTAAAGATACAGCTCTCGCAGAAGCTGTAATCCTCACTGGCATATGAGGCTCGAGCATCTTGATGTGTTTTTCGATACTATTTTCCCGCGCTTTAGCTTGTTTTAGACCAACCTTAAGTTGCCCGCTTTATGCCTCTATATGCCTTATGGATACTTCGAGTTCATTTTATGCAGACATTTTTGAAGATTTTGGGGAATACCCGTGGTCATTGACCACTGCCCTCGTTGTCGCTCTCTGGTGAGCATCGTGGTCATTGACCATGGCCCCGTGGCCGCTCTCTGGTGAGCATCGTGAGCATTCACCACAACCCTATTGTCAATGACCACTGCCCACATGGTCAGAACCGTGGTCATCCTTCACTTCAGATGGTGTTGGAACATGGACAGAAAATGGGATGTTTTTCACTCGCACCATTGACCATGGCCATGTTCGCAACATAAAAATGCATTATAAAAGGTTTTGACTCATTTCTTGAAATGGGCATTCAATCCTAGACCATTTCAAAGCATTCTGAGCACGAAACTAAGAGAAAAATAGAGCATTTCGAGAGAAGAATCACGAAGAGAATGACGTGAATAAAGGTGGAAGAGCAAGAGGAAGATCAAAACCAGGGATTCATGCATTGTGTTCATGAACACTAGATTTTCAAATTGTTCATGAACACTAGAATGAATATGTGATTTAGGGCTTGAATGTGTATGATGGTTTAGAGGCGTTTTGATTGTGAGTTGTACATGCAAGTCTGTGCAGGGTGTCTTTATCGTTATGTACTTAATGCTTCAATTTCGTAATCATTAATGATTGATAATTTTAAAATTTTTTGTTGTGAAACAAGCTTGTAAATGGATTTGTTTGGTAAAGATTGGGTTTAAATTCTTTCTAGGGATAGAATAATTCTTAGAATTTAATGCTTTCAATTTGGTTAAATCATGATTAGAGATAGCTTGGTTGCCTTAAACATTTCTTACATCTTTTATTACCCGAGAGGGAGTTTTAGGTGTTTTTCAGAATTCTCGTTGTCGCCCTGAGTTGAAGAACTTCGTTGTTATGCATGATTTTACATTTTCTTGTCTCGAAACTATTATGTGAATTCAATGCCCTCACTCACCGTATTTGATTGAATTGTCTACTCTAGGTCATTAATTTTACATATTGTACTATTATTATCTTATTAAATTATCGATTCGCGGAGATTAGTTAAGTAATTTAACTTGAGTGATCAGAGTCTTCGTTGTCTCTTCGGTACGATAATCTGGTTGTAAACTTACGATTCTACATTACTTGAGACCGGTATACTGTCGGGGGAGCAAAAACACGCGACATTTTACGTCACTGGCATTTCGCGCTGAGATCGATGATATCTTCCACCTTGTGAATTCTGACGGCTTTAATTCTGGCGAAGGAGGCAGAGGCGCCGACGAAAAGGGAGGTAACTCTGAGGGCTCTGAAGGGCATGAAACGAGAGTCGTCATTAAAGCTTCTTCGGCGAGACCATATTTCTCAACCCAACTGGCAGGCACTCGTCGTGGCCCACCACCGCTTTCGCCGCCGTCCAATTTGAGCTCGGTAATGATTATCGTCTTGCATTTTTTGCGATTAAACAAAGTCGTATGGGTTCTTAAGGGCCCACCTAATTTTGAGATTGGGGATTTGAGATTCAATCGCCGCCGGAAAGAAATAGGCGGTTCATGGCGTGCCTGCCGACGGACGGGAAGTCGCTGACTCGAATGTCGTCATGCAGTAGCACCTCGCGCTAGTTCTGATCAGACCCTTGATGAGGGTCCTCGGGGTCATCTTCCAAAAATTAGAGGAAATTTTGGGGAAAGAAGATTAGGGTTATGGGTTTAACCTAAGGGGAAGGAATGTGAAGCTTGGATTTTTTATTGTGCGGGGACTGAATTTGGGGTTTTAGTAGTGCACTCATGGTATTCTATGGAATGGTTAAGGAATTTTGGGATTGATCAGGAGGGTTTGGCTGTTGTTTTTTTTTTTTTCTCAGCTTTGGTTTGGTAGAAATCTTAACTTGAAAATGTTATCGTGTTTCTTAACTTGAAAAACTTTATCATGTTTTGCATATATTTTAAATTTTAATTAATTATATATTTAATTTCGGGTACGGATACGGATAAGAAAATTTATTCATATCCATTGGATATTGAACGAATATGGATACCCGCTCAATTGAACGGATACGGGTACGGATAAAGCCATACCATGTCCATATCCTATCCATTGCCATCTTATTAAGTGTTCAAAATTAGTATTATAAATTGTAAAAGTTGTCTAATCAGGTATATTAAATTTGTGTTATCCTTTTCCTTTTTAGGTTCAATTTTGTGTTTTTAGATTCTTGAGTATTGAAATTTGATGGAAATTTATGAACTCGTTGTACTTTTAGTATTTGATGACTTCATATTCCATCATCTTCCTTACGCTAGTCAAATTTAATCCATGCAACCATGAAATTAACCTAATAAAATCATGAAATAATTCATGAAACCATGAAAAACATCGTAAAAGCATAATAACTTAACAAAACATTTATAATCAACAACAAAAATAATAAGGAAAATAATGTAACAATAAGGAATTAAATATGAATTGAATGGGGTATTAAATATGATATAAATGAGTTAATTTATAGAAAATAATATAAAATATGAATTTACCTTTTCATTGGCGTTTAATGACAAAAAAATACATGTTCCGAATAATTACCATGCACTGTCATTGGATTTGATGGATAAATCTGGACCGTGTAAGTATTGATCATGTGGCTAAAAACGGTTCGCAAGTTTGCTCTTAAACTATTGGATTTCACCCGAGTACGCCTCCGTATCTAAAAGGGAAATGAGATATTTTACTACACCTAACTATAATTATTTCATAATTTGCTACTTTAACTATTTTTTCCTTTTTTAGTACCCTAACTTGTATTCTTGGATATTTTACTACACTTCACTATGTTATTTTGTGACAAGATTTGCCATCAAAATGTCCCAAAATACAAGTTAGGGTACTAAAAAGAGAAGAAAATAGTTGAAGTAGAAAAGTGTAAAAAGTGTGAAAAAATCATAGTTATGTGAAGTAAAGTGTTATTCTCTCTGTATAAGATATTATCAAGAATTTTAGCACGAGCTGTAAATTAAGTAGATGATAGGAATGTAGACCAATAATTTATGAATGTAAAAAACAAAAGTAAACCTCTAGCAAAT
Organism: Geranium rotundifolium; assembly: GCA_963920655.1. NCBI lineage: Eukaryota > Viridiplantae > Streptophyta > Magnoliopsida > Geraniales > Geraniaceae > Geranium > Geranium rotundifolium. The sequence goes on from OY987314.1 coordinate 7,388,744, forward strand.
GGAATAAGGAAACGTAAGGATTGTACCGAAACTTTGTTAGACGGTGATTGCAGATTGTGTGAAAGAGTCGTCCGAGTCCAGCAGGTTGTTGTTTCCTTAAGACAATATTGCTCCCTCTAAGGCACTTGAAGGAATCTCGAGCAATTGTCTCCCAAGATGAAACGGACTAAACCACTAACGAGTGCTTCGAATAGTGGAGTCTGGCGACCTAACGATTGATGAGTATTTAGAGTATGGAGGAGATGGTGAGAAGAAGATGAAAATTCTGATTCCACTTCAAAACCTTATATAGGAAAATATGGGAAGGTTGCGACCCTTGGACCAGAAGATGTTCACTCCCTTTGTAGCCAAAATGTATCAGCAATTCATGTATGGATGTATTCATTTGATTCAGAGTTGAATCAATAAGGTTCATGTGCATTCAAAGTTGAATCAGCATGATTCATTATGAACATGCAGATGCATTTTCTTTAGATAAAAAGAATAGGAAATGTACCAAGCCAGCCAGATCAGATCAGACCAGACCAGACCAGAACCGAACCGAACCGAACCGAACCGAGTCGAGTCGAGTCGAGTCGAGACGTGACGTGACGTGACGTGGCGTGGCGTGGCGTGGCGTGCCGAGCCGAGACGGGACGGCGGCGGCGGTGGTCCGCGCGTGTGGTTGTTTATCAACCCGAGCTAGTCTGCGGGTTTCCCCACTACACGTTAAGTGATGACCCAAGGCCACACCTTAAGCATTCATTTCCAAGTATATAAAGAGTCACATTCGTTCAAGTGTGAGCTATGTGGTACTCGATATATTGATTATATATTTTGTAGCATCTTTAAGTGTTATTATCTCATTCAATATTTGATTGATTTTTATAAGTGTATACCCTAAGTTGTAGTTCTCGAAAAGGTGAACACAACGGACATACACATGAACCGATTTGATTACTATAATCGATCGGAATGTTTGCCGGAAAATCAAATTGAAACTTTGTTTCCAACAATCCCCCACATTGAATGGATATTAGCAGACTGTTAACCAAATAAGTTTGCTGACAATGTTTAAATACAGTGTGAGAAAGTTACTGCATCGGGTTAAGTAGCACGTGGCCTTGAACTTTCCTAGTGACAACCTATTGAACCTACTAGCGAATCAGTAGACTTGATTGTCTTTGAACTGTAAGTTGTGAGTGTAGATTTAGCAATAGATGGCACACAATAACTTTCTCGATCAATGTTAGATCTCTGTGTGTGTTCGTTTTGGCCTTGAACACCTGCTTGGCTCATGAATGTGTATGAGTATCCGGCCTTACCGATAGTCATTGATGCGGCCCCACTTCACATTCACTAAGGTGATTCTATAAAGAGTATCCCGCAAATACCCCACTGTGGCCTGAAACATCCACAGTATAGACATCATTAAAAGCTTAACTTATCCTAACGCGGCGGTAGGTGCACTGACTTATCATAGGAATGGATAAGAAGTCAAGTACTTCCCAGTGCCAGAAGTTTGTCAACGCTTCGTTGTCCCGTTGAACCTAGATCTTGGGATCTCCAGTCAACTAGGTTGGGTGTCCGCGGAAGTCAAACTTGTATTGAGTTTACGGCCTTAACCCCATTCCCCTCGATAAGATTTCAACTTGCTCTCTAGGTAAACCTTTTGTTAATGGATCCGAGATATTATCCTTGGACCTTACATAGTCCAGTGTGATAATCCCATTCGAGAGTAGTTGTCGTATGGTGTTGTGTCTACGACGCATGTGTCTAGACTTACCATTATACATGAGACTTTGCGCCCTTCCAATAGCCGATTGACTATCACAATGTATGCTTATTGGAGGTACAGGCTTATCCCATCCAGGTATATCTTCCAAGAAATTTCGAAGCCACTCAGCTTCTTCTCCAGCTTTATCTAATGCAATGAACTCAGATTCCATAGTAGATCTGGCTATACATGTCTGTTTGGAAGATTTCCATGATACTGCTCCACCTCCCAAAATGAATACATAGCTACTAGTAGATTTCGATTCATTGGAGTCAGATATCCAATTTGCATCACAATATCCCTCGACGACTGATGGATATTTAGTGTACTGTATCTTCAAGTTTTTGGTGTATTGTAGGTATCCTAGTACTCGTATGATGGCTTTCCAGTGATGCTTGCCAGGATTACTCGTAAACCGACTTAGTTTACTTACTGCATAAGCAATGTCCGGTCTAGTACAATTCATGATGTACATGAGACTGCCTAGAATACGAGAATATTCTAATTGCATACACTTTCGCCTATGTTTTTAACCCATCGTTGTGCCATGTCAACTGGCGTTTTAACGGGTGTGATTTTGTGGTCCTTGAATTTATCAAGTACTTTCTCAATATAATGTGATTGAGATAAAGCATACCCGTCTGATATCTTGGAAATCTTTACTCCTAAGTTAACATCAGCGACTCCTAAATCTTTCATGTCAAACTTGGATGATAACATTACTTTCGTAGCTCTTATTACATCCATATTATTCCCAAGTATGAGCATGTCGTCTACATATAGACATACAATGACATATCTCGACTTTGTGTGTTTAACGTACACACATTTATCACATTCATTAATTTTGAATCCATTGGATAGCATTACATTGTCAAATTTGGCATGCCATTGTTTTGGTGCTTGCTTAAGTCCATATAGCGACTTAACAAGTCTGCAAACTTTGTTCTCATTTCCAGGAGATGAGAAACCTTCGGGTTGTTGCATGTATATTTCTTCATCTAATTCACCATTAAGAAATGATGTCTTTACATCCATTTGATGTATTTCCAGACCTTGAATTGATGCAATGGCGATAAGCATCCGTATGGATGTTATCCTTGTCACGGGCGAATAAGTGTCGAAATAGTCTAAACCCTCTTTTTGCCTGAACCCTTTTACTACAAGTCTTGCCTTGTGTTTGTCTAGTGGCCCGTCGGTTTTTAGTTTTTTCTTAAAAACCCACTTGTAACCCAATGGTTTTGCACCAGGGGGAAGATCCACTAGTTCCCACGTGTGATTTTTGCAATATGGATTCTATTTCGCTATTCACTGCTTCTTTCCAATAAGGAGCATCGAGCGAACTCATTGCTTGTTAAAAAGTTTGTGGTTCATCTATCGCCAATAGTGAAACAAAATTAGGTCCAAAGGAACTAGCTTTCCTTGCCCTTTTGCTACGCCTTGGAGCTTCCACATTAATTTCCTCGTGGTTATCCTCATCTAGACCTGATGGCTCCTCAGCTTCTCGGGGTCTCTTTTGGGTACTTGATTCAATAGGTGTTTTATGAGGATATATGTGCTCAAAGAATGTAGCACTCCTTGATTCAATTATGGTATTCACATAAATATCCGAGATTTCAGACTTGTATACCAAGAATCGATATGCGCTACTGTGATGAGCATATCCGATGAAAATGGCATCAATTGTCTTAGGTCCAATTTTGACCTTTTTTGGTTTAGGTACCTCTACCTTAGCCAAACACCCCCACACTTTCAAGTATTTGTAGGATGGTGGTATGCCCTTCCATTGTTTATAAGGTGATTTCAAGGTTTTCTTATGAGGCATTTTGTTAAGAATGTAGTTTGCAGAAAGCAAAGCTTCTCACCATAAGTTGTCTGGCAAACCCGAGCTTAATAATAAGGCATTCATCATCTCCTTAAGGGTTCGGTTTTTGCGTTCTGCAATACTGTTAGATTGAGGGGAATATGGTGCCGTAGTTTGGTGTATTATACCATTCACCGCACAAAATTCTTCAAAAGGATGTCCATATTCTCCACCCCTATCGCTTCTTAAGGCGTTTATTTTCTTACTTAGTTGATTTTCAACCTCAGCTTTATAAATCTTAAAGCTTTCGAATGCCTCATCCTTATTTCTCAATAAGTACACATGACAATATCTTGTACAATCGTCAATAAAGGTAACAAAATACCTCTTTCCCCCTCTGGTTTGGCACATTTTCAGATCACACAAATCTGTATGTACTAAGTCCAAAGGTTATGTGTTTCTTTCAATCGAGTGAAAGGAAGATCTTGTCATTTTTGCTTCAACACAAATTTGACATTTTTCTTTTGGATTAATTCTACACTTAGAAATTGCATCTAAAGAAATTAAACGACGAATAGAATCATAATTAACATGTCCTAATCTAGCATGCCAAATATTAGATGACTCAGCGATATAAACGGAAGATTCGGTTTTATTTATTTTCATTGGAACTTCTTTGGGTATAACAGTCATTACATTCATTTTGAATAATCCCTCACTTACATATCCCCTTCCAACTTGCACTTCGTTTTTCGATAAAACAAACTTGTCAAACACAAAAACCATTTTGAAGCCATTCTTTGTCAGCAATGATCCGGAAACCAGGTTTTTCCGGATTTCTGGAACGTAGAGAACATTTGTTAATGTAAGCCCCTTCCCAGATGTCATTTTCAGCACTATCTTTCTGTTGCCTTCGACCTTTGATGTTGAGGAATTGCCCATGAATATCTGGTCTTCCTCGGTAGCTGCCTTGAAAGTGGAGAACATCCACTTGTTGGCACATATGTGTCGATTGGCTCCGGTGTCTACGAACCATTCTTTGCTATTTCCAACTAGAGAACATTCTAACTTTACTACATTCAACTTTAAAACTTTTTTTCTCGGTAGCTCGAGAATTTTTAACAACAATTAAGGTAATTTATGTGAAATCTAATGGACGTGATTTGTAAAAAGTTCAAAATGCCCTCAATAACTTTGATTAGAAATCACGCTCGTCTGACTGGTTCAAATTAAAAATTGATATTTCTATTGAATAAATAATCATTACAAAAATAATAATAACTAAAATAATATTAATAATATATTAAAACTTTTGAATGTAATAATTCTCTCATACGAGCTCCGTTTCAAACTCTTAGTATATCAAATCAAAGAGAATCGGAATATCAACAAATTTGAAGAAAAAAGTTGTGTCGCTATATTATTACTAACTATTAACACTCAAATTTATTGATATTTCAATTCTCTTTGATTTAATATGCTATGAGACTGAAACGGAGATCATATGAGAGAGTTTTGTCATTCAAAAGTTTAAGTATATTATTATAATTTTAATATTAATATTAATTATTTATTTATATTATTAATATAATTTTAACTTTTTTATTTCGAATGTATAGTTATTAATGTCATCCGAATCTAATTATTAAATTTTTTTATATAATTAATTATTAACAACATAAAGACAAAACCTTTTTTTCCAAAACTGTTGATACTCCGATTCTTTTCGATTTGATATACTACGAGCCCGAAACTGAGCTCGTATGAGAAAGTTCTGACTTTCGAAAGTTTCAATATATTATTAATAATTAATTATTTATATTACTATTACTAATCATCAAAATTATATTAGTTGGCTCACCGTATTAAGCTTGTCGGAGGCGTGCCGAAGAGAATCATCGAAGAGGAAGGAGATAGACCGGTCGAATCGGTCCAATTTCCCATACTAAAAATCAATTTTGGTTCATTTCCAGTTCTAGTCAAAACAACTGAATTGATTTCAAATCAATTTTAGAGAATTTTTGTGTTTTTTGAAAAAAATTAGATTTTTCATCCAAAATTTTGACAGTATTATAACAAAGTGTAAAAAAATGCAACTAGTTGACCTTACATTATACTTTTTGTTATATCAGGAGTAAACTATAAACACGTCACCTTAATATGGGCAAAATGTAATTAATCCTAAAAAAAATCTCGTATACTTATTCTTCATTTTTCATTCTGGAGTAAACCATTGGAGATACTAATAGTACTCAACAGTCTTTCTCGTTATTTCAAAATTTCGATTGAACCGGTTTGATATCGTGATTGTGGCTGAATTAAACTCGTCCTAGACATGGGTGCACATGGTTTTGCGAAATCAGTTAAAGATACAGCTCTCGCAGAAGCTGTAATCCTCGCCGGCATATGAAGCTCGAGCATCTTGATGTGTTTTTCGATACTATTTTCCCGCGCTTTAGCTTGTTTTAGCCCAACCTTAAGTTGCCCGCTTTATGCCTCTATATGACTTATGGATACTTCGAGTTCATTTTATGCAGACATTTTTGAAGATTTTGGGGAATACCCGTGGTCATTGACCACTGCCCTCGTTGTCGCTCTCTGGTGAGCATCATGGTCATTGACCATGGCCCCGTGGTCGCTCTCTGGTGAGCATCGTGAGCATTCACCACAACCCCATTGTCAATGACCACTGCCCACATGGTCAGAACCGTGGTCATCCTTCACTTCAGATGGTGTTGGAACGTGGACAGAAAATGGGATGTTTTTCACTCGCATCATTGACCATGGCCATGTTCGCAACATAAAAATGCATTATAAAAGGTTTTGACTCATTTCTTGAAATGGGCATTCAATCCTAGACCATTTCAAAGCATTCTGAGCACGAAACTAAGAGAAAAATAGAGCATTTCGAGAGAAGAATCACGAAGAGAATGACGTGAGTAAAGGTGGAAGAGCAAGAGGAAGATCAAAACCAGGGATTCATGCATTGTGTTCATGAACACTAGATTTTCAAATTGTTCATGAACACTAGAATGAATATGTGATTTAGGGCTTGAATGTGTATGATGGTTTAGAGGCGTTTTGATTGTGAATTGTACATGCAAGTCTGTGCACGGTGTCTTTATCGTTTTGTACTTAATGCTTCAATTTCGTAATCATTAATGATTGATAATTTTAAATTTTTTTGTTGTGAAACAAGCTTTTAAATGGATTTGTTTGGTAAAGATTGGGTTTAAATTCTTTCTAGGGATAGAAGAATTCTTAGAAATTTAATGCTTTCAATTTGGTTAAATCATGATTAGAGATTGCTTGGTTGTCTTAAACATTTCTTAGATCTTTTATTACCCAAGAGGGAGTTTTAGGTGTTTTTCAGAATTCTCGTTGTCGCCCTGAGTTGAAGAACTTCGTTGTTATGCATGATTTTACATTTTCTTGTCTCGAAACTATTATGTGAATTCAATGCCCTCACTCACCGTATCTGATCGAATTATCTACTCTAGGTCATTAATTTTACATATTGTACTATTATTATCTTATTAAATTATCGATTCGCGGAGATTAGTTAAGTAATTTAACTTGAGTGATCAGAGTCTTCGTTGTCTCTTTGGCACGATAATCTGGTTGTAAACTTACGATTCTACATTACTTGAGACCGGTATACTGTCGGGGGAGCAAAAAGACGCGACATTTTACGTCACTAGCATTTCGCGCTGAAATCGATGATATCTTCCACCTTGTGGATTCTGACGGCCTTAATTCTGGCGAAGGAGGCGGAGGCGCCGACGAAGAGGGAGGTAACTCTTAGGGCTCTGAGGGGCATGAAACGAGAGTCGTCATTAAAGCTTCTTCGGCGAGACCATATTTCTCAACCCAACTGGTAGGCACTCGTCGTGGCCCACCACCGCTTTCGCCGCCGTCCAATTTGAGCTCGGTAATGATTATCGTCTTGCATTTTTTGCGATTAAACAAAGTCGTATGGGTTCTTAAGGACCCACCTAATTTTGAGATTGGGGATTTGAGATTCAATCGCCGCCGGAAAGAAATAGGCGGTTCACAGCGTGCCTGCCGACGGACGGGAAGTCGCTGACTCGAATGTCGTCATGCAGTAGCACCTCGCGCTAGTTCTGATCAGGCCCTTGATGAGGGTCCTCGGGGTCATCTTCCAAAAATTAGAGGAAATTTTGGGGAAAGAAGATTAGGGTTATGGGTTTAACCTAAAGGGAAGGAATGTGAAGCTTGGATTTTTTATTGTGCGGGGACTGAATTTGGGTTCTTAGTAGTGCACTCATGGTATTCTATGGAATGGTTAAGGAATTTTGGGATTGATCAGGAGGGTTTGGCTGTTGTTGTTTTTTTTCTCAGCTTTGGTTTGGTAGAAATCTTAACTTGAAAATGTTATCGTGTTTCTTAACTTGAAAAACTTTATCATGTTTTGCATATATTTTAAATTTTAATTAATTATATATTTAATTTCGGGTACGGATACGGATAAGAAAATTTATTCATATCCATCGGATATTGAACGAATATGGATACCCGCTCAATTGACGGATACGGGTACGGATAAAGCCATACCATGTCCATATCCTATCCATTGCCATCTTATTAAGTGTTCAAAATTAGTATTGTAAATTGTAAAAGTTGTCTAATCAGGTATATTAAATTTGTGTTATCCTTTTCCTTTTTAGGTTCAATTTTGTTGAAATTTGATGGAAATTTATGAACTCGTTGTACTTTTAGTATTTGATGACTTCATATTCCATCATCTTCCTTGGGCTAGTCAAATTTAATCCATGCAACCATGAAATTAACCTAATAAAATCATGAAATAATTCATGAAACCATGAAAAAAATCGTAAAAGCATAATAACTTAACAAAACATTTATAATCAACAACAAAAATAATAAGGAAAATAATGTAACAATAAGGAATTAAATATGAATTGAATGGAGTATTAAATATGATATAAATGAGTTAATTTATAGAAAATAGTATAAAATATGAATTTACCTTTTCATTGGCGTTTAATGACAAAAAAATACATGTTCCGAATAATTACCATGCACTGTCATTGGATTTGATGGATAAATCTGGACCGTGTAAGTAGTGATCATGTGGCTAAAAACGGTTCGCAAGTTTGCTCTTAAACTATTGGCTTTCACCCGAGCACGCCTCTGTATATAGAAGGGAAATGAGATATTTTACTACACTTAACTATAATTATTTCATAATTTACTACTTTAACTATTTTTTCTTTTTTTAGTACCCTAACTTGTATTCTTGGATATTTTACTACACTTCACTATGTTATTTTGTGACAAGATTTGCCAGCAAAATGTCTTAAAATACAAGTTAGGGTACTAAAAAGAGAAGAAAATAGTTGAAGTAGAAAAGTGTGAAAAGTGTGAAAAAATCATAGTTATGTGAAGTAAAGTGTTATTCTCTCTGTATAAGATATTATCAAGAATTTTAGCACGAGCTGTAAATTAATTAGATTAATTAGATGATGGGAATGGATGCAATCCTTTCACCATTCATAAGATGGTAATAATCTAATTATTATGATAAATCTCTCTCAAATTACCGATAAAAAATGATAAATCTCATAATTTCATTGGATATTAATTATAAAAGGTTAAAAGGACAATTTTGTAATAAACTTACCTAATCATACCCACGCATATGAAGCCGCCTCCGTCTCCTCTCCACGAGAGCCAAGCTAAGACATAGACAAGTCCTCTGTTCGTCGTGGCGCCTCCGAGCAGTAACGCCACAGATCCATCGATTGTGTTCGTTTGGTCGGGGATTATAACGATCACCATATCGCTTCTATGGGTGGCGATCAGTCGGGAGCTACTGAGACCGGAGGGTCGTTCTAGTTCCCGTGAAAAACTTCGTTTAATATACATTCCTTCATTGAGTTCGAATTTTTTGACGAGTTGTTCATGCCGCTGAACAGTCCTAGGTGTGTTATTGATTTTCTTAGAATTTGTCAGCTGTGAACAATGTTGTTTGGATCTTTTGGATTTAGATGAATTCTTTGTTTTGTTTTTATTTTCCGGAATCAGAGGTCTAACAAACTTCTATAAATTACTTAAATTTACATCATCATTTTATTATATGTATGGAGAATTGTTCCTCTTTAATTAGTATGGAGAAATTATGAAATGAGCTAAAAGAAACCATGTAAATTAATTAGTTTGACCATGAAATTATAGAATCTAATTAATGAAATCATGAAACGTGACGAATTAACCTATGAAACTACGAAATATGATTCATGAAACCCTGAACGTGACAAATTAATTTATGAAATTATGAAATCGTTCACGGAGTATTAAAACATAATTTCTTACTGGTCAATAACGAAAAAAATTCATAATTGTGGATGGAAAGAATTCATAATCGTGGAAGTAATAAATGATTAATTTTATTTGTATCAAATACGAATTTAGGGAATATGGGCTACAAACCACTCACATGCTACAAATAACTCATTGTACTCCCTAGAATTGAAAGAACTAATGATTGAGATGAAAAAGCATGAAACAACTCATCTTTTTGCAGAAATCAGTCAACGAGGGTATTTGTGACTTTTACACGTATCATTAATATGATAAACGGCTGAAATAAAGGAATCGATAAATATCAAATCTATATAAATGGGATATCATAACATGTATTTTTCTTCATTTTGAAAAAGAGAATTGGTGGCCATGAAAGACCTTCGATCAACAACAAAAGTAAGAGGTAAGATCATGAAACAAAACAATTATACTTTGATTACGTATTATATGATTTATTGGCCAAAACCATTCGATCATGCAGATCGTCAAACGTTTATGGATCTAGATCTAAACGATCTTCTTCCGGATCATGAAGTTATGGTTAAGATTTGACTACTTTTATATATGAAACAAAATACTCATGATGATGATCCCAGATTTAAGAAAACCAATCACCACCAACACTGTTCATTCGTCCAACCAATTGTGTCACGACTCAATGTAATGAAACAAATATGAGCTGATTCAAGTCATATTTGTGGTTGAAGTAGCTCAGAGACGGAGTCGGAGATCGATTCTGAAGATCCTGGTTATTCAAGTCGTGATGACAAATACTCGTATGACCTGTGGTTATCTGGGAGACCTGTATAATTAGGTTGTAGTTGAGTTTTTAATTAAGTTTTCTTGTCGACTATATGAACTCCAGCGTTTATGAATTAGATATTCCGAACAAATAAATTTAAATTTCAGTCTGCATCTTTATTTATGTTCTCAATATTTTTTCCATTATTTTGTTAAAAATGAAGAGAAATGTTTACTAAAATAAAATTGATGCTTGATTAACGACAGAAGAAATATTTAGTGTCATAACATAAACTCTGATGAAACAATTTAGTGGTGAAACAATCTTAAACAATGTTTCATCGAATAAATAAACTCTGATAAAACAAATTGACTGGTGAAACAATTTTAAAAACATAGCATCACCCCTAAATAGATGTGTTATTGAATATATTTCATTATAATCCCAAAATGTTTCGTAAGAAATATAATGAAACATTTGTGTTGTGTCACCAATATGTTTCATGAACAACTAATAATGTTTTATCACAACTAAGAGGGCACATGATGCAGCGTACGTGGCTAGGAAGAACTCTTTATCAAGTTCGTTGGTTCTTGCGAATACCGAATGTGATAAATTTGAGGGAAACCTCGATTTTTTTATTAAACTTCAAAACTAATGAATAACATAAACGGCTAACAGTGTTTAAATAGCCAAAACCTAATTGTTGAAAAGGAAATTCTAAACTTATTGGAAAAAGGAAAGAAATTATAAAAATTGCAAATAGTGCCCGGAACTTAGGAAATTGCGATTTTGACCCCCAAGACGACCTCGAATGGCCGAAATCCATCGTACCTCATAGCAAAGCAATGTGTTTTGCTCGGAACGCCGTTTCCGCCCATAAAACACTAGTCTTTTGTCGAAATCCGACACTTTCTTGTTTTGCACTGCATCAGCACATTTGGCAAAAATAGACTCGGGACATTTATACCATTGTGTCAACTTACAACATGACGACACATTTAAATTCTGTCATTAAGTGAGTTCAATGATTAGCGAAAATCAATTATTAATTGATTAGTGGAAATCAAGTATTACTTGATTTTTATAAAGTCAAATTCTAGCTCGTAATGACCATTCTGCCCACACTAAGCACAATATGACCTATTGAAATGAAAACTACATTCAAATTACGTTAACGTGTCATCGTTAATAGCGCATGAACCTTGGTCATTTGTAGAAGCCACATGAGTTTGTAGCCGATTAAAAGCCTACGATTTTAATGAGATAATTAAAAGAAAGCAGTATAAAAATACGAATTTACCCTCTCATTAGTGTTAAATGACAAAAGAAAAATGTAAATTATGAATAATTACAACTAATGACATTAGATGAATCGGCACATATCTACTCTACATCTTTTATTTTTGGGAAAATGTCACTTACCTCCCCGTACTATGCACGGTTTTTACTCACCTCCTGCAAAAACAAAGTACATCCTGTGGAGTCTCCAAAATATACTAACATTTCACTTATCTTTTACAACGTTAGTTTAAATGTAGTATATTAGTTTAAATTTAAGAAGCAACATTGGAGATGCAACATTGTGTTGAGTCAACGCAAAATCTTATAGTTTCTTACTTTTCCAAATTTAATGATACGGGTCAAACCAAGCTATGGGCTTTTATTTTAGTTGTTGTTATTGGCCCAAATCAGTAGTTTGCGATATTATATTTCAGATAACGTAAAAGGTGAAAGTGTATCGGAAATTTTAATTACATTTATTTAGATTTGACCATTTGAAATAGAGCATTTATTTTGAACCGGGGCAATTAATTCCATTATTGCATATAAATAGACATAATACATAAAACAACTCCTACTCTGCTTCAACTGATAAACATGAATATGTCCTCTCTGAAATTGGCTTTCTTTATCTCATTCATGGTTGTGTTAATCGGTAATGCACTCACCAACATTCTTCAACGTTTTTCTCTTGTATCCCAATTCCACAGTAACTTAAACAAAATGTGGTTGCAGGCATTGCCAAGCCAAATATCGAACCAACGTGCAAGAGCCTTAGCGACTGTGCTCGTTCTTGTGATTCGAGGTGCCCTGAACAGTGCATTTGCATCCACGGTCAGTGTCACTGTGCCTTCGCCGATTCTGCTCAAACTTTGGCTAACAATACCACCAAAGGTGATTAGTCACCTCAAGCTCAAGGACAGATATATCATATTATTAATTAATTATTGAAGTATTAATTGTAAAATGCAGGCATTGAGACGGCGGTATCAAGAAATGGTTAGGGGCGCAAGAGTGCATTGAGGCCAATGCCACTCCATTCCCGGAAAACGTTGATTCTTTTCCTTACTGTTATTGCTATTGAATAATAATTATATTCACAAATTAATCTCTTATATTTCTATCTCGCAATTTTCTTTACTTCTCTCCTGTTGTCTTTCTTTTACCAAAAAACTAAGACTAAATATGACTCAAGTATAATCATTGATATACATCTTTGTTCGTCTTAACATGTAATCTTACGGACAAATAAGTCTATAAGACATGATTTGGCAAAAAGATTCCAGGTCCCAAATGTCGCGACAGTAAAAGAGTTCTGGCTGATTGCTTGTTGTTCAGTGGTATACAAGATTATCTCCAAAGCTTTAACTGTCATGATGTAAAGAGTCTTGCCTCACATCATTTATTAGAGTCAATTAGCATTTGTCAAAGGGAGAGTAATTTGAGTAATATTTTACAACATTCTCCTTAATCATAAACTGATAAAAAGATATGGAAGGAAAGGGGTGTCTTCGATATATATGTTGAAAATTGATATTCATAAGGCGTATGATACAATTGCATGACCATTTCTCAAGTACTTGATACTCGAGATTCGCTTTCCCTATCAGTTTGTAGAGTGGATTATGGCATGTGTCAGCACGGTCTCGTATTCATTCAATGAGAATGGGGACATGACGGAACTTTTTGCAGCTAAGAGAGGACTAAGACGAAGGGACCCAATTTCGCATTACCTCTTTTTAATATGCATGGAATACCTTAACAAGTGCTTGCAAATTTTGAAAAATAACCCAAAACTTCACTATCACCCTAGATGTAGGTGGAACTAACCCGTGTTTGCTTTGCGGATGACTTGTTGTTGTTCTCCATATAATCTTTTCTCTAATGCAAATCAAGGTAAAAGTTGCATCTACTTTGGTGGGGTCCCTCGTGATGAACAAGAAACAATACTACCTGAGGTGGCTATGGTAAGAGGAGAATTGCCCTTTAAGTATTTGGGAGTGTCCCTCTCTACTAGGAAAGTCCCTCTCTACTAAGAAATTGTCTGTTACCCAATGTTAGTCGTTAATCAAGAAAAAAATTTCTCGGGTGGAGTGTTGGACGTCCAAGCTATTATCATATGCAGGGAGAATTCAGTTGAGCAAAACAATTTTGTTTGGTGTGCAGACGTACCAGATTGTTCTTATCCCACAAAAGTTATTGAAATTAATCTAAAGTGTATGTTCGACCTTCCTTTGGACTGGATCATCTGGGACATCCAAGAGAGCTTTAGTGGCTTGGGAGTATCTATGTTTACCTAAAACTGCAAGGGGCTGGAATATAATTTGTTTGAAGACTTGGAATAAAGCGGCTATATGCAAGTTGCTATGGAACCTTGCTCAAAAGAAAAATAAGATGTGGGTGAGATGGGTTCACAAATTTTATATGAAAAACAGAGATGTCACCCTCATGACAGCTCCACCTCAGGCTTCGTGGGTGGTGAGGAAAATATTTGCAGCTAATAAAACGATATGATAGTGCAAAAGGAGTCAATATGTTGACCGAGCCAATCTTTTCACTGCGTAAAATGTATAATGCAGTCAGAAGAGAATTTACAAAAGTTAATTGGAGGAAGATAATTTGTAATAATTCAGTTCCTCCAAAGTGTCTTTATAAGTTGGTTGGTTATTCTGGAGAGATTAGCCACATGTGATAGATTGGCTAGAGTTGAGGTAAGTTGTGACTTAATTTGTAGCATGTGCACTAAGGAGGCAGAGACCATATCACGCCTATTTTTCAGTTGTGAGTATGCCACTGAGGTGTGGGAAGCTGTTCTGAGGTGACTCGAAATCACGAGGAGGCCGTGTAACTGGCAAAATGAAGTAAACTATGTTCAAACCCAGTATAATACAAATGTCATGCACCATCAAATTTACAGAATGATTTTGAGTTTATCAGTCTATATGATTTGGGAAGAGAGGAATTGCAGCAAGTTTCGTAACGTTCAGCAGGTAAGCAATGTGATTATAAAACAAATTCAAACGATGGCGTTCAGTTGTTGCTATATGAAGGAAAAACTATGAAAGGCGATACGTTTGATGATTGGTTGTTTAGACTTAAGAGTTGCGTATTTGGGGATGAGATGAGTTGTGTTGTGTGTTGTTGAGATGTACTGTTTCTGGAGTTGTGCTTCACCTTTTAGTTTAATATAAGTATTTTACCAAAAAAAAAGATATTTTTGGTTCCTATGTGTTGATGGCCATAACGCTTGCATGAAATTTCAAAATGAATCAATATTGAAATTAAATCAATCTCCAACAAGTTCAGCCAGTGACTTGGTTTACACCAGCTCCTTAAATTTGTCAAAAAATTCAATTTAGCCAACAAACAAAAAACATGGCGTTTGGAAAAGAGGATGAAACACAGACAATGTTGAACTGTGTGCAATATAGTTAACATGCTTGCAATCAATGTTCCATGTTTCTCGTATGGTTCAAGATATGTATCAGAAAACATAAAATGAGGTTGTTTACTTTGAGAAATGGGAACTCAAGGCTCAAGCTTTCACTCAAAATGGGGAAACTTCTTACCTGAAATGAGGAACTTCTGACTTGATGAAGAAAACTCCAAAGAAGCTCACCAGGTTTATGTAACTGTAAAATCACAAAACTGTGTTTATGTTAATACAAATGCAAATATTAATGACAACAATAACAATATTATAATAAAATAATTCCAAACAATTTAATGAGTTAAAACAAAAGCATAAATCATAATTCAAACAAAAATAGCATAAAATACAAGTACAGACAACAATAATAAACATAAATAACAAGTTAAAAAACAAGCACACATTTGACTACTACTCTCTACACATGGAGGATAAGAGGACTACTCAGCAACATTAAATATACATAATAAGAATATAAATAGACCGACTTTGACTGGATTTGGCTATATCTTGGATCAATTTTTACTTACTGTTATCGGTGGTTTAGTTTTACCAATTGAGTTTTAGGACACTAATTATGTGATCAGAGCGAGTGTGCGTGGAAGCATATCAAAAAAAGAAACTGACTCAAGATCATAGCACAACAGGTTCAAGGTTGAGAAGGATTAAAAGGAGGATGATCACATAAAGTACCTCTGGATTAAAGATAGACAAGACAAAAATACAATAAAGATATCAAACAAACATAAAGAAAATAATAACAAATGAGAAACTGTGACGGTCAATATTGTATACTGTAGTGCAGATAATGCGTACATGGAACATAAACACAATGGAAACTTCACAGGAGGAACAGGAATAGAGCAAGTCAATAAAAATTTAAAATTTTGATTTCTATGGCCCTCTATAGTCAAGGAGCTCGTGTTGTAGACAGACAGAGAATCAATTTTCATGTTTGGCTTCTTCACTTTAGCTGATGTACCGTGGAGACTATAATTTGAAAAAAAAAAGTATCTTCTGAACACCTTAAATAAAAATAAACTATAAGAGTTCTACCAAAGACGGTAGAGATCAAACACTGCATCACTGACGTATAAAATCAAACAGTAAGATTGAATTGAACACATAAGATTTGAATAGCACCTCTATTCGAGAAATTGGCAAAATCTAGATCAATGGTATGTTTGCTATTGAACAGTTACACATACTTGTTTGAAATCAAATGCAACCATTCTTTGCTGTATTGTAGATCTCCATCAAACTCGGTACAACTTCCAAATGATTGGTAACATAAGTTTCAATTTTCTTCGTTGCAAAAAAGCAGCGAAATGAGCTTCACCTTCTTATTAAGCAACTTCTCCTTCATCAAAACAATATAAACATTGTACCTCGGACGAATTCGTTTATCAACAGATAGTGTAAGTACAACAGGGTAAGCAGCAATGGCCTCAGGCTTTAACTTCGCAGTGTTCACGAAGAACTCCATAGTGTCTCTGAGGTTCTTCTCTGAGCAACCAAATAAAAATGGATACCGCCTAAATGTAGACATGATCTCCTCTTCAGACAAACCCCAGCTCTCAAAGATTTGTACTTTCTGTTTCCAAAGTGAATCCCTCAAAGAAGACTTCACCTGAATAGCATATAGGAAGGTCGGAGCAGAAGGGTGAACACCCAATTCTTTGACTGTCTTAACCAAACCAGCAAACCGATCAACTTTCTGAAGCATGACACTTGCCCTATATGCTATGAAGTTAGCTATTCTAGCATCAGACACCCCTTCCTTCTTCAAGATATCAATATTGGGTTGCATAGCATCCTTGAGATTGCACTGGAAGGGCCATTTTATTGCATCCTTAACAGCTGCCACAACTCTCTCTTTGGTTTTAAGGACTTGCCACAGAAACTCAATGGATGGCCTGATGTGAGAGCTCAGTGCCCTACCCAAAATGAATGGGTTTCTAATTAGAACCTCGGGAGGACCTCCCCAGCAAGACCATTTTGAACCAGAAATTCTAGTTTGGGCTTCAGATTGCTGTCTATCTTACAAAGGAGGATTTTTGGGAGCTTTCGATGATTTTAAAGATATGGGTATCGTCGAAACCGTGAGAACTCAATAAATTGATCACTGATTCAGTTTTCTGGATGTCTTGTTCGTTTGACTGGAGTTTCTGAGACGATGAAAGAGCAGATTTCGACGAAAGCCCGCATGATTCTACCAGGTACTTGACTGTAAGCGAGGGTGCAGAAAATGAACGTTTACGGGTCGAAGAGAGGAGGGTTTTGAAGAGAAATTGAGCCATTGCTGAAGAAAAACAATAATTTTAAGAAACTGGTCACTAATCGAAAAGAAGAATCGCAAAATGAACTTTACCTGGCTTGGGGGGTTTTTGCGCCTTCTCTGCTTAATTTGTTACAACGGAGATTTGAAGATTAGGGTTTCTGGGGTACGCGCTAAAGTCAGTTTAATTGTTTCATCACTATTTTATATCATGGTAATTCAATTAATTTCCTAGTTGAAATAGAAATAAGAAAATAAATTAAATGTGGAGTGAACTGAACTTAAGTGTAGCCAACCATCATCACATTTGAAACCGGAATAATCATAGGTAAATAATTCACTATCCTAACTTTACTCTTTTTTTAAATATTATCACTATTTTCCGTTACATCTAACTATCTTCCATTAAATACAACGTAATTGATACGAAAAAAATTCTATAAAGCCCTCACTGTATAATTTTGAAAATGGTACAAACATTTGATAAATATGAAATGTTTACTTTACTTATAATTAAATAACATATTCAATTTATAATTTGAGGATAAACTTGTCTTTATAAATAAATAATGAAACTGAAAATTTTGTCATTTTGTGGGTGAGGTTTATTTTCGGGCGAGAACTGCTAATGACATTGTCTTGAGCTCTAGTGGGTGAATCCCTAAACCCTAATATCTATTTCTCACTATTTGGTTCTCGACGACGATTTCGAGTGAACAAATATCGGTCCAAACAGCTCCGACCACCTCGCAAGGTTTTCGACTTCGTCCTCTCCGCCCACCCCGAGGAGCTCCACAACGACGACCTCCTCCTTACATATTTTAGTTTCAAATCTGGAGAAGCGGACCTCAATTCTGAGGAGGTCAATGTTATTGGCCACAGACCTAGAATCCACAACCTCTGATTCACCATTGATGGAGGTCATTTCGCTTATTTTCGGACTGCTATTTGATGCGGATCCATCCGGCTCCCGTGTTGACCCTTTTGACCTGCATTTTTAGCTTCGAATTGTTCTCGTATAAGCTACTTTATATTCCTTGGTACTTTATGGTGTCATTTTGTTGGGTTGAGGACAAAAGTTGAAAATTTGAGCTAAAATTCGCCTTAGAAAACTCTGCAACAAAGCTAAAACTTTCGGGTGACGTAGATTTCTCATCCGAAGTTCGACTTAGGCCCATAATATGTCGATAAGGACTGATTTTGAAGATTTACACACTGGAGAAATTTCAAGGTGTAACATACGTCACAAAAAGTGTGATGCGTGTCACAACATTACAGAGAGTTGTGACGCCATTTCTGAGATGCGCGTCTTACAGGAGCAAAAAGGGATATGTGTCGCACGTTACATCAATATGCGGTTGTGGACTGTCGAAAATCCTGTCATCATTATTTCTCCACGACCTATGATATGCTTATAGGGTTTTTCTCATAACCAAAGATATAGAGATGAAACAAAGTGTGGTTATCATGAGATTGACTATTTTATATGATGACAGGATGTCCATCCACATGTTGCAACCTAAGCAGTCTGATGCTAAAATAGAAGGATGTCTATCCAGAAGTCTCACCATAAAGAACCGAACATCTCAAGAGACGACTTTCTGGAGTTTCCTCATTTAGAAGATCTCCTAATCAAAACATGATTCGATCTGATTTAGTGTCTCGACTTTAGAAATCTTGGAGAGAAAGGAATTGGAAAGGCGCGAGATCTTTTAGGAAACCCTAAAAGACGATGTTACCCTTCTACAAAAGGTCGTCGGCCTCTCCCTTAGAAGATGGTGCTTGTGGAGTATCTGTGTGCTAAGTATTCAGAGTTCCTAAGCGTGTTGGGAAGTTGTATACTTTGACAAAGAGTAACTCTTGTGTGTTCATTCAATATTCGGAAAGAATGATTGTTTGACTGATTCGGGTTGTGCTTGCACGATTGAAGATTTGTGCATCCATTAAAGAACGACTAGAGATCCGAGCAGAGAGGATTGCTCGAAGAGTGGACTCGGGTGAGGAGCTTGAAGACAGGGAGAGTCCCTGGGTTAAGTGATCACTAGTAACAATAGCATAAAACTTAGATTTGTGTGATAATCGTAGAAGCTTGTATGTACTTATTGGTTATATTATAGTGAAGCTTGTTCACTGGCAGAGTGCCTCTAGACCCAGGTGACGTTGCACCGAACTGGGTAACAATATCTTGTGTCGTTTATCTTTATGTTTGATAATTGTTTGCTAACTATGCACCAGCAAATGTCTATCACTTAGCTTCAACATTGTGATAGAAATCTTGTGTTTAACCAGAACTTCATAAAAAGAAATAATCATTGCGACTGCTTAAAAGGTTGTCGCCTTTGGAGGGTGGCTTGTCGGTAAGTCTCATCAGTTCTCAAATTCAGTAATTGGACAATGTCGAAAGAGTCAACTAACATATTGGAATAGTGATTTGTAATTAATGTGCATTGAAAACTCGAAAGGGAAAATGGCACATGCTGCCCTATTACACTTAGTATAATAACGCGGTTGCTTTCCTATCAAAAAAATCATGTGACCAGGCTCCGATCACTTTTGAGGCCCTCAACAAACAAAAAATTAAACCATAAAGAAAAACGTTTTGAAATCCCTAAACTCTACATTTTCATGTGGTTCCTTCCTTGGGAAACAAAAAGGAAAACAACAACGATGAAGAATGCATCTTCATAATCATCATACCACACAAATATAGTCACTTTAAAGTTCAAATAGCAATAGCAACATACTCAGTAAATTGTTTTCGTACATCGATCAATAAGCACTTGAAACATCAGTTGACAGATAATTAGGATATAACACACCAAGCATTATACATAACAGAAAAATGGTTCTTTCTTATGCCTCCCACATTCCATGTCAATCAAACACATTTCCTTTTAAGGCCTTAGAAAACATAATTATAGACATGAAAGCCCGGGGGGGATAGGCATTTCCAACCAAAATCTGAAACATATATCCTCAAACAAAAAAATCCAACTATTAGCAAACATTTTGAAACCCCTAAACTCTTCATGCCACACAGTTCAATAAAATCAGCTTGATGCATTCATTTGGCTTGGTAAGATAACTGCTTCCTTCAACTCCATACAACACCATTTTCATGCGATTTCTCAGGAAACAAACAGGAAAAAATAAGAGTGAAAAGGGGTGGGTTGAAGAATACGGATGAAAGAGAGCATGTAAAGAAGGGAAGACAAAGAAAAGGGAAAGGATTTCTCATTCTCAGGGCCATTGCATTATGCTACCATAGAAAGAGCATTGTCAAGTTATCATATTTGTATTTTCTTGTTTGGGTATAGGAGTTCTCTAAGACAAAATTAAGGGTTACCACCACACAAATTTGGTGCCTGCTTCATTTTTCCCACCATGGAAATGAAGCAGGCAGCAAATAGGGGAGGTTTTGCAGTTTTGGACCGCTCGGTCTGCGGTTTGCACCGCCCAGCCTGAATCACGGGCATTCATAATTTGGACCAACTTATTGTCCATTGAACCTGCAACATAGAACCAAAAAGCAACACAATTTTCGCACTATCAATTCAACTACTGCCTATTTATTTAGTGACAGTACTAATTAAGTTCAAACAAATACAAGAACAATCTATCGATAGGTCATGTGATGCGAGTCTTAAATAACAACTTCAATCCATTCTTTTCATAATTTTTCTTAGCACAATTTTCTTTGCGATCAGTCCGCAATTCAGTTCAGTGAGTTCTTCCATTTTGAGTTGTTGCAGAAAAACTGTAACATTAAGAAATATTTAGAGACACAAATCAATTTTAAAGACAGTAACTCAAATTTAATAAAACATGTTAGCCTTTTCCCTTCATCTGAAACTTGTGTAGCAACATAAATCAATTTTAAAAACAGTAACTCAAATTTAATAAAACATGTTAGCCTTTTCCCTTCATCTGAAACATGTGTAGTATTGAACTTAGAGAAAAACAACTAGCATGGCATAAGAGTTCTACCAAAGACGGTAGAGATCAAACACTGCATCACTGACGTATAAAATCAAACAGTGAGATTGAATTGAACACATAAGATTTGAATAGCACCTCTATTTGAGAAATTGGCAAAATCTAGATCAATGGTATGTTTGCCATTGAACAGTTACACATACTTGTTCGAAATCAAATGCTACAATTCTTTGATGTATTGTAGATCTCCATCAAACTCGGTACAACTTTCAAATGCTTGGTGACATGAGTTTTCAAGAAATTTTCTTCGTTGCATAAAAGCAGCGAAATGAGCTTCACCTTCTTATTAAGCAACTTCTCCTTCATCAAAACACTATAAACATTGTACCTCGGACGAATTCGTTTATCAACAGATAGTGTAAGTACAACAGGGTAAGCAGCAATGGCCTCAGGATTTAACTTCGCAGTGTTTACAAAGAACTCCATAGTGTCTCTGAGGTTCTTCTCTGATAAACCGAATAAAAATGGATACCGCCTGAATGTAGACATGATCTCCTCTTCACACAAACCCCAACTCTCAAATATTTGTACTTTTTGATTCCAAACAGAATCACTCATAGCGGACTTCACATGAATGGCATACAGGAAGGTCGGAGCAGAAGGGTGAATACCCAATTCTTTGACAGTCTTAACCAAACCAGCAATCCGATCAACCTTCTGTATCATGGTACACGCCCGATATGCTATGAAGTTAGCTATTCGAGCATCAGGCACCCCTTCCTTCTTCAAGATATCAATATTGGGTTGCATTACATCCTTGATATTGCTCTGGAAGGGCCATAATCTTGCATTGTTAACCGCTGCCACAACTCTCTCTTTGGTTTTAAGGACTTGCCACAGAAACTCAATGGATGGTCTGATGTGAGAGCTCAGTGCCCTACCCAAAATGAATGGGTTTCTAATCAGAACCTCGGGGAGGACATCCCCAACAAGACCATTTTGAACCAGAAATTCTAGTTTGGGCTTCAGATTGCTGTCTATCTTACAAAGGAGAATTTTGGGGAGCTTTTCAATGATTTTAACGATATGGGTATCATTAAATCCATGAGCTTTCAATAGATTGAGCACGGATTCAGTTTTCTGGATGTTTTGTTCGTTTAACTGGAGTTTTTGAGACAATGAAAGAGCAGATTTTGACGAAAGCCCACATGATTCTACCAGGTACTTGACTGTAAACGACGATGCTGGTGACGATGGAGAAGCAGAAAATGTACGTTTTGGGGTTGAAAAGAGGAGGGTTTTGAAGAAAAATTGAGCCATTCCTGATAAAAAATGAGAGAGTAATCGAAAAGAAGAAACTCAAAATGATCTTTACCTGGTTTGGGGGTTTTTGCTCCTCCTCTGTTTGCAGCTTCGGTACATAAACGGTGAGACAAGAATCAACGGAGATTTGCAGATTAGGGTTTTGGGGGTTTAAGTAATGGTTCGCACAAATAATGAAGCACTAAATTCATTTTAACAAGGGAAAATTGCAAAAAGGAGTAATTACAAATCATTGTACCCCACAAACCTCATTTTCATATTATTATACTAATTTTTAGTTTTTTTTTCTCACTCCTCTAACTTTGATTACGTTACACTTAAGGTAAATTCTGTTAAATTTAATTGATGTAGTTTGTTAAAAGTCCAAAATGCCCTTACCATATAGTATTAAAATGGTATTAAAACTGAAATGACCATTTCACCCTCATTTGTATACCACATTGTAATTAATGCTCAGGGGTATAATTGTCTTTTCATATATAAAAAGGAGAATTAATTTTTTTAAAAGGTAAAATGATAGCTTTGCCCTCATTACCTCTCCCTTCCCTCTCATCTCCCTTCCCTATTGTTCTGGTCTTCAAAGCCGCTACTTTCTGTTTCTCACTCGCCGCCTCCGTCTTCATGCTCACCAACACTTGCAGCGGCCCAAATTCTCCCCCATTGGTTCGATTTCGACGCCTTCAGGTACCATATGTGTGGGAGATTTCCAGAGGCTCCACTCTGTTCCCAAAGAGCCACGATGGAATTGCAGAGGAGCGGCGCCGTTCGGCGACTGCTGATTTTGGCGGTGTCACCAGATCTGAGGAGGGCCAGATCAAATTGGAGGTTGTCAGCCATGGAGATCTATTTATGGCTTCTTCACAATCCAACGACGAGGAGATGGCGCGATTTAGGTTTCTGGGAGTGGTCGTCGCCTGAAATCCCTGAGCTCGCGAACCACCGCGCTCGAGCTCGTCGTCGAGAACCTAAAACCCAGATAGATCTGTATCGACGATGCCACGATGGCAGGTGGGAGTTCGAACAGGTCTGTGTCAAAGTCGTCAATGCCGGAAACGTCTTACCGACCTGGAATCAATTCGATGTCGCCGTCCCGAGCCCGAGCAAACGTCGGTACCAGAGAACAGAGATGAGAGGTTGAGATGAGGGATGACAGATGAGAGAAGAGAGGAGAGAGGGCAATCTGGTCATTTCATAGAATATTTGTAATTCTTTTATAATTTTATTTGTGAAACTGAAAATACAATTTTTCCCTTAATCTTTTAGTGCAATTGGTTTTTCATTTGAGGGTGAAATAGTCTTTTCATAATTATCAAATAATTATACCATTGAAATTGTGAGGGGCACTTTGGATATTAAATTTTTTTAACGGTTCTCGTCACAAAATCGAGTCAAGTGTTAACTTTTTAAAGTTGGGGGAGTGAGAAAAAAAAATAAAAGTTGGGTATAGTGATTTGAGAATGAGGTTTGAGGGGATATAGTGATCTGTAATTACCCCTTGCAAAAATAATCACCTTCGATTTGCGGTTCACCACTATTAATTAAAAAGCGTTACAAATCACCACTTACAAGAGTTCATGTTTTTCAATGTATCACCTTAAACTATCAAATATTGTAAATTGGCATCTTCAACCATTTGCAATTTTCTAATTTACTCACATTGCTCAAAAATTTGTTGCAACCACCACCCTTTAATTATTAGTTTTTTACACTATCGATTACATTTAATAGAAAAGGTAATGTTCATTGTCACGTGACTTTAAATTTTATCAAAATGACATTACTGTCAGTATGAATAAAGCTCTTAGTGATTCCTCTTCACTAGAGATGCTCAAAATATACCGGGAACCATAAAACTGATCATAATCGAAATTGACAAAGTTGGACGAGTTGTCGCACTGTCATTATATGACTTAGCTGCTTGAAAAGTTTTAGTGATTCTTCTTAAAAATTACTCGTTCTCATGTCCGTATAATCAGCATGATTGAAGATGTTTTACACCGTCGTTGTTCGACGTAGATGTTAGGTTTCCTATTATTCTTGCTTCACGTGGAAGACTTGTGTTACACAGTTTGCACGTGAGGGGGAGTGTTAGAATAGTTAATTAATTAGGGTTTTTGTATTTGTGTTATGTTTCCTAGTTTGATTTATTTCATATTGTTCCCTATATGAAGGAACCTCCTCTTGTAATTTATAATAAAGTTAATCTCAATAATACAATTATATTTTAAAAGTTCAACATGAATAAAAAAATACAAATCACCCGTTACAAACATGAAGTGAAGTAAAAAAAACTCTGGTGTTTCGACTTCGATTGATTTGCAAAAGAGACGTGGTGGGCAACAGACGTTCGTCGGAGGCGAAGAGGTTTAGGGCGTAAGAGTCTAGGGCAAGATAAGAAAAAAAAGGGACTCTTTCTAATTTATTATTGTTAACATTTTAAGTTTTAATTGATTTTTTGAAAAATAAAATAAAATTTAAGTCTGTTGAGCCGTTTGGTCGCCTAGAAGGGTGTCTGACCACTTAGGCGGCCGCCTGGACCGCCTGATGAACCGAAATGTTCACCACCGTTCGATTAGCTTAAAACGTGGCGGAGAGGTGAAAAACAACGCTTAAGCGCCGTCTAGGCGGCCTTTTCTTAGAACAATGACCGCATGTCTAATCTCTCAACCCGTCACCCACCCAATTTTTGGTGGGTTAGAGAACTAGTGCAGCAGAAGAGTGCTTCAAAACAAAGCAAGGATAAAATCCTAACTTTAGGGAGAAAACGGAATAAATCCAAATAACTCAAATTGATAGTAATGATAATGATGATAATAATCTCTACACAAGCTAAGACTTATATAAGACTAATTCTCCAAACCTAACTCAAACTAGTAAAACTAAACCAATAGAATACTCAATGCATACTAAGTAGAGCTAGGAAACCTAACTTAATAGAAAAACCTAAAACTATCCAAAATCTAATATAATTAAGAATTCTAATGGGGATTATTCTACATCAATTCTCCGACGCTTGAAAAAAACTCGTCCCGAGTTTTATGGATTTAAAGAGAACTCATCTGGTGGATGGTGTTTTTCATAAACTTCCATAAAATTCGGGATAAAATCTCTACTTGTTATGTAGTCGTTATATAGTGCGCATTTCTCGTTGTGAAGCAACATCCTTGCTATTTCCTCCAGTTTTATATCCATCTCCTTTATGCACTCCTCATTGAAGGGATAAATATTTATATCTTGTGTCAAAACGAAATCTATTGCTTTTCTTGTAATTGGTTTCCCACTTGCTCCAATAGGTATAGTAGTAAGAATGTCTCTAACCTTAAAATTTTGACTTATTGACGTCTTTCTCTTTTCGCCAAAGGGAGGTGACATCCATTGTATTTCAGAACAATAATCATTGTAGGAAATCACGTGCATGTTGCTAAAAGTAAAGATCACTTCAAGAGAATCACTTTTTTTTTATCTTGTAGTACACTTCAATAAGTATGGGAGTAAAGTCATGTTCACCCAATAGATATGTGATTGAAACCTTCATTCCTTCTCTTCTAGGGATAAAACTCTTATCTTCTAGAATCATGAACGACTCAAGAGTAGGATCCTTTTTCGTTCTCTCATTGAATGTTTCATTGTCATCATCAATTGATGCTAACACCCTATTAATATTGTCTTCCTTCCGCTTGATGTCATTGCTTGCAATTTTATTTTGAGCCTTCTGATTATCAAGATCAACAAGTTCAAGACACGATTCCTCCTCTGCTATATTTGTATCTTCACGTGTTACACCGTCCAATGATGTTTCTGAATTGTTATCCTGAATTATACGTCCTAAAGTGGCATTACTTTCACTTGACTCTTGAGCCGTAGACAATATCTCCATGTTGTCTTTTTTCATGATGGTTACTTACATATATGTATTGTCACGATCCTTGTAAGTAGCATTGATGTCGCAGTACCAATGTCTTCTCAACAAAAATTGACAAGTATCCATATCTACCACGCCATATAAAATCTCATCTTTATAGTATTTTCTAATTGAAAAAGGAACAAAACAAACTTCAGTTACATTAGTCTTAACTCCCCTTTTGTTCCATTGAGTCTTGTATGGTATCATGAATGTTTCCGTTTGCTGGTGGAGTGTCTTGACCAATGCTCTGGTGACTTTATTTTCGTTACTACAATGATTGATGATCACCTTACATATTGTATTGTTAATGGTGCATCGAGTGCGAAATATTTTGTCTTTGTGTTCTCCATTCCCTACATCAGCTGTCAGCGGATGAATCTTCTTCTGTTGTTGTTGATGAACAAGTCGAAAGTCACATGCATTGTTGTTATTCTCCATTCGACTTTCGCTTTGTCGATTTCTCACCTCAGATGTATGCGCATGAAGCATATGCGTCATGTTATTAAGTGAGTCTATACTGTCACGAGTCGTCGCACGACTCATTCAATCCATCGTTTGTGACGACGGGTTGGATTCTACTAGTGCCATAGTTGGCCATCATGCCCGGTCAAATTCGGGCTCTGATACCACTTTGGTGCAGCATAAGGGTGTTTCGAAACGAAGCAAGGATAAAACCTTAACTTTAGGGAGAAAACGGAATAAATCCAAGTAACTCAAATTAATAATAATGATAATGATGATAATAATCTCTACACAAGTTAAGACTTATATAGGACTAATTCTCCAAAACTAACTCAAACTAGTAAAACTAAACCAATAGAACTAATTAATCAAAACTAATCAGAGTTAAGAAACCTAATTTAATAGGAAAACTTAAAACTATTCAAGATCTAACATAATTAAGAATTCCAATCAGGATTGTTCTGCATTAAGAACTTTTACCTATGAACCGAACTATAAATTGTGGGTGTCTTAAAATACGGGTGCGGGATGGGTTCGCGAATATAATTAACATTCATGTCAAACGTTACTTAAAGCGAGACAAAATGAATCTTAATTGCGTTCTATTCACATTTAGAGTATATATATGTATGTACTAAAGTGTCATTCATTAATTGGGAAATGTCAATAACATCCTCTTTTCAGTTTTTCCCCAAAATTTCGGATACTGATAATTGGCAGCCCGAAACGAAACGGTTGCCGACACGCAATTTTCATCTCCGTTTACGACATTTCGGCGGATCGCTTTTACAAGACAGAAGATAATTTGCAGCTCAGTCCCCGATTCCGATACGCATTTCTACGATTCGGCTGCCACCATCCTCAGTTTCGGTTCCGAATCCGGATTTCGGACCCGAAATTTCTCGAGTATGATTTTCTTATTCTCGATTCTCTCTCATTTGTTGGAACTGAATTTGATTCAAGTGTGTAGAGCTGATTACACTGTTTTGATTGCCTGTGTTTGGTCGCCGAGAAAATGTAGTACAATTTCATATTCGCCTTTTGTTTTCTCACAAGGGAGGAGGTAGATGTTACTTGGTTTTTATTGTTTTAGCGTTGTTTGCTTGCTGATAAAATTTTCAGTTGCTTTAGGAAAGTTGCTATTGATGTAGGGAAGGAAGAGATAGATTATTAGTGATGTTAGCATAATTATCTAGTGCACCCATTTATTTAATGGAGCTGTATTTAGCTATTTTGGTACACTCAAAAGAAGTTGATGGTGGCTTTATGTTTATCTCTATGATGAGTTGCTGTTTGGATTCTATGGATTATGGGAAAAATTAGACTACAAAGTACTTTCACTGCTTCAATATTTTCCTTGCAATGAGGACTTCAGGAAACAAATAATGGCAGTGCAGACTTAAAAAATCCATATTGTGTTTTCTCTTTTGTTTACATGTCAAGTTTATCTTGAAGTATGTGGAGATGAAGAGTCTTTAAAGAGAGAAGTAATGGGTGTTGGCATTACAAAACTATAGATAAAGGGTTGCATTGCATGGTAAAGGTTGTGCTAGTTTTAAAGCGCTTAGAACTGATTGGATGTGTATATAGAAAATATATTTGGATTGTAAAGCTGTCTATATTGGCTGTTCAATTCATACACACATATCTTTCACTATATTTTTGTTCTTAGTGTGTTTCTGTGAATTCCAGATATTGTACATCTCATGGTGGAGACTAGGGAACTTTTTGACTCTTTCCCAGCTATGCAACACAAAGATAACCAAGTGAGCATCATATGCCGAAAATTGTTTTCCTGCTTTCAGTTACGCATCATAATGATTTCTCGAGCCTGTGATATACCTATTAGCTT
This sequence comes from Geranium rotundifolium, assembly GCA_963920655.1. Classification (NCBI taxonomy): domain Eukaryota; kingdom Viridiplantae; phylum Streptophyta; class Magnoliopsida; order Geraniales; family Geraniaceae; genus Geranium; species Geranium rotundifolium. Next base: position 7,417,863 of record OY987314.1, read on the forward strand.
AATTTCCTCGGGATAACTTTTATTGCCATTTTCTTTTAACACATGTCTTTCTTTTTCATAGGGTTTAGCACCTCCTCGAGCTACTGACCCTGGTTGGGCCCATGGAATTATGGTAAATGGGGGTCGGCAAAAGATTAAATGTAAGTACTGTCATAAAGTTATGCTTGGAGGTGGAATTTCCAGATTAAAGCAACATTTAGCTGGGGAAAGGGGGAATGTCGCTCCTTGCGAGGAAGTGCCAGAAGAAGTTAAAATGCAGATTCAACAACACTTGGGTTTTAAAGTTTTGAAAAAGTTAAAAAGACAGAGAGGGCCAAAGAGTAGCAAAAGCACCACAGTATCTTGCTTCCAGAGCAGGGATGAAGTAGACGAGGAAGATATACCACAGATTCAAAAGACAGCTTCGACACGAGGATCTATCAGAAGAAAGGGAAAGGAGGTTGTAGAAGGAGTATCGTCCAATCGAATGAAGAAACATAAAAGGCAATTTTTTCCAGCTGCTATGCCTATTGCTTCTCAACCCATACATCAGAATTTTGCTTCCCAAGAGAACATGGATGATGCTGATATGGCTGTCGCAAGATTTTTGTATGAAGCTGGTATACCATTCACTGCCGCAAATTCATATTATTTTCAACAGATGGCTGATGCAATTGCTGCTGTTGGTCCTGGTTATAAAATGCCGTCATATTATTCTTTGCGAGGTAAATTGTTGAACAGAAACTTTCAGAATGCAGGGGACTATTGTGCAGAACTGAGGAAGTCTTGGGAGGTGACTGGGTGTTCAGTCATGGTTGATAGATGGACCGAAGGGACTGATTGTACGATTGTTAACTTTTTTGTTTATTGTCCTAAGGGCACAATGTTCCTCAAATCTGTTGATGCATCAGGCATTACAGGATCTCCTGAAGCGCTCTTAAATATATTTGATTCTGTTGTTCAAGAAGTTGGACCCAAGAATATTGTCAATTTTATTACAGATACTTCCTCCAGTTATAGAGCTGCAGCTAAACTTTTGACAGACAAGCACAAAACTTTCTTCTGCAATGTTTGTGGAGCTCATAGTATTGATCTAATGCTAGTGGAAATTGGAAAAATGGATGAAGTACAAGAAGTTTTGGCAAAGGCTAAGCGAATAACTCAGTTCACATATAACAATGCTTGGGTTCTCAATTTAATGAGGAAGAAAACAGGTGGAAGAGATATTATCCAGCTTGCTGGTACCAGGTTAACCTCCATTTTCCTGACACTGCAAAGCATTTCATCACTAAAGGACCCTCTCCATCAAATGCTTACCTGTTCCTCTTGGATGCGGTCAACTTTCTCCAAGCAGAGGGTTGGACTTGAGGTGGCAGAAATTATTGTGGACCTGTCTTTTTGGTCTCAGTGTGACCAAATTTTGAAGGTCACAAGACCTTTGCTTACTGTTCTGCACCTTTTAGAGGTTGAAGAGAGACCATCTGCTGGTTTTCTATACGATGCAATCGAAAAGGCAAAGAAGAGTATCAGCGTAGCATTTAACAATAATGCATCTACTTGTTTACCATATCTGATGGTTATTAATCGCATTTGGCAAGAGGAGCTCCATAGCCCACTTCACGCGGCTGCCTACTATCTAAACCCATCCATGTTCTATAACCCAAGTTTTTGCACTAACAAAGTTATCCACAAAGGCTTCCTTGATTGTATTGAGACTCTAGAACCCAGCTTAAGTGCTCAGGTTATGATTACAAGCCACATAAACTTTTATGAGGAAGCAGCTGGGGATTTTGGTCGACCTGTGGCATTGCGAGGCCGTGATTCGTTGGCCCCAGGTTAGCATTCATTTTGGTGTTACAAGGGCGAGTGTTTTGTTGCCAACTTACTGCATATAATATGTGGTTTTCTTGCTTTGTAGCTACTTGGTGGTCACTATATGCAGTTGATTACCCAGATCTGCAACGTTTAGCCGTGAGGATTTTAAGTCAGACCTGCAGCATAACCCGATGTGAGAGAACTTGGAGCATGTTCAAACGAACATGTTTAAAAAAGAGGAACAGGTTGGAGAACCAGAGGATGAATGACCTCATCTTTACTCACTATAACCTGCGTCTTAAAGAGAGGTAATAGTTAATAATCACCTAACCCTCCATCCATGTAGAAATAATCTTTGACAGAATCTGAAAGTTGAAACATATTTGGGTTTTTGACCCTTGAAGCAGGCATTTTTAATTGAAGCTTCAGCTTTGATGCATCATTATGGACTTGTTTGTATTTAAATGATTTTTTGAAGTCCCCATAAACTTCCAGTTATTCGTGAATACCAAGCACAACAGGTTTACATAATTCACTCAAACAAAACAACATTTCTGGAAAGTAATAACCGGCCCAAACAGCTTATTATTTAGATTCATAAACATAGTTTGCAGCATGAGCTTATGGAAACAATTCAAAATTTTTGTACTGTGCGAACAGGAGATCTGAAGAAAGTCCAGTTAGGTGTATGAGAGGAACACTTGATCCTATATGCTCTGAAGCTACGAATGCCAACATGGGAGATTGGCTGGAGGACCCTGGAGCCATGGAGGGGGAGGACCTGAGCTGGATGGACGTATCAATCCCCAATGAGAGGATTAACGTGAGTCATAAAGTTGAAATTTTAGGTGATTGTAATGACAGTATGGATGATAGAGCCAGTGACGACTCAAAAGGTATTGATGGACATGATGATATATAATTGTTTTTACTTTTCAAATACAGCACCCATAGAAAACTTACATTTGAGTTATATGGAATCTGTTTGGTGATTGTAGTTATTGTTCATTTTAGCATGTATTGCTGGTATAGTAAGGCTTTTGAATGTTGATCCTTGGTGCCATTTGATTGATAAATTCATAGTTACTCTGTTTGACTTGAAAGAGTAGGGTTAATTCAGGTTTATTTGTTACTACCTCTATAACGCTTCTTGTCTTTGTAAACTGGTGTGATGTTTGTCTGTTCCCCCAGGTGCAGTGTAAATATGAAATGTACTGGCGAACATTGCCCAAACAGTACTCAGTTCTGATCAAGCACACTTCCAGGTACACGTGTGTAGCTTGATCGAACAAATGGTCTGATTAAAACATGTCGCTGGTGATTGGCGTGAAATGGGTCAACATCATTTTGAAGTCAGATACAAGTATTGTGTGACTATTGCATCAATTTATTCAATCCTTCACTTTAATGAGATATTTCATTTGCTGATAAAAAAAGTCAATCCTTCATTTTTTGCTCATAATTGAAAAAATATCTTGATTTTTTACTCTTGAGGTATATCATATATATTGAGTCTGTACTTTGCTTTCCCTTGATTTTAGAATACCCAAACAAAAGGAAGAAGGGATATAATATAATTGAGTTTAGGATGTTTAGTGCATGGAGCCATTTGCATATGGATGAAAAGGAATTTCCAAGTATAATTACATCTTAGTAGTCTTGTTAGTGTACCATTTTAATTCAAGAATGTCACACTTTAATTTCACCATACATAGCAATATATGTTGGAATCATGTGGTCTATGGAAAATCCTTTTTTCATAAACTTCAGCGTAGGAAAACCTTGAGGTTTGCAGAAACATTTATCTTGCATCAAACCCGTGTATCCTTATATTCTACCGGTGTTTAAAGATTCTGCTATTCGCAGATCAAGTTCGGAGAAATTAACGAACTTGAATGCTGTTATTGTATGCTGGATGTCAAGATTTGTTTCCTGCAGGAGCCACAGTATTTGGTGGAATTACAAAACCTTCAGTTGAAATAAAGAACATTCTTGCCATGGCCCATGGACTCAGAGGTTGTATCTACTGATTTCTTAACCTGCTTGAGTTTACTTTCCTAACTCTCAAGTTTATATTGTTTAGAGTTCCTTTTGATGATAAAAACTAGAATATAGTATATTTTTTCATGCTTGTGACATGATATTATATAGGCAGAAACTTAGTTATTGCAAATGTGAAAATTTAAGTTGGACGTAGGGAGGAGAGGACTGCATCTTGGAGGGAGCTGTCTCTCTGCATGGCAGCTTTGAACTCATCAAAAGTGACTTTTCCATCACTGTTGGCATCCATCCGGTCGAATATCTCATCCAACTTCCCAGGTTCAGTTATATCAAGTGGTAGGCACTCCTCAGGCAAAGCCTGCAGCATAACATCAATAGGCAAGTAAGAAATAGAAAAGACAATCTCCCATGACAGAAGAAAAGTGACATTACTCTGAGCATGGATGCTACTTCTTCTTTGGTGATGCATCCAGATCGATCTGTGTCATACATCTGTTGGTCAAACAGACAAGGGATTATTACTGCAGCTTAATGTGTTCATTCTTTGAAGGTAAGCCATAAAAAATGATTGCTGGCTCTTGCTATAGTTGCTCTACCATCCGTGTTTTCTTTTCTAGCACAGAACTTTTAGGGGCATTTCCTTGCTATTGATTCTGGTTGCTGAGAAGGTAGAGGATGAGAAAAGATCTTTTGCATTCTCTATACTATTTGTTATTTAGTTTGTCAGTGGAAGGTAAGAAATAATTTGTGGGATTAGTATGTCAGTGTTTAAAGGTGGAAAATAGAGATAACCTGGAAACACAGACGAAGAGCGTCATCTCCTTGGGAATTCTTGAGGCTGGAAAACCCACAGAGTATCTCTCTCATGTCCACTGTTCCATCTCGATTGTTGTCGAATAGGTCAAAGATGCGTGGTGCTAGAGGGATTAGGGAAGACATGTTCATAGCTTTCAGCACTTCTTCAAATTCTGATAGAGTGGCATTGTCACCATTTGCACATCTGCAGTTTATCAAATTTGTTTCTCTCAGTTAGATTCTGAAATGTGGTCAATTAACTTAGGCTTATGCAAGTTTTAGAGGAAATCAGCTGTTAAGGTCTCAAACTCTTCAACTTTTCGCAGTTATACATCATTTATGCATTTCGTGTATACAACAGTTTAGAAAGCTACTCACATTTTCTTGAAGTGCACCCTGAGATTCTCAATTTCCTCCTGCTTTAGGTCATGTGAGCCTAGCAGGTTTTTCAGCTTCTTTATTCTCAAGAAAACTGAGGAACTCCAGACGCTAGCAATTGCTGCAGCACGAAATTTGCGGCGAGCATTAAAACTCTGCAGTCTGGAGACAATCTCAGCATCCATTTGCTCCTCCTTGGCTGAATCCCCTACGACCCATGGATGATTCAGAACCTGTTTAAGCATCCTAGAAATTTTAGTTGAAATTATTATTTAATGTTTGTTTGTTAATAGTAGATAACAAGTATAGCCCTATCATTTGTAGTATCTGGGTTTTGCGATGCAATCAAAGGCCTTATCTGAATTCAGAATCCAAAAAATCGCCAACAGAAAATATAGCAGTTGAGTATATCCTGTATACTGAATGCAGCAGAATTAAACTAGAATATTTTTTTTTTGCTTTGTCATGCCATTTCTATCTTGTGGTTTAGCAGGATCATTGAAGTGACAGTAGCATACCTGATCAGCACTTGGTCTCCTGGAAGGATCAACACTTAGAAGATCAGATATCAATTGCTTTGCAGGTGGAGAAATGTTCTTCCAGGTCTTCTCGTAAAAACTGAACTCTCCCTGCACTCAAGTATTTGTTCTTTTACTTATTCAAACTAAAGGAGATCTTAGAAATGAATACATAGCATGTCATAGTATACATGTTTACAAGTGTGAGTAGACTTAACATACAGCCATGATTATCTGTTGCTTTTGTCGATTTGATTGGGCAATGAATGGTGGATACCTGAAATTTTTTAGCAGCGTGTTAGTAAATCTTAGAACAGTCTGAAATGGCTCGAGTCTATTTGCATGAAAATTGTTTACGGGGTCCTAAAATTTGCATGAAAATTGTTTATGGGATCCTAAAATTTGATAGAAACATAGTTTTTAGCAAAAGGTGGAATCTTGCAAAGCTAGCAGCATACCCAGATAGCAAGATATACAAGATTACTCCCAAGGACCACATATCACTTTTAGGAGTGATTTTTCCCTGAGACAGGGCCTCTGGAGAGACATAATCTATGGAACCAAACAATCCGACAACAGGGTCAGTGAACTCCTCCACTGAACTCAGCCCAAAATCCATGATCTTGAGGGGAGAATCCTTGTCTTGATTCAAGAAGAGGCAATTCTCAGGTTTCAAGTCTCTGTGGACAATATTGACCTTGTGAAGGGCTGCCAAGCCTTTGGCAATCTGCTGCACCACTGCTGCAGCTTCAACCTCTGTGTACTTGTCTTGGGACACAATCCGGTCAAAGAGCTCTCCCCCGGAACAGAGCTCGAGGACCAGGTGGACCCCTCCCTGATCCTGGTACACATCGTAGAGGTCAATCACATTAGGGTGGGGTGAGACATTCTCCACTATCCTCCTCATCACCAGAATCTCATTTGTCAGCAAGGCGTCTGATACAGAGACCTGCTTCCATGTTGGGAATCCCATGGAAGCAATGCCGCGAGTACTCTGACTCGACGATGGAGGGCCAGCCCTCTTCAGGGTCTTGATGGCCACCATGTTCCTGTCTGCAGGAGATCGCCTCACACCCTTCCTCACAACAGAGAACCCTCCTCTTCCTAGAACCTCTGAAACCTCGTACACATCTGTGATTTTTCGTGTCTCCTGTCCCATGATAGCTAGAAATGAGAAGTTGAGGAATTTGCAGGAAATGGAAACTCAAAACCAAGGGGTTGATAGGTTCAATGACAATGGGGAAGAGAGGGAATTGGAGACGCGGTTTGGTATATAATATTAATAGGGATTGACATCATCCCACCAACAGTTGTTGCATTTGTTTATGGCATAAAATATGAATCAAAATAAGAGAATAAAAATGAGGGGGGTAAGAGCTGAGGAAGAAGAGACAAAGACAGGGTCAACTGATACTGCATAGTAAGTTTTGCTTCCATATCCATCTCTTGCTCTGTAAAAATTGCATTGGCTATTTGGCTGGAAGCAAGTAGAGGGGAGTGTTTAGTTGTTGAGTTTCCACAAATGGATGGGTGAAATAAGGACAATAATTGAGTCTTGTTTAGTACATCCCTTGTCTGGTTGCAAGTCTTCTTGTCTGTCTTGTTTCACTGTATCTTCGTGTCATTTTTCCATCAGAATTACAAATCATACCTCTGAATTCCAAATAGTTAAATGGAAAAACAAGAATTGGGCGGCCGCCGCAAAAGAAGGATTAAATATTTAGATTATTTAGCTCAAGATGTTTACCCAAAAGTGATAAAAATTGTAGAAAATACAATGAAAGGAAGGCATGTGACGTTCCCAAGAGACCTGCTCCATTAACATTTGCATCAACACATATTTACCCAGGTGTGCTGCTGGATCCGAGGCTTCCACCCGGGGTTCGCTTGACGACGAAGCTTCTTCCTTAGTGATTAAAAATTCAAGTTATACTCAGTTTTGTCATTTGTAGTGAGAAATTACAATTCACTGTATGGTACATCTAGCACAATTTCGCGTTATTATGGTATATATGAAAAGTGTATCAATTTACTAGTAATAGCTTTCCTTTGAATCGCCTTACATTAATGGTGTTAAAAATCATGAAAAATAACACTTAGATATCTTCAAGTAGTATCAAATTATAACATTTAACAACAATCAACTAAAAACGCACATTCAGATATATTTCAACTTTGTTATGTTCTCATATCACGCCATTAAATAGATTGACCAATAAAAATCGGGAAATTCAAATTCAAAATTTGTTTAGAGTGCTCATCTCTATCTCCGGCCAGCCTTGACTCCATTTTTCCGTCCACCAATCATGACCCTTGTAGAGCTGATGAGGATTCATTGGAAAAAACCAAAGCAATGGGATTTACCACTCATGGCAGCGAAGACGAATAGATCATCTTCGAGCTTCAACTTATGAACAAGGAGGATGTTCCGGAATCTCGCAATGGACCATGAGGCTTCTATCTTGTAGTGCCTTTTGCTGTCAATGTCTCCTATTTTATATTTACCTTTTCCCTATGCTCTAGTTTATATCTACCCTTTATATATAAAGGCTTGCTATGTATCTCTTCTTATGCATGGTTGTAGCTCCCTCTTCGGGATCTCACACGCTTCTTCTGCCTTTTCGCTGATAAAAAAAACAATAGCATCATGTCATGGGTTTCATTTTAGGTTATGCAAGCAAGTCAATACCAAACAATAAAGCAACTTGAAAAAATTTCCTAACAAGTTTTGTATTTTTTATTTTTCTCAGAAAACAAAGACAATAACAGAGGCTGAGGCTGGTGGGTGGCTCAAAACAACAGAAGAGACTATATAACATTGCCTACCCAGTAGATGCATATTGTTGACTGTTTAGACAACCGTTTTAAACAGTCAACATGCTATATATTCTACTTTTCAGTAACAATACTGAATCATTGGGTCACTAATACTTATCAAGTACTGCCTGAAAGCAACCCTACACCTGAAGAGGATAATCGAAAATGACTAGTGATAGAACAGCCTCTCAAGCTATGCAAAAAGGTTGCACCTTCACTGAAGATGTCCGCTTCTTCAGAGAAACCACATGGACGAATCCTGCTTTGCCCGAGGACTCGCACTAAAGTCGGGAGGGGCAATTCCAAACCTGATGTCGGCCATGTTATCAATGGGATTGGCGTTGTAGGGGTAATCAAATGCTGCAAACTGGTCGTACGGAATTCCTGATGGCGGGAAAACAGATTGATTTAGAGGCACACTGTTTTCTTCAGCTGTGTTGTTTCCCATGACATTTTGGTTCCCACAATTCAAGTTTTGATCCTGTGGCAGATTAGTATCAAAAAGTGACAGAAGACCAGAGATCAACTTGGTTCCTTCTCCTGGAAGTCCAATTCCTGAAACACCGAATAAAGGTTCTTGGTTTAATTGACAATATCTAACTTGGCAGAAACATTGAACAGAGAAGAATGGTTCAGTTTTGAAGTACCTGACTGACCATAGGGATTGAACAGAGGGGCCTGGTTCAGTTGTGGATATGCAGAACCACTGTAGAGATGAGACTGGTTCACTGGAGAAGCCATATCAGCGTTGAGATTGAATTGAGAAGCTTGGTTCATAGGTATATCAGTTGTATTGGCAGAGAGATTGAACGGACCAGCTCGGTTCTTAGGCCCAGCAGCTGCGTTAGCAGACAGATTGAATGGTGCCCAGTTCACAGTTGCAGCGGCTGCGTTAGCAGAGAGATTATAAGGACCTTGGTTCAAAGGTGCAGTAGCCGAGAGATTAAATGGAGCCTGGCTCGCAGTTGTAGTGAGATTGAAAGGAGCTTCGCTCAAAGGTGGAGTACCCGGGTTAGCAGGAGCTACCTGGTTCACCAGTGGAGCAAACTCTTGGGAAGCATTGTTCCGGTATGGACAATTCCGCTGGTGATTGTTTCTCAAAACCCTGTTGAGGAAGCCAAGGCGTAAACTACTGTGTGGACATTGAGAGAACTGACATGGGAATATCTTGTTCTCAAATAGCCTTTGCTCCTTATCAGATGACCGATTCCTCTTATGCGTCGAGTCAGAACTAGTATCAACAACCTCCCCCTTGATTTGAGGAGCCAAGGCTGGCATCGCTATATTTAAGGTACTGTTGGCTTCACTGGGCTTACACTCCTCTACATCAGCGCCACCCACAGCTTCAACGTCATAGTCACTGTAGTCGCTGAATTCCCAATACCCGCCACCACCAGCTGACAGAGGCGGGCAGCTGTCAGGATATAACTTGCGTACCAAAATCTCTTCTTGACGAATGATAGCAGTCCAGGTAGCGCTTTCCTTTGCTGTCATCTTATCCTGCAAGCATTTAGACTGGCGAACAAGCCTGCGGACTTTGTCAATGTCAGGTGACATGTGCCTGATCACTGCCGTCAAGACGCCCACCTTCCATGCTTTCTTGAGGTCATGAGGCTTCTTGTAAGGAGGCGGACCTTGATCCTTGGGCAGACCCAGCTGAGGCCACCACTCTTCTTTCCCATTAGGCCACCATGGCGGAGCAAGGCCTCTCTCCAACGGGAAACGCCTCTGTGGGGGGTCGCAGTGCTGCATAAGAGCCGACAGGAGCGATCCAAGGGTAGTGTCTTGAAGCTCTTGCAGAGTATGTGGAGTGGACACCCCGGTGTTGAAATCTTCATTCTTCCCCGGGATTGAATGATCTTGAAGATACTTAGCTATTGCTGCGGGACCATTCCGATCAAACCTAACTTTCTCCTTCCACCATGCCCGGAGATTGTCGGATGCTCCGCCCACAGGCTTCCCTTTCTCGGGGATGATCCCATAAACGAACCCCTCAGCATTGCACATTTCCATCATTTTCAGCATGTACTTCAAGATACCATCGTGAGCACGAGACATCTTCTTCCTACGGGCTTGCTCCTGACACTGGAGCTTCTTTGCATTGTCAACAGCCTCTTTGCCCTTATTCTGGTCCTTGAGACGCTTAAGAAGCATTTTATACCTCCACATCCTCTTCTCCAGCTGATCAACATCGAGGTCTTGGTCGGTGTCACTGAAATCCTCATCTAAAGTTGCCTTGGGTTCACGCACTGCCGATGGCTCCCCTTCCCCAGAAGGAATCAAAAGAAAACCAAGGTTATCACAACCGTCTGTATCCTCAAAAGTTACCATTCTGGAGCACAAACATGTGAAATCAATCTCCCTTCTCTCCCTTGCACCTTAAAATCCACCTGAAAACTAACACAAGCAAAACAACTTAGAGACAGTGTGGGCATAATGCAATTCAATTGACAAAATATGATTTCAGTTGTGCAATGCAATACTGGAAAACCAATACCAACAAGGCAAGAAACTAATTTTCATGGGAAAATCACTATTTATGCGTGCAAGACATTTAATACACGGCGCAAATGAACAAACTCAATTTGGCATGTTTTTTTATGAAAAGTAATCAATCTCATTCCAATTACAGACAACAAACTTGTTCCTCCAAGGAGAAACCTTAACGTGGCACAACCGTGAAAATCCACCAGCCATCAAACTTGTTTCTTCGAAGGAATGCCCCTTGACGTTTAGTTTCATTGCTTCAGCCAAACGTATTTAAGCCGGTTTCAAATGGAATTAAATGAGCTAAAGAGAATCATGTCCGACAAAATCAAACCCGACAAAAGATCGCTTCAATAAATTGGAACGAAAATAAATAAACAACTAAACCCGGACATTACTCACTCGAACAAACATCACCATCAAAGCCAAAATCCCTCACTGTTGGAAACCTAAATCATCCAAAAACAACTATCAATCCACAACCATTCAGATCAAACAACTAATAATCAAAGTTTAGATTCAAAATTCCTTCTACCCCCAGCAAATCCGACACTGATTGAGACAATCACTTGAACTTGGGTCCAAGGTTGGAGTGTTGTCTCTCGATTCTCTTCATCCCAACTCATGTTATTGATGGGACAAACGACAGAAACAGCTGAAACTCAAACTCAAACTCAAATCTTGATATCATATACATGCATTGAACAAAATTTAAAACAATATAATAAAGATCAAAGCAGAAGAAAAAGAAAGCCCAAAAATAAGAGTAGAAAAAGGCATCAACTTTACACAACAGAAAACGAGCATATATGTGTGAAACTGGAAAATAACAACAACCCAGAAATGAGACACTATAAAAACGATCATAAGAGACACAAGAACAAGAAGCAAAGCCAAAAGATGATACCAGAAATGGAGGGTCCGTTGAACCTATTCGACAGAGGATTGAGAACCGTAGCGCTATTTAAACAAGTGTATGGTCACATTTTAACCGCAGTCAACCTCTGAAAACGCCGTTTCCTTCAATCTTGTGTGTTTTCACTCACACAAACGCTGCTCTGCATATTACGTGGCACAATCTAAGCCCTTCCTGCTTGCCTTTTGTTCATGTCATTCCTCATTTTAGAAGTATCTATTTTTTCAGAAATTTATTGATGTATTAAAATATGAGAGATAATCGGGTATGTCATATATGATCACCTGATTTTTGTTCAATTTATCGATTTCTTGGAGTGCATATTAAATAATGCAACTACAAATAAGTTTGGAATAGACAATGAAGCTAACATCTAATTACTTATTACAAATTTAAGGAATAATAACACTTTTTTATAATTAACTATAGCAAAATGACATTTTTATACTCTAACTATTTTTTTTTTCAGTACCCTAACGTTTTTTTGACAAATTATCTCTAAAATGTCTAAAATACATAAATTGCTCATGATTTAAGAAACCATATTGAATTGGTTTAAAAATCAAAATTGAACCGGTTCTTCTTCATAAATGAAGGTGGTCCATGTTCCTGCAATCTCTTTCCCTGATTTCTCCTCTACCCATTTTCATAACTCAAAATTCGACCCACCAAAATTAAACAACAAACCCACGATCAATTTTAAAATTGCAAAATTAGGGTTCCTTTCTACTCTTTCAAAACCAGGTTTTGGATCGAGCGTGAGGAACGTCGAGTAGCAGTCTTTCATATGGGTTGAGTTGAATCTGATGTTGTAGCAGCGGCAACGATGAGATTTGGGGGTTTCCTGTAGGTAGAGCTCGAATATTTGAGTTTTGATATTCCTCCATTATTGACGAAACAGAGCGTCGAAGAGGTTGTGACTGTGAAAGAAAAGGAAGAGGTTGTGACGGGAAAGAAGAAGAAATTGTTAAATGGTTGGTGTCTTCATCGACGGTGGTGGTTCCGGCGAAGGCTTTGCAGGAATAGGGACCACCTTCGTTTTTGAAGAAGAACCAGTTCAATTCAATTTGAACCAGTTTAATTCTAATTTTTAAATCAAATCAAACCGATTTAGTTTTGGTATTTTAGAGGTAGGTTGTCACAAAAAAATTGTGAAGGTACTAGAAAAAGAAAAATAGTAGATATAAAAGTGTCATTTCGTTATAGGTATGTATAACAAAGTGTCATTATCTCTAAATTTAACGTCGGTATAAATAATTTTCGAGTAGACAATTTTGAAAACATTCCATTCTAACAAGTACATGAATAAATGCATTTATTACGAGATGATGGGAGGAAACAAATATTTTTGAAATCAAATGAAATTATTTTTTTCATTGATATTCATCTTTAGTGGTATTTCATTCGTATAAATTTTGTGTAAAATACGCTCAATATATTATATTTGTGTTAACTCTTTTCCCTATAATCTGTCAACAAATTATTATATATCAATCTTAGGATTTATTGCTCGAGTACATTACTATATGACAAATATAAATTGATAAATGCACACAAATCATATTTGAGGAGAAAGAAAAATGATCGCATTTTAAGAAATATAATCCAAATCAATAAATGACTTTCTAATTATCACAACCAAAATGGAATGTGTGATAAATAATTTTGGAAGAGAATCGTCGATTTGTCAAAATGTGATAAGGATGTAATGACTGTACGTTCCACCAAAATGTGGTGTACGAATCTTCCGTGTGCTGATTTGTATTTAATTTTTATCTCACTACAAAACTAACGGTGGAGTCAGAGACGACGTTAAATCGTACGGAAGTGAACAACTGATCATATATAAATAGAACAGTAGTTTCGAGAAAAAAGGACAATTGACAGTGAAATGACCATCTTGCCACTCATGACTACATTTTTTTCTTTCAAATTTATAGCCAAAAGCCATACACGTGCAAATTTGGTTCGGGTTTTGCTGGAAATTGACTGTAGTTAAGATGTATGATTTTCTTATCATGATACAAAATAATATATATTATGATGATATAAATTATAATTATAGGAATTTAAAGGATATGATTTAACACAAATATAGATAATATAATCAAATATATAATGTTTTTGAGGGAAAATCCAACCGTTTGAGTCTCACACTATTAATAAAAGTTTAAATTTCGAATATCGTTGTGATCAAATTAAATAAGAATTAAAAAAATATATTTAAGAAATGATGTAGTTAAAATATAATTAGATATATGATAATATAATTCTAGTTAGATACCAGGACAAAAGGCAAATTGAAAAGAACACAATCTAGGACAAGAGTTTGACTCTGGCTCGTAAGGAACAAAGCTCCTAGCAATAAGAGATTAGCTTTGTTACAAACATATATTTACCCATGGTTTACAATTCGGGTTAACCTTATAAAAATTTTCATTGAATTGCTATAGCTTTATTAAACTTTAGAAAAATTACCTTTTCACCCTTTTTATAATTTTAAAATCATAGATTTGTGTCTTTATGTACTATTCTTTTCGAGAGACCGCACGTACTCTCTGAAAAATATAACGGGATAATTATGTATCAGTATTACCGTCGAAACCTCATTTAAGAATTAGTACCTCAAGTTTAAAATTTTTTTTCTCGATCCTCCAAGTTTAAAGCGATAACACTTTAGTCCAATTCTGTTAGATTTAACTGATGTGATTTGTAAAAAGTACAAAATGCACTCGGTGTAAAATTTTCAATCTCATATAATTTTTAGGATATTATAAAATTACCCTTTTACCCCTAATTGAATAACCAATTTAACTCATGTATTTGTAACTATATAAATAAGATAATTAAAAAAATTTAAATAGCTTATGAAATTCTAATAGTGCCCCTCCCTTTCAATCCTACCCTTACACTCTTTAACCTGATTTCTAACCTAATTTCATTAACCAAAATATGTTCTCTACAATGCCTAATTCTCTGCAACGCAACTCTTAAATTCCCAAACATGTCGTCCCTCCAACTCCAATTGTAGCAAGAGCAAGCGATTGTAGATCCAATTGCGGCAAGAGCGAGCAACTCTATCTTCCCCGGCGGCTCGGGCTGCTCACCCACGAATCATTGACGGCAAGCTCGGCGACGACGGTTCGTCTTCCTCCACGTTCCCGACCCTCCCATCCTTCACCACTAGCTTTGCGATAACGGTCGACTCCTCATCCATGGAAGAACACTCGCTTCAAGGTTGAGTTCCAGTGAAGAGCGAGCCAGTTGATTTTCGCACAGATCTGTGGATTTTCACACAGATCTGGCGACTTTCCCACATATTGTACCGGCGAACACACGAGTGTTCCGGCAAGGCAACATCGAGGAATGGAGATCGACTGTGGCTGGGGACGTTCAAAAATGTCGTGGATCTCGCCGGAGGGCACCCAGAAGATGGCGACATCGGGAGGCCATGAATCGACAGTCGATTCTGGTCCTCTCTGAGGCCACAAACAGGCCCCTCATTGAGATTATGGGCAGCTTTGATGAACAAGAGAGAGATTGAGAGATTGGAGGTTGAAGAAGGGGCACTATAGCCATTTCACTTGCATTTATTTTTAATTTTTATTTTGTTCTTCGAAAATACTGATTTACCCTTGAACCGAAGTTAAGTTTGTTATGCAAATGAGGGGTACAAAGGTAATTATATATTTATAAAATAATTATACTCTACCTAAATTATAACAAGGGTATTTTTGGTATGAACAAAAATATAAACAATATTACTGTTAGATTTAACTGAATTTAGACTAAAGAGTTAACGTTTTAAACTTGATGGATCGAGAAAAAAAATTTCAAACTTGGGATATTGATTCTGAAATGAGGTTTCGGCTGGAATACTGATATGTAATTACCCCAATTATAATTCATGACAATCCATCTGTTAGTATCATCCTTATCAAATATTACACTTGTAATAAGAAAACATTAATTTCTCTTAATAGACTTTGAAGATGGTATATCAAAAAGTATCATACCATCAAGCAATCTAATATCTAATTTGGAGGCGAAGTATCTATAAACAACGGCCAGTTTTTGTGGACTTGAAGATCAATTCGTCCATGGTTTCTGATTTCAACACCTTAAGTCGAGGAATATGTTTCACTTATACACACGACTCAAAAAATTGACGAATAGGTAACATCTCTACTAAATGCTCTAAAAATCGACAAGGATTTCTTTGAACATGGCTCCCTATGTTAGATCGGATACATCACTGCTAAAGACATCAAGATTTTACAATTTAGGCTGTGATTGCTTAGAGAATATGGAGAGTCATTGGAACAAAGGGAGAGAGATAGTCTCAATTACATACAATTGATTCATTGTTCTTCACACATAAATTTTATGAAAATCGACACTATTTCTTGCTCCAGTTGCCAGGACAATGTAATTAGAACTCATCAACTATTGTGAAACGCCTTCCACTGTATGCGGTTGCCTGAGGCGAGATGGCATCGATCTTGTTCTCACCATAGTTGTCGTAACCCCTTAATTTCTTTTGCTTTCTTTCCTAATTGTATGGTTGTAGAGAGAGATGAAAAGCGACGAGAAAATATATGAGTAAAGTAGGGGATAATCCCCCAAAACTTGGTATTTCGAAAGCCAAACTTTGTTCGCAAATTGCATAAACGTTGAGTAAAGTTATTTAAACAATTTCCAGTAAAGTTATTTAAACAATTTCCTTACTTCAGTGGGTACAAATTTATTTTTACATAGAGTTTCATGTCATACAATTGACCGTATTTTTATACAATAAATATTAGTACAAATTTAAACAAGCTTAATCTACCTCGAATCCTGGTTGAAAGGTAGGGAGCAAGAAATGTCAATCACTAGACCACGCTCAAGCTGGTTAATCTAGTTAAAATTTGATAACCTCGATTTGCATATTACTTGAAAACAACTCGAAAACTCATATGTATTTAAACTCAAGTTTACCTTGAAAAGAATTATTCAAGTTCGAATCTTGTTCAGTTTTTCAAATTTATGACTATGAACGAACTATTTAAACACCTATATTTGTCGTAAGAAATTTTACTTATATTCATTTTAATAAGAAATGTCGTCATTCTTTCCAAAAATTTTTGATTTCACCATTGGTATAACTGTGTCAAAGTAAATCGACTCGTACTTTGATCACTAGTCATGTAGAATCTCCTTGAACTACTACGTCAAGTATACGATTTCACTTATATTTTTCTTCAATAGGTAGTTGTCCATGATATATTTATTTATTAAATAGTTTTTTAACTTAATTTACAGTAAGTGATAGAAATAAACATTAAAGGGAAATTAGATGGAGACGTAGCTATTCACACCACAATAATGATTATTGATTATATCTGTTCGTTTCATCAATTACAAATTCCTGAAATAAAAGGAAATGAATGCAAATTAAATATTAAATATCAAAAGTAATTATCACAGTAATTAGTGTTTCCTTTTTAATCATAAAATTTATGACGCCTTGTGTAATGTTAAATTCTAGATGAGTTCCTAAACTTTGTTTTTATTTATTTATTTATTCTGTAGAGAAGGAATATCCAAAAAGTATTGATCACGTTAAAAATCACACTGCTAACAAACAATTGGATTTGCAGGTTAACAATATTGTTTTTTATTCCTCCATTTAATAATTGATTATATGCTCTAAGAAATGGAAAAATTACAATAACTCTTCTTAAGTATACACGTCTTTTTCTTAAAATTCTCTACCATTTTAAGTGATAACATTAACTATTCTAAATTTCATTTTACTCTAACTTATGATTTTTATAGAAGACAAAATTATCAAGTTTTCAAAAGTGTACCCTCTTAATAACACTCGAATTATTTAAACATGTATTAGAAATGGTACTTTGCAGCAACTCGTTCTGAGACTAACTGTGCAAACAACAACTCGTCTCACGACCAATAATGCAAACGACAACTCGTTTTGAAACGGTACAAAAGTCAACTCATTTCGTGACCGATAGTACAAATTTCTACTCATCTTAAAGCTACGGTACAAAAGTCAACTCATCTCGTGACCGATAGTACAAATTTCTACTCATCTTAAAGTCACGGCACAAATATTACTCTTATCAAGACCAATAGTGCAAACAAAATCTCGGGACCAACATTATAAAAACAAAAGAATTACAACATCAAATATGCACTACTCAGTCGCCAAAACACTCAGAGAGACGAGTGGGTGGAACCATAAACTAAATTATACTTAACTAAGGATCAACCGATTACTTCTAACACCATGAAAATAAATACTCAAATAATTTTGATATTTTATTCATACTAGTTGAAGTTCCCTATTTATACAATATTATATGTGTTTGATAAGGCATCAATGTATAATTGCATGTGGAAGGTAATAAGCATAATAGGAATATAAAATAAATTGTCAAAAAATCAAATATTATTTCTGCCTGATTTGCTAGAATCTCATCAACATGTCATTTTGGAAAGAATGATATGCTTATGAACATTTTAGTGTTAATAGGGTGTATGGTTATTTATAAAGATGAGGGGTAATTTCATATTCTCAAAAATCAATAATGAAAAAAATAATTATATTAGTGTAAAGTGTAATTTAAAATACTTAGGCTACCGCTTAAAATATTATAGGGGTGTTTAAATCTAAATTGCGTATAATTATGGAGAGATATGTAATTTTCTATAAAAGTTAGGCGAAATTTAATACTGAAACTTTTCATAACAGAGGCACACATGGTACGTCGCCGATAAGGGTAAAAATTGCAGTCATTAGGTATTGGCGGTGTATAGTGTCTCATTGTTACGAAACTACTATAAAATGTCGTTGGTATTTACTGTTGGCGTACATTAGCCTTATGTACGTTGTTGGCATGACGGCAGCGTACATCGTACCAGAGAGCATGTACACTGCTAGTATAATGAAATGTAGATACCAATGTACGACAATTCCAAAATCTGTAAAATAAAATTATAGTTGAGAATTGAAATTTAAAACCGACATTACTTAAAATATTCTTGCATTAAACTGAAATTTAATAAAATACAAACTAATTGGAATAGGAATTGGTGGAGGACTCAGACAATTGAGGAATATGGACGTTTTTCGGATGACGCATGTATTGATGCTTCATTTTTAGCAATTGTCGATCCTTCTTCTTTCTTCTCTTGAACTTCTCTATGGTCTTCTCCATTCGGGCCAACTTTGATTCCATATCTTCATTCTTTCATTACTTCTTAGGTTTTCTCATATTTTACTCAATTATCCTCAGTGAGTCATGTACTCTATCCGATCGAGAGGTTGATAACTCGGTACTTGGAGAGATCAAGAGTTCTCTAGCGTTGATGGATAAATTTAGGTAAACACATCGAACTAGGTGGTCTCAATTTTCTTAAACTCCAATATGTATTTGTGATGTCCCATTGAGCCGTTTGGGGACTAAATGGCACATGACTCTTGATTTAGGAAGAGGGTTGAGGGGGCTTGTTTCGCAAGATTATTTAGGGTGTTATGCTAGGTGTTTGCCGTAAGAGGTTCACGTGGTTTCTCCAGCCAACTGAGGTGGAGGCCATGGGGTTTATAGAAGCATTATTTTGTTGCACGAGGAATTGTTTTTGGGGTGGTTCTTGTAAGGGAGTTGAGAGAAGTCTCAATATTTTCAAGGGGGATGCCGCAAGTTTGCAACAAGACATTTGTTGGACTATCAGTTTTGAAATTCTGATTATAACATTTATACAAGATGTCAAGAACAATGTTAAGACAATGTTCTTAACAACTTGTAAGTAAACATATTCGGATAAAGACAATATAAAGAACAAAGAGCAGATAGCGACACACAAGATTGTTAACCCAGTTCGGTGCAACTCACCTACGTCTGGGGGCACTTTGCGAGTGGAAAGATTTCACTATAATGGAACAAGTCAAAACATACAAGTATCGGTGATTATCACACAAACCACTACTTTATGCTAGCCTTCCTAGTGCAAATCTATCTCAGAGACTCCCCCTGAATCCAAGCCTCCAACTTGATTCCACTCTATGAGTCTCGCACTGTTCGGATGTTTACAGGTTGTTGTTTAAGCTCTTGTGCGTGAACCTTCAATTACGCATTCACATGAAACCTTCAATCACTCACACTTGATCTTCTGATTCTGGTAGTGATACACAATCGTTTTTCGGGGAACACACAACCTCTCATCTCGCCAGTTCTGCACGTCTAAGAGCTTTGTGTATTTACCGAAGAAACTAAAAGGGAGTCGCTCTTGCTGCTAAGGGTGGAGCCTAAATTTTTATAGCAGCTGCAAACTTAATTCCGGAACGCATTAGGGTTACCCAAATCCTTAACGGCGATATCTTTTCAGAGTCTCTATCACGGCATGAAGCTTTCCAGAATCATAACTCAATCAAAACTTACCAAAAGCCTTATACACAGCTGAAGCTTTCCAATCGCAATATGTCTTCTATTTAAGGAAACTTTTCATTGCTGGAATCCACAAATGTCGCGCAAGATGTTAAGACTAACTGCTTGACATCCTTCCCGACTAGATGTTCGACATCTTTCGTATTGCCTAAAAATAAAGCCAATAACAAACGTAACAACAAGTTTGAATAAATTGTTGAATAAACTTATAATTGAGTCAGATTATCAAAGTATTGTACATGTGAAGCAGTCATAGTGGTCCCCGATAAACAAAGTGAGGGGAGAGTTCTGCTTAATTGCGATGATTTGCTTTATTTATTTCGTTTATAGGGTTCCTAGATTTGCTCTATTTTCTTTTATCTGAGAGTCTGATGTGGGAGTTGTCCCGTAAATTTTTGATGTAGATTTTCAGTCTGTTTGCCTTCGAATTTAATAAAGTTTGAGCTCTTTTATAAAAAAAAAAACACTTTCTCTACCCTCTTACACTAGTTTCACTTTACCCATCTCCTCTAACTTTTATGAAAATTTTATTAACTTTTGTAAAATGACGAAAATACCTTTGTATTAAAAAAATTTAAAAATTAAAAAAAATAACTTTAGTGTTAAATTTTTTTTAGTTGCAAAAAAAATTATTTACACATTAGTACATCCAACTAAAAAACTCGATTTTTCCGTTACCCAACTAATTTTTTACGTTTAGCTCCAACGAGACTAAGTCTAAAAAAAATTTGTGGTAAAAAAAGTTATGTTAAATTTAACCCCGTTGGAGGTAGGTGTGAAAATATATAGTTGAGTGACTGCAAGATCGAGTTCTTAGTGTATTGACGTGAGAATGGCGTACTGATGTGTAATTACCTTAAAAGAAAAAATAATTTTTAAACATCATTTTTTATTTTGATAAAAACTCGTTTTTAAAAAAAAAATTAATACTAATTTTTTGTAAAAAAAAGTTTAAAATATTTTTTAAAATTCTTAATACAATGGTATTTTCGCAATAAGGAAAAAGTTAAGAGAAATTTCCAAATAGTTAACTTAGAGGGGTAAAGTGAAAGTCTGAAATTCGGGGGCGGTATCTAAACAAAGTAGGGCTAAGTAAAAATTGTGTATACTTAAAGGAGTTAAGGGTGTAAACGAGTCGAACCGAGCCTCTATTTGGTAGGGCTTGACTCGGCTCGTGAAAAAAATATTCAGATCGAGTTTGGCTTGGGCTCGTACGAGCATGTGTAATTAAGCTTGAATTCTGCTCGGAAAAACTTAGATAAGCTCGAGCTCGACTTGATTCGCTTAATTTTCAATAAAAATATTTATTAAAAATTAAATAAATATAATTAATTCAATATTAAACGAGTCAGCTCGAGACATTTTCGACTCATTTCTGCTTGTTTAATTTCATTATAAATATCTACTAAAATTTTGAAAATCCATTAAAAAATATTTATAACTAATTAAATATTAACGAGTCGGCTCGCTATCAAGCTTTAAAATGTCAGGCTCGAACTCGACTCGTTTATTATACGAGCTCAATCTTGAACTCGAATTCTGCTCGAACTTGATTATAACGAGTCCAAACTGAATATTTAACGAGCCGAATACGAGTAGCTCGTTAAAAACTCGACTAGTTTACAACCCTAAAGAAGGTATCTAACATTTCCCCAAAAATCTATATAATCATTATATTTTCAAATATTGATTGTCAGAATTTCAAATCACATTGTATATTTTGCTTCCTTGGAACCTATTGAGCATATAATATCAACGGATCCTATATGTTGTGTTCAACTTGGATAGGCGTTTTGTGTTGCATATCGTGCACCATGTATGCACTGTTCTAAAAAAAAGGTTGCCGAGGCATTATTTTTCAACTCACCGTCCCGTTTTGAGCTAATCATGTGATGGCGAATATTTTGGTTCATCAAGCGATCAGGTGGCCGATCAGCCGGTTCAAAATTTTAATTTTTTCAAAAAAATCAATTAAAACTGAAAACGTTAAGAACGAGAGATTAGACATAATCATTTCCTTCCCTTATCTCGCCCTATACCATTACGCCCTAAATCTCTTCGCCTCCGATGAATGTCCATCGCCCGCCGCACCTCTTTTGTGAATCAATTGAAATCGGAACCAATACAAGTTGGGGTAAGTGTTAAGAAGCTCACTTAACACATGTGAGGTCCTGAATTCGAATCTTGATACATACTAGTAGTGTAGGATGTCTTCAATTATTGCCGATCGAAAAAAAATGAAATTCCAAAATTTTTTTTCTTAAAGTTATGACACTGATCACTATTTTAGATTGTCACATAAAGATTGTGATTGTTGATTTTTTATATTTTTATATAGGATAAATAATTTTATTAAGAAGATACAAATCCAATTAATCCCGATTAATTCTTAACTAATTTTTTTAGGGTGTTGTCCATTTGACTAACGCCTAATCGTGATTTTTAGAACCTGTGTGCACAGCAAAAATTGGGCTCATCTCACGAACTTGTTACTCCTACAAAAGACCTTGGCCCAATGATCCAGATTAGATATTCTGAATCGGTCCTACGACGACGTTTGGGCAACGCAACACGTCGGAAAGTGAGACAGTAAAGAAAACAGTTATTGGTAGAAGTTCACTACAGAGTTCATGGGAAACAAGTCATGCTATCCCAACACTGAACAAATTAGCTGTAACATACAAGACATGATTAAGTAGACATATGTTTAATTTATTAGTTTGGTGAACCTAGCTCTAATCAGATCATATACATTTGAGTTCCTTACCAAAAAAAAAAACATTATCACCGGAAGGTACAAGTCATGTCAAATATTGAATTTTTCAATAATTTTATGTGCTGTATGAAATTTCTAAGAAACAAGAAATAAATCACATTTGATTTATCGTCAATTTATTTTATTTCTCTATTACATTTACTACCTTGCATATGCAATTATCATTAAAATGGAATATATCATTTCCTTATGTAGCATTTATAATCTTGTATAAATAAGAAGCTTGAGAAACAATGTTAATATACTGAAATCATTTGACTCTTTTTCTTTAATGTCTAAAATAAGAAAATAGAAATAAAAATGTCAACACGTAGTAATTAACTTGCTACTGCATCAGCAAACATGAGAAGCACTCACAAACACAAAGGATTTAATAGTGCCCACCACGTAGTAACCAAAACCCATATATAAGCCTAAGCCTAAACCCAAGCACAACAACTAAACCATCGAGAAGCTAAATGCTAAACATGAGCACTTCCTTCAAATCCTACGGCAAGATCCACGAGGCCGACCAGGCCAAGCTCGAGGCCTGCCGGAAAACCCGCCGCCGCCTCATCATCATCGCCGTCTCCTCCCTCGTCCTCGTCGGCGTCATCGTTGCCGCCGTGGTTGGCTCCACCCAATCTGCCAAGAACGGCGACAAGTCACAACCTCTTTCGTCCTCGGTCAAGCTCGCATGTGACCAAACGTTGTACAAGGACACTTGTTACACTAGCCTCGAGTCCAAGTTCAAGGACTCAAATGATCAACAGGTGAAGCCTCAGGACATTTTCAAAATGGCCCTACAAGTGGCCTCCGACGAGCTCGCCAAAGCCTCCGACTACTTCTCCGACGACAAGGGAGCTTTCCAGCTCAACTCCGACACCGACAAAATGGCGATCTCGGCGCTGTCCGATTGTCGCGAGCTGTTGAGCCTCGCTCTGGACCACCTGGCGGACACATTGGCCTCAGGGGACCTGGAGGCCATTCTCGCTTCAGGGGACGAGCTCATGACGTGGCTCAGCACCGCCAGGACATGCCACCAGACGTGTATCGACGGATTCGAGGAGGTCCGGCCGGAACTCAAAGACGCCGCCGAGAAATACCTCAAGAGCTCCGGAGAAATGACCAGCAACAGCCTCGCGATCCTCTCCTGGATTTGCAAAGTGGCGGATTCATTCAAGCTCAATCAGAGGAGGCTGCTGAGTAGTACTGACGATCAATCCCCGGAATGGGCGTTGAGACGGGACAGGATGCTGCTCGGTAAGGCCGCGGATCTGAGGAAGAAGGCCAACGCTGTGGTGGCCAAGGACGGTTCAGGCAAGTACAAGACGATCACTGCGGCTCTCAAGGCCGTTCCCGAGAAGAGCAAGAAGAGATTCGTCATCTATGTCAAAAAGGGTGTTTACAACGAAAATGTCCGCATCGAGAAACCCATGTGGAATGTCACCATCGTCGGGGATGGAATGGAGGCAACGATTGTCTCCGGGAGCTTGAATGTCATTGACGGAACCCCAACATTCTCTACCGCGACATTCGGTAACACACACTTTTCATTAGAGTTCTGTCATGCATACGTATATATGTTAGTTTAAGCTTTTAGTTGAGTTGATCTGACAGTTGAACGTTTTTTGTCAGCCGTGTTTGGAAAAGGGTTCATGGCACGAGAGATGGGATTCCGCAACACGGCAGGGGCAGCCAAGCACCAGGCGGTGGCCCTGATGTCTTCGGCGGACATGTCAGTGTTCTACAGGTGCCGCATAGATGGGTTTCAGGACTCGCTCTACGCGCACGCCAACCGCCAATTCTACAGGGAATGCAACATCTACGGGACAGTCGACTTCATATTCGGAAACTCGGCCGTTGTGATCCAGAACTGCAACATATTGCCTAGAGTCCCAATGTTGGGCCAGCAGAACACAATCACGGCACAGGGCAAGGTTGATCCGAACCAGAACACGGGCATTGCGATACAGAACTGCACAATTTGGCCTTACGGAAACTTGACCAATGTGAAGACCTACTTGGGAAGGCCTTGGAAGAATTACTCGACGACGGTGTACATGCACTCTATGATGGGGGGATTGATTAACCCGAGCGGGTGGCTCCCGTGGGTTGGAGACTCTGCGCCGAGTACCATATATTACGCGGAGTACCAGAACTATGGTCCAGGATCAAGCACAAAGAATAGGGTCAAGTGGAAGGGGTTGAGAGCTATTACTAGCAAAGATGCAGGTAAGTTCACTGTCAAGGCTTTTCTTCAGGGAGATAAGTGGATCCCAGGAACTGGTGTAAGCCACAAACCTGGGCTTTAACTGGTTCGCAGATGCTTCATATTTATTCTTGTGATTGTTTTGTTGCCTTTTGTAATTTTATACATTGTTTGTCATTGGAAAATTTGAAATTGAGATGTAATAATATGATTGATATTTTTTTTGAGATTCCCAGCAAAACCCATTACATATATGTGCATATTACAAAGATGGGGTGGAGCAATTACACTGTTGTCAAGTTCAAGTTGAAGCTCCATAGAGAGTTTACTCACACGGACACTGCTTAATACCTCTCAAGACCTGCAGTACCACCAACACCTGCACGTTTTAAGGAGTTTAACGACAAACTCATTTGTTGGAGAACTAATTTCGAATCAACAAGCAATAATCTACAATATCAAGTTAAGGCATATAAATAGTAAGATAGAGAAATATGCTTTGGCCATAACCCATAAACTTTGTATAATTCATAAACTTGACATAAACAAGAGATTTACAATTCCTTCAAAATTAGTCAACTATTTTGTTCTAATTCACTCTCTACCAAAACTATCTTACTCATTCAAGGTTTATTTCACCGTAAATATGCCCATATGAGTTCTCAACCCAATCCTCAAAGACCTCACGCCCAAATACGAGAGATAGCAAATACTTCAAACTTTCTCCACTAAAAGCTTGACCTCTCTCACAACCATTCTTCACCAAAAATCTTGAGCACCTTGCTTCTTACTCTCTCCTCTTGGGCAATAACCACATAAGAGCAGCTTGCTCCTTTCTTTTCTCGCTACCTCTTGTTGCCACTCTTCTCCTTGCTGTTTTCGGTCTCACGTAAATCACACAATAACAATTTGAGAGCTGCTACTCTTTTTTATCAAATTATCATCCCTAAAGCGTTTAGAGAGTTGGGCCTAAGTTGTAGTGTCTTAGCTCTACAATTCTCTACTTCGTACATCATTTGATAAAACTCAAATTTTAAACAAACTCCAACGCATCTCGCACATCAAAGATATGTAGAATAAACCGACTACAACATTATATCATGGTTGCCTACGTACCTGAAACTGGGATCAAGCCTCCATAGTTAATGATTTCAGGTGAAGGCTCCACCTCGCCCAAACACTGGCTCGTAGGGCTGCAATCAACACAGACTGATGAAGCAAGTCTAAACAATGCTGAAACTTGTTACCTATCACCACTTTGGTCAACATATCTGTTGGATTCTCATCTGCATGCGCCTTCAATAAAGAAATATCAACTTCCTCTATGACTTCCCACACAAAATGATAGATGACATTAATATGCTTGGTATGAATATGGTGAACCAGATTCTTAGCTAAATATATCACACTTTGACTGTCACACTGCAAATCCACATTTTCCAAATCAATCCCAAAATCATCTCCAAGACCCTAAAACCACAATTCTTCCTTCCATCCCTCTTCATTGACACATACTTGGCCTTAATAGTGGAAACTGCCACTATAGCTACTAATATCGATCGCCAACTAACTGGATATATATATATTGTTGTGAAAAAGTGTGTTATGCGTGAGGTTAAAAACAACCAAAACTAATTAACATTGCAAGATAATTAAAGCAATTGAATGATGAGAATAAAAGAAGCATTACAAGAGAAGAATGGAAGAAGGAATTGTGCTCTCGGATGAAATATTTTTTGTCTACTTTCATTCACCACCTCTTCTCCTTTTATAACCAATAATAAGAGTGAATGATGAAACCAACTCTCCTCAAAATAAGGGCATGGTGAAAAGATTAAGTAGAGACATGGTGGTAAGACTAAATAGAGGCATGGTAGTAGGAGTATGGTGGTGGCCATCTTGTTTTACAACACTCCCCCTTGGACACCACCACTCATAAAATATGTAAGTGATGTTGGACGTGCTTAATAGTTGCCTCGTTAAAAACCTTTTCAGGAAAACCCAGTGGGACAAAACCTGAATAAGGAAAAAAGAGTGCCGCGCACAGTCCAGAGTGTGGTCATCTTTATATTATTGTTCCCCCTGATCGATGCTCCCCCTGATGGTCGATAGAGTTACTTCGATTGCTTACTAAGTCGACGCATGCCAATTCGCCATACTAACTTCTTAAAAGTGGATGTCGGTAAACTCTTAGTGAGCAAATCTGCAAGATTTTCGCTGCAGCAGGTTTGCTTGATATCAATCTCATTACTCTTCTGCAGTTCGTGAGTGTAGAAGAATTTAGGCGATATGTGCTTGATTAGATCTCCTTTGATGTATCCTCCTTTGATTTGAGTTATACACGCTGCATTGTCTTCATATATTGTGGAAGGAGAGCTTGTAATCGAGTGAATTCCACATGCATCTCGTATGTGTTGAATGAATGAGCGCAAGAACACACATTCCCGACTAGCTTCATGTAGTGCTAGAATTTCTGAATGATTGGAAGATGTTGCCACCAAAGTCTGCTTCGTAGAGCGCCAGGATATTGATGTTTCATTGCAAGTAAATACATATCCTGTTTGGGAGCGTGCTTTATGAGGAGCTGAAAGGTATCCAGCATCCGCATATCCGATTAAGCCATCGCTATTTGAGGATTTTGAATACAATAATCCCAAATCTTTGGATCCACTCAAATAGCAAAATATATGTTTGATTTCGTTCCAATGTCGTCTTGTCGGTTTTGAGCTGAATCTTGCAAGTACATTTACCGCAAAAGCTATATCTGGCCTTGTACATTGTGCCAGATATAATAAAGCCCCGATCGCATTTAGATATGGTACTTCAGGATCAAGTATCTTTTCATCTATTTCTTTGGGGCGAAAATGATCCTTCTTAGGATCAAGAGACCGAACGACCATTGAAGTACTTAGTGGATGAGCATTTTGTATATTGAAACGCTTTAGGAGTTTTTCAACATATGTTGATTGATGGATCAAAATTCCACCCGAAATATGCTCGATTTGCAGGCTAAGACAATATTTTGTTTTCCCCAAATCTTTCATCTCAAATTCTTTTTTGAGATATATTGCAGTGTTTATGATCTCTTCAGGAGTCCCAATTAAATTTATATCATCAACATATACTGCCACAATAACAAATCCGAGATTTGTTTTCTTAATGAATACACATGGGCATATCACATTATTCTTATATCCTTCTCTAGTAAGGTATTCATGTTGGGGGGGGGAAAGCGGTCTCCTCTCTCTCGCGCAACAACACGCGGTCACGACAAGTACAAATAAACCGGTAAGATATCGAGTCGAATCCACAGGGACTAATGAGGGTCGTAGGTTGTTTTGAGTGTTTGTATTTATTTTAGTAAACTACCAACAAGTAAATAGCAACAACATGATAACAATGGAAGTAAATCGCCTAGGGTGCTAGACAAATAGCAATGTAAATAAGTTTGCGAGTTTTAATTCTTTTGGATCGAAATTAATGTTGAGCCTATGTCTTAAATGCCGACCTCGCCTTTCGGTAATGAGGTTAGCCTAATCCCGAGTCTCCTCGTGCCCTTTCGGTATTGAGAACAACTCGAGACCGCATTAGATCAACAATAATAAGCTAAGGGTTATTACAAGGTGCCAAGACACGGTCTTGAGCCTACAACCCTCGGTGGATGCTAGGTCCGGATTCTATTCCTTCCCTTTCGGTATCGGATAGAACTCCTCAAACATATATTGTAAAGCGTCAATTAAACAATACATGCATTCAAACAACAATCCACACAACAAAATCTTCAATCCTAGAACTAATACCTCCATAAACTCAATAAACGTATTTCATAATGTCTAGCACTCATGGCTAAGGGATTTAGCCCTCAACCATGGTGCTCAATCCAACTATCATCATACAATCAACAAAATTAAACAGCAACATCAAAATAAACTAGTAAATAGGGATAGAAATTGCTCTTGGTGTTCTTAAGCAAGATGGATCTTCAAGCTCGGTAGATTTGATGGTAGGAATCTCTCCAAAGCTTCATTTCCTAGCTCCAAAGGTTGAGTCTATGGTGGAATCCACTCCAAAACTCTCAAAGTGTCAAGAAGAGATGAAGAACTCTTCAATTTTGATGAAGAAAAAGAGGTTGGAGCTCTCAAACTAAGCTCTCTCTTCCTCAACTCGTTTTTGGTCTTTGCCCAACTCCCCACCACTCAAAAATATTTGATTTCTACATTTTATTATCAGTTTTGCGCCTTAGTCACGATCTTTCCTTGGTAGGCACGATCGTGCCTTACCTAGGCACGATCGTGACTCAAATCGTGCATCGCCTCTATAAGTTTCGAGCAAAATTCGGCAAAAAATACATTTAGGCACGATCGTGGCTCACTTAGGCACGATCGTAACCCATTGAAATCTTCAAAAATGGATTAGATCTTCACAATCCGCTCAAATTGACAGATTATGGGCCCCAATCGGACTTCGGACGAGAAATCTACACCACCGGGAAGTTTCAATTGTTGTGCAGAACTTTCTTAACCGATTTTCAGCTCCAATTATGCTCTAATTGTGCCTTGCACCTACAAAATGTCAAAAACACACAAAGGATCAAAAGTACCAAATTAATGGCTCTAGAAAGCCGAAACGAGGATAATTCGGTGCTCATATGCGGGTCAGAAGTGTAATTGCGAGGTCACATTTGGACCCGCAACAATTCATTAAGACGATTGTACCACATCCTGCTAGATTGTTTCAATCCATATAATGCCCTTTGTAATTTTATAAAATATAGGTTCCTTGGACTATTTTTAATTGCTTCCGGCAATTTAACTCCTTCAGAGAGTCTCATATAAATATATGTGTCCAACATACCATATAAATAGGCAGTGACAACGTCCATCAAATACATATCTAGTCCTTCAGAGACTGTTAAACTGATCAAGTATCTGAAAGTAATCATATCCATTACAGATGAATATGTTTCATCAAAATCGATGCCAGGTCGTTGAGAAAAACCTTGTGCTACAAGTCTAGCTTTATATCGAAAAATTTCATTTTCTCAATTCTTTTCTTTGTGAACACCCATTTGTATCCAATTGGTCGAACATCTTCTGGTGTTCGAAGTATGGGTCCAAGGACTTGCCGTTTTGCCAATGAAGTCAATTCTGCTTGAATTGCATCTTCCCACTTTGGCCAATCGTGTCTTTCACGACATTCATCAATACTACGTGGCTCAAAATCAAAATCGTTCATTATCTCACATGCCACTATGAATGCAAAGATTTTATCTATATTAATCGATTTTCGATCCAAATATTCATTAATATAAGAATGATTCATGTGTATTTCCTCACTTCTTTGTTCTTGCAATTCTTCAAGAATTTTAGAACTTTCATTTTCTTTTGGGATCGATGGTTCTACGGGAACCAATGGTTCTTCAAGAACCGATAGTTCTGCTAGAATATTTGTCTATTCATTTGATTTTTTTCGTTTACGGGGATTGATATCTTTTGCCCCCAACAGCCTCCCACGCTTCTGTCGTGTATTAGAGGAATCGACTGCTGCTTTCGAATTATCATCATTAACTTTAATTATCGCAGGTGTGTTGATAGCATCCATGTATGACCTTGTCACTTTTGATGTATCTGCAAATGCATCAGTCATTTGATTTGCAACATTTTGCAAATGTATTATCCTTTGTACTTCTTTATCACATTGTGATGTATGTGGATCTAGATGGGATATGGAATTTACTTTCCATTCAATTTCACGCCTACCTTCAGGAGGCTTTTTATTTTCACCCAAATGTGGGAACGTCGTCTCATCAAAATGACAATCTGCATGTCGTGCAGTAAATAGGTCACCTGTCAAGGGCTCAAGGTACCTGATAATAGATGGTGAATCAAAACCAACATAAATCCCCAATCGCCTTTGAGGTTCCATTTTCGTGTGTTGTGGGGGTGCAATAGGCACTTGCAAACCACAACCAAAATTACGTAAATGAGATATATCAGGTTGATGTCTACACACAAGCTGCATAGGAGAATATTGATGATATGCACTAGGCCTTAACCGAATTAAAGAAGCAGCATGTAATAATACAACATGTCCCCAAGCAGAAACTGATAATTTTGATTGCATTAACAATGTTCGTGCAATTATCTATATACGTTTAATGAAAGATTCTGTTAAACCATTTTGGGTATGCACATACGGAACGGGATGCTCAATATCAATACCCAATGACATGCAGTAATCATCAAATGTCTTAGATGTGAATTCACCAGCATTATCAAGACGAATAGACTTTATCGGATAATCAGAAAAATGTGCCCTTAACTTAATGATTTGTGCTAACAATTTTGCAAATGCAACATTACGAGTTGACAGTAAGCACACATGTGACCATCTGCTGGATGCGTCAATCAGAACCATAAAATAATTAAATGGTCCACTAGATGGGTGAATAGGGCCACATATATCTCCCTGGATTCTTTGCAAAAATGATGGAGATTCAACATTAACCTTTGTCTTTGATGGCCGGACCACTAATTTTCCTTGTGAACAAACGGTACAAATTATTTCATTGGACGGAAAAATCTCCTGGTTTTTCAACGAATGTCCACATGAATTTTCAATGTTTCTACGCATCATCGTTGATCCTGGATGACCAAGACGATTATGCCAAAGCATAAAATCATTTGGATTAAAGAACTTCTGGTTCAATACCGCGTAGACTTCAACTGTTCTTATAGTTGTATAATACAACATAGATGATAGAACATGTAATTTTTCTAATACACGCGTTTCACTACAATCTTTTAATGTGATACAAAGAAACTCCGTTTCATTTTCACTTGTGGTCTCAATATGATATCCATTACTACGGATATTCTTAAAGTTAAGTAGATTTCTTCTTGATCTACTATCATATAAAGCATTATGAATTTCTAACTGAGTATCATTTTGCAACAATATAGAAGCTCTTCCGGAGCCTTCCATGATATTTGCTGAACCCATAATAGTATTAACATTTGCCTCAACCAAGGTTAAACATGAAAAATATTTCTCATTTTAAAGATTGTATGTGTAGTGGCAGAATCAACAATGCATACATCATTACTAATTTTGTCAACTTGGGATTCATTTCTGAAATCCATATCCTTTCATAAAAGAAAAACATAACTTTAGATTACATAATACAAAAACATAATATATTACAATATATTACAACATCATGATTAGTTAACAAAGGTTCATGCTATGTCATCAGAAATCAAATTTCCTATATTTCCGTCGTCATTTGCAAAGAAGTCAGAGACATCCAAATTAGTCAGATCTACAGGATCCGAGTTATCCATAGAGTTTGTCTCTACGACTTTCTCTTTCCCCTTAATTGATGCTTGATACAAGACCACCAAATGCTTGGGAGTACGACATGTACGTGCCCAATGCCCTTTTACACCACACCTAAAACATTCATGTTCACTGCTTTTGGGAGTCTGAATTTGTGGGCCTTTTCCTTTATCGTGCCTCTCAAATTTGTTCCACTTATAGTGGAGCATTTTGTCATTTCTCCCACGAGGGTGAAAATTATTGCGCCCACGACCACGACCGCGACCACGATTAGGGCCTTGGCCTCTCCCAAAAGAAAGATAACCATCATAATTTGTCACATTCACTTCAGAGAATGGTGAACTGCCAACGGGGCGAGTTTGATGGTTTTTCATCAACAACTCATTATTTTGTTCAGCAATCAATAAACATGCAATTAAGTCAGTGAACTTTTCAATTTTTCGCTCCCGATATTGCTGCTGCAAGAGCATATTAGATGGGTGAAACATGGAGAACTTTTTCTCAAGCATCATAGCATCAGTTCTGTTGTCTCCACATACACGGAACATTGATACAATTCTAAATACAGCAGAATTGTATTCATTTATGCTCTTGAAATCTTGTAGTCTAAGATTAGCCCACTCATGTGATGCTTGAGGTAAGGCAATAGACTTCATGTGCTCAAATCTTTCTTTCAGCCTCTTCCACAGATCAAGTGGATCTTGAATATCTAAATATTCAGCTCACAGACCAGAATCAATATGATGACGTATGAAAATAATGGCCTTTGCTTTGTTCTGCACAGACTCTTCATTATCGTCTACAATAACTTCTCCAAGATTCATAGACCTTAGTTGGAGAGTAGTTTCCAAAGCCCATTCAAAATAATTTTTCCCGTTGAGACCGAGGGCAACATATTGGCATTTCACTAGGTTCGACATCCTGAAAATTTTAACCGCAATAACACAATTAAAATATGTCCAAAATATTTATCCAAAATATGACATATTTTGCGGATATTTAGAACTGCTGGTTCTAACTTTTAAGACCTTGAGTTTTAGTCTCGGGATCTCATGATGTAGTTCGTGATTTATACATTGATTTGGAACTTCGGGTTCCGTAAATTTTAGAAATTCGTAAACTTCTGGTTTACATGAACATCATGTTCAATAACTTTTTTTTCCGGCAATTTTAGAACTTCGGGTTCAAAATGCCGTTAATTTTGTAAACTTCGGGTTACAAGACATTATACATAAATATATAACAAGTATAATAATAGCAGATACATTTATGATGTGAAAGATCGAATTTAATATTGCCGATCACAGAGAATACTTATAGATAAATAATAAGCAAAGTAAATTTATGAAATAAACATAAATTCAAGAACCAAATTAAATTTAGTTAGAAATATAAAAATTAAGATAACCGAGCTATTCGTGCTGATAACGTGTTGTGAGAAAGTGTGTTATACGTGAGGTTAAAAGCAACCAAAACTAATTAACATTGCAAGATAATTAAAGCAATTGAATGATGAGAATAAAAGAAGTATTACAAGAGAAGAATGGAAGAAGGAATTGTGCTCTCGGATGAAATATTTTTTGTCTACTTTCATTCACCACCTCTTCTCCTTTTATAACCAATAATAAGAGTGAATGATGAAACCAACTCTCCTCAAAATAAGGGCATGGTGAAAAGACTAAGTACATGCATGGTGGTAAGACTAAATAGAGGCATGGTAGTAGGAGTATGGTGGTGGCCATCTTGTTTTACAACATATATATATATATAAACACATAACCAGTAATAGATTGTCGTCTATCTAGATCACTTGCATAATGTGAGTCCGGAAACCCACCGATCTGACATGTATCTCCACCAAAGCATAAACTCATATTTTTAATACCCTTCAAGTACATTGAGACCCAATTCACTGCTTCTCAACATGTCTTCTTGGGATTTAATATAAACCTGCTGACAACACTGATTGCATGTGAATTATTTGGACGTGTACACATCATGACATACATCAAACTGCCAACTGCACAAGCATAAAGACACGGTCCATGTATGACTTCTCTTCTACTTTAGAATGAGAATGTTTACTAGAAAGTTTGAAATGTATAGCCAGTAGAGTCTCCACTGGTTTTGCATCTTGCATCTCAAAACTGCCAATTGCATTTTACATCACTATTCTAATCTCCACACCCAATATCTTTTTTGAAACACGACTAAAATCGACGACGACACTTTAAATTTTAAACGCCACCCCAAAACCACGATCTCAAGGTCGTTGCCTTTAGGGGAGGAGCATGCTTCAACGTTGTGAAGAAATGGCAAAACAAGGTTGAAGACATGAATTTGGGTACATGTCAAAAGTATAAGAGTCATTTTAGATATTATTAATTTATTTTATCTATTTGATCTAAAACACTCACATGCCCTTAGGTTATAAGGTCAAATTTGCATTTAATTGAGGACAACATTTAATCATGCAGTTGTTTATAGTGTTTTAGAAATATGTCTAGACAATTGTTTAGACATAAGTTTTTATAATGCCAACCTAATTTTATGCAATAGCATGGTTTAAGTCAGTCAGACAACTCTTCACGAATGGTTATTTTTATTAGTATGTTTATAAATATCAAAATATTTATATATTTGTATAATATATGTCTATTAATTTATTTAATTAAAGGTTGTGATGTATAAAAATATAAATCTGATTGATTTCAATCAATCTTTGTGGGTCCAACTAAGGTTTAACGGTTTTTATAAATTATAACACTACTGAAATTTCATGTGGGTCTCCGACGATTTATGTGGTTCCTTCTCGGGGAACTTGCCCAAGTGAGTTTGGGGTAGTAGGGTATGCAGTGGCGGATTTGGCCCGGGAATTCCGAAAAATAATTATATAAATTTTTTCTGAAATTTGGATATGCCCCCCTTAAATTCTGATATCTATACAAAAATTGTGCAATTAAGCAATAAATGTTATTTGGCTTGGTGCTAAAGGTGTAGTGCTTTATACTTGAGGTCCTAGTTTCAAACCTTATAATTGACACTATTTTTAATAGTTGTGTGTTTTTTAATGATCTTTGGGCATAAATTGACTTTAATAGTTGGGCTTTTAAAATGGAACATCTTTTATTCTCTATTTATTTTTTTTAAAACCCTCTTTTTTTATTCATAACTATAATTATTTTTCTTACTAACTATTGCATTAGTTAAATTGTTTTTTTTTCATTTTTCATTAAACTCTTTGTTTCGTTGATTATGTTATATTAATTAAATTATTTGTTAGTTATTGTAAATTTGTGAATTTTTTTTAAAAATTATGCAGAGATTAAGCCCAATGGTAGGTCGTTTGATAAACGAATCAAATTTGAGCTTAAACTATTAGAGTTTGTAAAACTAGCAAACCGACTCATTTTGTATTTATATATACATGAAAATTAAATTTAAACTCAACTAAAAAATAAATAATTAAGCTTAATAAATTTTTG
Source organism: Geranium rotundifolium (assembly GCA_963920655.1). Lineage (NCBI taxonomy): Eukaryota > Viridiplantae > Streptophyta > Magnoliopsida > Geraniales > Geraniaceae > Geranium > Geranium rotundifolium. The sequence goes on from OY987314.1 coordinate 7,453,809, forward strand.
TTATATACATTATTAATTATTTTATTAATCAAATTATTATTATTATTATTTATATTATATTATAAATTAATTATATTATTTATTAATTAAAGTTTAGTATAAAATTTTGTCCTCTCTTACGAAATTTTCTGGATCTGCCACTGAGTATGGATTTGCAGGTGGCAGGAGACTTGTCTAAAGCATTGAAGACTGAAAAAGAATGACAAGGTTGGCTTGAAGTTGATGTGCTGTGCTGTGCTGTGTTGAAAAGATGTAACACAGGCCTGTCACACTGACACTTGTGATAGAATATCCTTTTGTCGGAAATCATTGCTGTTACCTTAACCTATGGTGAATCATTTTTACAGATTAGCTTCATCATATTTATTTATTGTGAGAGTAGCAAGTTTTGTCATGAACTAAAGATGCATATCATACATTTGATATAGAATTCAGCAGAAGTGTTGTAACCAATTATTACAAAGTAGCAAATTCATGTAGGTTTGAACAATTTTTATTTCCACCCCTCAATTTCCAAGGCCTCTAGAGTAGGGGATGTCCGTGTTTGGCAGCCAAGTCTCTCCCAACGTGAAGTTGTAGACTGTAAAGTTCCAGGCTTGTGAAGTATTGAGGAGAGTGTATCCAGGCCAGTTTACCCTCCCGCTCGTATCTGAACCAGGCCCGTAATTCTGAAACTCCCCATAGTAGAGCGTGTCTAGTCCGAACGTCTGGTTATTCCATTCCAACCACCCGCGGGGATGGATCAGGGGGCCAATGTAGGACTGCATGTACACTGTCCTCGAGTAGTTCTTCCAAGGCCGTCCTAGGTAGTTTGAAAACGAGCCCGAGCTCGATGCCAAGTCCGGTGCTGCTAGGATTCTGCAATTCTGAATTGAGATGCCCGTGTTCTGGTTAGGATCTGACCGGCTCTGCGCTGTGAACGCGTTCTTCTGGTTAGCCATCGGTTTCCTGGCGTACAGATTGCAGTTCTGGAACACGGCCGCAGCATTCCCACAGATAAAATCTACTGTGCCATATATGTCACAGTCTCTGTAGAATTGCCTCAGGCGATGCACGTAGAGAGTGTCTTGGTAGCCTTGGAAACTGCAGCGGTAGAAAGTGGAGAGATCAGCGCTGTTCCTCACAGCTACCGCTTGGTGCTTCTCTGGCCCGGCAGTGTTCTTGAATGTCATGTCTATTGCCACAAATCTCTCTCCAGCAACAGCTGCAGTACCGTATGTATTAATTTGTCATTTAAAGACTTAGAGTGAAAAAGAAATGAAGGGTATAGGTACTGACTCATGGTGGAGGATTCAAAGGTTGACCAGCCATCGACGAAACTACGGTTTCCGGTGATGACAGTCCGGTTGATCCCATCCCCGAGGAGCAAAATGTTGCGCTTGTGTTTAGGCACGACTACATACTCCTCGTAGACGCCCTCCATGACGTAGATTATGAAGTAGCCGTCTCTAGGCATAGATTTCTCAGGCGCAATGGCAATGGCATCTCCAACGGTCGTGAAGTTGTGGGAACCATCCTGGCTCACAATCACAGTCTTGTTGATCAGAATCCCGCCGCTGCTTCCCAATTGGGCGAGTACCCTTTCCCCGCTTGGCTTCGAATTCGATGCGCCGTGCGCTGTTTCTCGCAGAAGCTGCAGAAATTTCATGTTAAATGTTAATGCAAATTATTTACATGGTACAGAGCATAGTGTTTTATTATCCTCAGTTTGGTGCTGAACATGCACATAACATGATACAAGAACAGCACATGAGTGAGTGACTATTGATCCGATGCGTATGAGTCACGTGCAGATACAAAAGCATAATCATAGGACAGTTGATAATTGAATATAGCAATGTAATTATGGTTTTAGCCTTTGAGGGACCGGGAAGGGAAGGAACCTCCAAGACCCATGTGACCTTAAAGTCATTAATTATATGCTCTACTAGTACTATTATATTTATAACTAGGTTGAGAGACAAGAGTCAAAAGAAACACAAACATATATGATCCGGTCCGGCTGATTAGACTACGTACGAACCCATGTGGCCGGGGCTTTTATTTGAAGTTATTAATTAATGAGAGTGAGTCCAGACCCCAAGTAGTAAGTAATCTCAATTAATTAATGAAAACACATTTTAGATCTTCGGTTGGCTAATTAGACACATAAACACATACATACACATCAGCCGTATACTTGTGTTATGATAAATTAGTGTTACCTTGATGACTTGCTCTAGCGGTTGGCGAACCTTTCCTCCGGGGGCATCGTCGCCGTCCCTACCCTTGTTCTTCTTCTTCCTGTTGCGGTTGACGGCGTGCGTGACGAGGCCGAGCGAGACGCTGTAGAGTTTGGAGAGGTCACCTTGCGGGTCGGCCAAGAGCGGGGCGAGGGTGCTGTTGGCGTCCTGGAGGCCGTCGTGGCAGGTCTGCTGGTTGGTGACGACGGCGCTGAGCAGAGTGCGCACCATCTCCACCAGATCCCCATTGGAGGAATTGAAATCAGCCCTCTTGAGCTCGTCGGAGATGGTCTCCAGGAAGTCCACATTGTCGTCGGTGAGGTCGAGGCAGTCGTCGAGAGCGCCGACCTCGAGGTGGCTGAGAGACGTCTTGTTGGCCTGCCGACCCAGAGCCTTCCAAATGGTCTTGGACAGCCTCCGAGCCTGCTTCAGGCACTGCTTCACCGAGAACTTCCCGTACCCGTAAGGGTCCGACGGGGACCACCGGATCGCCGAGAGTATGCTCCGGCACAGCTTCGGGTACGGAGTGGACTTGCACGCGTCGGCAGAGGAGGATTGGGTTGAATTCTGGAAACCCACAGAAACGGACAAGCACAAAAACAGAGTAATCAAAAGCAGAGGAAACAGAGGAGGAGGGTGGGGCATACCCATTTTTTTGTCTTGTGCTCTGTTTCTGTATGTTTGTGTGTGTGAGAGAGAGTGAGCATATATATAGATGTTTGTTGAGGGAGAGGAAAGCGCGTGAGAATTATTATGGTGGTCGGTTTTCGGAATTTGTGAGGAGAATTAATTTGGTTTTGAGAATGGGGCTGTGTGATGTGCTTTGAAAAAAATGGCATTCATGAACAAACAATTGGGTTTGGGTTTGGGGGAGTTACTTACTGCTTGCCACTGTTAAAAGAGTGACATTGCTTTCTTTGGTATTGGGGCCAAATTCTATCTTCATTCTTTTTTGGGAAAGCCTAATCGAACGTGTGACGAAAAGTGAATAAGTTGTACGCATCATCGTTCACGACGATGGTATCACTATCATCATTCACGCCTTAATTACAACTCTTCTTCTTTATTAGGCGAGTGAGTTTTAACCGCAAGTAAATCTAACTATTCGTGTGTGCCTAATCTTTGATGAGTTATGGCTCACCTAATTAGTGACCAAACTACTTAATTGTGTACACCATGTATTTATATTTATAAAATTAAAGGTGAAACCACTGTTTTAAAAAATTTCAACTTATCCAATTAAATTTTTTAACTCTCAATTAATCTAGGGATAATTCACATAGGACCCCCTAAAATAGTCAAAATCTCACATGACACCTCTTAAAATTATTTTTTTAGAGAGCACCTCCTACTTTGATAATTTGTCTCACTTGTTTTTTCCGTTAACTTCCGTTAGAATTTGTTAAAATTGATGTTAAAAAGACTATAATGTCCCTCAATGTGTTTTAAATTTTCAAATCATGCCCTTTTGACCCTCTCTCCTCCCTCCACCCCTTTCTCTCTCCTCCTCCACCACTTTCTCTCACCTGAATGATTTCTTGGATTAATGCATATTATTATCTAGTAATTATTCCCAATGTTGAAGGTTTCATCACACAGAGGATGAGTTCAAAATCGCATCAATGGCTTCATTTACCTGATAAATACGTGGAGCTTTCCACCTTGCTCCGGCCAAAACTCATCGATAATCCCCATTTTTGTCGTGCAATTTATAAATAATGTCTATAATGTTTTACTTATTAATAATCTATTTTCAATAAGCTATTAACAATTAACAGTGACACTTATTTAGTATTTGTTTACAACAAGACATGAATGATTCCTTTAGATAATGGAGGCTCAAGAGAGAGAAAGTGGTGTAGGAGGAGAGAGAAAGTGGTGGAGGGAGGAGAGATGGTCAAAAGGGCATGATTTGAAAATTTAAAACACATTGAGGGACATTTTAGTCTTTTTAACATCAATTTTTAATAAATTTTAACGGAAGTTAACGGAAAAAAACCAAGCGAGACAAATTGTCAAAATAGGGAGTGTCTTCTGAGAAGAATAGTTTTAGGGGGTGTCATGTGAAATTTTGACTATTTTATGAAGTCGTATGTGAGATTATCCCATTAATCTATACAAGGCTCTCTTCGTTTATTTAGTGTCCAGTGTTTACTTAGAATAGTCGTGAAAGTGTTTTGAGTAAAAGAAAATTAAGAAATTGATAGCATAATTTACAAGTTGGGGGTGAAGCCCGAGGGTAGGGTAGGGTAGGGAGAATGTAGTGCATGGCGTATTAATTAACAAGGCATGACACCTGTTATTGTTACCTTCTCAAGGTGAAGGAGGAGAGAATGTCATTAAGTGCACTTATAAATGTAGGGTAGTTGGGAGGGATGGTTTTGTTTGGATAATTTATCTGCTCCACGGCTTAACCACACTTGGCAACTTTTTCATGATTCAAAGTTAAGACACTGGTTTATGAGGTCACCATACTTTATTTTTGTCTTCTTACCTAGGTTAATCTAAATTCAATTATGTTTGCCTCACGTCATCACTAAATATAAAGAAAAGGTAATTTAATTAAAATTTTAAATATGTCCCACTCCTCGAAATCTTACATTCATTGTTCCAAATCTCCTGTTTTAAGCATTAAGTTGACACTCCGTCCATTCAAGACCTCCAACTTCAGTGGTTATGCTTCTTATGGTTACTAAGGTCTTACTAAGGTTGATATAACTATTGAAAGTCTAGAGTTCTTAGAAAAAAGTATGGAATAATTGGTGAAAGTAATCCCCAAGGTTAAGTAAAATAATTAAAGCAAGAAAACCACCATTAATAGAAAATAAAAACCAAATTTCTTAATACAAAGGTAGGGCAGGGCTCCTTAATTAGAGGTTTAATGGTTGGAGTAGCAAACTCGGATTCGGCAAGAATCTCATTTTTTTGGGTAGTACAAAGAGAGAATTGGCCCAAAAATTGAATAGGGGTGAAGATGCAATCGGGCGCCGACGGCTAACACAAGTGCCCCCAACCGTGCTAAACATTCTTTACTTGCATGATATCTTGTCTCTTTGGATTAAGAAAATGAAACCCACTGAGATTAAACCCCTCACTCATGCATAACACGTAGTTGCATAAAAACTTATTTTAAGAGAAAAAGTCACTTTTGTACACCTAAATATACACTTTTAACACTTTAATATCTTATATTTTCTTTTTCTTTTTGTCAGTACCCTAAATTTCATTTTGGAACAATAATTTTAAAATACTCATGAATTGAACCAAAATTCAGGGTACTTCCGGACCATTTTCTCAAAATATCCATGAATTGAACCAAAATACTCATGAATTGAATCAAATACATATGAATTGAATCAAAATTCGAGACCATTTTTGGTAAATAAATGACCAATTGTCCCAAAGTGAAATTTATGGTACTTAAAAAAAAGTAGGGTATGAAAGTGTCAAAAATGTGTAGTTAGATGCGCAAAAGTCTCATTTTCCTTTATTTTATTTTAATTTAATTTCATGTATTACTAGTGATGTGATTTAGTCTAATCATATTATTTTATCAATCCAACACATAAGATGATGATTTTTTAATTTACACGGTAACAGATTTTAACTTTTTTCAAAAATTAGAGCACAAATCGGATCAGAACATAAACTTATATCCATGAAAATAGAATCACAGGTATTGTAGAATGGAAAAATATCACTTTACTATATTTAAGTATTGTCATAATTCACATTATACCTAATTATGCTTTTTTTTGTTCATGTGATACCCTAGCTTTTTGTTTGTTTCACGTTATCAAGCTTTGACAAAACCTATTAACAATTACTTCCGAAAAAACAGAATTATCTTTTAACACCTTTCAAATTTTCAAAATATGACTTCACCGTAACCCTAGTATATAATATGCAATAGTTAACAATTGATAACTAATGACTAAGAATTTATAATTAAAAAATTATCATAGATGTTAATTTATTAAAAAACTCAAGGGGACATCTCAGTAGTTGAGCATCACCCTATTTGTTGTAAGGTCGAGGGTTCGATCCCGTTGGGAAGGTGTAGATTTTTTATGAGTAGATACGGTTTAATATAATTTTAAACAAATTATTATTACATAAGTCAACTAAAAAAATTTGTTCGTGTCTTTGTTGAATCAAACTCAAATGGTCTTTGCTTTCCTCCAACTCTTCAATGTCGTTGTCGGCATCATCTACAACATGAATAGAAGCCTCGAGATCGTCGTTATGTTTTCTTTCTACGATGCGGGCTCGGATATGGTGACAGTCATGATATATCAGTTAAAAATATAAAATAAATTTCTAAAATTCAAAATAATCGCGTCATTGTCAGAGTCAGGTAGATGTGGCTCATCGTAGTTGAATTAATAGATTCGCCGGTGTTAACATAAGTTCGTTGGGCTTTCGGGTTCTTCCCCAACCCTAACCCTAATTGTACACTTATCCTACATGACGTAGGACAATTCCAATTACAACATTTAATTATATTATATTTTGGATAGTTTTAGCTCATAATATTAAATTATGTTTCATAATTCCAATTAGTTTGAATTGATTAGTTTTATTGGTTTAAGTTTACTAGTTTGAGTTAGTTTTTAATAATTAATTCTATTTAAATAGATTATTATTATTATTATTATTATTATTATTATAAGAGCCCGGATTTGACCGGGCATAATGGTCAACTATGACACTAGTAGTATTCAACGCGTCGTCGACAAACGTTGGATTGAACAAGTTGTGCAACGGCTCGATGACGCGATATATTCACGTAGTAACATGACGTATATGCTTCCTACGCATACATCTGAGGTGAGAAACTGACAACTCAATGATGCATGTGACTTTCCACTTGTTCATTATCAACAACAGATGGGGCCTGGTTGAGAAGATGCTACATCAAGCTTTTTGATGGGGAGAGCGTTCATGAGCCCCGAAGGCACATAAGGCCATGAGATTTCAGGTGGCGGTTACGGTGGTAAACCAACGGAACGGGATTCCATTTTTGTCGCCTTCTCCTTCTATCAAAAAATTAATATTTTTAGTTTTGCGATTGCATCATTTTTCACAAATTATTTTCATGATGCAAATTTCATTTTCATTCACATAATTTTTGTTTATTTAGTTGCACATTTTATTTCTACACGAGTCCATATTTTTTGAACGTGTTTCATTTCTTTAGTTAGTCACATGAGTTCATTAATATACACTTACATAAAAATGAAACACGTTTCAAAACTGTTATTTAAAATGTAATATAACTGATGAAAATGAAACACAATTTTATGTTATGATTAGACGCATAATATGAAAATGAAATACAATAATAATGATATAATTAATTATATGCATGATTTTGTTCGTTTTTGAAGCATGTGTATTTATATCCTAATGAAACAACTAAAACATGACCAGATTACAAATTTGATGATCGTCAATTCAAAATAACAATAATAATAATAATAATAATAATAATAATAATAATAAATTACAAAAATTTAAAATGAAACCAACGCTAAAAACGATGTGTATGTAGGCTCTAATAACACAACATGATGTAATGAAACAATACATGAACCACTAGAGAAATTATAAGAATTAAATTAAATTTGATTTGTGAAATTAGATGTTAGTAGTAGTAGTAAGGTTTCCACTAATTTCATAGATTAGTTTAACAAGAATACCCTTTCTGTTATTTATTTAATTAATTTTTAATGAAATTGATCTAATTATTAGGAGCATTAATTACTATTATCCTATGGATGATAATAGTTCTTATATTCTTTTGTAAAACATGATTTTTATTATAGTGCATCCTGATAGAATTACATTCCAGTGTAAATCTCTTACACGCCCGAACAGGTGATCCAGCAGTCCATTTTTGCGCGGGTGTCCGGATGCTTGACACGTGGAAATACGGAGAAACACTCCAACGTTAAATTTTCGTGCGGTTCTGTGAGGATATTTTGTCTTTCCACCAGAATACCAATATGTACAAGTCTGAACCCTACACTCACATGAAACATAAACAACTTATATTGAGTGTAATGTTGCGATTCTAAGTATAATGTCGACAATTTTATTTTTTCAAAAGGTTGGTTTGCTCGCACCGGATTGAGAACCACTGGACATTCACTTATTTTCGTTGGACATTTATTTATTGTCAATGGCCAAAATGTTTTCGTCAGACATTCACCTATTTCGGTTGGATATTCACGTTCATTAAATATCATCATTATTATTGGACATTCACTTGTTTCCAATAGACATTTTTGGAACACGTTTATAAGTCATATTGACAAATTCAAAGTGATCGAGATTTGTATGTTTCATTGGATGTGTTGGCGCACAAAGATGGAAAGATATGAAACAAACATTTTCAAACCAAAGTAGATGTTGCATCAATAGACGAGAAGATGTAAGAACATTAATTACAATGGTTTGGGCATGTGCAATGTAAGCTCGTCGAGTTCACAACCTCTTACCTAATTGTGATTCTCCTCATTGAACACCCTGAATTTTTTCATTCATTCCTCAAACATCTTCACTATTATTGCTTTAACATAAGTTTACGCATACATTTCAACTCATTTGTCTTGAAACTAATTGCATGGAAGTTCTCACACATGATCGATATTCAAAACCAAACATTCAATCATTAAACATTTCAATAAGAGCTTCTTTAACATTGAGCCCATAACCCTTACACATCTATATGGAAAAGTCAAATCCCTATCTTCATCCAACTCCAACTCAATTTTCACTATCTTCATCCAATTCCAACTCAATTTTCAAAAATATTTTATACGTTCACGTGTTCTGCATTGTCTTATGATAGTCACCTCTATGGACGACTTTGTGAAAGTTTACAGTATGCCACTTTAACTTGTCCATATCTCTCTTTTCCCGCCAATAAACTATGTCAGTTCATGCACAGTCCCACCTCAAAACATTTAAAGGCTCTTAGAGGTGTTGTTCGATTTTTATTCCATTCGAAATGGCTTGTTTATTGCTAAGGATGATTTGACACGGTTAATGTCTTCAGTGATGTGAATTTGGCGGGTTGTCCTAATGATCGTCGATCCACTGGCGATTACTGAATTGATTTGGGCAACACATTGCTAGCATGGCATTCTCGCAAGCAAAATACAATTGCTCGTTGTCTTCTGATTTATCACCACCACCTCCAGCAATTATTGATGCTACGACCAATTTGTCTCAGCTTATCTATCATACTTGGCTTGGTATAAGAAAAACCATATGTTATTCACTTGGATCTTGTCCTCGCTTCTACCTCCTCCTCTTCCCCTCTCTCTCTCTTAAATATGTTCCATCATCAAGTTCTTTTTGTGGTTTAAAATCTTATTCAGTAACTTGGGCCAAAGTTAGCTGAGTTAAGGTCAGATACGTTGAATTCTGTCATATCTGACGAGATATGGCCAAATCCGTTGATATCAGGCAAGAGGCTCCCCGGGGTCCGTTGCAACTCGAACAACATGCTGTGAAATTTTATTTTTTGCAAAACATGTATTTATATAAAAATGACGAAATTGTTCATAATATTAAGAATTTTATCTATTAAATTAATAAAAAATATAATTTTTAACTTAAAAATAATTTAGCTAAATATTAAATTATTTGATTATACAAATTTTAGTTAAAAAATAATTTTTTTATTTTTATTTTAAAAAAAAATTCTTAATGCTAAAGGTAATTTTACCATTTATACATACTTTGCAAAAAAAGTAAAAGTTCACAGCACATTTTACCATTACCAAAGTACATGGCATTCTTTCAAAAGTGTAATAGTATAGGGCATGTTTTTACAATTTTCCCTAAAACTAATAAAACAAATCTCATAATAAATTATAATGAAGATGATGGGTCTGTAACAAGAAAAAATAAAACTAGAAACAATGAAAAAGTATAGCATATTAGTGAGAAAAATTAAGAAAGTAAGTAACAAAATAGAGATGAACCAATGGAGGGATTCTGGTGGCCTTGACGAGAATAAGGTCGAAAACATCTCGCACTAGAGACCACGGACAGCAAAAGGCTTCACAACAGTTGATAGCGCCGTCCTGGTTACTAGAGCAAGAGACAATTTCATTTTTACTCGTCAGAAGAGTCGAGCGATTATTCTCGTGTTTCCCTCTGAAATTTAACAGTTTCAACAGTGCAATGCAACAAAACTATTTATCAGGGTAACCATTTGTCTGAGTTTTAAGCTATAAACTATACGTAGAAATGTGTTCGTGATTATTACTTAAGGGTTAGTATGCAATCTGCCTTATTTATTTCATCTACACCAAATAATCGTAAGCTTATCTTATCTGCAAAAATCTAGAAATCGGACGTGAAAACAGTTCATATTTTCTCGACATGAAAACAATAGGACTTGTAAGCAAATAAAATATGATTCCTTCAGAATTAGAGTTTTTCTAGTCTGAAAGGTAAAGGATAAAATTACAAATCTAAGAGAAGGTCCAAAGATACAGATCAGAATCTTCAGAAACATTAAGTAGCGTGAGTTGTGAGTAGAGAAGCATTCGGGAGCCAGCAAAGATTGACTGAAAAATTGTATGCATGTAAGACCAGGTAGCACAAGTAGATTAGAACAGAACAGAACAGAACAGACATTACATGTATGACAAGCAATCTCAAATATATTGAATCAGACGTTTCCTGTATCAATGTCTTCCCATACATAAGGTAATTGTCGTGACTAATGTATGGCAACATGAGCATAAGCATAGAGTTTATCATCTTGAACCTAGACGCAGAGATCCCTCATTATGTGGCATGCAATGCATAATCCACATTCACAATCTCCTGTTAAAACTCTAATGATGACGGTACAGAGTGCAGTTTCCTGATTTCTACAGTTACTTGGTCTCATATTTGAAATGAAAGAAAATAGAGCAAGGCAAAATCTGACCTCAAACAATTTCCAAGCTGAATGTTTAAGATCCCATGTTCATTGTCTGGGCATATATCTCCATGAGCTGAACTTGAGGTATGTCTTGCTGATACTTGTCGACATAGAGCCTCAAGAAGCTATTTTCCGACATCAAAAATACATTCCCCGTGGGCGCCTTCTCGACAAGGCGTTTGGACAATAAGATTTCAAGAACCGAAATCCTGGGCAAGATCCTGTTGTTTAAGCTGCAAGTCAAGAGAGCGGGATACTTTGCAATATATTCAGGCGTCCATCCCAACCTGTTCATCAAAATCTCCAAACCTTGCCTCAGCTTCTCCTCGGACACGGTCATGAGGTTACAATGCTTGATGAAGAGAGCCAGCACTTGCTGATCATCACTCCACCCCAAGCACTTCTTGACCACATTCAGTTTGGAAGCCCATTTCTCCTTACTCAGACCAGAGTAAGTCCTAATCCCGTAAGGGAACATCTTGCCCTCAGGATCGAAACCCATATCCTCAAGCTCCGTCACGATTTCAGCAAACTGCCCGGGATGGCGGGAGAGGGTGGCAGGGCCGCCCCCGATGAGCGCGAGCCTGAGAATGCTGGAATCAGGGACACGGTGGAGCCGCAGGGTGTCCACATTGGCGGGCGTGGTGGACTCGTGGAAATTGCGGAAAATGGCGGCGGCGCGCTTGATGGAGAGGAAGGAGGCGAGGGCATGCGGGTCGTCGGGGAAGAAGGTGTTGAGGAGATTGACGCAGGGGATGATCTGCTTGTGGAGGCTTCGCTCGAGGATGCGAGGGTCGGTGGTGATGAGGTGGACGAGGGCGTCGCCGGAGATTCCGTTCCGGGAGAGGAAATCGAGCTTGGGCTTGAGGGTGTTGCTGGGATTGTAGGTCAGCAGTTTGGGACGCAAAGAGAAGATTTTGGCGATGTGGGTGTCGCCGAAACCGAAATCGGAGAAGAGGGCAATGACCGAATCGGCCCTGGACGTGGAGAGGATCGCGCAGGGCTTGGATTTGGTGATTGCGAGGGCTGCTTCGGATTCGGGGGAGAGGGAGAGGGAGCTTACCAGATAATCCTCGGAGGAAACAACATGTACCCTCGTCGATTTGAGGCCGAGAATGGATAAAAATATGGTCTTTCCGGTGAAGGTCGGCCGGAGAAGAAGACTGGTGGAGAATGCGCCTGCAAATTTTAACACCATAGCAGCAGCGATGACGGAAAAGGGATAGGGTTGGGTTTGTGGACCTTGTTCAGACTTTTTATTATATTTTTGTGAAACAAATTTAATGGTAAGAAATATATTAGGATAATTTCACTTATATTATACACTATTTTCACTCCACTGCCGAACTCTATTAAAAGTGAAGTGCTCGCCTATTTGTGTTGATTGCATGTTTGTAATATTCATATATTAGATTCCATGTTTGTTTCATTTTTTAGCGAACCAACATAATTTGTGGTTTGTTTTGTATGATTTAAGGCAGGGGAGAGATGCAATAACACAGGAATTACCCCAGACACATGTGCTGTAACTTCACGGATCTAAACGATGAGAGTCGAAGCGTTTAGGGGCGGATATTTGAGCCAACTCACTAAACCCATATCGACTCTATATTTGAAACCCCACTTCATCGTTGACATCTTCTATATGCATCTCTTCGCACATTGAGTGACAAGGCACAAGTTGAACCCGACGTATTAACTTCAAACCAAATCATACATCTCCGGATCCGATGATCTCCCCTAATTTAGGATTTAAGATTTCAGGTTTTTATTATTATCATTTTGTACATGTTCTATAACTACCATTATGCATAAATTCAAATTTGTAGCTATTTTCATAGTGTTTTACATCAGCTACCCATATTGTATCCATCAAAATGTGGAACATGGTTTTGCTTTCACACCACAATATCATCACGATAAGTCCAAACTTGTATTATATCACCACAGTAAGTTCAAAATTATATCCTCTTAACACAGCAAGTCCAAACTTGTATTATATCATCTTAGTAAGTTCAAAACTACATCATCTCACCGCATCAAGTTCAAACTCGTATCGTGAAACCACAATAATACAAACTCAAGTGTCCCCATCGTAACAATTTTATAAATTATTTAAAATGACGAAAATACTCTAAAACTTATAAATTCAGAAAACAACTTATTAATCGCAGCTTCACTACTGATTCTAGCTGTGATTAGCTGACTTTTAATATGGGTCTGTCATTTTAGATTGAAGAAACCATGAAGTGCTCCAACAAAGTAGCTATTGAGCAATGCAGAGGACAAATGCAGGCTGAGTTGGAGGAGTATTTATCTGTAAACTAACTCAACAGTGCATGAAAGTAAAAGCAAAAATTGATCACCTCCATTATATTGCAACAAATCAAGAGGATGCTCTCCTCCAGATACATCTTAAGAGACTGAGGGACATGATTCTGGTCCCTAAAGATTGTGTCCACAAGATCTCAGCACGATTCTGTCATATTTTATGCCGCCCATTTTGTCATTTCTCAGAGGGCAGGAAATAAGGTATCCTTCAAGGAAGAGGAGATTTATGGATTGGCATTGGTAGAAGAACATGGTCTTCTTGTTTGAACACAGCACCTCCCATTCGACATTAGCATTGCCATAGAAAAAACCAACACCCACGAGTCCCTCGAAATTTCACTGCTCAAGGGCCAACAAGTACAACATGACAATGCTAAATTCAGGTTATTGATACTTGTACAGTACACTAAACTAAACAAAGCATTAATTACTTCAAAACCAGAAAACAAGGCATGATTTCCAATACTTTTAGTTCCAGTTTACAGCCAATGCTGCAGCTCGGGACATATGCATATTATCATCACAATGAATACCAAGTACATAACAATTAACAAAGCTAAAATCAACATCAACTGAATACCCACTCAAGGGCCGGTGACTTAAGTATGCTAATAGTAAGCATCAAGTTAGGGTATAGAAAATGATGTGAAATCAAAGACAACGAGGGAACTTAGGGGAAGGTGTATCTGACCTGAACTTGAGTCACCAATTTATAAATATCAGTCTTCGATCTTTAATCCCTTATTCTTGGTATATAGCTCCATGAGCTGAGGAAACTCCTTTTGATGCTTTTTCACAAACAGATCCAAGAAGTCATCTTCTGGAACTATAAACGCCCGCGTCATGACTAAATTGTTGATAATGCCTTTGGACAGTAAGATTTCAAGTACTGAAAACCTAGGCAAAATGCGCTTGTCAAAGTTATAACCGAGCAAAGTAGGGTACTTGGCTATCTCATCAGGCGTGAACCCAACCTTGTTGACAAGTATCTCAAAACCTCGTTTCAGCTTCTCCTCGGACGTAGTCATTACGCAATAGTTCTTCCTGAAGAGAGCCACCACCTGGTGATCATCAGTCCACCCAAAACACTTCTTGAGCAACTCCGTTTTGGCCACCCACTTTTCCTCGCTCATCCCAGCAAGCACCCGAAGCCCATTTACGAAGCCGACCCTCTGAGTGTGAAAACCCATCTTCTTAATCTTCATGACAATTTGGCTGAAATGGTCGGCTTCAACGGACAGGATTGCAGGAAAATAAGCCAACCTGATAATGTTGGACTCGGGTACGCCATGGCTGCGCAGAGTCTCCACATTGGCAGGAGTGTTTGTCACCAAGAAAAGGCGGAAAATCCTGGAGGCGCGCTTTTTCAAGAGGAAGGAAGTAAGAGCAGTGTGGTCGTTGCCGAACAAGGAGCAGAGTAGATTGAAGCAGGGAATGATGACTTTCGGGAGGCTTCGCCTGAGAATGAAGGGATTGCTGGTGATGATGTCAGCGAGAGAGGCCATTGGGATTCCGATTTGGAAGATGAAATCGAGCTTGGGCTTGAGGACTTTCTGGGGATTCCTTGTCAGGAGTTCTGGGTATGAAAGGAAGATTTTGGCCATCTGGGTCTCACTGAAACCGTAATCCTTGAAGAGGGAAACCACGGAATCGGCATTAGCGGTGGATCTGATGGAGAAAGGCTTCGTTTTCGTTATACTCAGAGCTTCTTCTAAGTCGGGAGGGAGAGACAGAGAGGTTGACAGGTAATCCTGGGTGGAAACACCACAGGCTCCAAACCCATAGTGAAGCAGGCGCGTCGTCGGAGTCGTGACATTGCCAGGTCGGAGAAGAAGAGTGGTTGCCAAAGCGTTTTGTATTTGCAGCGCCATATCATATCTAATGGGAGGTCGAAATTAGGTAAGGATTGGATAGAACAAGGGCACAACTTATTTCCTAAAGCTAAATCATGCTTTTGCTTTTGCCCGACCAATGCTAATTTCCCTTAATAAATACAAGAAAATTGTCATTTTATCTACCCAAATATATATATACTAAACTCTACTTCACTATCATTTAAAAACAAATTTTACGCACCAACTTTGATTTTGTCACATTTTAAGTAACTTACGGGGGCAGAGCGTCAAATGGCAAGATTTTTTTCGAGGCAGGACAAGAAGTAATGATAAAGGCGATCTTGTAGGTTATTCCTATGTATTCTCCAAGTGTGTTATTTAGCGGATGGAGTTTTAGAAGATATTAAGCGACCACTAGAGAAGATATTGGTGATCGTGGTCGGTAGGTGGAAGGGGGCTAATATGAAAAAAGTGGGATGTTTTGTGTTCCCATAACACAATCTAGCCTTGCTTGAAAAGTAAGGTTGGAGATTCTTGATGCAGTCTGGTTCTCTAGTTGCTTGGATCTTTAAGGCATGATATTTCTCGAAAGGATTATTTATGACGGCGCCCAACTCAAATTCGAACTACATATGGAGGAGCCTGGTTGGGGTGCAACATCTTTTATAGTGTGGGTCAGGAGAGCTATTGGGCTAGGTTTCTTTGGGGTTGACGAGCATCCATCGTTGTTGGGAGAACCGCCAATGCTGGAGAGGATTAATGCGGGTGGGTGCGGTATCGGTGGCAGATCTATTTCGGGCAAGATCGAGGGAATGTAATTTGGAGGCTCTGGAGGAGTATCTTGCAGAGCTTGACTGGGGAAGGGTAACAACGGTGCCTACGCATTACTTTGTTGAGGAAGATCCTCGGTATTGGAAGTTCTCGCAATCCAGAGATTATTTCGTTAAATTGGCTTACATGTCTATCTTGTTGGAGATGAGTGTGTGGAACGTAATCCATCAACAGTCGATATGGCAGAAATTTTGGGGCTTGAATATCCCATATAAGATCAAATTGTTCCTTTAGAGGTGTTTTAATAGGTCTCTACCGACTAGGAGTATCTTTACGAGGAGGGGAGTCATGCTGGTCACTTCTTGTCCTCTGTGCGAAGTGGATGATGGGCCAGATCTTCACACCCTTTAGAGGTGTTCGGCGGTGTCGGGGGTAGTCTTGGCTTTCTTCGGGCTGATTGTCGGCGACTCGCTCTAAGAAATTTTTGGGAGGGTGTGGTCGAGGGTGGAAATGGCGGAGAGGCTTGTGGTTCGGTAGTTGGCGACATGGAGAGGTCAGAACGACTTAGTTTGGTAGGACAAGCCATTCTCTGGAACATGTTTTATATTCGTGGCAGATATGTGCATCCGAGAATAGAGGGTCGTGTGCTCGCCTTTGATGGCTAAAGCGGCTGCGATTCGATGGGCAGTAGAGGATCGGTGGTTGCCGCCTCTGGCAGACTTTTGGAAGGTCAACCGATGCCACGACGTGTGTGGCTTCAAGTTCAGTGGGGTTGGGGTTGGTTAAGCGGAATGTTGCGGGATATTTCTTTGGAGCTAAAGGCGTCTGCAAGCAGAGGGGTTGTGGCTTCGATGCTGGCGGAGGCGCTATCGGTTAGAGATGAGATTCAGTGGGCAATTGCATCGGGCGAAGACATGGTTGTGTTCTAGTTCGATAATCAATGGTTGGTGGAGATGTTGTTGGGTTCTAGGCGGTCGAGATCCCAAGTGGGGCTGGTGGTGGTAGATTGTCAACAATAGTTGTCCTTTTCTATTTATTATTCTGGAAATTTTATTAGCCAATCATGAAATTCGGCAGGGCACGTTATAGTGTTTTTCGGTTCAGGCCCTTATTGTGAGTTTAAGAGTGGACTTTTTCCGCAGGATCTTACTTTTTCTCTCTTGTCTAATTAATAAATGACGAGCTTTTCATTCAAAAATACCAAAATTATGAAGTAAATGGTCATAAATATATCCAACAAACTTGAAAATTAGAGAGATATTAAAAGATAATTTTTTTTACATATTTTCCCATTTATTTAACAAATGTCACCTACAACGTAACATACAAGTTAAAGTATGAGATAAATATCTTTTAAAGTTAGGTGCAATAAATTAAAATAAAGTATAGAATATATTTATGGGATGCACACGGCTACAAATGGGTGCTCATATATAAATATAGAAATAAATCACATTTATTAGATGTAATTCAATGATGGTCTAGATTCTTCTATGATTTGATGAATTAAAAGTAAATTGAAAGGATATTGTGGTCGTTTTGTTTAATTTTAATAATTAATAATATGCATTAAAATAAGAATTTGAATTTGAATATCCACGATTCCAGAGATTTGAATTTGTGATAAATATTCAGAAAAACCTTACCAAAATTAAGGAGGAGAGTTCAAATTCAAACTCTGCTATTTAATTAAATGACGAAGTGCAACACTTATTAAAATCAAATGCTAGAACATACAAATTTAAACTCTGCTACTTAATTAAATGAAGACGTTCAACACTTAATTAAAATCAAACGTTGGAACATATGAAAACATGGAACATGTAAACTAAATGAATGGAATAATATAAATATACAAATGGAAGTGAGTACAAACTATTTCATGATTCCATTAAGGATGAAACCATGAAATGGAATCATAGGATTATGTGCAAATGAAATCATGAAATTTGCATATAATCTCATGATTCCATTTCACGATTTTAATGATTCCATAGTTCTATTTCAAGATTCTGATGATTCAATAATTCCATTTCGCAATTTTAATGATTTCATGTTTCCATTTGTACAAAATCACATGATTCAATGTTTTCATTATGTAGAATGAAAATATGGAACATGATATGAAATGGAAATAAAGAATTGTAATTACATATAAATGGACCTGAAATCATGGGATTACATACTAATTAAACCATGGAATTAAAGAAATTGGAACATGGAGTTGCATCCACATAAATGCAACTTCATCAATAGATGGTATAACATCACTTCAATAATAGACATATCTAAATAAAATGTATGAAGTAAAAAAAGACAGATAGAAATATATGAATCAAAAGATACTTGAACCATGCGAAGTTGAAAAATCTGTTAACCACAAATTCGACATTGTTATATACACGCAAAGGCTAAGATCACACATTGTTAAAACTCGAACAAGCATATGGTTCAAGCTACTTTTGAACAAAAGAAGGCTACATTTAATCACGATTTGTTAAAGGTACTTATGAACATAAAACTTAACCTAAAAATCTGATGGAACTTGACGAAATCACCGAGTAAAGCAAATGCAGTACTAACCTTAATTCTTAGTCTCGGGCCAATTCAAATCGTGAAACACGCGAATCACCCATAGTCAGAGATTCATGAATCGATTCGACTGCTCCACAACCCCGCGCATGTTCTGCACAACATTTTGTAAAAATGTGCTATCTTTTGAATCCGATCTTTCACTTTTGAGCTAATGTGGTGTGGGGTCATTCAGTGCGATGACATCATAACAAATGTGAGTAAATATATTGAAATTCTGGTAAAACACAAGATGTCTATTACGATATCCAGACTAAGTGACAGACATCTTGCGGGTGCAAAGTCAATAATAAAAATAACAAACAGAAAGTAAACGACACAAGAGTATGTTACCCAGTTTGGTGACTCCGCACCTACGTCTGGGGGCACAGTGCCAGTGGAAAGGTTTCACTATATCGTAACCAATCAGAACATACAAGTTACAATAATTATCACACAAATCATCAACCTATGCTATTATTACAAGTGACAACTTATCTCAAGGTCTCCCCCTGAATTTGAGCTCCTCTCTCAGTTCCACCCTTCGAGCAGCGCCACTGCTCGGATCAGTTTCTGTTCTTCACATGATGCACGAGACTTCAATCACGCGAACACAACCTAATACTCAAACCACTCATTCTCCTTGAATAGTGCTTGATTAAAAGTATGTCGTTTTGATTAACACATTCAGCCTCCCAACACGCTAGTCCAACACGCGTAGGAGCTCTGAATAGTTTTCCAAAACGAACTACAAAATAAAACTAGAGGCGCTTGCTGCTATGGGGATGCTTCTCGCTTTTATAGCAGCTCACTCTTCTCTTTCAGCCGCCTTTAGGGGTTTCTTAACCCTTGTGGATGAATCACACCAAATCACAGCTAATCAAAATTTTCCATAAGCTTCAACACGTCTGAATCATATAGAATTGCATTCAATATAGGAGATCTTTAAAAACGAAAACTTACCAAAAGTGTCTGCTCGAAAGATGTGTTCCCAAGATGTTGCAACATGAGAACAAACATCTTCCTGTTTACTAAAACTATAGCCAACAAACATGAGAACAGAAATATTTCTGTTCTACTAAAAATGTAGCCAACCTACACGTAACAACAATCTCCCCCTTTGGCTAATTTTTAGTGGCAAACACTTTTATCTTCTATCTGGACACAGAAAGATGTCTAAACATATTGTCTAAACATATTCTCAGAAATGTTGTGTCCTCAGCTACTCTCTTCTTCTTCTCCCCATGGTTGCCTAAAAAATATGCCAAAGTAAAGAAAATACACCTACCAGTCAATAGCCATACCAGCTCAGCCACCTGAGCAAACATAGTCTGAGCGCAGAGAAGTCATTACAAACAGTCTCCTCACGCATTCTCTCGGTACTGCCTCCTGAACATCTTCAGATCTAGGTGCGCCAAATGTTTCTATAGATCTCCTGACAATGTCCCTGACACGTTTACCTTCAAACAGTTTGGGGCTGAAAGTGAGAGCGCTAGGTTTATTGCCAGCAATTTTCGAGGCTCGCAACAGACTGGGGCATTGGCTCAGGAGTATACTAGTGATCAAAGACGGGAATCCGATGGGCATCTTTACAGCGAATGATTTTGCATGCCTTCCCAAATGATCAATAATAAAATTCCCAAATACAAAGGAGGAGCAAGTACCTATCTAGAAAATTAGTCGAGCTAGCTCCGGAGTGATGCTGGAACCATGTGAAGAGGGAGCCCAGTTGGATATGCCTATTATGTACAACACTGAGTACTTGGTTGACAGTTCTGAAGGGGTTATCTTCCCTTTAGTAGGCCAGATCTTCCTAGTATCCCCTGAGATTTCTTTGGCGAAGGCATTGAGTGCAGGAACTTGATCAACAGACGTATGAGTGTCCTTCAAAAAAACCTGTTGATCACCTCAGCAGAGAAATCGAAGACCGACCTCTCACATACACCTTTCAATACTCAGAATTCCCGGGGTCTTCGAATGCTGGGGGACATGTTTACAATAAACTCTTTGACCAGGATGAAGTAGAACATACCTATGTCGGAGACCATTTTGAGGAGCCCAGCATCATTGATTAGCTCCATGATAACTTGCATTTCCTGGGCCTCTTTTGACATCTCCCTCTCAGGGTAGATACTTCGTTGGTAGACATACCTCCATTTTAGTACACTGTCCTCTTGATGGAAAGACACATTGTCTGAAGGCACCCTTCTAGGAAGCTTTTGACCTCCTACATACTTTGGCTCATATACCATCTTCTCCACAATTTTCACAACCTCATCTTCTTCTACTGATGAGGGTTCATCGACCAGATGTCGAGACACTTTCATGAATTTCTTCTGTTTCTTCTTGGAAGGGCTAGACGAACAGTTAGACTTTCTTTTCTTGCTTCCTTGGCTTGTATATTTCCTACCAGTAGACACTTTCTTCCCTTTCTTCGACTGCCTCTTGGCCGGGACAACCACTTCCTTGTCTTTCTTCTTTCTCTTTTTAGACTTTTCAATCTGTAGACTAGACAGAACAATATCTTCTTCTTCTGAGGGCAGACCTTCTTCCCTCACAGCAACTTCTTCATCACCAGACAAAGTATCTTCTGCAACATCTTTTTCAGCAGAAGGAATATCTGCTTCGCTGACTTCCACATTGTTCTCTATATTAGAGAGAACCTCATCAACAACATCAATATGAACCTCTTCATGAACTTTCTCTTTAACTTCCTCATGAACATCTTATTGGACATCATCTTGAACATCATTTGAAACCTCCTTCTAAACATCTTGCTGCACATTTTCCGGAACATCTTTACACACATCATCAGGCACATCTGGAGTATCTCTTCCCAAGAATCCATTAATTACCTCAGCCGAGAAAGTGCAAGCCTTGCCTCTTACATAAACTTTTCTGAACTTGGAGCTTGTCCGATTAGCCCAGGAGAGATTAACAGTGAACTCATTAACTAAAGAGGGGTAGTAGATACCTATGTTCGAGACACTTTGGAGCAGTCCAACATCAGAGATAAGATCAAAAATCTCCTCCATCTTCAGAGCCTCCAGAGATAATTCTTTCTCGAGAAATATCTTTCTCAGCACAACAAACTTCCAATTCTGAGCAGATTCCACATGGTGGAATGAGATGTTGTCCATGGGGGCTGCAGGCACATTCCTTGAGAGCTTCTAACCTCCCACATATTTCCTGGTATTGATCCCGAGATAGTTAACAGCCACATTTTCTTCTTCCTCGTTTGCCGAGGTAGGTTTATCTACAAGATGTCTAGACATCTTCACAAACTTCTTCAGCTTCTTTCTTTTTGAGAATAGATGAGATTTTCTTCTGTTTCTTTTGGCTGTCATGCACTGAACCTCCTTTTTCAGCAGAGGTTCTCCTCTTAGCTTGTTTTTTGACAGAGTCAGCAGCTTCCCTGTTCTTCCTTTTCTTCTTCTTAAACTTTTATGCCCGAAGATTCACTAAGACCACATCTTTATCTATTTGGAGAGCATCTTCTCCACCTTCTTGATCAAACTGTCCTTGGCCTTTTTTCTTCCTTTTCTTGACATACATACCAGTTTTCCTATGTTCCACGACTTTTCTCTTCCTCTTTTCAGACCGAAGAGCAGCAATTCACACGTCTTCATCGCTCTGAAGACTATCATCATCAACAACATTTTCTTGAACAAAGGAAGTCGGAACATCCTCCTTGAGATCTTCCCACTCGTCAGCTACGCTCATATTCACTTGAGCCGAGGAGGTTGGAATATCCTTCGTCACATTCTGATCCAGGCTTCGAGCTTCATCACCTATCTCATCAAGAGGTGATTCTTGAGCCTCAGGTGGAGACTGACTTCAGTTAGTCAAAACATCTTTCACAACATCTGGTGCAAGAATTAGGGTTTCTCCTACCACACCCTCACAAGGGATATCTTGACCAATAGCAGGGGACTCTAACACACACTAATTTCTAGGGTTTATGTCCTCATTCTCAGATGTAATAAGAGATTCAGTGTTACCTTGACAGGTTGCACATTGAGCTGATTCCGAGTTAGTTTCTTTCATGACATCTCCGGCCTCTACATTGGGTCGATTTCTGGAATGTAGCTCTGGACCTTACCACCACACTTGTTCATCGCCGCTCTAGGTCCAGTACCTCTTATTGGAACAATTTTCTTATTCATCTTTGGACTTTGCTTACGAGATAATCCTACAGTGCTTAAACCACTTCTGGTGCCCACCATTATCGAGAGAAAGTGGGATTACCTCACGGAGAACAACTGTTAAAAAAAAAAAATGCATACCTTCTTTGGGAGCCAAGATGGTTGTGGTATGTTAGACAAGCTGAGAGATTTGCCATAATAATTTATTTTCAAGTTGGCCTTGTTCTGATCCAGACCCAGATTCGATTTAGATGTCTTCTAGATCTAGAGAGGAAAAACTGAATCACCAAACCTCCTCTCCATTCCTTAAGGATTATTGAACCATACAACAAAGTTCATAAACCATAAGACTCTCAAACCTATTAGCATCCAAAGCCTTTATGAAGACACATGCAAGACAAATTTCTGTGGGGAGATATTCCAGGTTGATCTTCTCGTCTTTCATTAAATCCTGAATATAACGGTGCCTGGTATCACTGTGTTTATTCATGCTAAGTTGAACTGGTTTCTTCGCAAAATGATAGCACTGACATTATCGCAGATCATTGTCTCAATATTTTACTTGACATCATGCTCAGCAAGCATATGTTTTATCCATTAAGGTTGAGTGCAATTTCTTCCAGCTGTAATGTACTCGGACTCAGTTGTGAAAAGGGTAGAACAATTTTGCTTCTTGCTGATGTAGGAAACAAGAATGTTTTCTAGATGGAAGTATCCATCATAGGTATTTCTTATGTTAGTATTTCTTCTTGCCCAGTCAGCATTACCTTATAATTCGCTTGGCTTGGGGAAGATGTCTTGCTTTTGGATCTGTTTTAGAGCGAGCACAAACACCAACTAATAAGACTATATCTGGTCGATTGGCAATGAGATATAGAGGACTGGCATTGATGCTTCAAAAACTTCACAATCACCAATATACAACGGACCGGGTGATGTTGGAACATCTTCTTCAGCATTATCAGGAACATCTTTATTGACATCTACGTTGCCGTCTTTGTTAGCAACTTCTTTCATATATTCTTTAGTAGAGACAGTTGGAGCATCCTCTATAGCATCTTCCTATTAACAAGTTCACCTATGATTTCCTGAACCAAGGATGTTGAGACATCCTTTATAACATCTTGACCAGGCATTTCTCTGTCGAGAGAAAATTTTATCTTTGGCGGCAGCAATAATAGAAGCGCCATTAATATAGAAAAATGGATGAACAGCTTCCTTCACAACAATCTCTCTTCGACATCCTTCGCTTAAGATAGACTGAAATTTTGCCACGATGCTATTTACCCAAATGAGACATGGTCTGTCTTAGGCCCAGATTCGATTTAGAGGCCTTCTTTGTTCAAGAGGGGAGGAAACGAATCAGCAAAGCTCCCTTCCAACACTCAGTGATCATCATTCATCACTAATGCAGAGTCCAAGGGATGACCTAAGACTCTCAACTCGATTTTCCCTTTGCCTTTGAGAAATCCCGTTATACTTATTCTGCTGGATCTGACTTCTCAAACCGAGATTAAGTTCAATAAACATGTTCATGTCGAGTTCTAACTCCGTTGGTTGCACATCTTGTTTTGTCATTTTGCTCGACATCCCATCATACATAATTTCCTCTATAATCATAAGGTTGTCATCCTCCTTATGGATACCCAAGTTCTTATCACCTTTTTCCCTGACACACCCATTCATTTTTCGATAATTCACAGGAGTTCTTGAACAAGTGGGTGTTCCTCTTAGAGATGGTATCAACTCTTTAGATAGACTAATGTCCTCTGCTTTGTCTTCAACATCTTTCCTGACACTAGCGTTCTTCGAGAAACCGTTATCGTCATCAGTAGAATCAACAGACCAACCTAGTTTACGGAGAGAAATAGAAGCTGTGAATGCAAAAAAGTTACTTACCTCCTCTGTTTCACTATCCTCAGTTTCATCATCGGAAAAGAAAGCATTATAGCACTTTCTCTGTATCCTCAGGTAGTTAGGACATTCTCTTTGATTGTGTCCAAATCCTTGGCATTCATGGCATTGTATTCCTCTACCTTTGTCGTTTCCTTCACCAACTCTATTGTCCTTGTCGAAGTTTTCACTTTGTTGAGCTTTCTGTGGGACTTTGTTCTGGACATCCTTCGCGACATCATGCTCAACAGGCTTTTTGACAAGGTTCAGAGTGTGGTTTCCCTCAAAGAGCTTGTGCTTGACATCCTTTATTTGCCATTCTTTCTGATGAGAGGATTGACGACCTTCTTTAACTCGCCATTTTTTCTGTGGTGTGGCCTTTCGGCGTGATGGCATACGCTTGTGTGATGGTTGATGACGAGTGTGTTTCTTCCCGTGAAGATGATAGCAAAAAGGTCGTATGTGACCTTTTTGTCCACAATAATGACAGACCCAACGAGGTTTGTTGGAAGCACTAGAAGGATGTTACTAACGATGTCGCTGGACTTGATTGTCACCAGATGTCTGTAACATCTTACCAGTCATTTGACTTACCTCCTTTTGGGGGAAAAAACGGCATGAGATGTGGAAGCCTCATGAGTGTAGCCTAGTCCCTTCATGTTTTTAGCTAGCTTTCCAATGGATAAAATTTTGTCTAAGGTTTCAATGCTGGAGTTCATCATCTTGACGGATTTGGTCATCTGATCAAGCTCTCTATTTAACCGGCTGACCTCGCGTTTTAGCTCAACAACATTCTCCAAGAGTCTTGTTTTGTCTTCGGTGAGGGAAAGAATTAGAGCACTCTGCTTGTCAGTAATCTGGGACTCTGCAATCCACTTACTATATAACTTGTTATAAGCATCATTCATGGTATTGTCAGATAGCTCATCATCAGAGACAGATTTCTCAGTAGATTCATTTTCATACTCAAGATTAAAAGGAGAAGTAGAGGCTAGAAAGGCAACTAATTTACTTATCTGTTCAGGGTCGTTGCTTCCTTCTTCCTCATCGGTCAGAGTAGCATTGTACCTCTTTTTCTGTCTTTTCAGGAAGTTGGGGCATTCCTTCTGAATATGCCCAAAGCCTTCACACTCATGACATTGAATCCATCTGCTATTTCCATAACGTTCACCCCTTCTGCCATCATCGTTAGCATTCTCATACCTCTGAAACTTTTTTTGAATTGTCTCTGACATCTTGAGAGACATTCTTCCCCGCCGTCCGGTTGTTGTCTCTGACATATTGGGAAACATGTTTCCCTATCACTTTGTTGAATTTTCTCATAATCCTGCTATAATTTTTCACCATCAAAGCAATAGTTTCATCATCTGAATCGGAACCTACTTGTTCATGCGAGCTAGTTGTGGAACTTTTGAGAGCCACCCCCTTTTGTTTCTTGTCCAGAATAGGAAGGGAGAGCTCAAACGTCATCAACGATCCCATGAGTTCATCAAACCTTAGTTTCTTTAGGTCGTGCAATTCCTCAATGGCGATGGATTTCATCTTGAACCTTAGACCCAGTGATCGCAATGTTTTTCGGACCAGATCCTCATCTGTCATAGGTTTTCCTAGAGAATATGATTCGTTGGCTAGATCTCTAATCCGAACATTGAAGTCGCTGATCGTTTCATCATCTTTCACGGACAATGCTTCAAAGTGTGTCGTGACGTATTGAAGTTTTTGCTCTCGAACTTTGGTCGTTCTTTCATATATTGTGGCCAAAATTCTCCAAGCATCTAGCACAAGAATTACCTAGGGAAACTGCATTAAAAATAACATTGAGTGCACAAGAATTACCTAGGGAAACCAGGTCTTCTGCATCAGTCCATTCACTCTCAGCCTTGATGCGAGAGACTTTTTGATCATCAGTAGTGGTTGGAGCTACCCATCCATTGATCACTGATTTCCAAGCCTTGTGATCCAGTGTTTTGAGGAATGCGGTCATACGGGCCTTCCTGTACCCATAATTTGATCCATCTAGCACATGAGATCTGTTGACGGAGCCTCCTTCTCTAGATCATGACATGACTTAATACCAGAATTTTTCAAACAGGAACACACCTAGTGAAGTAAGATGTCTCCTCTGATACCAATTGAAATTCTGGTGAAACACAAGATGTCTATCACGATGTCCAGACTAAGTGACAGACATCTTGCGGGTGCAAAGTCCATAATAAAAATAACAAACAGAAAGTAAACGACACAATAGTTTGTTACCCAGTTCGGTGACTCCGCACCTACGTCTGGGGGTACTCTGCCAGTGGAAAGGTTTCACTATATCGTAACCAATCAGAACATACAAGTTATAATGATTATCACACAAATCATTAACCTATGCTATTGTTACAAGTGACAACCTACCTCAGGGTCTCCCCCTGAATCTGAGCTCCTCTCTCAGTTCCACCATTCGAGCAGCGCCTCTGCTCGGATCAGTTTCTGTTCTTCACATGATGCACGAGACTTCAATCACGCGAACACAACCCAATACTCAAACCACTCATTCTCCTCGAATAGTGCTTGATTAAAAGTATGTCGTTTTGATTAACACATTCAACCTCCCAACACGCTAGTCCAACACGCTTAGGAGCTCTGAATAGTTTTGCAAAACGAACTACAAAATAAAACTGGAGGCGCTCGCTGCTATGGGGACACTTCTCGCTTTTATAGGAGCTCGCACTTCTCTTTCAGCCGCCTCTAGGGTTTCCGTAACCCTTGTGGACGAATCACACCAAATCACAGCTAATTGTAAATTTCTATAAGCTCCAACACGTCTGAATCATATAGAATCGCACTCAATATAGGAGATCTTTAAAAACAGAAACTTACCAAAAGTGTCGGCTCGAAAGATGTGTTCCCAAGATGTCGCAACATGTGAACAAACATCTTTCTGTTTACTAAAACTATAGCCAACAAACATGAGAACATACATCTTTCTATTCTTCTAAAAATATAGCCAATCTACACATAACAATATAATTGCAAATCATACTAGTAACTCAGTATTATTGTGTGATGGACACATAAAGTGATCACTACATCTCAGTGGAGGGAAGAGATTTAGGTAACTGAGACATGAAAAATAAAAAGGAATGGACAAACATTATGATGCAAAGTACTCATGGAATAATTTACATCAATGAATCATGTAAGGAATTACAGTTTCTCTGATTTTGAATCAAGTAATTAATTATAATTTCTCTGGTTCGGAATCATGAAAATATGGATAAATAGTGGTAATTGAATTATGAAGTCGTGCTCAGATGATGATGGAATATTGGAATAATATAAGTATGGATTAATGGTAGATGGTTGAAATCATGAATCAATAGGGAAATTATGAAAGCATGGAATCATGAAAACATGACAACAAACATTAAAATGAAAGTATATCTAAACATGCAGTAATATTACAAATAGAATGATGTACATTAAGAAAAACATAAATATTACATATAGGATGTTACCAGTACTTAAGCAAAATGGATGAACAATAAATATGACTAAATCGAGTATCAATAATAAAAATATGCTTGAAGAAATAAAAGTCCAAAAATCTCTTATCTACATATCTGACATTGACATGAACATGCAACATAATGAAATCCACAATCTATGTTCATCAATTGATCTAGATTGGAAAATAAAGAATACTTCCCAAATACGGACAATACGAAACACCCATGGAATCCAGCCACTGACCCCAACATATTATCAAACCGAGCTCGATCGCACATGCACATTACATAAACTAAAATAAGATAGCTAACCTTGCTTGTTCAAAATTTGCTGAGATTTTTACTTTTCTGGAGCTATTGAAGAAGCTGCAAAGAGAAGGACGAATATCGCATCAGCGCGAGGTTTTGTTGAACAATTGTTGACAACCATGGGCGAGAGGTATCGACTAGGGTTTGAGAATTAGGTGAAAAGGAAATAGACGTTTCTGCTGTAAATCACCGAGAATCAAGGGATTCACAATCGATTTGATTTCCACTCAATTCCAAAGATACGATTTTTCCCTCCTCTGACTTCATTATGGGCGTTTTTGGCCATGTAATACATAATATTTACACCCCGTACCATTGAAATTAACATTTACTCTTGACCGTTGATCTGTGGATTTGACGGTAATCACATATTCGTATATTTGTACAGAAACATAGCATTTGTATGCGAATTCACTCATATATTTATATGTCATTATCCATATATTATTATTAGGGAAAATTACAAAAAGTCTCCTTATAATTATTTTTTTTGCATACTCTCCCTTCACCATATTCTTGCAAAAAACTCTCTTTCAGTTATGTTCATTTTTGCAAAACCTCTCCCTTACTCATGTTTATTTTTGCACAGTTTATGCAAATTCGTGAAAATTAATGGAAATGTTACTATATTGTTAACTCAAACAGGCTTAGGGGTGGACACTTTGAAACCTGAACCGGAGATCGAATTCGAACTGAACCGAAACTGAGACCGGAGAACCGAGAACCGCCGGTAATGGTTCTAGTTCATAAAATGAAGAACCAGGGAGTTTGGTCCAATTCTAGACCCATGCCCACCCCTGAACGTGCTAACTCAAACGTCCAACACTTAAGTGTCACTTCCGTTATTTTTCACGGATTTGCATAGATGGTTCGAATTTGAACATGAGTGAGGAAGAGTTTTTGTAAGAATACAATGAAGGAAGAGTTTGTGCAAGAAAACAATTATAAGAACACTTTTTGCAATATTTCTTTATTATTATTACACTTAATTTTTTAAATTTTGTTTGTAGTCTCTTCACTAATTTTAAATCTATTGATTTATTCTAGGAATAATTTCACATCACTCTATCTAACGAGGAACATTGTGTACATTATGAATTGACTAAGGTCAAACTATCTTAGGTCTATAACATAACATATCTCTATCCTACATATTCAACCATGGATAATCATAAACAATTCAAGCAATTCACATCAACACATCAAATCACCTAGAACTAATACCTCAAAATATGGAATACCAGTGTTTTACACAAATTAGCCTACATATTCAAGGAACTACTCTCTAGCCATGGAGTATGAAGCAAATCTCATGAAATCAAACACAAAACTACAATACATATCCAACAAGCAACTAGAAAAAGTGATAAAAGTATAAGAAAGCTTAGGAGATGAAATTCTGGTTAAATGCAAGATGTCTCGTATGATGTTAAAACTAAGTGTGAGATATCTTGTCAGTGCAAAGTCAGTAAACAATATAACAAACAAAACGAAGAAGACACAGAAGTTTGTTACCCAGTTCGGTGCAACGTCATCTACGTCGGGGGGCACTCTGCTAGTGAACAAGTTCCACTATATGTAATCAATCACACATACAAAGCTTCACGATTATCACACAAATCGGAGCCCTATGGTATTATTACTAGTGTGAACTTAACCCAGGCTCTCCCCTTGTCTCTGAGCCTCCGACTTGAGTCCACTCTTAGAACTGATCCCACAGTTCCGTCTTCTTCTTTGTCGTCGTCTTTAAAGGTTTGCACACAGCTTCACTGGCGCGGGTTCGTTCACAACATCCAAACAATATATATTTGTGACTCTTTGTTTGGAACACACAAGCTATAAACTTAGCTACAACATAGAGCTTCCTAACACGCTCGTCCAACACGCTTAGGAACTCTGTGTATTATCAACTAAGAAATAACTACACAGCACCAGCTTCTACGGGATGGAACGATCACCTATTTGTAGAAGATGTGACGAGACTCTCTTTAGGGTAACCTACAAGGATCTCGTACGCGTCTTTCCGATTCCATCTCTTCCATGTTTCCTTTTGCTGCTGCACAGTTGATACGGAAATAATCTTTCTGATATTCGAAGATTTTTTAATCAAGAAAACTCCAGAAAGTCTTCTAGCGAGATGTTAAATCGTGATGTCCGAGACTTCTGGATGGACATCTTCTGATTTGAACATCGGCGTCTTAGGTCGCGACATATGGATGGACATCATTCCACCATATAAAATAGCCAACATCCGTAGGAACCACAATCTCCCCCTTTGGCTATTTTTGGGGTGAGCACTCCTTTCTTCACGTGTCCTGGAGAGAGTCTTCGATCCAGTAGGTCAGACCGAATGATATCTGAGACATATGGTTAGACATGACACACCATAAGATATCAAAACACAAAACACAGGCAATAATATATTATGCAAGTAGTGCTGATTTCTTCAGTGGACTCCATCTTGGCATTCTCCTTGTCATTCTTCACGTGAAGCTAGTCTCAACTATATTATGCAAGTAGTGCTGATTTCTTCAGTGAGCTCCATCTTGGCATTCTCCTTGTCATTCTTCACGTGAAGCTAGTCTCAACTAGCCTTTACTCCCCCTGATTGCCTAAAAAATATGCCAAACAGGCATATGCAATCACAAGCAAACAAGCATATATCGCAAAAAAAAAACATAATAGCGAATGCGAGTTCAAACAAACATACCCCAGGGCACATGACCAGCCCTACAAGGTTACCTCAGACATTCCCCCGAGTGAATATAAGTGCATACCGTCATCAAAAGAAATTTTTTTATGATCCAGGGATAAGCAAAGTAGAAACCGACTAGATGCTTTCCGAGCTAGATTCCTCCTCCTCTTCATCAGACATTATTTTGCCTTTGTCCTTCCTCGCATGTTGGACGTCTTGGAGTAGACCCTCGCAGATTAGTTTTCCTATGGAACATTGCATCCATGGTCTTATCCAGGAACAAGATTTCTTCACGAAGCTCTTTTTCGATATCTCTATGGACATCTCCCGATCTAGCTGTAATCCTTGATGATTCCCCAGAGGGACGACCAATGTCTTGGACATAAGTCCCTTCAAATAATTTTGGACTGAAGGTAATGGCATAAGGCTTTTTCCCAGCAACATCGTAGCAGCTTTGGACGTTGACTTAATATGATTCCAGAGATAAGTGAAGGGAAACCGATTGGCATTTTGACAACAAATGATTTGGCATGCTTGTTGAAGTGGTCGATCACAAAATTACCAAAATCAAACACAGAACGCGTATCTATTTGATAGATAAGACGAGCGAGTTCTGGTGTTATACTGGAGCCGTGTGATGAAGGGGCCCAGTTAGCAATACCAATTCGGAAGAGGACTGAGTATTTGGAGGTGAGGACCGATACGGACATTTTCCCTTTGATTGGCCAGGATCTCCTTGCTCCTCCAGTGATTTCCTTGATGACCTCGTTCAATGTTGGGACATCTTCTGAAACATCTGGTGTGTCTATTCCCAAGTATCCATTTATAATTTCAGCAGATAAATTACAAGCCTTCCCTCTAACATAAACTTTTTCTGAATTCGGTACTTGTGTGGTTATTAAAACAAAGAGTCAGATTAACAATGAATTTCTTGACAAGGGAAGGGTAATATGTACTTATATTGGTGACACTTTGGAGCATTCATGCATAGGTGATTAGATCCATAATCTCTTTCATTCTCATTGCTTCGGAAGATAGTTCTTTCTCAGGAAAGATCTTCCTTAGGACGACAAACCTCCACTTTAAAGCCGATTCAGCATGATGGAATGAAATGTTGTCTACAGAGGCTATGGGCACATTCTTGGGTAGCTTTTTTCCTCCCACATAATTTGGCTCAAAAGCCACTTTCTCCATAGTCTCCTCAACCACATCCCCTTCAGCAAAGGAAGATTCATCGACCATAAGTCTCGACATCTTTACAGACCTCTTGGTTTTCTCTTTGGCATGACTAGACATACTGCTTGGCTTCCGTTTCTTGCTATCTTTGTTTGTGGATTCTTTTTCCACGATCATCTTGTTTTTCTTTTTAGATGTCTTTTTCTTAGGCATACTGAATTTCTTTTGCTTCTTCTTTCTCTTCTTTGATTCTAGGCTAGACAGAACAACATTATCTTCTTTTGAGGGCACGGCTTCGTCCCTTCCAGTACAAATTTCATTAGCTGATTTGGAGTCATCTGAAACCTATTTCTCATCAGATAGAGTAGCTTCACTCTCGTTTGCACTGCTTCTTATTTCAGCAAGAACTTCTACAGATGTGTCAACATGAGCTTCTACTTCTTCAAAATCTTCAGGAGTATCATCCTGAACTTTCTCGCGAACATCTTTCGAGACATCTTCTTGAATACCTTGGTGCACATTGTCTCGAACATCGTTCTGGACATCTTTACACGTATCATCAATTAAACATCTTTTGGGGCATCATCAGCCACATCTTCCTGCTTTGTATTAGACACAATTTTCTGACCTTCTCTTTCTTCAACCTGTGTATTGGACACTAGCCCCTCAGCATCTCCGGAGACTCCTACCTGAATTGCAACCCTAACTTCATCCTGTGCACCCTCAGTACTATTGAGGTACTGGCTAGGATCTTCATCCACCTCTTTGGACAAATCAGATGCCTTAGGAACATTTTCCTGGCCCTCTTGACAAACATCAGAACCGACCACTTTGGTTGGAAAAATAGTTCTCAAAGGTAGCACCTTTAACACCTCCCCAGGTATTTCATCACCATCTCTGCCCTTAATAACTGAATCTTGAATAGGGGATGTACTAGAAATTCTTGATATAGGGTTTTAAGAAGGAGGAAATACAGAGATACCTTGCATGTGGTCGTTCGGAGTCTTCCCAGATGTGGCTTGTTCTGCAGCAACACTTGTCTCAACAACTGGAGCCTCGGATGGCTCTAAGATTTCAATGCCCTTCTTGGACCGCTTCGGAAGGAGGCTTCGAACCTTGACCATGTGCTTGTTACTCTCTACATTCTTCTCCGAGCTTGATCGAGAAAGAGACATCGATTTTAGTCTCAACGCCTTTTTCTTGGCGAAATTTGTTGTAACCCTTCCACTCCTCGTTCCCACCATGACTGATAGAGACTTTGCAAAAAAAAAAAGAAAAAATTAACCACAGAACTAGAAACCTTTTAGGAGAGAAATCTGTTGGAGCAAAAACAAAAGGTAAGATACAGAAAGAGGTAGTTGTAGAGTTTCTCGAACAGTGGGACCGAGAATATAGGACAGTATTTTGAAAAACTTTTCTTCAGCCTTTTCTTTTCCTTTTTGATAACTTCTTGAGGGACATCCTTTTGCGGGCTTTGAGTAATAGACGGCCCATGATGCGTTGTGGATCATACACATATTGATCCACTGCTCCCCTTCCTTTGGCATTAGGCTTTTGAGAAGGGCTCTAACGAGCAAAGCCCTAGTGAGGAGTGTAGGCTATTACGTCGAGCTGTATCGAGAGCTTTAGTAATAATATCGGCTAGATGTCTTTCTATGAAGGGATATTCTAGTTTAATCTTCTTCTCTTTAACTAGATCCCTGATGAAGTGGTGTCGATGTACTGGATTCTTGAATATATTGATCGCACGGACATTGTCACAGACCAATGTCATGCCATTTTGTTGGACATCACAGTCCGAAAACATCTGTTTCATCCATAATACGTTGGAACAACTACTTCCAGCAGCTATGTATTAGACTCAGCCATGAAGAGAGCTACACAATTCTGCTTAATTAATTATCCTACCATGTTCATCTCAAGTTTGGACTGCATATATCCCACACGATGTGCCAACATGGTGGTAGACATCCCTCCAAAGACAATGTCTTCTATATAAATTTGGGCTATCATGATATTGTGTCCTTCCTTCTTTACGAACAATGTCTGATCCACTCCTCGCAGGGTTTTCTTGGGTTTGTAGACGTGGCCTAGATCGCTTGGATCGACGAACCCTTTAGGCTGGGCTACATATATTTCCCTTACTGGATGATCCTTTTGTACCTTTTCTAGAAGGGATTCTCTGATCTGGCACCGAAGTAGCGACAATGTCTGAACTGATGTCACTGACTTTGTCTGTCTCTTTGTCTGCGACACCTGTATTGACATCTTGCGGTCACTAACTTTGTCTGTTTCTTTGTCTGCGACACCTGTCTTGATATCTTGCGGTTCAACATACTCAGCGACATGTGACACAACAGTTTCTTCATTACCCATATTCTCAAAACTGAGGTCGGTATCTTTTATGACCACATCGAATACTTGGTATGCTCTTCTATTTTGGGAATATCCCATAAATAACCCTTCATAATTATCCGGATCAAATTTTTGCCTTGGGTCCCTGTCTGCTAAGATGTATCATATCGAGCCAAATATACGAAAGTACTTGAGGTAGGCTTGGGCTTTCTCCCCCTCCATATTTCATAAGAATTTGTGTTCGTACTCGATTGAATACTTACTATGTTGTGAATATGCCAAGCGATAATGAGCGCTTCAGCCCAAAAATGTATAGGCAACTCTTTGCCGATAATGACTCTATTGAGGAATGGGAGTCATGTTCTTTCTTTCCACATCCCCGTTCTGTTGAGGAATAATTTGAGCCGAGAACTCATGGGCTATCCTTTCTTCATCATAAAAATCAGAAAACGTGTTGTTCTCGAGTTCCTTGCCGTGATTGCCACAAAGTCTGACAACCTTGAGAATGTTTTCCCTTTGTTCTCGACATATTCTGTTACATAGGGATTTGAAAAAAAAACATGTTAGACTTTTCTCGAATGAATTCTACCCATGCATACCTGGAGTTGTCATCAACACACCCTAAGACATATCTCCTTCCTCCCAAGGTTTCTGCTTTCATGGGACCCATTTTATCAATATGGAGCAGTTCCAGAACTCGAGACATAGTACAATGTTGCAACCTCGTGGGAGATATCTTCACTTGCTCCCCGATCTGGCATTTACCACATATCTTTCTTTCAGTTACTTTATGGGAAGGGACTCCCGTTATGACTTGCTTATATATGACTTTCTTCACGTTGTTCAAGTTTAAGTGACCAAGACGTCGGAGCCATAATTTAGGATCATCAGCTTTGGAGAGCATGCATGTAAGTCCTGTATCACTTGAAGTGGACGTCCATAGATATCAGTTATCGCTAGATCTACTGCCCTGCATGAGCTCAACTTGATTGTTCGTAACTGAAATTCTGATTTGTAGCCAAGTAAAGAAGTCGAACACAAAGTCGTAACTTGTGTATCGACTACTTGCCTAAATTGCAGACTGTGGTAAATAACAACCAAGCAATAAGAATGACACCAGAGATGATTACCTAGTTCGGTGACTCCGCACCTACGTCTGGGGCCACTTTGCCAGTGGAAAGGTTTTCACTATAAGGTAGTCAACAGTACAACTTCAAGCACCAACTAGCTATCACACAAGCTATTGTCCTAAGCTACTATGGATCTCACCGTGAACAACCTCGACTAAGGTCCTCTCCCCCTGTCTTTGAGATCCTCTCAATTCCACCCTTCGAGCAAGCGCCTATGCTCAGTGTCGTAGTCTTCTTTGACGGATTTGTGAATCTTCAATCACGAACACAAGAACCCTAACCGATCAATCACTCAATCTTCGCGACTTGATGTTTGATCGGAGCAAAGCCGTTCTAGCAAACTTAATCAGCCTCTCAACACGCCAATGGTGCACGGTTAAGAGCTCTGAGAAATTTAGCTAATTTAGAACAAGAACGGATGACTGCTAATGGGGAAGCTTCAAGCTTTTTATAGCAGCCCCAAATTCCTAATCTTTCCCGGATTAGAAATAGGAAGTTTCTGACTTCCTAAATAAATTAGGCAAGCAGAGTTGCTGCCTTTGCTGATGTGTTAGTGACAGCTGGAAGTCGCCTAGCTTGTCGACGTCTTTCTCTTGCGCTCCAAGTCTTGTGACGTCATTCTTCTTTCGCTCCAAGCGGCGTCTAAATAGGAAAGCTTCAGGCCTTTCCTAGTCTTGAACGTAATACGTTGGTCCACATGTCGTGTAACATGTTGCACTGACTTCTTACTTTTGCGCTAAAAAATATGCCAACACTAAACGTAGCAACAATCTCCCCCTTTGGCAATTTTTTAGGCAAACACATTTTAGGCACATCGTCATCTTGTGGCAGTTACGCACAGCAAGCGATGCGA
Source organism: Geranium rotundifolium (assembly GCA_963920655.1). Classification (NCBI taxonomy): domain Eukaryota; kingdom Viridiplantae; phylum Streptophyta; class Magnoliopsida; order Geraniales; family Geraniaceae; genus Geranium; species Geranium rotundifolium. Next base: position 7,490,539 of record OY987314.1, read on the forward strand.
CTAAACACCTGTTTAAGCACATCGTCATCTTGTGGCAGTTATGCACAGCAAGCGATGCGACTTCTGGTGCGGCTTATGGTTCGTCTTCTGTATGCAATCTTCTTGTTTGCGACTTCTAGCGTATCTTCTGGAGAGGCGAACTTCTGGTGTAACTATAATAGCAGGGTATAAACCAACTCAAACCATGAGCAAAATATCCCAACCAGCAAATGTCACAATGTGCAGGAAATTAACTCGGACAGTCCCCGAGGATTTAAGTAGTGTGTTTGAAACAAGTTATTATATGAGATCAGAGAAATGTTTAAAACGAGGTGGAGTCATCGACATCATCTTCATCTTCAGCAGTAGCAGTGCGGAGGTCATGTAGGAGGGCTTCACATGCAGTCTTGTGGGTCGATAGCACAACAATCGTCTTCTCCAGGTCTTTGATCATGTCCACCAACTCTTCCTCCATCCTGGTGCCAAGAGGTCTTGAAGGACGTCAGCTAGAACCAGCTTCTGATGCTTTGGCCATTGGAGGAGCAAGATCCCTCATATGCTTGCCCTCAAAGTTTTTGAGACTTATAGTGAGGGGCAGTGGCTTCTTTCCAAGAACATCCGTCTCTCGAACAATGTGAGGACATTGTTGGAGGAGAAGTCCGGTGATCAATGAGGGAAACCCAATATGTAGCTTGACAGCACATGACTTGTCATGTTTGACAAGGTGCTCAATGACATATGAACCAAAGTCAAGAGGAGATTGCGTACATATTTGGTAGATGAGTTTTGCTAATTCAGTTTTGATGCTCGACCCGTGAGTGGAGGGCGCCCAGTTTGCCAAGCCAATGCGGTACAAAATTGATTATTTGGCAGTGAGCTCTGCAGCCGCAATGGTATCCTTGAAGGGCCAGGTCTTTTTCCGTCCTCCAGTGATCTCAACAGCCAATTTGTTCAAGAGCGGGACTTCTGGAGTGACTTCTGGGTCCTCTCTGCCAAGGTAAGTATTGATTGTGGTTGCAGATATCTCAAAGCACTCTCCTCGAACAAATACCTTCCTGTACTCCGCGTCTTTCGGGTCATTAAACTCACTTGAGAGGTTGACAATGAACTCCTTGGGTAGAACGGTCTAATGTTGATGACCGTTTTGGTCAGGCCTGGGCCACGGAGGAGTTCCACAATTGCGTTCATTCCTTGAGCTTCGGTAGAGAGCTCTCTCTCCGAGTAGATGTTGCGCTGGTACACGTATTGCCACTTGACAACATTGTCTACTGAATGGAAAGAGACATTGTCTGTTAGAGCCTTAGGAACATTTTTGGGGAGTTTCAGACCTCTCATTGACTTCTTGACTCGTGGAAGTATGACACGAGTTTCTTCTTCTTCTGACTCCTCTTCTTCTGGGGCATAGGTTGTTACCGAAGTCAACGACTTCCTTCTTGACTTCTTTAGTGGTTTAGAAGCAGATGCTCCTCCTTTCTCTGTGGTTTTTCTTTTTGGGGTTAGTCTTCTTGGAACTGTTGGTTCTGCTTCTTCATCAATCAACCTTCTCTTCGGTTGTTTCCTGTTCTCAAGCCTTTTAGGCACAACTTCTTCTTCCACGGTCTCTGTCGTATCTATTTCTTCTATATTGACAAGATCGTCAACAGGTTGAGGAACTTCTGGGATAACTTCCGTATCTTCATTCAGCCTTGAATCACTGTCCTGAGCGACAAATGGACTGTCGGCTTTGTTAAGTGGTGACTTCTCTGGTGCGGGTGTTGATCTTGGGGGGCTGGATCGATCCTCACAGCTTGTAGGGGCGTTTGTGAAGAGTGAGAGCCTTCTTCCTCTAGGTTAGCAGATTTGGGTGCACTGTTGTCCTTTTCTTCAGTGGAGATTGCCTCCATTGGCGCATCCTGAGGTCTCCGAACCTTCCCCCGAGAGATTTCTTCCACGAATCTTCACTCCATATCTGTTCGTGGTTGATTTTGAGGCCGATAACTTCTTGGCAATCACCTTCGCCCTCATCTTTGCTCGTAGTTTCTTGGAGGCAGATGGTACGCGTCCACTTCTGGTACCGACCATTTGACAGAGGGCTTGATAGAAGTTGTTTTGGAGAGAAAGAACAACTGCTATAGTTGCAGATTTGATTTTGGTTTTTCGTGGTGCCCTAGCGGTTTTGGGAAGGTGGAGGGGATGTGCAGACTTTTTCTAGGCGGAAGTCGAAAGGAGTGATTGCTGATTAGTTGATCGTCAGATTGCAATCATTCCTTTTCTCTTTTGAATTTCAAACAAATTTCATCTAGGCTTTAATAAAGAAATTTGGGCCCGGCTTGATTTTGTGGACCCTCGTTGGTCCTGATAGAGAGAGAGAGAGAGAGAGAGAGAGAGAGTAATATCACTTAAAAGCTCTCTCTCTTCTTTCTTGACTTCTGGTTATTCCAGACAACAAAGTCCAAGGGATGACCTCAGACTTTCAAACCTGTTAGCATCTAACGCCTTTGTGAAGATGTCAGCGACTTGGTTCTCAGTGGGTAGGTACTCGAGCTTTATCTTCTTGTCTTCTACAAGCTCTCGAATAAAATGATGCCTGATATCAATATGCTTTGTTTTGCTGTGTTGAACAGGGTTTTTCGAGATATTGATTGCACTGATGTTGTCACAAAATAAAGTCATGACTTCTTGCTTGACTCCATACTCTGCCAACATTTGTTTCATCCAAAGGAGCTGAGTACAGCTACTTCAAGCTGCAATATATTCGGACTTAGCAGTAGACAAAGCAATACAATTTTGCTTCTTGCTGAACCAAGACACAAGATTGTTCCCAAGATAGAAGCATCATCCAGAGGTACTTCGTCGATCAGGTGTGCTCCCCGCCCAGTCCGCATCACAGTATCCAACAAGAGTGGGAGAAGTATCAAAAGAGTATAGCAAGCCTAATTCAGAGGTTCCTGAAATGTACCTTATGATCCTCTTGGCATGAGCTAAGTGACTGACTTTTGGATTGGCTTGATATCGAGCACAGAATCCCACGGAGAAAGCGATGTCGGGTCGACTCGCTGTTAGATAGAGAAGACTTCCTATTATGCTTCGATAGAGGCTTTGATCAACTGGTTCTCCCAGATCGTCCTTTGTGCATTTGAAATGTGTGGCAATAGGAGTTCTTTTGTGTGAGACCTTTTCTAACCCGAACTTCTTCACAATGTTATTTGCATATTTGCTTTGGGAGATAAATATTCCATCTGTCATCTGTTTGATCTGGAAGCCTAGGAAGTATGTGAGCTCACCAACCAAACTCATCTCAAATTCAGACTGCATATGTTGTACGAAACGTTCCACCATCTTGTCTGACTTTCCTCCAAATACAATATCATCGACATATATTTGAGCAATCATGATGTCCCTTCCTTCCTTCTTCACAAAGAGAGTTTTGTCTACTCCCCCTCGAATATAGCCATTATGTACTAGGAATTGGGTAAGACGTTCATACCATGCTCGTGGAGCTTGTTTGAGGTCGTAGAGGGCTTTCTTAAGTTTGTAGACATGATGAGGAGAGTCATGATTTTCGAATCCCTTTGGTTGAGCAACATATACTTCTTCGTTGAGATTTTCATTAAGAAAGGCACTCTTTACATCCATCTGATAGAGTTTGAAACGCAGATGGCATGCTATGCCGAGAAGAAGTCGGATGGCTTCCAGTCTGGCTACCGGAGCAAAAGTTTCTTCGAAGTCAACTCCTTCTTCTTGTGTGTACCCTGAGCCACCAGTCTTGCTTTGTTTCGAGTGATGTTTCCTTGCTCGTCAGTCTTGTTTTTGAATATCCACTTTGTCCCGATGACATTGACATTGTCTGGCTTGGGTACTAGTTCCCAGACTTCATTCCTTGCAAATTGAGCCAATTCTTCTTGCATGGCGCAGACCCAGTACTCATCATTGATGGCTTCTTGTATATTCTTTGGCTCAATTTTAGAAATAAAGCAAAGGGGTAATTACATATCAGTACACCCGTCGAAACCTCATTTCAAGATTAGTACCCCAAGTTTGAATTTTTTTTTCTCAGTACCAGAAGTATTTTTTTAGTTACATTTAAGTCAAAATCTGTTAGATTTAACTGATGTGTGTTGTAAAATGTCCAAAATACCCTTGTTGGGTAAAATTGTATTATTAATTGTAAAAACTGAAATGACGATTTTACCCTTGTTTGTATACCACATTATATTCAAAGCTTAGGGGCAGAATTGTCTTTTCAAAATAAAGAAAATAAGAAAATAAAAACATTAATAAAACCACACATCTGCCCCTCTCCATCTCCTTCCTTCAGTTTCCATTTTCGACCTCCAATCCAGACACATTTCCAAACAGTTGTCGGACGTCGACGGCGGAGTGCGAGGAGGGAGCCGTCGAATAAGAGCTCGGCAGTGGAGATTAGGGTCGCCGGAGGGCTTCTAGAACCTTCATTGAGTCTCGGATTTGGGGTGATTTAGAGACGAAGTCTGTCACCGGCGAGCCTCCGATTCGATGATGACGAGCTCCAAATCGACGTTGTTGCGGTGCCGGGAGTAGGAAGAACAAGATCTGGAGATGGAGAGGTCGGGCTCTTCTCCGGAGACCCACGGCCGGCGATGGAAGTCAAATCGAGCAACAACCGGTTGAAATATCGAAATCGCCTCCTCCATTTGCTCTCATTAACATCTGAATCGCACAAAAAATGGGTCTGTTCGAGGCCGATGGCGGAGACGGTCAGAGAAGGGACTTGTTGAGGTAGAGCCGCCGACACCGGAGAGATGGGTCCAACGAGGCCAAACAACCCAATTGTGAATCACCGGAGAGATGGTCGCCGTTATTTGCTGATATTGGGAATCACTGATGGCTTCTGAAGGTCGAGGCTGCAATTGTGATTTCACTGATTTGTATCTGCTTAATATGTTGTTTGAGTAATGGAATCAATTGAAGATAGAGAGACAGTGGAGTGAAAGGAGAGGAACCGTGGAGTGAGATTAGGTTTAAAAAGAGGACATATTTGTCATTCTACAACCAATTTTCTATTTTTAATTTATTGTTTGAAAAGACTATTATGTCCTTATAATATAATATTAGTTTATCATTTAAGTGAAGGTAAAATAGTCATTCAACATTTTATCAAACAATCATATAATTTGAGAATTTTGTAAGGAGGGCATTTTTGTGATTACAAAATTATTGTTGTTAGATTTAACAGAGTTTGAACTTAAGTGTTAACGTTTTGAAATAGGGGGATCGAGAAAAAAAAAATCAAACTTGAGGTATCAATCCTGAAATGAGGTTTCGACGGGTGTACAGATTTGTAATTACCCCTAAAACAAATGTTACCTATCATCTCTTTGTAGTCTATAGGTGCCTTTTGTCGAGTCCGCACTCCTTCATTGATGTCTCCTATCACATCCTGGGATGGGTGATTCTTCTGAATTCTTCTTGACGGAGCTCTCTGTTCTATGGGAGATGCCTCTTTGTCCGAGATGATTGGGCTTTCGTCTTCAGATTCTTTGTTGCGCTCTTCGCCTCTGACTTCTGGTCTAACTTTTCCTCTAACTTCTGGTCTGACTTCTCCTGAGAGATTTAGGACTTCTTCGTCCTCGTCACTAGGTTGCTCGTTACTGTCATCGATCACGACATTGATGGATTCCATGATAGTCCGGGCGCGTTTGTTGAATACACGAAAAGCCCGACTATTTCTGGAGTATCCAAGGAAGATGCCTTTATCGCTTTTAGGATCAAGTTTGCGTCGAGGTTCCCTATCTGCAAGTATCTGGCATATCGATCCAAAGACATAGAAATATTTGACATTAGGCTTCCTCCCCCTCCATATTTCATAAAGAGTGAGCGAAGTTCCAGGGCGGAGGGTCACTCTATTATGAATATGACAAGCCGTATTCAGAGCTTCAACCCAGATGTGCTGCGGGATATCTTTAGCTAGCATCATAACTCTTGCCATTTCTTGAAGAGTACGATTTTTCCTTTCTACGATCCCGTTCTGCTGAGGAGTGATGGGAGCAGAAAATTCGTGTACAATTCCTTCAGCATCACAAAAATTTGCGAAGCTGATGTTTTCAAACTCCTTTCCATGATCACTTCGAAATCGGACGACTTTTCCAATGGCTTCTCCTTTTTCTCGTTGAACTCTCCGACATAGGGCTTCAAAGACTGAGAAGGTGTCTGACTTTTCTCTAATAAAGTCTACCCAGGTGTACCTTGAGAAGTCGTCGACACAGACAAATATGTACTTCTTGCCTCCTACACTTTCCACTTGCATAGGTCCCATAAGGTCAACATGTAGAAGTTCTAGAACACGTGAAGTAGTAAGATGTTGTACCTTCTTGTGTGAAGTCTTAGCTTGTTTCCCAATCTGGCATTCTCCACAAATTTTTCCTTCAACAATCTTGAGATTGGGAACTCCAATGATCGCCTTTTAAGAGAGAATTTTCTGCATGCTTCTCAAGTTGATGTGACCGAGTTTTTGATGTCATAGCTTCGTCTCTTGAGCTTTGGATAAAAAGCACTTGGTTGGCAAGGTTGTGACTGTTGGAGATCATAGATAACAGTTAGACCTGTGACCTGTCATGACTTCCTTCTGGTGTTCGTCCTTGATAGTGCACTTGTCACGAGTGAAGTTGACATCCAGATTCAGATCGCATATTTGACTGATGCTGATGAGGTTGGCTGTAAGACCTTCTACCAGTAGAGCCTCTTTCAGGCATGGTGAGTTGGGAAGGTTGAGTTTTCCTTTTCAAGTACTCTGGCTTTTACTCCGTCACCAAAAGTGACAAAGTTATTAATGCAAGGTATTAAAGTGACCAAGAATGAACTATTACCAGTCATATGTCGAGAGGATCCACTATCAAAATACCAATCATTGCTGGTTGAAGCCTTTAGAGCGGTGTAAGCAATATTTGCTCGATAGTTTACCTCCTTGACTCGCCATTCCTTACGTGGTTGTGCTTTCTTGATGGTGGTCCTTTGCTTGACGAAGCTCCTTCCATATAGGCGATAGCAGAAAGGTCGAATATAACCTCTTCGTCCACAGTGGTGACATACCCAGTTATGTATTTTGTTCTGTGTCCTTGAAGCGATCAGGGTATGAGGCTTTTTGGTCGCTTGGTCAGGTGTGAAGTTAGTAGACTTCTGACGGGGCTTGTGGGTGACGACCTTCTGAGGAACGAAGACGGTGTGTGATGATGAAGCTTCTTTCGTATATCCAAGACCTTCCATATTTCTAGCTGATTTTCCAATCGAGAAGATTTGGTCTAGAGTGTCGGTTCTTGGATTCATCATCTTTACAGACTTGGTGACTTGTTCTAACTCGCTTCTTAATCGAGCCACTTCCCTTTTTAGATCAACGGTAGTTTCGAGAAGTCGTGACTTGTCTTCATTAAGAGAAAGAATGAGAGCATTCTGTTTTTGGATTACCTGAGAGTCTTCAAGCCATTTGACATACCATTCGTTGTAAGTGTTGTTGAGGGTCTCATCGGATAGCTCGTCATTAGAGTCATACTTCTTTGAACTCTCGGATGGTTGATCTATGGTGGAGGCAGTAAAAAGAACATAGTTACTTGTATGCTCAGAGTCACTGTCTTCCTCATCTTCATCGTCAGTTAGAGAGGCGTTGAATCCCTTCTTCTGTTTCTTTAAGAAGTTAGGACATTCTTTCTGCATGTGCCCATACCCCTCACATTCAAAGCACTGAACTCCTTTTTCTTTTCATGATCACTCTCCTCGTGTACCATCGCTATTTGTGCTTTCGAACTTCTGGAACTTGTGTTGCGGCTTGTCTCTGACTTCTCAGGTGACATTCTTTCCTGTCATCTGGTTAAATCTTGTCATGACTTTATTGTAGTTTTTGGCCAGCATAGCGATAGTCTCCTCAATGTCACTATCTGAATTAGAGTACGTCAAGTTTTTCTGCTTTTGGGTTGAACTCTTGAAAGCTACAAATTTATGTTTCTTTTCGATAAGAGGTAGGGAGAGCTCGAAGATCATTAGGGATCCCATGAGTTCATCAAACTTCAGCGTCTTCAAGTCATGAACTTCTTCTATGGCTGTAATCTTCATCTTGAATCTGAGACTTAGGGCTCTCAGCGTTTTTCTGACCAAATCTTCATCGGTCATAGGTTTGCCAAGTGAATATGATTCATTTGCTAGATCCTTCATGCACACATTAAACTCAGCTATAGTTTCGTCTTCATTCATGGTAAGGCCCTCAAAGTTGGTCGTGAGGTACTGTAACTTTTGCTCTCTGACTTTGGATGTACCCTCATAAGCAACAGCAAAAGTGTCCCAAGCAATTATGGCACTTGTGCATGTGTTGATGAGTCGAAACACATTCTTGTCTACTCCATTAAAAATAGCATTGAGTGCACGAGAATTACCTAGGGCAGCTTCATCTTCTTCCGCACTCCATTCTTTTTCGGTTTAATGCTAGTTTGATTTCCTTGAGCATCAGCATAATGAGGTTCCTCCCATCCATTGATGACAACCTTCCAGGTTTTGCTGTCGAGAGACTTCAAAAAGGCACACATCCGTGCTTTTCAGTACCCATAGTTTGTTCCATCGAGCACTGGTGGTCGATTGACAGATCCTCCTTCCTTTGAATCCATATTAGCTACTCAGAATTTTGCAGGAAAATCACCTAAGAGATAAGGTGCCTCCTCTGATACCAATTGAAATTCTTATTTGTAGCCAAGTCAAGAAGTCGAACACAAAGTCGTAACTTGTGTATCGACTACTTGCCTAAATTGCAGACTGTGGTAAATAACAACCAAGCAATAAGAATGACACCAGAGATGATTACCCAGTTCGGTGACTTCGCACCTACGTCTGGGGGCACTTTGTCAGTGGAAAGGTTTTCACTATAAGGTAGTCAATAGTACAACTTCAAGCACCAACTAGCTATCACACAAGCTATTGTCCTAAGCTACTATGGATCTCACCATGAACAACCTCGACCAAGGTCCTCTCCCCATGTCTTTGAGATCCTCTCAATTCCACCCTTCGAGCAAGCGCCTATGCTCGGTGTCGTAGTCTTCTTTGACGGATTTGTAAATCTTCAATCACGAACACAAGAACCCTAACCGATCAATCACTCAATCTTCGCGACTTGATGTTTGATCAGAGCAAAGCCGTTCTAGCAAACTTAATCAGCCTCTCAACACTCCAATGGTGCACGGTTAAGAGCTCTGAGAAATTTAGCTAATTTAGAACAAGAACGGATGACTGCTAATGGGGAAGCTTCAAGCTTTTTATAGCAGCCCCAAATTCCTAATCTTTCCCGGATTAGGAATATGAAGTTTCTGACTTCCTAAATAAATTAGGCAAGCAGAGTTGCCGCCTTTGCTGACGTGTTAGTGACAGCTGGAAGCCGCCTGGCTTGTCGACGTCTTTCTCTTACGCTCCAAGTCTTTATGACGTCATTCTTCTTTCGCTCCAAGCGGCGTCTAAATAGGAAAACTTCAGGCCTTTCCTAGTCTGGAACGTAATACGTTGGTCCACATGTCGTGTAACATGTTGCACTGACTTCAGACTTTTGCGCTAAAAATTTATGCCAACACTTAAACGTAGCAACAGTAACCACAGAGCACTTGTTACGAGTAAAGTTAACTATTAAATCAATATCACACAATTGACTAATGCTTAAGAGATTAGCAGTTAGCCCTTCCACTAGTAAGGCCTTCTTCAAGCATGAAACACTAGTGAATTTGAGTTGACCTTTCCCGTTATTTTGGCTTTAACTCCATCGTCAAAAGTTACATGTCCTATAAAACATGGTTTAATGTTGACCAACAGTCTCGTATCCCCTGTCATGTGTCTTGAACAACCACTATCAAAGTACCAGTCATTTCCTGTGGAAGCCGACAATGTAGTGTAAACAATGTTAGCTCGATAGGATATATTTCTTACCTTCCATACTAGAGTGGGAGATTTCCTTCCTTGAACATGTTTGGACTGAGTATGTCTTTTTTCATACAGTTGGTAGCAATATGGTCGAATATGACCTTTATGTCCGCAAAAGTAACACACCCATCGACTTTAGAGAGAAGGAAAACCAGAATGGGTATGTTGACGATTCTGATTTCGTCCTTGATTATATTGTTGATGCTGTCTTTGCGCATGATAATGTTCTTGACCTTGTTTCAACAGATGATGTTGTTCACCTTGTTAGGTTCCAGATGTCTAGGACATTTGATTCGACATAGGATGTTTATTCTTTTGAGGGACAAACACTGTTTGGGATGTTGATGTCTCTGAAGTGTAGCCAAGTCCTTGCATGTTTTTGGCAGGTTTTCTTATAGAGAGAAGAGTGTCTAGCATGTCCGTACTTGAATTCATCATTCTTACAGACTTTGTCATTCGATCGATTTCACCATTTAACCGGCTCACTTCCTGCTTTAGGTTGACAATGGTTACTAGTAGCCTCGTTTTGTCTTCTGTAAGAGTAAGGATAGTGTCTATTTGTTTTTCAAGAATTTATGATTCCTCAATGTGTTGAGTAAACAGTTGGTTGTACACATCGATCATAGAATCATCTGACAATAGTTCTGATTCATTAATAGCAAAGGTCTGATTAGAGAAGTGCGCCATGAAAACTACAAAGTTACTTATATGTTCTGCATCGATGTCCTCTTCTTCATCCTCAGATATGGAAGCTTTATATCCCTTCTTTTGTTTCCTTAGAGAGTTGGGACATTCCTTCTGGATGTGACCAAAACCTTCACATTCGTGGCACTGTACGCCTTTTCCAGTTTTCTCTGAGCTTCTACCACAGTTAAGGGTATAGACATTTTTATGAGATTTGAGCAGCTCATTGTCTTTGAAATTTTGAGAGACATGTTTCCCAGCTTCCTTAGAAAACCTTTTCATAATCCTGCTATAGTTTTTAACCATCAAGGCAATAGTTTCATCAGTATCATTTTCAGAGTTAGAATCTACCTGATTTCGAGAGGGAACAGTTGAGCTGGTGAGGGCAAGGCCCATGAGCTATTTGTCTAGAGTTGAAAGGGAGAGCTCAAACGTCATTAATGATCCCATAAGTTCATCGAATCGAAGATTCTTTAGGTCTTGCATTTCCTCAATTGCAGTTGATTTCATTTTGAACTTGGGACTAAGGGATCGCAGTGTCTTTCTCACCATGTCTTCATCCGTCATGGGTTTTTCCAGGGAAAACGATTCATTAGCAAGATCTCTAATTCTCACATTGAAGTCACTTATTGTTTCGTCATCTTTCATGAATAATGCTTCGAAACTTGTCGTGAGATACTGGAGCTTCTGCTCACGCACTTTTGTCGTTCCTTCATATGCAGTAGCCAAAATCTCCCATGCATCTTTCGTGACCAAGCATGTGTTGATCAATCTGAAAACATTTTGGTCAACCCCATTAACTATAGCGTTGAGAGCGCATGAGTTACCTAGAGCTGCTTGATCTTCTGTAGGGGTCCAGTCGCTTTCTGACTTGATATGAACTACACCTTCATCATTAATAGTGGTTGGGGCTGCCCATCAGTTTATCACTAATTTCCAAGATCTGTGATCGAGTGTTTTAAGAAACACACTCATACGAGCCTTCCAGTACCCGTAGTTTGATCCATCTAGTACTGGGGTCTATTGATCGAACATCCTTCTCTAGAATCTGACATGACTAAGGACCAGAATTTGTCAAACAGGAAACAACCTAGCGAGTTAGGTGCCTCCTCTGATACCAATTGAAATTCTGGTTAAATGCAAGATGTCTCGTATGATGTTGAGACTAAGTGTGAGACATCTTGCCGGTGCAAAGTAGTAAACAATATAACAAACAAAACGAAGACGACACAGAAGTTTGTTACCCAGTTCGGTGCAATATCACCTACGTCTGGGGGCACTCTATCAGTGAACAAGTTCCACTATATGTAATCAATCACTCATATAAAGCTTCACGATTATCACACAAATCTGAGCCCTATGGTATTATTACTAGTGTGAACTTAACCTAGAGTCTCCCCCTGTCTCCGAGCCTCCGACTCGAGTCCACTCTTAGAACTAATCCCACAGTTCCGTCTTCTCCTTTGTCGTCGTCTTCAAAGGTTTGCACACAGCTTCACTGGCGCGGGTTCGTTCACAACATCCAAACAATATATATCTGCGACTCTTTGTTTAGAACACACAAGCTATAAATTTAGCTACAACATACAACTTCCTAACACGCTCGTCCAACACGCTTAGGAACTATGTATATTATCAACTAAGAAATAACTACACAACACCAGCTTCCACGGGATGGAACGATCACCTATTTGTAGAAGATGTGACGAGACTCTCTTTAGGGTTTCCTACAAGGATCTCGTACGCGTCTTGCCAATTCCATCTCTTCCATGTTTCCTTTTGTTGCTGCACAGTTGATACGAAAATAATCTTTCTGATATTCGAAGATCTTCTAATCAAGAAAACTCCAGAAAGTCTTCTTGCGAGAAAGTTTTCTAGTTCAACCATATAAAATAGCCAACATCCGTAGGAACCACAGGAGATGGTGAAGCTCTTCTTCTCCAAGCTTGCTCCCTTGAATTGATGCTCCTAACTCTTGGATTCTTCACCTTTAAGCTCCTTCCAATGGCTCTCAAGCTCTAAGAATCGAGCTCCAAGAGTCTCCCACAAGTTCCCAAGTGTTTTGAGTCTCCAATGTTCAAGTTCTCCCAGTTCTCTTTCAAGTCTCTCCCCAAAATGGCCCTCAAAACGCTTAAATAGAGACCCGAAAATTACCCTACTTTGGGCCCTCCGGACCGGAGGCTCCAAAGGAGGCTCTTAACTAACCCCGTGGAAAGCCTCTGTTTTTTCCTCCAGTCCGGAGGTTCCAAATGAGGGTCTCTCAAGTCCTCCCTCCTCTGGCCCCTCCGATCCGGAAGCTCCAAAGGAGAGGCTCTCAGGTGTGCCCTCCTCTGACCCCTCCGGTCCGGAGGCTCCAAAGGAGGCCCTTGCTAATCTCTTTCCTTCACTTTTCCACTTCTCGAAATAAGCTCTATACTCGTGCTCTTGCAGCAAAGATGCCTAAACCACTCGCATTATCAAAAGTTCTCAATAACATCGAAGTTAAGCACAATGATGAGCAATAAACCAATAAGTTATGGGCGAAACGCGTCGGTACAACAACCTTTCGGGCCCATAACACCTCATATTGTAATTCATAATAAGGTAATTATCAATACAATTATATTTTAGAAATTCAATATAGTATTAGAGGGTTAGGTACGATCCTACCCTGTGTGGTTTTGCCTACTTGTTGATTAACGAGTGGGCAAGGCATTATTGTCCAGTTCTTTTAAAAAATAAGTAGTTGTTCTTCGCCGTACTGTTCACTCGTAAAAGTACTATTCATAATGTGCACTATTCATAGCGGATTTGTTACTGTTCATCCGACCAAAAAATTGTTTTTCCAGTGTTGCTTGCTCCTCCAACCACCGTCCAGAGCTACGTTTTTGTCATAGCCTTTATTGTTGCACAGAGAGAGAGGTCCGATTAGCGTGCCATTGAAGTTTCAAACCATCCAGCCCAGTAAATGAAGCTCGTGCGCCGCCGCACGCCTTCGATGCTCGTTCGCCAAGATTTGTTCCATTGATTTTACTGGATTTGCACCATCATTATATGACATAATTGCGTGAAAAGTTTGGTGATTAATCTTAAAATCACCTTACTACACCGTTGTTATGCCGCACCGTCATTATGTGACGTAATTGCTTGAAAATTTTTAGTGTTTCTTTTTAAAAATCACTTGTTCTCATGTCTGTAAAATCGACATGATTAAAGATGTTTTGCACCATTGTTGTTAGACATATATGATTGCCTAATAATTCTTTATCCACATGCAAAACTCGTGGTATACAGCTTGCACGTAAGGAGTGTTAAAATAGTTGATTAAATTAGGTTTTCCAATTAGTGTTTCATATATAAAGAAACTTCCTATTGTAATTTATAATAAGTTATTCATTAATAATACAGTAATATTTTAGAAATTCAACAAAAATGATAGCATTTCATAACAAGTTCAAACTTGTATCATATAATCACAGTAAGTTCAAAATTATATCATCTCACCACATCAAGTCCAAACTTATATCATGTTACCACATTATAACAAACTTAACTGTCTCCATCGTAACAATTTTACAAATTATTTAATACGGCAAAAATACTCTAAATCTAAAACAGCTTATAAATTCAGAAAACAACTTATCAGTCACAGCTTTTATTCCTACTTCTAGGTGTAATTATCTGACGTTTAATATGGGTCTGTCCTTTTAGATAGAAGAAACTATGAGGTGCTCCAACAACTATTTGCATTTCTCAAGTAGCTATTGAGCAATACAGAGGACAAATGCAAGCTGAGTTGAAGGAGTATTTGTCTGAAAACTAAATCAACCAGGCAAGAAAGTAAAAGCAAAAATTAATCACCTCTATTATATTGCAACAATCAATAGGATGCCTCCTTCTGGTACATCTTACGAGGCTGAGGGACATGATTCTGGTCCCTAAAAATTGTGTCCACAAGATCTCAGCATGATTCTGTCATGTTTTATGCCGCCCATTTTGTTATTTCTCATAGGGCAGGAAATAAGGCATCCTTCAAGGAACACGGCCTTGTCCGAAAACAGCACATTCCCATTCAACATTAGCATTGCCATAGACAAAATCAACACCCTCGAGTTCCTCGAAATTTCACTGCTCAAGGGCCAACAAGTAGCCAACAGGACAATGCTAGATTCAGGTTATTGATATAACTACACTAAACTAAACAAAGGATTAATTACTTCAACACGGAAAAAACAATGCATGACTTCCAATACTTAAGTTGGAGGTTTTACAGCCAATGCTGCAGCTCGGAACATACGCATATTATCATCACAATGGATACCAAGTACATAACACAGCCAAAGTCAACATCAATTGAATACCCGGTCAATTAAGTATTCTAATAGTTCGCGTCAAGTTAGGGAATAGAAAATGATATGAAATCAAAGACAGCGAGGGAAGTTAGGGGAAAGCGAATCTGACCTGAACTTGAGTCACCATCTTAAAAATATCAGTCTTCAATCTTTAATCCCTTATTCATGGTATATAGCTCCATGAGCTGAGGAAACTCTTTTTGATGCTTTTTCACAAACAGATCCAAGAAGTCATCTTCTGAAATCATGAATGCCCGCGCAATGAGTATATTGTTGATAATGCCTTTGGACAGTAAGATTTCAAGTACTGAAAACCTGGGCAAAATGCGCCTGTCAAAGTTATAGCCAAGCATACAAGGGTACTTGGCTATCTCATCAGGCGTTAACCCGACCCTGTTGACGAGTAGTTCAAAACTACGTTTCAACTTGTCCTCGGACAAAGCCATCATGCAATAGTTCTTCCTGAAGAGAGCCACGACCTGGTGATCACCAGTCCACCCGAAACACTTGTTGAGCAACTGAGTTTTAGACGCCCACTTGTCCTGACTCATCCCAGCGAGCACCCGAAGCCCATTTACGAAGCCGACCCTCTGAGGGTCAAAACCCATATTCTTGATCTGGAAGGCAGTTTGAGTGAAATAGAGGGCATTAACACAGAGGGTGGAAGGGGTAAGAGCCAACCTGAGAATGTGGGAATCGGGGACGCCAAGGCTGCGCAGAGTCTCCACATTGGCACGAGTGTGCGTGGCCGAGAAAAGGAGGAAAATCCGGGGAGGGCGCTTATTCAAGAGGAAGGAAGCAAGAGCACGGTGGTCGTCGTGGAACAAGGAGCAGAGCAGATTGAAGCAGGGAATGATGACTTTGTCGAGGCTTCGCTTGAGAAGGTAGGGGCTGGTGGCGATGATGCGAGGGAGAGAGACGATGGGGATTCCGATTTGGAAGAGGAAAGCGAGCTTGGGCTTGAGGACTTTCTGGGGATCGTATGTGAGGAGTTCGGGGAATGAAAGGAAGATTTTGGCGATCTGGGTCTCACTGAAAGAGTAATCCTTGAAGAGGGCAACCACGGAATCGGCATTATCGGTGGATTTGAGGGAGAAAGGCTTCTTCTTCTTCTTCTTCGTCGTCGTTATCGTTATATTCAGAGCTTCATGAGAATCGGGAGGGAGGGACAGAGAGCTTGTCAAGTAATCCAGGGAGGAAACAGCACAGCTTCGAAACCCATCTCTACACAGCCGCGTCGGAGTCGACACATCTCTCAAGAAAGGTCGAATAAGAAGAGTGGTCGCCATATCCACAAGCAAGGGCAGGGAACAACTTATAATTCCTAAAGCCAATCGTAATTTCCCTTTCCCCAAATATATATATGTTATGGATAATAACATATAAAGCTACCAAATTCTACCTCATTATCGGTTAATCATGCCAAATTTTAAAAGTCTTTTCCTATAAGATGCCTCAGCTTTTGTTTTTGCTATTATATTTCAAATAATTTTCTCTAAATTGCCTAGAAATATAAAATCAAAATTCATATGTAATAAATAATATAAATAGAAATAGAAGAACTAAAACGGAAGGAAAACTCTCAAACGAAGCTAGGGTTTTGGGAAGGTTTTTCTTTTTCAGCAATACTCCCTAACAACATCCTTATCTATTTTTTATTTTTGTTTTTCGGGTGCCGATTATAGTGTGGTCGACGGTGTTCAAAGAGGAACAAAATTCTCGAAACCAGATCTGATTCGCACTTCGTTGAGGTGGATGGTTTTGGAAAGGGGCAAAGTAATACGATTATGGTGGTTTTCCCAACGTGACTGCTCGAAGTGTTACTTAGGCGAGCAGTGGTGGACAAAGCAGCTGGTGGTGGTCGAAGCTCTCAGATGGTCTTGATCGGCCAGTCAGGGTCACCAAAGTCGTTTCTCTTCCCTACGAGGTTATCAGAGTTTTCCCGACATGGTTTCTCTTACCAGATCGGTCGTAATCTTTGTTATGGTCTAATGTTTGTTTTGTCCTATTTATTAGTGTCTTGTTAGGTTTAGTTTACATGCTAATTATCAGTTGTTAACTTATTAGGTTGGGTTTGCAGGGTTGATCAAGAAATCTTGTTTATTGCTTTGCTCCATTGAGCTAATTGGCTCTCTGTATTTCAAAATGTGCCATCGAGAGTTGTCATTTCTAGATTCAACCTTTCAAGTTACAACTCATTACTCTTGGTGATTGTATCTTGATTTTTCATGTAAGTTAGAAGCATTTCTTCAGTTGACGGCTTCCCGGTTGAAGGAGGAGCCACCATCGAGAATTTCCACTTTAGCGACGGTGCCACCATCTTTCATAAATTGAAGTATCTCATTGAATTTGAGAGACTGGTCTGTGATGGTACCATTGTCGTCCCACGTAAGAAAGTTGGCGACTTTGAGGTCTTCTCTCTTGATGTCACTCACAACTGTTGTTAGCTCACTTCTCGATTAGGATCTTTGTACTCTAGTTCCAAGAGTACGCCTCCTTTAGCGCCTTTTATTATCATTTTGGTACGAAGAGATCAAACTATTGATTGAGCATGTAAGCATCACTGATCAGTTGGTCCGGACAATTTCTTGAAAGAGACTTGTATCTCTCCCACGCCTCATAGAACGTCTCCAAGTCATATTGCTGGAACGACTGAATGTTATTCCTAAACTTTGCATTTTTCCTTACTCACTTGGTAATCCTGACAACGAGAACGGGAAAAACTTGGACCTCACTAACTCCTCTGTAACAATGGCTACGGAAGCATTAAGCATATTGAACATTCCCAGTTCGAGCTCGAAAGTATTTGGCATATATTGGAGTCCTCCTCAATTGGGATATTGAGGTGGCATCAAATTTGCTAGATCTCCCGCACTCATTTAAGACATTGTTCGATGCATCATAACAGAAAGGGATGACAATATTTCCCGTTCCCGACGGAGATTCTCGAATCGAACGAAAATGGGGCGAGGAATCTCCGAACCCGGATGGGAACGGGGCGGGGATGTGGTGAGGTATCCCTGCCCCACTACACCCCGATATAATAAAATTATATTTTTTTTAAAATAAAAGGTTATATTTTCAAATGCATATTTAATGAACAAAATAATATTTTAAATATATATTTTTATCAAAATAATAACTTTTAATACAAATTTTATTTAAAAAAATAAATATGTTTTAACATTTTTTGGGTTGGAAACGAAAAACGGGGAATCGCCGATCTGATTCTAACGGGAACAGGGACGGGAATACCAAATCTATCCCAAACCCGCTTCGTTGCCATCCTTATTAGAAGGTGTGTTATTATTCCCCACGTGAGCTTGTTGCTCAAATGTCAATTCTTCAGGACACTCCCCGAGTTGAAGTTCTCCGTAAGTGGGAGGAAGAGGTGGTAGAGTTTTATGCCCTATCGTACCACATTATCATTTGCACCCGGAATATTCATTGTACTAGACTCTCCGAATATTCATTGTACTAGACTCTCCGGCATACCCCTACGCACACTGTTGTGCCTACAAGTTGCCTCTGTTACAAAATCAGGCGTATACTCAATTTGTTTAGAGGATCAAGTCATACACTATAATAAGTACATACAGATGAAACAGTCAAAAGTATGACATTAAAAATAAAAGAGAACATAAATTGCAAACACCACGGTCCAGACCTAATTGCAAACACCACGACGTTGCAAGTATTAAATTACGGTTAAAAGTCCGAGTCAATTCCATATGGACTAAATAAAGTAGGTGTTTGTTTGAAATGTAAAATACTCAAAATTTGGGATTTTGCTTATAGGGAAATTAAAAACATGACTAATTACACTAAACTAGGGAAATCAATAAAAGTAGGGTAACAACGAGTGGGGGGGGGGGGGGGGGGGGGGGGAATCAATAAAAGTAGGGTAACAACAACGAGTGCAAGATTTCCGACTCACTATCAACCTACGAGATAAAAATCAATTAATCATGCATTTTATTCATTATATATGCCTTAAGTTACTAATCCGCATTTCGGCATTAGAAATGGCCTAATCACGAGTCGAGTTTTATCCTCTCGAAATCAAATCCGACTGAAGACTGCACATAGCTCAACCATCACGACCTCTAACCCTCAAGGCTACCTATGTTCACTAATAATTCTGACTCTCATAATCAACTAGCAATTAAACTAAGTATCCTAATTGGCCAAACTAGGGCAATCACACACCAAGTAACACGGTTAATGTAAATTCTCAGCTAAATCCTTAGTTATTTATTCAACATCCTCTGTCCTCAGCCTCCCACACTTTGTTTTGTACTGTTCATGGACATAAATTGGAGATCCCTCCCTTACATGAGCTAATTTTCCAATGGGAGTCAGTATAGCTGGTGGGGGAAATTCCATTAACTATGTATTTGACATAGTTTCATCAATTCTTAGACACTGAAAATCCTTGTCCTATTTCAGATCTTCTATGCCAAGTAGCACGCTAAAGTACGATAGTCTCCAATTCCCCATAATCGAATTTATTCAAATATCCTTCTATCACGTTCAGGTGGAGTTTTCATCACATAAATAGGCTCCTGCTACAAATAGTCACACATTTCAAATTCGTACACCTACTTAGCTAATATGTATTTCTAAATTTGGATCAAGATTCCTAATTGACCTAAATTCAGGTTCTAAACTCAAACAAAAACTATTTCACCTAAAATCAGAGTCGCGATCCCTCAAACTCAAAACACGCATGTCTCTAAATTGCTCAAAACCTTAACACCTGTTTTCAGAACTGACTAACCTCTTCAACATGCAAACTCACTTGACCTTGGTGAACTTTCTCCACTATCACTTTCCTATCGTCGCTGTCTCCAACCGCTTGCAAAGCTCACTCCAATCACACATTCGTCGAGCAGAGAACACCAACATACCTCAGTTCAAACATATTGATTCAGGGTACGTTCAATTCCGCGTTAAGTGTTATATTTATATGGGGACAATTTTGACATTCAACTTTTACGTAAACGATGTTATGCTCTGTGATCAGAAACGTAAGTTGGGTACCTCCAAATTACGCTTTCAATTGGGTGCTCCACCCAATTCTCCCTACTCACTCCAGCAAGCACCCGAATTCGTTCAAAACAAGTTGTATACACAAAAATGCTAGTTGAGGAGCTCTATAAAAAGACATTATATGTGAGACGAAACTGCCATAAATATATTAAAATGAACTTACATGCGTGAATGTGTATGGTAGTGCATTTGGTTTGATTCTCAGTTTGTACGACACCAAAAGTCATCATCTTCAATGTAAAAGATCCCCATAAAGGTAAAGATCAATTGCAAATTCGAATTGTACACTACATCCTCAATTTGATGGTAAGACGTTGATAAAATTTCCATTTTTCCTAAAACTACATCACACAAATTCAACAATCACCCTACAGCAATGGCCATCCGACACAGCCTGACCTCATCTAGATCCAACAGAGTCCAAATTTTGCTTCCTGTTGGTATAAATCTCCATGAGTTGACCTTGTGTCTGATACTTGTTGATAAACACACTCAAGAACCTATCTTCAGACATCGTGAATGCACTGCCCATGTTGATCTCCTTGACAAGCCCCTTCGACTTCAATACCTCCATTACAGAAATCCTTGGCAAAATTTTCTTTTCCAAGCTGCTATTCAATAGATGAGCATACTTGGCCATGTACTCAGGAGTCCACCCTAATCTTTTCACGAAAAATTCCAAACTTTTCCGCAAATTCTCGAGGGACAATTTCATAAAAGAAGGCTGCTTCATAAAGAGAGCCAGCACCTGTCGATCATCAGTCCACCCCAAGAACTCCTTGACTACCTCCATTTTGGAAACCCACTTCTCCTTGCTCATAGCACAATACACACGAAACCCATCTGGGAACACGCCTCTCAAAGGGTCAAAACCCAAATCATTAATCTCCTTAAGACTTGTATTGAAATACTCTGTCTCGCGAGCAAGGCATGAAGGGCCGCCACCTAGAAGAAGCAACCTAACAACGCTGGAGTCAGGGACGCCGAGGCGGCGTAATGTCTCCACGTTGAGAGGTGTGTTTTCAGAAAAGTGGCGGAAAATTAAGGAGGCTCGATTGTGCAAGAGGAACGAACTGAGGGCTTGGTGGTTTTTGTTGAACAAGGCCTCGAGGAAATCGATGCAGGGAGCTATTTGACGGCGGAGACTTCGTTGGAGGATTTCGGGATGGTTGGTGATGATGTGAATGAGAGTGTTGGGGGAGATACAGCTCTGAGAGAGAAACTGGAGCTTGGGGTTGAGGACAGTGTGAGGGTTCGAAGAGAGAAGTCTGGGATGCAGAGAGCAGAGCTTGGCCACATGGGTATGGCCGAAACCATAATCCTTGAAGAGGGCAATCACTGAATCGGCATTGGATGTGGATCTGATGAAGATGGGTTTGGTCTTGATGAATTTGAGAGCTGATTTCGACTCGGGAGACACACACAGAGAGCTTTCCAGATAATCCTTAGAGGAAACACCAGACTGAGTACTCGAAGAAAGAAAGTGGATGTGAAGATACGGCGAATCCACCGCCAAAACTCTTCTCGATCTCAATCGAAGAATATGGCCGATCGAGATTGGGGAATTCAACATTTCGTATACTTGGAACTGGGATTGAGGGGAGGGCACAAGGTTGATGACAGCTCAAAACCCTAAATGTTATAAACAAAATTAAATCGAAACGATTATCTTATTATACAGGAAAATGAAAAACACGACAGTTTACAATTCTCACTGATCTTTTTTATTCCATTTCCTTTGGCACCATAAACTTTTTCTAATATAAATTTATACTTATTTCAAGGGTAATTTCACTTAGGTCACGACAAAAATTTGTAATCTCACTAAAGTCACCAAAAATTTAATTTATTTTGTGAGGTCACCAAAAACATTTTTAATCTCACTGTCAGAACTTTCGTTACTTTTTTATTTCATTATCTCGCCCATGTGCGCGGCACGTGACTAAATTTTTTCTAATAATAACCAAACTACTCATAATTAGGTCTGACAACACTTCAAGACCTGGATCAGGTATTTACGTTGTTGAGTATAATCTCAACACTACTTTCTCAGACACATGGGTAGTTGATACCGGAGCAGAATCTCACATTTGTGTTAATCTGCAGGATCTGGAAAGTAAGAAGCTCATTGGGAAAGGCGAGCGGGATCTGAGAGTCGGAGACAACAGTTCGGTGTCAACGACGGCTGTCGGTTCTGATAGTCTTAGGATGCCCACAGGGCTTATATTAGTTTTGGACGATGTTTTATGTGTACCTACGTTTTGTAGGAATATTATTTCAGTGTCCAGTTTGGACAAACTTGGTTTTGTATTTGCCATAGACAATGGCTTATTTACCTTATCAAGAAATAATATCGTTTACGGCACAGCATCTATGGTTGGTGGATTATATATTTGGGGTAATGACAGTTGACTACACCCAACTATGTCACGTTTCAAATTTAATACCCCAACTTTCAGTTTTTCGAATCACATACCTCAAGTTTAAATAAGCGACACATACCCCAACGTCTGTTAAATCTAACTGATTTGGTCTGTCAAAAAGTCTAAAATGCCCTCAATCATATTGGTCTGTTAAACTGGTCTGGTTGGTTCAATTGATATGATTATGAAATGACTATTTTACCCTTACTTGAATACCAATTTAACCAATAAATTGAGGGCAAATCTGACTTTTCACTTACACAAATAATAGTTATAATTATTTAAAATTAAATATATATTATTATTATTATTATTATATATTATTATAAATCATATTAATATTATTAATAATCATTAATTAACTCTAATTAAACCCTAATTAACACTAATTAAACCCTAATTAACACTAATTAAACCCTAATTAACACTAACTAAACCCCACCCCACTCCCGTCTTTACCGTCTCCGACCGCCCACCCACCTCCGTCGACCCACCCACCTCCGCCGTCGCGAGGAGGAGGCTCTCGGCGAGGAGGAGATTGTCGCGAGAAGGAGGCCGTCGCGAGGAGGAGGCCGTCGCGAGAAGGAGGTCGTCGCGAGGAGAGGCCAGATCTGCAGATTTGGCTCCTGGCTCCTAGTGCTCCTCGCCGGATCTGGGATTCAACTCAGAGGAGGACGCCGCCGCACTCAGGCTCTTCCGCCGCGCTCAACCTCCACCGCCGCTGCGCTCCAGATTTGACGCTCCACGCCGAGCTCGGAATCGATCTGGAAGGAGGCTCCTCGCCGGTCGGAGTTCTTGTTGTCGACAGTGGTGCTCCTCGCCAGTCGGAGTAGAGACTGGAGACGGGGTGCAGGTGGCCGGAGTTGCGGCCGGCGTCGGGAGCAGGCGGTGGTCGGGGATGTGAGTGGCAGCCATTAAAGACGAAGAAGACGTAGGTTTAATGATATTATTAATTAATTAGGTTTATTAATTAATTAATGATCAATCAATATATTTATGGTTAATAATAATTATATTAATTATATGTATGATTAATTATATTTGTTAATATAATTTAATAATAATATATGTATTTAATTATTAAAGAATTGAAAAGTCAGATTTGCCCTCAATATATTAGTTAAATTAGGTATTCAATTAGGGGTAAAATAGTCATTTCATAATCATATCAATTAAACCAATCAGACCAGTTTAACATACCAAAACCATTGAGGGCATTTTAGACTTTTTGACAGACCAAATCATTTAGATTTAACAGAAGTTGGGCTAACTGTCGCTTATTTAATTTTTGGGTATCCCAAATGAAAATTTGGAAGTTAGGGTATTAAATTTGAAACGAGACATAGTTGGGTGTAGTCAACTGTCATTACCCCTATATATTTTAAATATTGATAACACTAACTACAGTTCAAACTATAACGTAAATAAGAGGTTAAAGTTGGATGACTCAAACCAGACTGTGATGTGGCACTGTCGTCTAGGCCACATAGGCGAGAAACGCGTCTCGACACTTCATAAGTGTGGGCTCTTAAGCCCGTTTGAATTCACACCAATCGAGAGATGCGAATCTTGCATTATGGGCAAGATGACAAAAGCGCCTTTTGGCGGCTTAGGTGAAAGGGCAAGTGACCTCTTGGGCCTAATACATTCAAACGTATGTGGGCCCATGAGTACACAAGCCAGGAGAGGTTTCAGATACTTCATAACCTTTACCGACGATTTCAGTAGGTACGGGTATGTCTATTTAATGAGACATAAGTCGGAGTCCTTTGATAAATTCAAAGAATTCCAGAATGAAGTACAGAACCAGCTTGGTAAAAGTATAAAGGCACTTCGTTCCGATAGAGGTGGCGAGTACTTAGATCAAGAGTTTCTCAGTCACCTAAAGGATAACGGTATACCCTCAGAATTAACCCCGCTAGGAACCCCTCAGATGAATGGTGTTTCCGAACGGAGGAACAGAACCCTGCTAGACATGGTTCGTTCCATGATGAGTCACGCCGTCCTTCCAGTATCTTTCTGGGGCCATGCCCTAGAAACAGCCACATTCATATTGAATCGAGTACCTACAAAGGCAGTGTAGACCACTCCATTTGAGGCTTGGCAAGGGAAAACTCCCAAGTTGTCTTTCCTCAAGATCTAGGGGTGCGACGTTTACGTCAAGCGGTTGCTTGGTGATAAACTCGAACCCAAGGCAGATAAGTATGTCTTTGTAGGGTACCCCAAAGGAACCATGGGGTACTACTTCTACAAACCCGAGGAAAACAAATTCTTTGTTGCTCGAGGTGGGGTTTTCTTGGAAAGAGAATTCTTATCCAAGAAACCCAGTGGGAGTCCTGTGCTTTTTGAAGAAATTCGAGAAGACACTGAACAGCTTGCAGATATTGTAGAGGTACCCGATGAGGTAAATGATCCAAGTCATATTCCAACAGAAACTCATGTAGGACCAAGGAGGTCTGAAAGATCTCGTCAAAACCCAGTCAGATATGGCTTCTTAGCCACAGAGGGTAATGACTTGATAGTTGTAGATCAGGATGATCCCGCGACAATTCAGCAAGCCTTGGCCAGTCCCAACTCAAAAGAATGGCAGAATGCCATGGATGAGGAAATGAAGTACATGAAAGACAATCAGGTCTGGGACTTAGTAGACAGCACACCTGGGATAAAACCCATAGGTTGCAAGTGGATATTTAAGTTAAAGACAGATATGGACGGAAAGCCTCAGACTTACAAAGCAAGATTGGTTGCTAAAGGTTATCGTCAAATCCAAGGTATGGACTATGATGAGACTTTTTCGCCAGTAGCTATGATTAAGTCAATTCGGATGATGTTAGCCATTGCAGCATATTTCGATTACGAGATATGGCAAATGGACGTCAAAAGCGCATTCCTTAACGTCAATTTGCAGGAGGATGTCTATATGACCTAGCCAGAAGGTTTTGTCGACCCTAAACATCCCGAAAAGGTGTGTAAGCTGCAACGATCCATTTATGGGTTGAAGCAAGCTTCCAGGAGTTGGAACTTACGCTTCGATGAAGCCGTAAAAAAGTTCGGGTTCATCAGAAATCCAGATAAACCCTTTATCTACAAGAAGAGCAGTGGGAGTAACATAGTGTTCCTGGTGCTGTATGTCGATGATATACTAATCATGGGAAATAACGTCCCAACCTTGCTTGAGACCAAAGCTTGGTTAGGGAAGTGTTTCTCCATGAAGGACTTAGGAGAGGCCGTTTACATTCTGGGGATCAGGATCTACAGAGATCGATCCAAGAGAATATTAGGTCTAAGTCAGAGCACCTATATAGATAAAGTGTTGAGAAGATTCTCAATGCTTGACTCTAAGAAAGGGAACCTCCCGGTAAGACATGGCATCAAGCTCAGCAATAATCAGTGTCCTAAAACACCTGATGAGCTTAAGAAGATGGAGGGAATCCCATATGCTTCGGCAGTAGGATCCATCATGTATGCCATGATCTGTATGAGGCTTGACGTATCGTTTGTCCTCAGTTGTGCCAACAGATTTCAGTCTAACCCAGGCCAAGATCACTGGACTATCGTCAAGTGTATCCTCAAGTATCTGAGGAGAACAAAGGACGCCCTCTTAGTGTATGGCGGGATAGAACGATGTGGGTCAGGAGCTTCTTGAGTGGATTAGATGTATTGCCGCGAACGTCTTATCCCGGGAACTTATGTTGTGACAACACGGGGGCCGTAGCACTTGCTAAAAAGCCCAGATTTCACAACAGGACCAAGCACGTCGAGAGAAAGTATCACATCATCAGAGAGATGATTGATAAAGGTGAAGTAGAGATAATCTACGTTTCAACACATGATAATCTACCTGACTTCTTAACTAAGGCGCTACCGCAGCCTAAGCATAAGGAACATGTCAGGGGAATGGGTTTAGATTGGAATACAAATTGGGTCTAGGGCAAGTGGGAGACTGTTGGGTTTTGTGCCCTAACACAATGTATTTTCAATCTAATCATGTAATAAAGATTATTAGTTGAATAAAAATCGGCATTCATATTACTAAGTGTTGTAGTAATATCTTAAGTATGATTTGATTTGTATCATTGATGTGTCAACACATAATAGTAGATATACAGATCAGATAAAATCTTACTTAAGCGGTCCCCGATCAGAATAGCTTCATAAAGAAGCGATCGGTATGAGGCTAACTCTAAATGATCACGCTCTACTGATCATGGCCAGAAGGGGGCCAGAGTTAGGTCATAGTATCACCAGTCAGGGGTGATATAGGACGACCCGAATCATGAGTATGTTACATAGACACAGTCATGAACATACTCATATGTCGGATCATGAAATCACATCCTCAGACCGAAGGACCATTGAGGTCAATATGTGATGAGTGACGAGTTTGACTCAGACTAACGTCTCCTGTAAAAGGGTTACAATAACGGCTGTGATTGGCTCGATCACAAGTTACATAAGTTGATTCAATGGATCGCTGAAGGATTTATTCCTCATACGGACGTGTGAGCAGATATCAGTTTAGGCCACTTGATGAGTACAACTGAAATACAATAGCATGGCCATGCACACGATACGTAGTATCAGTTATAATTCAGTTAACTCAGAATCAAGAAACAGGACAATAGAACGAGGATGACTTGTGTATGCCTCGTGGTTGTCAAAGATATCAAGAGGATAAAATGATAGATTCATGTACGACAAAGTTAAGGCGAAATCTCGATAATCACAAGCGTTGGGTAATCATGATGTCTTGCTAGAGGCCACTCATGATGGAAAGGGTAAAATGGTAATTTTACCAGTCCGCCGACGTGTCGTGAGCCTAGAGGGTCACACACTTTAGGTTGAGTAAAACGGATGGAATCATATGGAGGAATCATGAGAGAGACAAAATTCGGTTTTGGATTAAACCAGATTAGACCGATTTCGGTTTAGGATTAAACCGGAATCAAGAACGGTTTAGCAGGACTAATTAATTATAATCTAATTAAATAGATTTAATTAAATTAGCTAAATTGGGCCTAGCCAGAATGGGCTTCTCTACACAATTAATTAAAAGCTTTGGGCTTTAAGCCCATTAAGGCCTTTAATTAATTAAAGGCCCAAATAAGGTCTATAAAAGGGAAATTTTCAGATCTGAAAATTAAGCAATAATTTTACAAACCTTAGCCGTCCTCTCTCTCTCTCCCTGCCAAGTTTCGGCCGGCCCCCTCTCCTCCCCGCTTTCCGTCCGTTTTGCTTGTTTCGATCTTCTAGCAAGGTTCGTTGCAAGTATCCCCGGATTGCTTTTCCTGTGTGGACGATCTTTAGAGGTTACTAAATCCAATTTAGTAATAAGGAGATTTTTGATTCAAGGTAATGCTTAATTTTAATCTAGTCTAGATATCATGATCAATTCATGATCATGCAAGATCCGTATTAAAACATGGAACTTTGAGGTTAATTTCTTGTATGGGCATGAAATTAATTGTCTGGAACCCTCAAATAATTCCTTCACTTCCTCAGTCATGCTAGATCCTTGCTGGTACGGAGAGACAGAGACCATGTGGAGAGAATAGGAGTTGCTTTGTCATGTAATTGTAGTTATTCCATTTTAGGGTTTTTGTCCAAGATCTTTGTGAATTTGGCTTCTGTAAAGTTTTGGCTCATCTAGGGTTCTAGGTCATTTTTGAGATTTTCTTATCAATTTAATTCAATTTTCAATTTTTTTCGATAATTGTTATTGTTGACTGTTAGTATCCTATTAATTGGAATCAAAGGCGGCGATTATCCGATTGATGACGAAAAAAAACACGACACTAATCTAATCTAATTTAATTAATAAGTACCAAATCTCATATTGATGTTTGACATCCACACATCATTTTACTTAAAAGTTGTTGATATTTTAGTATATAAAATAAATGGAAAATTCAGGTTACTATCTTGTACTATACAACTTTTGCATGTCACTACCCTCTACTTTTTAGTTGCATGTCACCACTGTAAGGTTTCGTTTAGTTACACCGTCCATCATAGAGTTAAGTTTGATATAAAAAGTCCATAATTACCATATATTAAAATAATTAAAAAATTAAAAAATAGATAATGACACTTTGTTACACCTAACTATAGCGAAATGACACTTTCATACCCTAACTATTTTTTTTTCTTTTTTGGTACCCTGGCATATTTTTTGTGGCAACCTACGCTAAAATGACCCCATGGTTTAAGAAATTAGAATAGAATTGGTCAAATTTGATTTATCAAACCGGATTTGAAATGGTTCAAATTTAATGTTAGATTTGAGAGCATAATTGTAATTGCATCTTAAACATAAACCAAATTCAACAAAAGATAAAAAAATATAATTTTTTATTTTTTAAACCAAGGGTAGTTTACGTATTTTAGAGATAGGTTAAGGTATGAAAGTGTAATTTCACTATGTCATTTCACAAACTGTTAGGGTACTAAAAAAGAGACTAAAATTGTTAAGGTATGAAAGTGTCATTTCACTATAGTTAGGTGTATCAAAGTGTCATTATCCCATTAAAAAATATATATCTTTTGAATTTTTTATTTAAATTTTTTTATCAGATAAATAATAAAACAGTAATTTCAATTTTTTTAAATGGGGTTTTCAAACACAATATTAAAAATAAAAAACCACTTTTAACAACATTTTTTTATTTTTAATATATTTTTTTTAAAAAATTATTATTTAAAAAAATAATATTCAAATAAGTTTATTATTATTTATTTCATAAGTTTTTTTTTAAAAATTTAAACAAATTTTTTTTTCATTTTTAAATATAAGGGTATTTTAGTCCTTTAATAAAATTTGAAACTAAAATATTTAAATGACTAAAATACCCATGTGTTAAAAAATAAAAAAAATCATTTGTTGAACTTATTTTTTATTTATTTGTATGGAATAATTAATAAAAAAATAGATTCGAATATATTTTTTTAAAAATATTTTTTTATAAAAATATTAAAAATAAAAAAACTGTTGTTAAAAGTGGTTTTCATTTTTTTTGAAAAAACCATTTTTAAAAAAAGAATAATTTTGAAATCATTATTTTACTATTTATCTGATAAAAAATATTTTTTTAAAAAAAATCAAAAGATATTTTTTTGAATTTTTTAAGGGAAAATGTCATTTAGTTCCCTCGGGGTTTACACGTTTTTCGCTTAGCTCACTCTCCTGAAAAATACGTTCTGAGAGACCCCCGAATTTTCCAAAATTCTCATAGAACCCTAACGGTTTTAGTTTTGTCGTGAAAAGTCCAAAATACACTAGGCTCACCATTCAATTTTCAAACTAATGACATTGCTTCACTATTCATCACACTTCGGCCATCCACTCCGGCCAGCCTCGTCTCTGACTCTCCGTCTGGCCACCCCTTCTCCTCCACCTCCACCTCCGGCGACTCGGTCCGGCATTCTCTAACCCCAATTCTGTCCATCGGTCTAGCAACCCATCGGTCCCGAGAACGACGACGTCGCCGACCTCCACCACGCACTCCATCTCAGCGGCGGCACTCGGTCGGTTGCTGCTCTCGGTGTTCCCCAACTGGAAGGGGCAGTTAAATCGGCGCTGCTAAACCAGAGACGCGAACCTGAACCGGTTCTCCCGGAAGATCTAGAACCCGCTGTCGCCGACGTTGGCCACGCAGAGAAGGTCGTCGTCGAGCGCGGCGATGCAGGCGGTGGAGGAGCCCTGGGCCGCCGTGGAGGAGTTGTAAGCCACGTTCATCGGGCCGGTCTCAACCCCGACCAGCCGTTTAGGAGCACGGTGGCGTTGGTCATGAGCTGGCGGGCGTTAACGCCGGCATCGATCCCCTTCCTTGCCCAACTGTCGATGGCCTGCTCGGCCTCGCAGACGAAGTGCGAGTCCTCTCTGAGAGACGTCGATCTCCGACTTCTGGAGGCGATGAGTTAGCCGAGGGACAATTGAGGCGAGGTTCCTGGAGGCCGAACAGGTTTTCGATGGATGTCGTGCCGTTGCCGTCGTCGGCGGCGCGTGGGGGTCATGGGTGGTGAAAATACAAAAGGGAGGTAAGTGAAAACCCTCAAAAGGATATGTTTGTCATTTTTACAAAAAAAAAGTTGACTTTTGACCAAAACTAACGGTGTTAGGGCTCTGTGAAAATTTTTGAAACTTCAGGGGACTCTTAGAACGTATTTTTCGGGCGAGGGAGCTAAGTGAAAAACGTGTAAACCACGAGCGAGCTAAGTGACATTTCTCCTTTTTTTAATATAGGGGTATCGTGGACTTTTTACATCAAACTTAACTCTGTGATGGACGGTGCAACTAAATGAAATCTTACAGTGGTGACATGCAACGAAAAAAAAGTAGAGGGTAATGACATGCAAAAGTTGCATAGTATAGGGTAGGGTTGTCCATCGAGTCGGGTTGGGTAGACCCAGCTCGGGTCGTACCCGACTTGGTTTAAGTTGGGTACGAAAAACTTGATCTGATACTCGACTCGGTCGGGTAGTCGGGTTGGGTAGACATGAGTAGTCGGGTGAGTCGGGTATACCCAACACACCGAATGGGCCTAAATTCTGGGCCCATTTGCATTTTTTGAATAAGGCCCACACAATTTGAAGCTTCAGCCCAAACTGATTTTGAAGCTTCTGCCCAAATTCATGCATAATATTAATGTGCAATTATTTTCAAATCCAGTCTCACTGTCACTCACTGCCACTTCTTCTACTTCTTTTCAATTCCATCCCCATTGCCACTGCCACATCTTCTTCATGTAACTAACAACGCCTATGCGTATGAATTGAACTTTGAAAGTATAAGCAACTTGCATGAACCAAAATGCATCTTAAAAAAAATAAAACACAACTACTATAACAAAACATAACAGTATGAAATCTACCCAAAAATCAATACTTGCTCAAACTTTTCATTAGATAATACTTTATTCAAACAAACAAACACATTCATAAAGTTTTGAGTATACAAAAATGAACTAAGTGTTCATCACTATTCACCACTAGTAGTATCAAAATAAGATGATCAAAAGTGAACAACAAGTTCAAACATCACCATAGCGTTCAATCGAACTCAAAAGAAAAAGGCAAACTTAAACTTGAACACCATCCAAGAAGGAGCCTCATTCCGTAGCTTGAGTAGCATAACGAATTAAATCTGTGTGTTAATAAAGATAATTAGGGATTGTCCATAATTGATAAAATAGAAAATATTTGAGGGTTTAATTAGAGAGTTGTCCAATTCAATTACCTTGCTCGAGCTCTTCATTCTCGTGCAATACCTCCTCAAAGCTGGTACAGATGTTGTTCATCGGATCCAACTTTGAGTGCACACTAATGCCTCCATTGTAGTCAGTAGTAAGGCGCTTCAGAAGTCATTGACAACCCTACCACCCGTTGAGAAAGCTGACTCGGATGATACGGATGTGACAGGTATGGCCAAAAGATCATTGGCTAGTACAGAGAGAATCGGGAATCTAGATGAGTTGTTCTTCCACCATCCCAAGATGTCAAAATTTTCCTCGTTGCTCTCTACATCTCCCGTCAGATATTTGTCCGGCTCGGTCTTTTTGACACATTCTTCAAGAACTTGAGTTTGATCAAATGATCCACGAAGTGTTTTCCTTGCAGGTTTAGGAACAACAAGAGTTGCAGTAGTAGTAGGTGTGCTAGTACCTCCAGGAAAAGGTGTAGTGCTACTACCTACATATGCATTGGAAACATACTCATCAAACAATTCCTGGAAAATATTTTTTATATGAAGTTCTAAGGTTGCAGCAATATTAGTAGTGTACATGTTATCCACAACATATTTCACAACATCTAACTTGTTCCTCGGATCGAAAATAGATGCTATGAAAATTAGAAAGTTCATTTGGGATACATTCGACCAATACTCGTTGAACTTTGCCTTCATTTTGTTTGATATTGTTGTGATGTTGAAGTCATGTTGTGCCCCCGCTTGTCTCTCTTTGATGATCTCCAATATGGAATTAACTTCATCCAAAGAAGTGTGAGACGTGACATATTTGCAGCCTGATACCCTCTTGGTAACAACAAAGAAATGCTCGAAGAAGTCCATGAACTTCTTGTTGTATGTCCAATCTTCCTCCACCAACATACCCAACGGATTTGTTGATCCCTTCATGAATTTTGACTCCACCTCATGTCAAAGAAGGGTGGTCTCGCTATCATACCTTTCGAAGGCAGGCTCCAAGGTTATGGCAAATTGAAGCATCAAGAAGGTGGAGTTCCACCTAGTATAAACATCAAGGACAAGTGAATTCTTGCAATCAAGCCCAGCGGCAGCCACACAGTCCTTGTATCTGTTCATCCTAGCGGCTGATTGCTTAAAAAACCTAACCGCCACCCTAATCTTCTCCACCGGGTTCCCGAGCAAGGTCAAACCCTTCTTCACCATGAGATTTATGACGTGAGCACAACACCTCATGTGCAAAAACTTCCCTCCTAAGACGCTCTTCCCCACCAAATTCATTTTCCTTCTCATAAACTGGGCAACAACATCATTGCTCGTTGCATTATCTAAAGTAATGCACATAAGCCTATCAATCCCCCACTCATGAAAACATTGCTCAAGCGCCTTACCAATGTCTTCCCCCTTGTGGCTGTTGATTTGACAGAACGATATGATTTGCAAATGGAGCTTCCAATCATCGTCAATGTAGTGGACGGTGATGCACATATAATTAATGAGTTGGTTGCTTGTCCATGTATCTATAGTGAGGGACACCCTAGGAGCCTTCAGTCTCACAAATTCCTTAAACTTATCCTTCTCGCTCTTATACATCTCGCCAAGGTCTCTTGTGACGGTGCTCCTGCTTGGAATATGAAATAGAGGCTGGATTTTCTTTGTAAATCGTTGGATATACTCATGTTCTACAAAACTAAGGGGCAACTCATGCATGATGAGTATCCTAACCAAATCATGTCTGCCCCCTTGTTGATCAAGTACCCATGAACCCAATTTTGAATTGCTATCATAATTCGTTGTAAAATTAAGTATAGACTGATTTGTGGGATTGTTATCCGGATGATCCTTACAAATTTTAATATGTTTATTCAAATTTGTTGGGCCACAATCTTTACTATCAGCCTTATACTTAGCTACACAATACTTACAATGCGCATATAAAAAAATGTGTTCATTAGGGGCAAGTAGGTTAAAATCATTCCATACATGACTATACTTTCTAGTTTTTTTCAAGGGAGGTTCGAAAGTACCTGGGGCTGCTGCACCTTGCTCAACAGTATGAGCAGTAGCAGGAGCATGAGCAGCTCTTGATTCCCGAGCAGCAGTTTCCCGAGCAGTAGCAACAGCTTCCCGAGCAGCATCATCCTATTCCCGTGTAATGAAGAATAAACAGGTATTAGCATCTTTGATTAGGTGATCAATCAAATAAATTGAAATTGAAATGAGAAACCCTAAACCCAAACCCCCATTTCAAATTAGAAAGCTTAACTCTAATTTAAATCCTCAAATCCATGTAATGTATATTGTACATTAATCAAGTATAAACATAAGTACATAACTATTTCAAGTTTTCAACTATTACTACACATATTATATATTAATCAAGTAAAAAAACATATTACATATCCATTAATGAAGTTTAAACAAAAATCCTAATTGAAAAAAAACCCCAATTTTCAATTCAAATTCAAATCCCCACATTTTCAATTGAAATCATAAACCATAAGCCCCAATTTCAAATTTAAATCCCCAATTTTAATTAAAAATCATCAAACCCTAAATTCTGAAATTTAAATCAGAAAACCCCATTTTGTAAAATTGAAAACAGAAACCCTGATTAAAAAACCCCAATTTTCAATTGAAATCAGAAACTCTAACATTCAAACCCAATTTGTAAATTGAAAACAGAAACCCTAATTAAAAAACCTCAATTTCGATTGAAATCAGAAACCCTAACATTCAAACCCAATTTGTAAATTGAAAACAGAAACCCTAATTAAAAAACCTCAATTTCAATTGAAATAAAAAAACCTTAACATTAAAACCCAATTTGTAAATTGAAAACAGAAACCCTAATTAAAAAACCCCAATTTCAATTGAAATCAGAAACCCTAATATTCAAACCCAATTTGTAAATTGAAAATAGAAACCCGAACCCTCAATTTGATTTTAAAATCGAAATCCCCAATTTTATATCAAAATAAGAAAATCCTAATTTCAAATTGAAATCAAAATCCCCAATTTGAAATAGAAATCAGAAAACCCTAAACCCAATTTTAATTCGAAATCAGAATACCCTAATTTTTGAAATTGAAATTTGAAAACCCCAAATTGAATTCGAAATTCGAAAACCCTAACCCCAATTTATTTGAAAACATAATTCCTAAGGCCTAACCCCCTATTTCATTTTTAAACCGAAATCCCCAATTTTGAAATCCAAATCAATAAACCCTAAAACCCCAATTACAAATTGAAACACAAATCCCTAGTTCCGAACCCAGAATAACACATGAAAACACAGAAATTAGACATGCAAACCCAGAAATTAGGACATGCAAGGAAAGAATAGAAGTTGAGAACCCAGAACAAAAGTTGAAAGAAGCAACAGGTTTGGGAATTCTTACCGTCATCGGAGTCGGAGCCCCAGACATCGTCACCGAGAACCCTTCACAGTCCACTCCACCGTCGAATCAATCCGTTGGAGAATCCTCTCTCCACCATCGAGGATTTATAGTGGAAGAAAGAGTTCACCAACGGATCGATTCGAACGGTAACTAGCTACCAAATCGATCCGTTGGGTTGTGATGTGAGACGTAAGTGAGAAAGAGAAAGGTAGGAAAATAGAGGCGAGGCGTGGACGGCGACGGGTGTGTAGGGTTTCAGACAGAGAGAAAGGAGAGGTGGAGAAGAAACGAGTTGTTGAATCGCATTGAATGCGATTCAACGTGTGAGAGACTGAGTGTGTGTGTGTGATTCGTGAGAGAGTGAGCGACGTGTGTGGAGGAGGTCATGCCACGTGAGTCAAAATCAACGGTTTAGATGAGTTCGTCGAATTGGATCAACGGACAACAGCTTGCCACGTCGCCGACTCGTGACGCTGAAGGAGAAGAGAGTAAAAAACTCTCATTGAGTCCCACATCGGAAACGTATGGGACTCAATGAGAGTTTATAAGCGTTTTTGCGATTCATTTGGGCATCTGAAGAGTGTGGACTGGGCTTCTCGTGCTGGTTGTTTCCGTTGTTGGGCTGGGCCGTTGAGATGGTTATGTTATTTGTGTTGGGTTGGGGTTGGCTGATTGATAGTTAATATAATTAAAATTAATAGTTTTATATATACTGTCGGGTAGTCGGGTACTCAGTGGGTATGACAAATCGACCCACTACTCGACTCGGTTAGCTTGTCGGGTTAGTCGAGTTCAGGTGTATCGGGTATCGGGTCAGTTGGGTACCGGGTATGTCGGGTCGGGTCATCGGGTATGTCGGGTTTCCGGGTAAAATGAACATCCTTAGTATAGGATAGTGACTTGCAATTTCCCCTAAAATAAATCATCAATCTGCTTACATTAAATGTATAGCAAAACCAGAAAAACTTCAATAACTATGGAGCCTTGCCAAGTCTCACAACATCAACAATACCTATGCTAAAGCTGGCTCTAGTTTTGTTCTTTAAGTTAAATTTAAGCCACTTGTTCCTTAAATTAACCTTAACAAGTATGGCAGTCAAATATAGCTCACTGATTTGTTGAGAGAGTAGACTGTCCTCAGAAGAGAGCTCAGCTCGTCTTCACTAGTATTCATTTCCAACAGACAACATACAAGTAAAGGTTAATTCATTAGGCTTAGTCTTATCTCCCTAAACATATATATATACACCTCACCATCCTATTTCTCCAATACTCATTCATTATGGCATTTCCATAAAGCAAAATCTATTTAATTAATTTCATCATGAACCAACCAGCCAACCTACCTCAACTAATACTATCCAACTCACTATAAGCCTTGATAGCTCATTCATTATGATGTCCAATTGCAAACAACTCAAAATTTGTCTCCACCATAGAGCTCTCCTGTTTGTCTTGTCATCTTGTGTTAAATTTGCAAAGGCTGCAACATTGCATCAGTAGAGAGGCTGGTACTAATTTTCATGAATTTAACTCAATACTGGAAATAATTAGAGAACAATGAAAATGAAGCCTAGAATTCATATATAATTTCAGCCACAATCAAGGTGAGTCTTAAATCCTACAAAATGAGGTCAAATACAGACTTGATTGACTACCCTAGTGAACCTACAGTGAGACTATATATACTCCATGAAAAAATCCAACTTGCTAGGACGATTCTGCACTATCACCATATTGGGGGTCACTAGTACACTGTCAGGTACAAATCCACACAGACCCCTATAACAATGTTGCAGATCGCCAATTGTTCATTTCTCCCCTAATTGAAATGATAGTGCTTCTGAACAATGGCAACTAGTAAAACACGTAGCTAGTAATGATTCTTCCAAAAGAAGTTGAGACCCCATCATTTTTTCCACTTAGAAAGTATCATGTTTGGACCCTTCCCCAATTGAATAAGGGCTGAATTCTGACCTCAATTGGAACCGTCAAATTTCGAATTTGGCATATTGTTGGTATATACCTCAATGAGTTGAACTTCAGGAAGATCATTTTGATACTTGTTGACAAAAAGTCTCAAGAACATATCTTCAGAAATCGTCAATGCCTTGCCCATGCTGGTCTTCTTGACAAGGCCTTTGGATTCTAATATTTCAAGTACAGAAATCCTTGGCAAAATTCTTTTTTCCAAGCTGCAAGCAAGGAGAGGAGTGTACTTGGCAATGTAATCAGGTGTCCACCCTAATCTTTCCATGAAAATTTCCAATCTTTGCCTCAACTTGTCATCGGACAGGCTCATGAAAGTAGTTTGCTTCATGAAGAGAGCCACCACCTGTTCATTAGTCCACCCAAAGCACTCCTTGATTACCTCCATTTTGGAAACCCATTTCTCCTTGCTCATACCACAATACACACAAAACACATTGGGAAACATGGCGCTGGAAAGGTCAAAACCCATATCCATAATCTCCTTGAGATTTTGATTGAAATGCTCTGGATCTTGAGCAAGACGTGGAGGGCCTCGAGTATGAAGAAGCAACCTGAGAATGCTGGAGTCAGGGACGCCGTGAAGCCGCAATGATTCCACGTTAACAGGGGTGTTTTCCGAAAAGTAGCGGATCATATGGGTTAATCGGGTTTGCAAGAGGAACCAACTGAGGGTTTGGTGGTTGTTGCTGCTGAAGAAGGTCTGTAGGAAATCAAAGAAGGGAACGATTTGCTTTTGGAGACTATGCGTGAGGATTGCGGGGTCTCTGGTGGCGATGTGAATGAGATTGTCGCCGGAGATTCCTCTTTGAGCCAGGAAATCGAGCTTGGGCTTGAGGATATTATGGGGATTGAATGTGAGGAACATGGGGAATACAGAAAAGATTTTGGCCAAATGGGTGTGAGTGAAGCCGTAATCAGTGAAGAGGGCAATGACAGAATCGGCATTAGAGGTGGATTTGATGGAGTAGGGCTTGCACTTGATGATTTCCAGATCTTCGACACATTGGGGAGAGAGGGAGAGATAGCTTACCAGATAATCCTTGGAGGAAACAGAAAAGGTCCGCGACTGGTTTTTCAAGAGAAGGATGTCGAGCAGATGTGGCGGCGCGCATGAATCTGTGACTGTGGAGGCTAAGCTCCGTCGGAGAAGAAGACCAATGGCGATGGCGTTTCGGAGTTTCACCATCGTTCTCACTCTCAATGTGATGATGAAGATTGAACTTGTACGTTAAGGTCAATTAAAGGCCTAGGGCTACATTTATCAAAAACAATTTGTTATTTCAATTTGGGAAAAATATTAGAAAGAGAAAATAAAAGTTTTGTACGCCTAACTATACTATTTTTTCACTTTCATCCATCCTAAATAACAATTTGCTCATAAAATATCAATAATACCTAACTTGTCCATAAAATTAAACCGGTTCAATTTCAACAATCTCTAGTTCAACAGGTCTAATAAAGATATCAAATCAGAATTTGATTAATATGAAATTACAATTATATCCTCTTCTTCAACCTCTCTCTCCCCAACCACCTCGCTTCCGGCAAGTGAGCTCCATTTTTTCGATCTCACCTTTTCCACTTTTTTTTTCTGCGAGTGAGCTTTATTTTTTCGGTGAGTGAGTGATCTTCATTTTTTCCGGCAAGTGAGTGAGCTCCATTTTTTCGAGCTCACTCTTCAATTTTTTCCGGTGAGTAAGTAAGCTTCATTTTTTTCCCGTGAGTGAGCTCCAGTTTTTCGAGCTCACCTCTTCCACTTTTTCGGCAAGTAAACTCAATATTTTCGGCAAGCGAGATCCATTTTTCCGAGCTCACCTCTTCCAATTTTCAGATGAGTGAGCTCCCTTTTCTCTGGCAAATGAGCTCTGATTCGTCGTAATCACTAGTGAGCTGAGCTATCTTTCCTACTTATATTTCTATTGGATTTCACTTATGCGTTAGTTTTTTGAAAATTTTGTTCTTTTTTGAAAATGCCCTTTTATTTAAAAATATAAAAATTATTTTTAAAACTTTTTTTAAAAATATATTTTTCTATAAAATAAATAATAAAAAACTTATTTTAGTATTAAAAATATTATTTTATAAATATTAACAAGGAAAATGGTCGTTAA
The DNA here is from genome assembly GCA_963920655.1 of Geranium rotundifolium. NCBI lineage: Eukaryota > Viridiplantae > Streptophyta > Magnoliopsida > Geraniales > Geraniaceae > Geranium > Geranium rotundifolium. Next base: position 7,529,611 of record OY987314.1, read on the forward strand.
ACATTATTTTTTTATGTTTTATAATTTTTCCCAAATATATATGATTTTTCAAGTTGGTTTATTTTGTTTTCTTTTTCAAATCATTTTCATTTCAATGGAGTTTGAATGAATGTCATTTTCATTTTGGTGGGATGATTGAAGAAAATTTTAAAATGAAAAAAGGAGAAAGGAGAAAGGAGAAAATGAAAAAAAAAAGAATAAAAAAGAAAGAGGTGAATGGTGTGATTTTGAAATTTTGGGTAACAATTTTGGATAATTTGGTAATTTTGTAATGAAAACTTTTAAACTAATGAAAAATATAACTATCTAAGGAAAAAGTTTAAGTCAATAGTAGTTATATGAGATTATCTCTCTATTAATGGTAAAAGTGTACTTTGAATTTTATATTTTTGTGCAAAATATGTTAATTAAAACCAAAAGTTCTACATATCATCACAATAATTTTCAAATGTGCATTAAGAACTCAAAAAGTATTCAAAACCAAAAATTCTGAACAAAAATTTTTGTAGAATGGAATATTTTGATTTTTCATACATCATCATGTATATCCTATAATCCTAATATATGAGTATGACATCTTTTCATATTTCAACAGTTCATAAATTCTAATAACATATATTATATTTATTTTGAAGTAATAATACATAGAGAAAAATTCAAGTATACTAATTGCTAAAACAAAATGAATAATCGAACTTGCCATGTTGGCAATTCACCATTACTAAAAGTAAATGTAAAAAAATCATGATGGTCATTTCGAGAAAGAACAATGCTTATAGTCATCTTTATTGTGATTGAGAATGGCACGATAATTCAATCTCGTAGGATAAATAGTTCTATCAAAAGTAGAACAAATGTGATAGACACAAGAAATGAAAATGCCCGCGAAATTGAATCCTCAAAAGTGATACAAAAAAACCTAAGTCATGGGTGCGATGGAACATACATTGGTTTCATACCTATCTTATGACCAAGCATATGACGAATTCATATGTAGCATAAAGAAAGTATGGTTGAGAGAAGTTTTATTTATAACTAAGATCCCACAAATCGATTTTAATGTATACAACTCCTTTAAAGATGTTGATAAAAATATAAGACATGACAAATGATGTTGTGAACCATTTTACAACTAGTATTTATAATTGTTAGAATTCTACATGTGAGTCGAGGTCTAACATTAAATGTGTACGAGGTACAAAGAGAGTTTATATACACATTAGACTCTAGATCTGATAGACTAGTTTTTTGGGTTAGAGGTAGGCTTTAATGTGAATGTGTGCTTTCCTTGTTGTCTGCTTCTCCTTGGTAAGGATCGGTTCTCCCCCAACAAGTGGTATCAGAGCCATATTTGTATAGATCTCGTCGGGCTGACAAGCTAGTGGATCTCATGGTGGATTAAGCCAGGTAGACCAATAGGATCCGGAGAACCATGATTGATCAGACCAGGATTGTCAGATGGGCCAGCGGGTGAGAGTGTAAAGCGATTTGGGCTTAAGGAGACCAACTCAATGTGATGAGGATCAATGTGGAAGAGGAGATTGTTAAGGATTCCACATGTGAGTCCAGGTCCCACATCGAATATGTACGAGGTATAAGAAGATTTTATATACAAATTAGACCCTATACCTGATATACTAGTCTTTTGGGTTACATGTGGACTTTAATGTGTATGTGGGCTTTCCTTGTGATGTGCTCCTCCTTGTTAACACCCGATTCTCCTCAACAATAATAACTATAATATTTATGCAAATCAAGAAATTAAAGTAATATGAATCCACAAAGTGGTTCGTAAATTTGTGATGTGTGTATTGTTAAACTCTACACATATTGTCCTTTAAGATAAAACAAAAATCATGAGTAACAATTATGTGCGAACCACCCACCTCCGAGCAAATCGCTAAAGTACAACACTTGGCAGCGCACACTGATGTGGTGCTGACTTGGCGGGCTAAATTTTGTTTTTTCTTCTATTTCCTCCTTAGACACTCCCCCTCTAGGTTATAGAATAAGACCATCTCACTTGTCACATAGTGGTGGTTCTAATAGTTTTCACACAATTTTTGGTTTAACGACTCACACAACTTTTGGTTTTTGCAGGAATGCATCTCAATATTTCATATTTAACTTAGTAGAAGTAAAAAAATATTTTATATTCAGAAAAAAATAGTCACAGTGAAAAATGTGGTTTTGAAACCTTCCATACTCTAATCCTAATGCTAATTCGCCATAGGAGAGGAGATCGGCCTGATTTCCTAAAACAAGTCGACTGCGATGTGATATGGTTTCGATTGCAATTAGCCCAAGTTGTTATGTCAGACTATAGCAAAAAAATAACAAAGTTTCAAAATCGTCACTCCATAGCTGGTGCCCTTTCCAACCATAAACAAGAATCACTGATCGAAACGGCTGATTTTATTCATAGATAAACAAAGGAGACGGTGGTTCTGCATTGAAGTTGTCTCAGAAGAAAACTCCTTTTCTGCTACTTCAGTTGTAAGTGTCGATCTTGCTTTTTAAAATGCAATGTGAGTTATTATGAGAGTAATCAATATTACAAGTAAACCATTTTTGCCTAGTGTATAATAAAGAACAAGATTGTATAATAAGCGAGCAACAACGCATCTGTTGGATCATCAAGCTTCAAGAGCAAGAACAACAATGCAACAAACAAAATTTTTCCAACTGAAGGGATGGTTTTTCATATTACTCTTGCTAACTATTTATACAAAAATACAAGTTTGACACCTAAAGAACAACTCCTAATGAATTTGCCTTAAAGCTAATTAAATCCTAATAACTATTATAAATTTCAATAACTAATGTTGTAACAACTTATTAAAAAAAAACTTTGTACCACCGTAGCCTCAATTCAATATGATTTGAATGTCCCTCTTCTCGTCGTTTCTTGTATGCAGAATAACCGAACCTCCACATGCAAAACCATGCAAGTCATGCATGATCAAGATTATGTACCAACAATTTCCCCCTAATCTTGATTGTGTATCTCCCCACAACTACCACCATCCTTTTGAGTTTCTTTTTCAAAAGACTTTTCCTTGTCTTCATCATTTTAAGCATAGTGTGGTAATCATGCCTGGCCACCAATAAGTCTTTGCTCAGCAACGTCTAGCGGAAACAATTCACAATCTCTTCCTCCTCCTTGGGAAGTTTCGCGTGCCTCACCGCCACCCAGGCGTTCTTGATGATGTTCTTCTCGTTGCACCTTGACAACCTGTAGATCATCGGCACGTACCCGTCGCAGGGGACGGCGTTCCCGATCTCCTTGGCGATCGATCTCACGGCCGTTATGACTGGGTTGCACACAACTTCTACCTCCCTATTTCGGAAAATGGCGCTAATGAGGATCAGCCACGCCGTCGTTCTGCATGACCTTAACGCGTCTTTCTCTCGCGCCGTCGTGCTTTCTCCTCTAACGCCGGCTCTGTGCGCTGCTACCGACGACTCACGCCGCCAACGCTCGCCATCTCCCTACTTCATTTCTTCCGCCTTCTTCTCTGGTGGTCTCTTCATGATCTTCCACCTCCCTCCTGACGTCTTCGACGTCGATCTCCGTCCGGAGCTTGCTCTTGAATATCACCTGTACGTGATCCCGAACTCCACTCGTCCCAGCTTCTTCCTCAGCTTCACTCTAGGAGGGTCCGGCAAGGGTTTTGTGATCGCCTCTGACACATATTGAGGCAGTAAATCAGGCATCTCCTGTTTGTTTAATCTTGTGGTTTAATCTTGTTTTATTATATTATGTTTTATTAATAAGTATGAAATGTATTTGTCACTCTTATGTTAGAAAGGTGATGGATAAGTTGGTAAGGTATAGTTAAATGAGGAACTATTAGTTGCTAGAGAATAGGAGGAAATGGTAGATTAATTAACTTATTTTTAGGAGCTTTAGTTGTTTCGTATAGCTATATAAAGAGCCATCCGAATGATAAGTGGCATCAGAACCTGGTATGCATATATTTCATCAGGCCGGCATGCCAGTGGATTAGAGCCAGGTAGGCCAGAGGATCCAGAGAGCCTAGATTGCCAGATGGGCCAGTGGGTGAGAGTGCAAGGCGATTTGGGCTTAGGGGGAGCAACCCGATGTGATGAGAATCAATGTGGAGGGGGAGATTGTTAGGAATTCCACATGTGAGTCCAGGTCCCACATCGAAAGAGTACGGGGTATAAGGAAGTCTTATATACACATTGGACACTAGACCTACGAGACTAGTCTTTTGGGTTAAAGGTGGGTTCTAATGTGTGTATGAGCTTTCCTTGGGTACTTCTCCTAGGTAAGGCCCAAATCTCCCCAACAGTGGTATATCATTCGGATGGCTCTATATACAGCTATACGAAACAACTAAAGCTCATAAAAATAAGCTAATTAATCTACCATTTCCTCCTATTCTCTAGCAACTAATAGTTCCTCATTTAACTACACCTTACCAACTTATCCATCACCTTTCTAACTTAAGAGTGACAAATACATTCATACTTATTAATAAAACATGATATAATAAAACAAGATTAAACCACAAGATTAAATCAACAATCACCCCCTTAATCTTGTGGCATTATTTTCACGTCTTCGACCCCTTCATTTTTCCGCTGCACGATATAATCTTTCGTATTTTTCACATTAAAGTAATGCCGATTCATCATCACTATAGTTCTCAACGAAGTGAGTTATCTCTTCTTTTGCCCTCTTGCATTCGGACGCAAAATGCCTGTATTTATCACAGTAAAAACATCTAATTTGTGATTTATCAAACTTCTGATATGGCTTCCTCTGACCTTTCTCGTCGCGCTTACCGCAGTTCTTTCTTTCCTTCGCGGCCAGTGACTCCAACCGCGCACGGGTGAGAAGTAGTTGCTCTCCTCTTTCTTCTTCTCTCTCTTGCCTCATTTTTTTCAGGGTGGCTTCAAAAGATTTGAGTCGTCCCACTGCTTCAGCTACAGTCATGGTGGTCATGTCTCCCCACTGTTGAATGGTCCCAACAATTGGAAGAAAACGATCAGGGACGAAACTGAACAATTTCTCAACAACTGCACTTTCTGCAACTGGGCTTCCTAGTCCCCTAATTTCATTTATAGTATTAGTGAGTTTTAAAGAGAACTCACCAATAGTCTATGTTTCTGCCATCAGCATTCTGTTGAATTCATGCTTCAACACCATCACATTTGCAGTTTGGACTCTTGCTTCGCCAACATGCATGTCTTTGAGCACCTTCCATGTTTCTTTTGCTGTAGTTTTATTAGATATTGCCATCATGACCACATCGGGTATGGCTTGATAAATCATCGCCAGTGCACACTGATCTCTTTCTTCACTGACAGGTCTTGTTGGGGAGAACCGGGCCTTACCAAGGAGGAGCACACCACAAGGAAAGCCCACATACACAATAAAGCCCACATTTGATCTAAAATCTCCTTCTTCTACAATGATCTCTTCTTCTTCCTCTTTCCTTCGTCGTCGCCCTCTTAGGTCGCTCCCGACGGCCACGAGAACCGTCCCTTACCGGAGGTCTCGCATTCGGCGTCTATCAACAGCTTCTTGAAATGATCCGCGCATTTCCTCTCCATGTCCTGCAAGGAGCTCCCCGACCAGTACGCCATGTCGTGTGGGCTCACGTACCGGTAATGTTTCTCGTGTCTCAACTCCTCGTCGCCGGGTCCTTCTCCTCTACCGGCTTCTTCTCTGCCAGCTTCTACTCCGCCGGAGCCGTCTCCTCCGCGGTGTTCTTCTCGGACGGAGCCTTCTCCTCCGCCATCTTCTTCACTGAAGATTCATTCTCTTCTTCGGCTTGTTCTTACACTGCCAAGAACTCACTGGACACGCCGGACCCGTCAATCTCCTGCGATCTCGCCAACCTAGTCTTGTGGAGCACCACCGGCTCCTAGTCCTGGCTCACCGCTCCTGCGTACCTGCTCGGCATCGTCGTCTCCGATCAATTTATCTCTAACTCTAACTGCACCGCTCCGAAACGGACGGACTCCGTCTGCATTCTTGACCCGGTCAACTAAGGCTACACTACTTACCCCGAACGGCTCCGATGAGACCTCATCATTGTCACCGCGCTCTCATCGCTCGGCGGGAGCTTCGTCGTGGGAGCGTTCGCGAACCTCCCAATTGTGCTTGTACGTTGTCGTCACAAGAACTCTCATCATTTGTAATGTGTGTTGTAGTTAAGCTCCCCCAAACATCTCCTTTACTGCATGAGCATGCATGCAATGGATGAGCAATGATTTGAATGTCCCCTCTTATTGTCGTTTCTAGTATGCAGAATAACCGAACCTCCACATGCAAAACCATGCAAGTCATGCATGATCAAGATTATGTACCAGCATCATCTAGCGTTCTTTGCAGCATCAAGCAAAGAATTGCAATGAAGAATACAAAGTTACAAGCATGCTTGTTATTCATCACTAGCAATTAGATGATGATCAAAACAGAATATACATTCTGAGTCCACATATCAGGAAAATTATACTCTAGAGACAGACTTTATCTCTCTGTTGCTTGTTAGTTAAAAGACACCACTCCTTGACTGCCTCTCCAAATCAACACAACTATATGGGAAGGAGGGAGAACTTTCTGTAATTACGGGAATGTGCAGGATAGTGAACTCAAGAGAATAAACAATGCATGCAACTGCATGTTTAGAGACCATTCATCAACATTGCATTTGTGTTTCCTAAAAATAAAAATAATGAAGTTTCTAAACTAGAGTGTAAAATGATATGTTGATGCATAAAGGGAAAACATCAAAGTGTTCAAGAGCCATTTGATGGCGGAGACTTCGTTGGAGGATTTCGGGATGGTTGGTGACGATGTGAATGAGAGTGTTGGGGGAGATACAACTCTGCGCGAGGAAACTGAGCTTGGGGTTGAGGACAGTGTGAGGGTTAGAAGGCAAAGACAAACTTCTTCTCAAGCGGTGAGCTTTTTTGTCTATTTTTGGAGTCTTGGCGACGACTTCATCAGCCTTCTTCGCTGACATCTTCAAAATAGTATTGGAGCAATAAAGATATTTCACAAACTCGGCTTGCTCTCTTCTCTAGCGCCCCTATTCAGCAGCAAAGGGGTTTCCTTTTTCGGTGAGCTTGCTCTCTCACCTGGTACCTAGCGTTCGATTTATTATAAAAAGAAAAAAAATATTCTTTTAAATTTTAAATTTTCAATGAAATGAAGCTCTACTCCCATACCACTTGAAGTTGTTGATGAACATCATTGCATCAAATACACTTTTTAAAAAGAAAAATATCATGTATATGTTGTTGCTGATGACAAAAATTATGTATTCTTGTTGAATATAATCATTTACCCAATATCAATTATTGATTATTCTTTCGTCTTTAGAATTCTTTACCATTTTACAGTAACATAACAAACGAAAAAAGTTTGAAATTGTTCTTCCGATGTTGCAGAGTAGGCTTAACAGTAACCAGAAAACTGGATAAGATATATATATATCAACTTGCTATTTCTCCACAATCACAAAAAATAAACTTCACAGTTCAAACAGTGTAGTTACTACAAAACTACTATCCGGAAATGAAGAGAAATGTTTTAACATGCCGTTCACAGGCAATTCGGTATTCCAAAACAAACATTACAGCCAGCAAGGCGCCAAATACCAATACAAATAATTATCGAAAGGGTTTATACACCTACAAGATTGACCTATGTTACACTTATGAGGCTGTTATACGCCATATTTTACATTGTATTAAAGGACGCTAATTTAGATATGCGTTTATGGCTTCTTGGTTCTTACCTACATGTGAACCCCGATGGTTAGAAGGCTACATCCGAAGGGAAGTGTTGAAGTAAAAGCTGAAGCATACGAGCGTGAAGAGAAATAAGTCTCACGTATACAAGCATGAGAGAGAAGTTAAACCCAAATAATTTTTTTTTGAAAAGAAACGAATATATAAAAGGAGTGAACAAACTCAACTAACTAGATTGATTTTTTTAGGTGTGGAGTAAAGACCCGATATATATAATGTTGTTTATACTTAAACCATGACCAAAAATATCAGTCTTTGTTATCAAATTTGTCACCACAATTTATTTAATCCTTACAAGTCTTGGTGATTGAATATAGTAGTATATATGAATGGGAAAATAACAAAATTGTGTCTTATAGTATTACACCTTTGTAAAAGGGTGTTATATATTTACAGGGTTTTAAAAATTGCCGATTTGTTCGATTAATCCTCTATAATTATCGATTAATCTGTTTATTTGTTAATATAAAAAATGTGTTTGAAACTTTGTTTTATGTGTGCAAATTGTATGTATTTCTTTAAATTAAGAACACCTTTCCTCACTTTCCCTATATGATTATATATATCATTTCAATAATCTATTATTTGTAATGCTTGAGCTCAAGGCCCCTCATGTGCCTAATAGTTGACAGTGCTCGCTTTCTGGTTTCAGACCAGGATTCAAGACTCAACACATTATATGGGTGTGATGAATTTAAAAAGTAATTTAGTGAAAAGGATGTAATATTCGAAAAAAGTTAGAGAGATTTCTTCACGGCAGTTGGCACTAATTTAAGTGTTTGACTGGTTAGACAAACAAAGGTGGTTAATATGCTCTACTTATAATGCTGATTTTACTATAATAATTAGGCCTGCAACGTTAATAAAATAGAGAACAGGACACCAATACAATATACTTATTATCAAATCTCAGACTGCAAGCCTGCTTAATTGATGGAAACTTCCTAGTCCTGAATTAGGGTTTATCAATCGGTATAGTAATATTTCAACACCATATTATTCACAAATTTAGTTGTATAGCCCACGGCTCATTTCACTTACACACGCTGATGATCTCTTAGTATATTTTACATGAACCCTTTTAATTATACACGAGTTTGACTTAAACCCTCTTAACTTTTGAATAAACTTATGAAAGTTTGAAAAAATTTCACATTACCTTTTTCCGTTAACTTTTTGCAAAATGACGATAATACCCTTATATTAAAAAATTAAAATAAATAAAAATGAATTTGAATTTGAATTTTTTTACAAAAAAAGAATAAAAACAATATTTTAATATTAATTTTTTAAAAAATACCAGGATGTTTAAAAATCATTTTTTTCTTAATTTTTTATAAAAAAAATTAAAATTTTTTCTTTTACTATTAACATAATTTTATTCTATTTTTTACAACGAAAAATTGAGAAAAAAAGGTTCAAAATCATTTATACTAATATATTATAATTTTTTAAATACAAGGATATTTTCGTCATTTTAGAAAAAGAACATAATTTTTAAAAAAAGTTAACGGAATATGATAAAGTGAAATTTTTTCAAACTCATGGAACTTCATAAGTTGATTTTGAAGTTAAGAGGGTTTAAGTGAAACTCGTGTATAGTTAAGAGTAATTATATGAAATTTTCCCTGTATAAAATAAATTATCGATCAGTTTACATTACATGTACAACAAAACCAGAAACAACCTCAATAACTAGAGAGCCTGGCCAAGTCTAACAGTATCATCAATGGCTATGCTAAAGCTGGCTCTAGTTTTGTTCTCTTTTCATCTGCTATTATCAGACAAATTTCACCATGACATTAACCTACCCTAACTGATACTATTCAACTCATTATAAGCCTTGATCACTTACAGAAAAATGAACTTGGAGAAACTCAAGCACCTAACATCATGAAATAAAATGACAAGGCTAAATTAATCATCCAATTCCAATGCAAGGCACAACATAGTATAAGCTGGAAAATACATCTACAGCAAAGAACATGCGTACCTAGAATCATAGTGTCAACAAGACCATTGATGATCACACGACTCTCTGAAAGAAAATTTAAGCTCCTGTGCTTTTTCTCATCTTGTGTTGAATTTGTAAAGGCTGCAACATTGCCTCAGTAGCGGTAGCGGAGACTGGTACTAATCGTGAATTTAACTCAATATTGATAATATAATTTTAGAACAATCAAAATGAAGCCTAGAATTCATAAATAATCTCAGCCACAATCAAGGTGAGTCGAAAATCCTACAAAATGAGGTCCAATACAGACTTGATTGACTATTCTATTGGACCTACAATATGACTGACTATATATACTCACTGTACAGAAAAATCCAATTTGCTAGGATGATTCTGCACCATCACACTGTTAGGTACAAATCCACACAGACCCCTATAACAATGTTGCAGATGGCCAATTGTTAATTTCTTCCCTAAGTGAAATGATAGTGCTTCCTGGTTCTTCTGAATGACGCAACTAGTAAAACATGCAACTAACACTTATTCTTCCAAAAGAAGTTGAGACCCTTCTTCACCAATTGAATAAGGTCTAAATTCTGACATCAATTGCAACCACCAAATTTTGAATTTGGCATACTGTTGGCATATACCTTCATGAGTTGAAATTGTGGGAGATCATTTTGATACCTGTTGACAAAAAGTCTCAAGAACATATCTTCAGGAATTGTTAATGCAGGGCCCATGCTGGTCTTCTTGACAAGGCTTTTTAACTGTAATATTTCCAGTACAGAAATCCTTGGCAAAATTCTCTTTTCCAAGCTGCAACAAATGAGAGCAGGGTACTTGGCAATGTAATCAGGCGCCCACCCTAATCTTTTCATGAAAAAGTTCAATCTTTGCCTCATCTTGTCCTCGGACAGGTTCTTGAGAGTAGCTTGTTTCATGAAGAGAGCCAGCACCTGTTGGATCATTACACCCAAAGCACTCCTTGATTACCTCCATTTTGGAAACCCATTTCTCCTTCTTCATGGCACAATACACCCGAATCCCGGAGGGAAACGTGTTGCCCAACAGGTCAAAACCCATATCCTTAATTTCATTGATACTTGTACTGAAATGCTCTGTATCATGAGCAAGGCATGCAGGGCCTCCACCGAGAAGAAACAACCTGACAATCCTGGAGTCATGCACGCCGTGAAGCCTTAACGTTTCCACGTTAACAGGCGTGTTTCCGGAAAACTCGCGGATCATAAGGGTTGATCGGGTTTGCAAGAGGAACCAATTGAGGGTTTGGTGGTTGTTGCTGCTGAAGAAGGTGTTGAGGAAATCTATGCTGGGAACGATTCGTTTCAGGAGGCTACACGTGAGGAAGTAAGGGTTGCTGGTGGCAATGTGAATGAGAGTGTCGCCGGGGATTCCTCTTTGAACGAGGAAATCGAGCTTGGGCTTGAGTTTATCGTGGGGATCGAATGTGAGGAGGTTAGGACGTAAAGAGAACATTTTGACGAAATGGGTGTGGGTGAAGCCGTAATCAGTGAAGAGGGCAATGACAGAATCGGCATTGGAGGTGCATCTGATGGAGATTGGCTTGCACTTGATGATTTCCAGTTCTTCGATACACTGGGGAGAGAGGGACATATAGCTTACTAGATAATCCTTGGAGGAAACATTCGAAGTTAGAGAATTGCACAGAGATGGACTCAAAATTGCGCACAATCGGGGACGGAGAAGATGAGCGGTCTTAAACACACGACGAAACATTTGGAAGGAAGAAGAAGAAGAAACAGTTGAACCCTAATCTTTGAATGTTTACGGGGCAATAGTGTGATCAAATTTAATAAAATACTTCAATTAAATTTTAGGGTAAAAGACACAAAACTACACCCAACAATACCAAAAAGACACTTAACTACTCCATATTTCAAAACGGACAGTGAGTTATACCCAAAAATCATAAACTGACAGATAGGACGAAAATTTGAGGTGAAAGGACGAAAATGCCCCTGGTCACACTTCAAATTTACAAAACCATGCCATTGTGAGGGTTTTGGTTATTTCTTCCATAACCGTGGCTCAAGCTTCGCCGGCCTCGTTTCCGATCTCCGACAGACTTCTCCGGTCGTCCTCGCCTCCTCGCCACTGACCGGAGACTCGTCAGAGCCCGTCGCCGGAGACCGTGGCTCTGTTTCCGATGCCGGCGAAGACAAAAACTATGTACCAAGTTTATACTTGAGTGCTTGATATGTATAAAGATTATAATAATCTCACATATGAGAATTATATATACTTAATATTAAGTAAATAACAACGAAAATAAGAAGGTATCATTGTCATGTGTACAGAGGGGTTTAGTGCACTGACATGGCATTGCATAGAATAGTTGGTAGCAAGAATGTACAGCTAATTTACTTCATCTTCACAGCCTCCCTATATATATATATATATAGCCATAAACAATTGAGTGTAAAGTGAGTGGAAAAGGAATTTGCAAAGTTAATGGTCGAAGCATATGTTTGGAAGATCCCCCAAAACCCAAATTAAAGCTAATAAATTGACTGTTCCTTTAAAAGCTCAGCAACCTCTCTCTTGTTCAAGAAACCTTCAATACACAGCTTGTACTTGTACCAACCTCTCTTCATTCTCAGTATTTCTGCACGCAAAGGCTCTCCGGGACTACGTTGGAGGCCATGATTGCCCGCCTCCTCAAGATGCTCGCCTTCAGCGACGTCGTCTATGGTAACGCTGAAGATATTGGCAGTTTGGTACAAAATATAGCCAGGAAATATCATAATGATTTAGGTACAAAATATAGAAGAGTGGTCCTTAATAATTTGCTCTGTTTTTGTCTTTGCCGGCATCGAAAACAGAGCCACGGTCTTCGGCGACGGGCTCCGGCAAGTCTCCAGTCATTGGCGAGGAGGCGAGGACGACCGGAGAAGTCGGTCGGAGGTCGGAGACGAGGCCGGCGAAGCTTGATCCACGGTTATGGAAGAAATAACCAAAACCCTCACAATGGCATGGTTTTGAAAATTTGAAGTGTGGCCAGGGACATTTTCGTCCTTTTACCTCAAATTTTAACAGATTTTAACAGAAATTTTAACGGTCGGTGCTATCTGTCAGTTTATAATTTTTGGGTATAGCTCACTGTCCGTTTTGAAATATGGGGTAGTTAAGTATCTTTTTGGTATTGTTGGGTGTAGTTTTGTGTCTTTTACCCTAAATTTTATATTGTGTGACTGAGTATTGTAGTTTATTGTTATAGGTAAGTGTAACTAACAGTCTTCATAATTTAATTTTAAATATTTATACAAATTAAAATATTTCTCATCATTTTTTATTAATTAATTAGTTTTAATTATATTAAAACTTTTGTAGGTTGATAAATAAATTTTTAATCAAAGGATTGGAGTTCAGTTGTTTCATCAACATATCATAATGAACAACTCAACTCAAATTTTAGTGTCGAGTTTAATTTGCATTATATTGTTAGTGGTATAGGTTTATGTGAAAAGATTCAAAAAATTTACAGGAGGATTGTAAATCACGTCAAAAAAGATTATGTATCTAAAGGTCATTTTCAATCAATATGCAAGGACAGTTTAATGGGTTAAAGTCATTAAATTTAAAAGAAAATTCTTATGAAATGTATGTTCATTGTTTCGATCATTAACTAAAATTTGTGATTGTCGTTGTGGCCAAAACTAGCAACCACTTACATAATTTGTGTTCATCGTTGTTATCTCAACAATAGTGCACCGTTTTGGTACGCCGTTGTTAATATCGTAACGGTGGCGTAAAAATAAGGCTTGCATTATTTGTAAAATGACATCGATATATCCAAATTAGGTATGCCGCCAATAATACAACATTATGATATAGTGTTACAACTTGAAGTGTTCACACTAGGGGTCTAAACTTTTTTTAAACAATCAATACACTTTGGCTATTGAGGTTATCGTTGATGCTTAATTATATGTTGTTAATTGATTCCTGTCATAAGCTAAAAAGAGCTTCGAATCCATTATGTTTGTTAAGCAATTTCTTCAAAGATCAGCTATTCCACTACTACATTACTTATAAAATTTAAGGGTTAATTACACTTTGTCCATGTTATAGTAGTGCGTTTTACACTATTACATCTACACTAAAAAGTTTAAATTGAGATCAGTTAATTGCGTTTGTTTTACACTTTGTCATAACACCGTTAGAATTTGGACGAAATTTCAAAAAAAAAACATAAATACCCCTAATTGGTTTGAAATCAATTTAAGATGGTTTGCCTCAAACCGATATTAAACCACAATTGAACCGGTTTAATATTAAATTCAATTATATAAATTAATAATTAATAACTAAATATAAAATTAATGAAAACAATGGTCGAGAGGCTTTGTCCGACAAGGAGGCCACCTTCCAGCGAGCTCCTCTATTCACCTCCGACAACTTCCTCGTCCTCCCAACTCCAACTCTCTCTCCTCCTCCGCCCCAGAAAAGTGACCTCGTCTTGGATGCTTGAAGAAACCTCCGTTGCTATGAACATCGACGTAACTCCCCGTTGGTCCACACCTTGCCATAACCAGCCTCCAATTTGGTCACCGAATCTTCGCTCTGATCCACAAATCTCCTCCTCCGACGCCGACCCCTCCAGAGCACAGAAGCTCGATACCCTCGTCAATGGCTGCACGACGATCCTCAAGGTACTTGATCTCGCTTCGTGCCCAGAAATACCCAATTCACGATTCTCCTAATTTCTCAATTCGTAGGGCTCGCTTGAGGACGAATCGACTATCGAGCCTCCTCGATTTGGTATCGACGCACCTCCCTGTTGGTCGACCAATGCATGTGTCAGAAAGATTTGGCAGGGAAGCATCAACGTTAAGAATGCGGAGGAGGAGTTGGGACGCCGGCAAGATGGACGCCGTCGGCGTCTGACTTGGCGGTGAGGGAGGAAACGAAGAAGAAGGGATAAAAAAATAAAGATAAATTGCATGATCCTGAAAATTTGATGAATAATTAGGGATGAGATTGGACCGGTTGAACAGGTCTAATTTCTCAAACCAATTAGGGGTATTTTTGTTTTTTTTGAAAAAAAGTTGGTTTTCCGTCCAAATTCTAACGGTGTTAAGGCAAAGTGTAAAAAACGCAATTAACTAACCTCAATTGAAACTTTTTAGTATAGATGTAATAAAGTGTAAAACGCACCAGTATAATATACACAAACTGTAATTAATCAAATTAAATTTGATATACAAAATTGATGAAGCTCTAATTGAATTCAGTCGTAAAGGTGGGAGTCAGGTGGGATTGGGCTAATTTTGATATTTAGTTGTGATTTTCCCAGAAAAGATTAAGCCTAACGAAAGTAAGAACATTGCAAACACAGAAGAAAAAATGGATAAGTCCATCATTCATACCATTACAAGCAAAAGGAGAAAATGGCAATGTTTTAATAAACGTTAGGAGCTAGTTGGGTGGAGAGGGTCATTACACACTCTAATCATGTCATCCAATTCCAAGGCAATGCAAAGTTTTAAGGTGGAAACTACATACATACGAGAAGAAGACCGTTTGATGAGCGGAATGAGTTGAAGCCCTTTGAAGAAATTTCTAAACCTCCTCGTCTGATACTGCTTCAAATAAGTTGTCCTTGTCCAATTGCAACCAACTTCAAAATTTGTCTTGTGAAGGTCGCAACATTACCTCAGTAGCAGAAGCTGATGCTAATTTGTCTTGCTTACTATTTTACTACACTGCAATTCACAATTATAAGGCAGCACATGTAAGTTTGTAATTCGGTGATTGGAGCAGAAGCTGGAGATATTTGCTTTGACATTGCTACCAATTTCAATTTAACTCCAGAGGAATTCAGTGCCATCAATCCTAATATTAATTCTGCTGACATCTTTGTTGGTCAATGGAATGCTTCTTAGAATTGACTTGAAAGTGTTTCTACTGATCATGCACCAGCGTTGGATAATATATTTACAAATGTGTAATAAGTTGAAATGATTTTTCTCAGTATCTACGTAACAGTCTTTTAGCCCATGCTTTGGGTAATAAACGGATTTGCTTATTTCTTACAAATTGAAATAAATACAAAGGTACAAGTTTGAACAAGACACTAATCTAATATAATCTAATCTAATCTAATTATTAAGTACCAAATCTCAATATGCAGCCTGCTGAAGAAGGGTTTATCATATCAACACCATATTATTATTCTCAAAATTGAGTTGTATAATCCACACATCATTTCACTTAAAAGCTGTTGATATTTTAGTACATGAAATAAATCATAAATATGCTTACATTACATTATAACAAAACCAGAAACAACCTCAATAACTAGAGAGCCTGGCCAAGTCTAACAGCATCAACAAATCTATGCTAAAGTTGACATTAGTTTTGTTCTTTCAGTTGAATTTAAGCCACTTGTTCCTTAAATTAACATGAACAAGTATGGCTATCAAACTTAGATTACTGATTTGCTTCCTTGCCACGAGAGAGAGAGAGAGAAAGAGAGAGAGAGAGAGAGAGTAGACTGTCCTCAGAAGAGAGCTCAGCTAGTATTCATTTCCAACAGACAACATACAAGCAAAGGTTAATCCATTAGGCTTGGTTTTGTTTCCCTAAGCATATAGATATAGAATCACAAAGGCAAAATCATCCAATTTCAAGGCAAAGCACCACATAGTATAAACTGGAAAATACATCCAAAAGACTACAGCAAACAATATACATAGCTAGAATCTATGTGTCAAGAAGACCATTGATAATCAAACTATAAGTTAAGACTTTGAAAAAATATTTAAAAATCCTCTATGATATCAAATACGCCGTCCAATTGCAAACAACTTCAAATTTGCCTCAACCATAGAGCTCATATCTTTCTTGTCATCTTGTGTTGAATTTGTAAAGGTCTCATCATTGCCTCAGTAGTGGAAGCAGAGACTGGTACTAATTTCACAAATTTAACTCAATATTGGATATATACATTTGCAACAATGAAAATGAAGCCTAGATTTCATAAATAATCTCAACCACAATCAAGGTGAGTTGAAAATCCTACAAAATGAGGTCCAATAAAGACTTGATTGACTACTCTATTGGACCTACAATATGACTGACTATATATACTCACTGGCACTGCACAGAAAAATTCCAACTTGCTAGGACGATTCTGCAGTATCACCATAGTGAGGGTCACTAGTACACTGTCAGATACAAATACACACAAGCCCTAAAACAATGTTGCAGATTGCCGATTGGTAATTTCTACCCTAATTGAAATGATAGTGCTTCCTGCTTCTTCTGAAGGACGGCAACTAGTAAAACACTAAACTCACACTTACTCTTCCAACAGAAGTTGAGACCCTGTCCTTTTTTTCCACTTAGAAAGTATCATGTTTGGACCCTTCTTCTTCCCCTATTGAACAAGGGCTAAATTCTGACCTCAGTTGGAACCACCAAATTGTGAATTTGGCATACTGCTGGTATATATCTCCATGAGTTGAATTTCAGGGATGTCTTTTTGGTATTTGTTGACAAACACAGTCAAGAACTTATCTTCAGACAAGAGGAATGTACTGCCCATGCTGGTCTTTTTGACAAGGCCTTTGGATTCTAATATTTCAAGTACAGAAATCCTTGGCAAAATTCTCTTTTCCAAGCTGCAAGCAAGGAGAGCAGTGTACTTGGCAATGTAATCAGGTGTCCACCCTAATCTTTCCATGAAAATTTTCAATCTTTGCCTCAACTTGTCCTTGAACAGGCTCATAAAAGTAGTTTGCTTCATGAATAGAGCCACCGCCTGTTCATTAGTCCACCCAAAGCACTCCTTGATTACCTCCATTTTGGAAACCCATTTCTCCTAGCTCATACCACAATACACACAAAACACATGGGGAAACATGGCGCTGAAAAGGTCAAAACCCATATCCATAATCTCCTTGAGATTTTGATTGAAATGCTCTGGATCTTAAGCAAAGACGTGAAGGGCCTCGAGTATGAAGAAGCAACCTGAGAATGCTGGACTCAGGGACGCCGTGAGGCCTCAATGTTTCTACGTTAACATGCGTGTTTTCCGAGAAGTGGCGGATCATAAAGGTTGTGTGGTAATGCAAGAGGAACCAAGTGAGAGTTTGCTGGTTGTTGTTGAGGAAGGTCCTTAGGAAATCTAAGAAGGGAACGATTCGTTTCTGGAGACTGTGCCTGAGGAAGTAGGGGTCTTTGGTGGCGATGTGAATGAGAGTGTCGTCGGAGATTCAATTTTGAACGAGGAAATCGAGCTTGGGCTTGAGGTTATCGAGGGGATCGAATGTGAGGAGGTTGGAGCATAAAGATAACATTTTTGCTAAATGGGTGTGGGTGAAGCCGTAATCAGTGAAAAGAGAAATGACCGAATTGGCATTGGAGGTGCATCTGATGGAGATGGGCTTGCACTTGATGATTTCCAGTTCCTCTGTACATTGGGGAGAGAGGGACAGAGAGCTTACCAGATAATCCTTGGAGGAAACATTGGAAGAAAGAGATTTGAACAGAGATGGACTCAAAGTTGCGCACAATCGGGGACGGAGGAGATGAGGGGCCTTCAACAAACGGCAAAACATTTGGAACGAAGAAGAAGAACAGATACTTGAACCCTAAGCTTTGGTGAATATATACGGGCTATATTGGGTGAGCATAGGCCGGGTTGGGCACCCCTGGCCTGATTTTTGGGCCCAACCCGGGCTCAGCGGGTTCACCGTTTCCAAGCCCATTCCTGGCCCACTAAGAGTGTTGCTCGTTGTTGAGTGGAGCGGGTTGAACCTGGCCAGTTTCCGGGTTATCACAACCCGACCTGCCCTGGTGCAGTAGAATGGTGCTTCGAAACGAATTAAAAATAAAATTCTAACTATAGGGAGAAACAGAATTAATACAAGTAACTCAAATTGATAATAATTTCTACACAAATTAAGACTTATATATGATTAATTCTCCAAAACTAACTCAAACTTAAACCAATAGAACTGATCAATCTAAACTAATTAGAGTTAGGAAACCTAACTTAATAGGAAAACCTAAATTTATCCAGAATCTAATATAACTAAGAATCCTAATTGGGATTGTGCTACATCAATTCTCCGACGCTTGAAAAAAACTCGTCCCAAGTTTTCTGGATCTAAAGAGAACTCATTTGGTGAATGGTGTTTCTTATAAACTTTCATAAGATTTGGAATAAAATCTCTACTTGCTACATGGTCGTCATAGAGCGTATTTTTCTCCTTTTGAAGCCACCACCTTCCTATTTCTCCCAGTTCGGTATCCATCTCCTTCCTACACTCATCATTGAAGGGATAAGCATCTAGATCTTGTCTCACTGCGAGATCTATTGCTTCTCTTGTGCTTGTTTTCCCACTTTCTCCAGTAGGTATACCCGTGGAAATACATCTAACCTTGAAATTTTTAGTCAAAGATGAAACATCCTAATCTGGTTGATGGTACTTGAATGCGTCTCCGATGTTGAGTCTCTTGGGGATATTCATGTGAGTTGGTAGGTTTTTCGTGTGATAGAAATTTCACACTCAAGATATATGGAATTCAGACGCAACATCTTGGTTCTTTCATTCATAAAAGATCTTTTGCACATGACCAAAATATACTCCTTGAGAAGGCAATTCATTGGCTTCACTTGCTTAAATGTGTGCAATCATAGGTTTGTCACATCTAAAATATTCTTCTCATTTAAGACATGAGGTATTTATATGAAGAACGACATAAGTGGCCTTCCTATCATTGATGTTTAGACCATGAATCAGACTCTCACCATCAAACTCATGATAACCATCCATTGTGACCAGCTTTGCGTTGAGTCCAATTCTTACGAACGGTCTATTCCAGCCATATTCTTTAAAAGAAGCATGCATAAGTTGGAGTTGAAGTTGTAGATGCGACATAGTGATCTGTGGTGCACAAATTACTTTTTTCATAAAATGAGTTATATCATTGGTTGAAGTTCCATCACGCCTTAGATTTATCACCTGCAATTCCTCTTTTGCCTTATAATAAGAAGCATTAGTAGTAGATTTTCATCTCGTTGGTAATAACTATTAGATTTTTCATGACTTTTTGTCTGTCGACTCTTATTCTTGTTTGGAGGCTTCTTGTCTACTTTCATATTTCCATCACGTTCTTGATCGTAAATTTTTATTATGATCGTTTTCATAACCTTTCGCCATACTTGATGGAATATTAGCACAATTAATTATACCAATGGTCAACTCAATATCAAGTGTTTCAGTTGTAATCTTAATACCTTTTATGTGTATCGATGATGGATCCAACGAATTGATTTTTGACACATTTGTTTTACTTGATTGCACATAACTATCAGGATCTGCATCTTGACTTCTATCTTTAATTTCTGAAAAGCTTCTTGTAACATTAGCTAGCCCCTTCTTTATCTTCATTAGTATCCATCACGGGAATATTGTTTTTCCTTACTTCAAGTTGTATACGAGCATCTTCAAAACTTACACTGGCAGTTGCATGCACCTCTTTCAAAACCTTGTCTTCAGGGTATGGAACATCATGTATATCCTTGCGCAAAATCAATTGTTTTTTTTACAAGATTCCAACTTAATTTTTGCAAGCGTAGATCTCTCAATATCAACCTTGGTATCTTCTTCAATTCGTTCTTCAACTTTCCCCTGATCATTAAATTCTGAGAATGTTGGCTTCTCTTTCCTAATAGTGAGATTGGAGTTTAGTGAGTCTAATTACGGGAGTAATACAATCTTGTTATTCTCCCACCAAAATATATATGTATTGTCACGATCCCTGTAAGTAACATTGATGTCGCGGTACCGATGTCTCCCCAACAAACCGTGACAAGTATCCATATCTTCTACGTCACATAAAATCTCATCTTTATAGTATTTTCCAATTGAAAAAGAAACAAAACAAACTTCAGTTATCTTAGTCTTAACTACCCCTTTGTTCCATTGAGTCTTGTACAGTATTATGAGTGTTTCTGTTTCCAGGTTGAGTGTCTTGACCAATGCTTTAGAGACTTTATTTTTGTTACTACAATGATTGATGATCACTTTACATACTTTATTTTTAATGGTGCATCAATTCCGAAATATTTTGTCTTTGTGTTCTCTATTCTCTACATCGGTTGTCAACGCATGAATCTTCTTCTGTTGTTGTTGATGAACAAGTCGAAAGTCACATGCATTGTTGTTGTTCTCCATTCGACTTTTGCTTTGTCGACTTCTCACTTTAGATGTATGGGCAGTGTTGCTACGTTTAATGTTGACATATTTTTTAGCGCCATAAAAGATGGCAGACAAACATGTTGCAACACATTTGACGTGACATAACGCGCGCAGGATTAGGAAAGTTTTCGATCTTTCCTGTTTGGTTTTCAAATTCGTGGGACAAAGGGAAAACGAGTTAATACAAGATTAGGCAACTTCCAGCTGTGAAGAGGACACGTCAGCAAGGCCAATTAAGGCAGGAACGCCAACCTGTCAACTTGCCAATAACGGAAGGTGGCAAGGGACTTCCTATTTGAATTTGTATTCCTATTTTGCAATTGAAGACAAAATAGGTATGCATAGTTGCTATAAAAGCAGGTGCTACCCTTTAGCAACTTTGAGGTTCTTGGTGTTCAAAATATTCAGAACTCCTAAATGTGTTGGACTAGCGTGTTAGGAGGTTGTATGTTTTAATAAGAACTGTGTGCTTCGATAAACATCATTCGAGGAGTTTGAGTGTTTGATCGATTAAGGCTTTGTGTGTGTGATTGAAGATTCACGAAAACTATCGAAGACGACGACGAACTGAGCATAGACTTGCTCGAATGGTGGAATTGAGAAGATCTCAAAGACAGGGAGAATCCCTGGTCGAGGTGGTTCACGGTGAGATCTATAGTAGCTTAGGACAATAGCTTGTGTGATAGCTAGTTGGTTCTTGAAGTTGTACTATTGACTACCATATAGTGAAAACCTTTCCACTGACAAAATGCCCCCAAACGTAGGTGCGCAGTCACCGAACTGGATAAACATATTGCGTGTCTTCTGTTTACTGTTTGTTTATTTACTGTCCATTATCTGCGATCTGACAAGTTGTCGAACCAAATGTTACAACATTGTGTTTGACATATTGTCCCTGCTACGAATCATAATTTCATTGTATCAAATGGGGCACCTTAACTCTTAGATGATTTTCTGCAAATATTCTGTGTAGCTGATATGGAAGGAGGATATGTCAATCTTCCTCCAGTCCTTGATGGAACCAATTATGGTTATTGGAAAGCACGAATGTGTGCCTTCATGAAATCACTCGACAGCAAAACCTGGAAGGTTGTGATCAATGGTTGGGAGGAGCCGCAATATGCTGATGCCCAAGGCAACGTGACTAGTCCCAAACCTGAAAAAGATTGGAGTTCTACAGAAGAAGAGGCATCATTTGGTAACTCTCGTGCACTCAATGATATATTCAACGGGGTTGACAGGAATGTCTTCAAACTTATCAATACATGCACAAGTGCCAAAAATGGAATGTGATTGTTGTTGCTTATGAAGGAACCACTAAAGTTTGAGAGCAAAAGCTTCCGTATCTCACCAAAAACTTTGAAGCTTTCTCCATGAAGACCATTGCTGACTTCCATGTCCATATTAGAGATCTTTCTAATGAGTCATACTCCCTTGGTAAACCCATGACCGATGAAGATCTAGTCAGAAAGACTCTGAGAGCGCTAAACCCAAGATTCAAGATGAAAATCACCGTAATAGAAGAAGTTCATGATCTTAAAACTCTAAAGTTTGATGAACTCGTAGGATCACTCATGACCTTCGAGCTCTCCCTTCCAAAATTGGAGAAGAAACACAAAGGAATAGCTCTGAAAAGTTCTACCCACTCTCAGAAAGAACAAGTATACTCTGATTTTTTGATAACAAAATTTCTGAACAGATAAGCAATCTCGTTGCACTACAGCCCCCTCTTCGTATAATATCGATCATGTCAACAAATCTGTTGAACCCTTGAAGAAATATGAGTCTGACTGTGAACTATCTGATGATACTTTGAAAATAGCTTATAATGAGTTATATGTCAAATCGATTGAAGAGTCTCAGGTCCTTGAGAAGCAGAATCCTCTCGCTCTCTCTCTTACTGAAGACAAGACAAGACTTCTTGAAACTGTTGTGAATCTCAAGCGAGAAGTCACCCGTTTGAATGGGTAACTAGAGCACATGATTAAGTCTGTTAAAATGATGAACTCCAGCACCAATACTCTGGATGAGATTCTATCCATTGGAAAACATGCCAAGAACAAAAAGAGACTGGGTTACACTCACGAGGCTTCCACGTCTCTGACGGTTGTTGTTCCTCAAAATGCTGTGAATAAGATGTCTCTCAAGATGTCGCAGGCACCCAACATTAACCAAGTTTAGAGACATTGTTAGCAACATCTTTCTGACTCCCCCAACAAACCACGATAGGTTTGTCATTACTGCGGACAAAAGGGCCACATACGACCGTTTTGCTATCACCTTTACAGGAAGAAACACACTCGATATCAACCGTCACACAAGCATATGCCAGCTTGCCAAAAGGCCACACCTCAGAAAGAATGGCGAGTAAAATCAGGTCGACAGTCCTCTCCTCAGAAAGAATGACGAGTGAAAGAGGTAAACTATCAGGCTAACATTGCTTATACTTCTCTAAAGGTTTCTACCAGCAACGATTGCTACTTTGATAGTGACTGTTCTCGTCATATGATTGGTGATCGTGCCTTCTTAACTAATATAAAACCATATGCAAAGTGTTATGTTACCTTTGGTGATGGCGTGAAAGCTAAGGTCAAAGGTAAGGGGTAGTTCAACTACCTTGGGTTACCATGCCTAACCGAGGCCTTATTGGTAGAAGATCTTACAGCTAACCTTATCAGCATCAGCATGTGATCTAGACCTATTTGTTAACTTTGCCTATGATAAGTGTGTGGTATTGAACGAGAACCAGGATGAGTTTATGAAGGGAATCAAATCTCAAGACAATTGTTACATGTGGTCTCAGCCTCACCTCCTCTGTCAACCAAATGATTCCTATCCAAGGCTGACAAGACCAAGTCTCTACACCGAAAACTTGGCCATCTGAATCTCAGGACCATACAAAAAATTCTCTAAAAAGGTTGTAGTCAGTGTCCCTGATCTGAAGAGTATTGAAGGAAGAATCTATAGTGGATGCCAGATTGATAAACAAGTCAAGAAGTCACACAAGATGGTGCAACATATTACCACATCACGAGCACTAGAGCTTATACACGTAGATCTTATGAGACCAATGCAGGTCGAAAGCCTTGAAGCCCTATGTCATAAATTCCTGAATGAAAAAGAATGAAGCATTGGTAAAGTGGTCATACTCAAGAGTGACCATAGAAGAGAATTTAAAAATATAAGTTTTACCAATTTTTGTGATGCTTAAAGAATAGCTCACGAGTTTTCTACTCTCATCACACAACAAACAAATGGGATTGTGGAAAGGAAGAATCAAACTCTTCAGGAAATGGCTAGAAGAATGATGTTGTCCAAAGACAGTTCTCTTCAAATGGATTGCTATATTCATAATAGAGTTACCATGCGTCAAGATTATGAAATATGGGGGGGGGGAGGGGGGGGGGGGGGGGGGAAGCCAAATGTCAAGAAATCTCATGTCTTTGGCTCTGTATGTTTTATACTTGCTAATGAAGTACTTCCGAGTACTACATATGCCAGGATTGATAATGTACTTCCTAGTTCTACAGATGTCAGGATAGACGATGGAAACGATGAGCATAACATTGCTCCTGATCTGATTCTTGTCAGGATAGATGATGTACTTCCTAGTACTACAGATGTCAGGATAGATGATGGAAACGACGAGCATAACATTTCTCCTGATATGATTCTTGAGCAAATCGGTGGCATTAATAAAGATGTGGACTTTTATAAGACATCTGCTCCTACGGCTAGGCGAGTAGCTATCAGACTTCTTCTTGGTATTGCTAATCATCTCCACTGCAAACTCTTCCAGATGAATGTAAAGAGGGCATTCATCAATAAGTACTTTAAGGAAGTGTATGTTGTCCAGCGAAAAGGGGTTATAGATCCCAGCTCGTCTCATCATGTCTATAAGCTAAAAAATGCTCTATATGGTCTCAAACAGGCAACTCAAGTTTGGTATGATCGCTTAACGCAGTTTCTAGTTTAGAATGACTATACTCGAGGAGGAGTTGATTAAACTCTATTCATAAAGAAGGAAGGCGGTGACACCATGATTGCCCAAGTATATGTTAATGGCATAGTATCTGGAGAAATGTCAGATAAGGTTGTGGAACGTCTTGTGCAACAGATGCAGTCTGAAATGAGTATGGTTAGTGAGTTTAGTTGTTTCTTGGGAATTCATATTAAGCAAATGAGTGGCAACAGTTTCACCGCTCAAAGCAAATATGCAAGAAGCATTGTCAAGGATTTTGGACTCAAGAAAGCTTCTCACAAATGAACTCCTGCTGCCACTCATGTCAAACTCCCAAGGAGCCTATTGGAGAATCCGCTGATCAAGGTGCTTATAGGAGTATTATTAGAAGTCTTCTCTATCTTACTGCTAGTCGTCCAGACATAGCTTTAGTTATTGGAGTATGTGCAAGGTATCAGTCTGATCCAAAAGCTAGTCACTTGTCTCAAGGCAACCGAATTATAAGTTACATCTCTGGAACTGCTGAGTGCGGTCCTCTCTATACGTTTGAGACCTCTTCTACTCTGGTGAGATACAATGATGCAGACTGAGCAGGAAGTACTGCTGATAGACGTAGTACTTCAGGAGGATGCTTCTATCTTGGCAACAATATGATCTCTTGGAACAAAAATTGCATCTCTTTGTCCACAGCCGAGTCTAAATATATAGCCACAGTAAGCAGTTGTACTCAGCCTGAGTATGATGTCCAGGAAGATGTCATGAGGTTTTCTGCGACAACATTAGCACCATGAATATCTCGAAGAATCCAATTCAACAGAGCAGGACCAAACATATTGAAGTTAGCCATCACTTCATCCGAGACCAGGTGGAAGAAAATAAGATCAAAGTGGAGCATATTCCCACTGAAAAGCAGCTAGCTGATATTTTTACAAAAACCATGGATGCAAACAGGTTTGAGAGTCTTAGGTCATTCCTTGGACTTTATATTCTGGTTATATAATCCTTAAGTAATGGAGAGGAGCTTTGGTGATTTGGTTTCTCCTCTCTACACCAAGAAGACATCTAAATCGAATATGGGCATGGTTCAAAACAAGGTCCGTCTGAAAATAAAATTACCATGGAAAATCTTTCAGCTCGACTAACATGTCACAACAATCTTAGCTCCCAAGCAAATTATTTTCGGTGAAGTAAACCTACTCTCTCTTGATAATGGTTGGCACCGGAAGTGGATTAAGGACTGTAGGATCATGAAATTTTGATCCGATAGTTATGCAAGATGTCACACACAATGTTACGTATAATTCTTTAACACATTATATGAAAACTTGCATAGATAAAGAAGGACAGTAGATACTAAACGTAATAAACAACGACACAGCAAATTGTTTACCCAGTTCGGTGCAACATCACCTACGTCTAAGGGCTCTCAGCCAGTGGAAAGGTTTCACTATGTGGTAATACGTCAAAGCATACGAGTACCTATGATCATCACAAGATCTATAATTTATGCTACTATTAGAAGTGCAAAACTATCTCAGGGTCTCCCCCTGAATCCAATACACTGTCTTGATTCCACTCTTGAATAATGTCCCTGCAACATCTCTTCTGTCTGATTTACTTCATTCTCTATTGTTTGACCCTGTATTTGTACACTAAAATATTAAACACTTGTAATTGGAACAAATGAGATAATTTCAGTGCCTATAAAATACACATTTACATGATTATGTTCCATTGGTGTTTTAGAAGTTGTTTGAGTGTTATGTATCTCCTTGGATGTTGACTGCCCCTACACAATTCAAGTAACAGTTTACAAAAAATGTAGTTTCTTAAACCCTAAACCCGACAAAGTCGAATAGATGATGTTTGTTTTATGAATTAACACGATGCAAACAGTCTTGAAAATTAAAACTGAATGGTCTAAT
Organism: Geranium rotundifolium; assembly: GCA_963920655.1. Lineage (NCBI taxonomy): Eukaryota > Viridiplantae > Streptophyta > Magnoliopsida > Geraniales > Geraniaceae > Geranium > Geranium rotundifolium. The sequence continues at coordinate 7,556,503 of OY987314.1, forward strand.
TTTAACGAAATAACATTTTTGAAAAAGTAGTACAGTTTAAAGACATGTTAGGATACTCTTACATAACATCAACCCAAAAATATACGGTATTAGCACTAATCCATATTAATTTTTTGCACGCTTATTTGCTTAGTATATCTAACCTCAATATAATTACATTAGAGGACTTATTTTCTTCACTTTGTCATATCTTATTAAAGTGAAAATTATTAGTACAAAACACCTACAACAATATGAACCACATTTATTTCCATTAAGGGTTAAAGTAAATTTATACAGGTAAAATGTTGCAGGTGTATTAAAGCTAACCAGTTGTGCACCTCACTAAGCATACATTTTTCCATGTCAACATGGGATGAACCACTTCTCGAATAACAGAGTCGTGAATCTCAATATTATCGGGAACATGTAGAACATCAGCATTGTGTTTTGTGCCGGTTTATTCCCTTGATGAGTATTGTTTATGGGCTTGCATTTTTTTCTTCTTTCAGATAAGTTAACATTCCCTTTTTCCTTAAACACCGAACAACGAATAAAAAGTATTAAGTTGTAGCACAGTTGCAGTCAAAACAATTTTAATTCAAAAAAACGAATGTTGGATAAGCATACCTAAAAAATAACCCTCACAAATCAATGAATTTTTTGAACAGTAAAGTAAATTTACTTCTAACATTCACAAATACCCATAATCGTACATCGAAGGATTAGGGTATAAATGTGTTCGAGGATTTTTAAAACTTAACTTACCGGACGCTTCTGAACGTTTTTCTCCAAATCGAACTTGTCTATTCCTGTCATCAGAGAAGCAAAATCGGCCCCACTTTTTCCTGAATCATCCGAATTTACATACCGTTTTTTGTTGTAGTTTGGACAAACACCGATTCGATTTTTGATTCGAGAACTTTTTCTCATTGTGTATAAATAAAACTGAGAAACAGCTTCAAGTAGGCTGAAAAAATAAAACCCTTCCGTCTTCTGAGATTGGAAAATTTTGAAACCAGAAAGGAGGATAAAATCAACATTTATTCGGGAGGATAATCATTGACTCTTCCAACCAATCGGATTTAACTGTTGTCAACACGTGTAAAAACGGCTCTGAAAGAGAAAAATGTGTTCGCAACCAACTATTTTTGAACAATGCCATAAAAAAGTTTCCAGAAAAATGAACAAGATGAACATATAGCAGCTCGTAAGTATTCCATTTATTTTCATTTTAGAACAAGTCCAGACTTTCTAATCTCCATAAGTACCTATCGACACGGAACGGAGTTCCATAAAAAAGTTTCCAAAAAAATGACTCAGAAGATAAAACATATAATAGCTCGTAGGTATTTTGCTTATTTTCATTTTAGAAAAATCCACACTTTCTAGTGGAAGCTGATAAATAAATTTGTAATAAACTAAACAAAGACAATAAAAAATGACATCTAAAAATCATAATTGCCAAAAAGAAAATTAAACAATACACCTACAAATCATACTCAGCCTATTACAAAATTATATGTAGGTAGCAATATAGTCCATACTCTAAACACTGGTTTCAAGGGAGCACTGCAATACAATTACATGCTTTATAAGATGGCAAAAATAACCAAATACCATTCTTCACCTAAAAGGTTAAGATTCAAATTTTCATAACAACGCAGTCACTCAAGCGCACACCACAATTCCAAAAAACACCAAAAATCTGTAAAAAAAAAAGTAAAGGAACAAAGAATTAGGAGAGGACTGAATGAATGAAATTGACTCTTCTAGAAACTAGTGGTTTTTGTGACCAACCCGTAGGCAGAGTAATCACAACAGTATATATGGGCTCATTTATTGGTGATGGGTTGTGCTTTGGTGGAGTGTTTGTGGGTTGTGAGGTTTGGGCTTAGCTTATGTATTTCATATGGCGGGTTGTCCCGGGCTGCGCATATCAAGCCCGCCTCCCGGCCCATGTGATTAATTCTATCCCCGTTCCCGGCCCAAGTCACTCCGGGTTGGGTCTTTGAGCGAGCGAGTTGGACGGGTTCGGCCGGGTTGCTTGCTCACGTGCTCAAACCCCAAGGTTGGTTTTGGTTTCTGGGTTTTGGAGATTTTTAGATTCTAAAGGATAAGAGAGAAGGAAATGAGTTTGAATGGTTGCATTGGTGTGTGAGAGAGAGGAGTTGACAAACCCTAAACTAGATGACAACCGTCGACCTGTAATCCCTCACTCCAAAACGAACATAATGAAAAGAACCCCCCACAGATAGAAAGTTATTGGAACGCAACCGTCCATCTGTGATGATCGAGGTCCATGATATGTCATGTATATGAATGACATGTCGATTCAGCTAACTGTGATTTTCTCTCTTCACATCGGTTTGAAGAAATTAAAACTGAAACTGTCTCGATTTCAGTTCTTACCGGTCCAGTTCTACTCAATTTTGATCGGTCTTTTAGTTCCTGGTTTAATTTGAACACACCTGAGCACAAATGCCCGCCCACCAGGTTCAAGACTAAAACTCGGCCAACCCAATACTCGTCACATTTAAGCGAAAGATCATATCCAAGCCCAACCTTAGTAGTGATTTATAATCATAATAGATTAAGGTAAAGACTAAGCCACTTATCTATGATGCATTCCCCCTTAATCTAATAACTCAGTCATTGCTTCGTCATCATTGTTTTACTCATAGTTAGAACTCAATGATTGCTTTGCCATTGTCAATTTACTCATATCATTAACACTCAACCTCGGTCAAGTAACAAGTGACTGATGACCAGCTCAGTATATAAATACTCACGAAAGGCTCATACATCGACCCCTATATTGTTGGGTTCCGGGGCATCCAAAACACGTTCATAGCAGTGGAAGCGACCTATAAACTGCCCTAAACCTGCACAAGATCGACTACCATGTTAGATCCTTAGGAAATCGAGTTTTCGGGTTATAACTCAAAACTGTCCAAAAACAGATTCTGCAGAACCGTCCTCTTCCGGGCCATGTAGCTCCCAAACTAGCGCTCTTTTGAATAATCAGTATTTCACAAAGGTTGTAGCCCTTCAACTTCTCTTTCCAACGCTGCCAGTTTCAGGTCGATCGGAGCTCGAACGAAGCGGCTATGGCTCACGCAATGTCGGTCACCGGAACTGGAAAATCTGGATATTTTCTCCATTCTTGCTTGGATCACCAAGAAACCACCAAGAACACCATGAATGGGAAGAATGAGCTTGAACCTTTTCGAAGGCGCCTACGTATCCTCCCCGAGAAATCAAAGCCACGTAATTCTTGCTAGAGATTCATACACACACAAATCTACAAGAATTTGGTCTGTAGAACGAAAGTGATGGAGAGAGGGAGGAGGAGCCATGGCCGGCCATCTCCACGAGGAAAGAAGAAGATGAATAGAATCATATGTGTTGTGGTGAGAATGAATATAATATATGGTGATGGTGATGATGAAATGATGAGAGGTATGTGAGGTATGGGCTCACCACCAACTACATCTCATCATCCTAATCCATAACACCAAACCATGGTTTTGGGCCTTTAATGGGACAAGCCATAAAATGGGCCTAAATGGGTCGGCCATATTTGGGTCTCATGGGCCGAAGCCCAATTGCTTCGGCCATGTGGTCCCGTGTCGAGTCCAAATATTATCCGACCCCTTTTCCGAACTTATCAAACAAAGTCCGATGCGACATCGACGAAAAAACCCGTTTTTCTCGATTCGCAAATCATTCTCACTTACATGGGCCCACGGCCCAAAACGTCCAGTTTTGGCCATGTCTCGTGTCTCAATAAATGCCGACATTTCCTTATCTCCAGAAAAGGGGTATGTGACACTTTTAGGCTCATGCCACGTTGGCAGATCGGCATAAAACCTCATTTTACCCGATCCATCATTAATGACCTCTAGTATACCATTATGATTACCCAATATGCATTATAGTCGAATTAATCAACTTAACATGTCTGTCGTCCAAGTCATTATCCTTTTATCGCTAGACATCCGATTGATCATACGGCATAGAGTCGTCATCCTTATTTTGATCAATCATGTTTCTTGGTATGTGAGATCACTAAAAAATGATAACCCGTATCACTGGCATGGCCATGCACTTTCTTTCAGTCACTCTCGATCAAGTGGCCTAAACAGATATCATTCTCATACCGTAGTATGAGGGATAAATCCCTTAGCCGTCTTTCGTGTCACTCATGCAATCCGCCCCCCACCCAATCATGCCCGTTATTGCTATCCTGTTACGGATAGTGTTAGGCGTAAGTCAAAGCCGGAAGTCAATTGCATAGCGATCACTGAGACTCTTCAGTCTAAGGATACAATGACAAGCTACGACACTAAATATGTTCATGACTGTATCTATGCAACACTATTCAGGTCGGGTCGCTGATATCAAACCCATGATGATATCTATGATATGATTATGGGATCCCGCATCCCAATGACGAGTAGTTATATATCATAAAGAATCATCCTCATACTGGTCGCCTCTATTGAAGCATATTTGACCAGGGACCCGTTAAGTTTGATCCGTACAGATCTATGGTTCTACTACTTTCATGGTCATAGATCAGATAATACTTTAACATATTACTTCAACACATAAGTAATATAAAGCCGATTTTAATCATTTCAAACGATGATAAACTATTATAGACATTTACAGACTATTCAAATTGGAACCTAGGGCACAAATACTATCATATATGTGGCACTCTTCATCTCGTCCTTTGTTCTTTTTTTAGGGATAATTCCAGATACCCCCCCCCCCCCCTAAAATATATCAAATCTCAACCAACACCCCCTAAAACCATTATTCTCACTAGCACCCCCAAAAATGGGCAGAAATCTCAGTTGTCAAAAATTTATTAAAAAAAGAAAAAAATACCCTTTTCTCTCACCACTCCCTCACCATACCCTCTGTCTCTCCTCCCTCCCTCCACCGTCGCCGGCGAGCCTCCCTCCGGCCAATCCTTTCCACCACCACTACTCTTGGCGCCACCTCGAACACCTTCGCCGCCACCGTCAGCCTCCCCTTCCTCCCCTCCTCTGCCCCCTCCATCCTCACCTTGAACTCCTTCTTGCTCCAAACCCTCAACCTCGCCTCCCTCCCCATCAACTCAATCTTCGCCATTATCGTCGTCGCCGAGCACCGCGACGTGAACATCGACGTTGCCCTCCACTTACTCTCGAACATGCTCGAGAGGTCGAACTCCAACGACATCGAAGAGATGAACACGAACGCGTTCAAGAATTTAGATGAATCTGAATCTGATTTCGGTTCCAGTTCTAATTCTTCGATCGGGGGCGAGATCTGGCGAGAGAGGTCCTTCCTGAACCAGGGGACGCGCATGATCGCTGAGATCGAGATCCGTCTCGCCGGATCTGGAACCAGGAGTTTTGAGACGAGCCTCCTCGACTTCCGGTGAGAACCACGGCGGAAAATCGAACTCCGTCGTAAAGATCTTCCCATACTCTTGTGTTGGAAGGCTAGGACAATGGACACGCGGCGGGAGGGGATTGGACAGAGGGAGGCTCGCCGACATCGGTGGAAGGAGGGTCCAGTGGGGCAATTTCGTTTCTGAAGAGAGAGGGAGGGGAGACAAAGGGTATGGTGAGGGAGTGATGAAGGATAGGTGTATTTTTATCTTTTTACAATAAATTTTTGACAACTGAAATTTTTGTCCATTTTAAGGACTGCTAGTGAGAATAATGGTTTTAGTGGGTGTTGAATGAGATTTGGTATATTTTAGGAGTTGTATATAGAATTATCCCTTCTTTATGACATTTCATTCTGCTTAATATAGTTTTCTGAAATATTTTTAGTTTTCTATTATCATCTCTACCTTTACTGCTCCCATTAACCGCCCACCTTTGGTTTATCACCCAATCTTGAAGCACCATGCAAATCAATATCAATTTGAAGAGGGAGATAGTGCCGTGAATTATGAACTCGGTTAAAGATTTTGCAAAGCTAACACTCTCTTCTTAAGATAAGTCCATCATTCACATATTACAAGTAGAAAGGAGAAATGATAACGTTCTAATAAACGTTAGGCGCTAGTCGGCATAAAACGTTTTATATGGATTAATTAGAAATTAAATTGAATTAACGGATAATAAGGAATCATAGACGATTAATCAAGAACTAATCGAGGAATAACCAAGAACTATTCGGACAAGTTAAAATTTTTAGAACACTAAACAATGGAGAAGTCCGCCAAGAACTATTCGGACAAGTTGAAATTTTTAGAACACTAAACAATGGAGAAGTCCGCCGTTCATAATTACGAAAAGTAATATAAAGTATGGAATATATACTTCTTCATACAACTGGAAGGAATTAGTAGGGGAGTTCATAGAGCCAATTAAACATTGGAAATAGTAACGGGAATATAGTTTAGTAATAAATAAATATGCATGTTCACGTTACAGTTGTGCTCATAAACTTGTTCATATTACAGTTGTGCTCACAGTGGCTCATAGATTTGCAGTGATTTATAATGAATATAGCACACTTATCTCATATTTGAAGAGAGTCAGATGGCAAAATACAAATCTCTAATTTGTTGGAAGCAATAGCTCTTCCAATTGTTCTGCAGAGATTTTCAAGTGACCTATATGCTGAACAAGCTCACTTCTGTTCCAAACAGTCACATCTCCACCTTTGTCAGCATCTTCTAAGAATCCTTCCTAGTCATTGTCCAATTGCCAAATTGCAAACAACTTCAAATTTTGTCTTAGCCATAGTGCTCCTGTCTTTCTGGTCATTTTGTGGTGAATTTGTAAAGGTCGCAACATTACCTCAGTAGCAGATGCTGATGCTAAATATTGGAGACAATTTGAGAACAATGAAAATGAAGCCTGAAATTCATAAATAACCTCAGCCACAATCATGGTGAGTCCAAAATCCTACAAAATGAGGTCAAATACAAACTTGATTGACTACCCTAGTGGACCTACAATCCGACTATATACTCACTGCACAGAAAAATCCAACTTGCTGGGAAGATCCTGCACTATCACCGTAGCGAGGGTCACTAGTACACTATCAGGTATTAATCCAAACAGACGTTCCCCTAAAACAATGTTGCAGATAGCGGCAACTAGTAAAAACACAACTAACAATCACAATTAAAATGATAGCGCCTCCTGCTTCTTCTGAATGATGGCAACTATTAAAACACGCAACTAACAGTCGCAACCCCGTCATTTTTCTTCCTCAGAAAGCATCATGTTTTGAGCCTTTTTCCCCGATTGAAAACGTGCAAGCAGAGGAGAGCAAGGCTGAATTCTGACCTCAGTCAGAGCCACCAAATTGTGAATTTTGCATGCTGTTGGTATATACCTCCAAGAGTTGAACTTCAAGGAGGTCTTTTTTATACTTGTTGACAAACAGTCTCATGAACCTATCTTCAGAAATCGTCAATGCAAGGCCAATGGCGGCTTTCTCGACGAGGCCTTTCAACTGTAATATCTCCAGTACAGAAATCCTTGGCAAGATCCTCTTTTCCAAGCTGCAAGCAAGGAGAGTGGGGTACTTGGCGATGTAATCAGGCGTCCACCCTAATCTTTTCATGAAAAAATCCAAACTTTCCCGCAAATTCTCCACGGACAATTTCATAAAAGCAGGCTGCTTCACAAAGAGAGCCAAAACCTGCTCATCGTGAGTCCACCCAAAGCAGTCCTTGAGCAACTCCATTTTGGAAACCCATTTCTTCTTGCTCATGCTACAATACACAACAAACCCATGTGGAAACCTGGCGCTCAACAGATCAAAACCCATATCCTCAATCTCCTCGAGATTCTTACTGAAATGCTCCGGACCGTGCGCAAGGCACGCCGGGCCTCCTCCCAGAAGAAACAACCTGAGAATGCTGGAGTCGGGCACGCCGTGACGGCGCAAGGTTTGGACATTAACAGGCGTGTATTCTGAAAATGAGCAGATGACAAAGGAGGCGCGCTTGTGCAAGAGGAGTGAATTGAGGGCTTGTGGGTTGTTGCTGAAGAAGGTGCTGAGGAAATCGAAGCAGGGGGCGATTTGGTTCCGGAGACTCCGTTCGAGGATACGGGGGCTGGTGGTGAGGACGTGAACGAGAGTGTGAGTGGAGGTGCAGGTCCGGGAGAGGAACAGGAGCTTGGGGTCGAGGACTTTGTTTGGGTCGTAATTGAGGAGCCTGGGACATAAAGAGAAGATTTTGGCGATGTGGGTGCTGCTGAAACCGTAGGACTTGAAAAGGGCAACGATGGAATCGGCGTTGGAGGTGGAGGTGATGGCGATGGGCTTGCACTTGAAGATTTTCAGATCGTTGATAAACTCGGGAGAGAGGGAGAGAGAGCTTACCAGATAATCCATGGAGGAAACACAAGCGTTGGTCCTCGTCGAGTACAACAGAAACGGCGACTGTGTGCTCAGCCTGAACCGGAGAGAATCACCACCTATGAACATTCTGGTATTCAACATTGCCTTGTCCAAATTGGGACGAAACAAACGATTACATTTACAGCTAAAACCCTAAATTTCAAAGGAATGTGTTATGTCCTACATATGGTTTTGGGCCTTGGGAGCTTCCTTGCATAAAGACCAAATTGCACAAAACCAACTAGGTAAATTTGCCCACAACCACATAACACTTGCTCAACATATGGTCTAGGAAAAAACAATACTTTTAAATTTAAAAAAACGACATGGAAAGTGAATTTGGATTCAAATTAAAATGGGTTCGTTTTTAATTTATGTGGAATTTTAAAATAGGAAACTTATTTGACGGGACTTTCTTCTCCCAGGTAATCTTTAGGTATCAAATATGACCATTTGTTTGCAATGGTTAATGACAGTCAGCTACACCTAATTATGTCACGTTTTAAATTTAATACTCTAACTTTTAAATTTTCATTTGATATTATTAAATCTAACTGAATTGGTTTATTAAAAAGTCTAAAATGTCCTTAATAGTTTTAATTTAAAATTAAATTAGTCTGGCCGGTTCAAGACTAGTCTGATTGATTTAAATTAAACTTTTTAATGATGATTGAATTACTATTTCACCCTCATTTGAATTTAAATTTAAGGAAAAATGGCATAATTGTCTTTTAAATTAAACCAAACACGAATATTAATTTAGATAAAAATCAGTAATGAAATTACTTTTATGCCCTTATGCTCTCTCTCACGTCTAACCTCTCTTTCATCTTTCATGTTAATATCAGATCTTATCTCGTTTTCACAAACTAAAACCAACAAACACAATCGGAGGTTCGGAGAGGGAGGCGTCGGTCCGGAGGCGAGTGGTTGAGGCAGATCTAGTCCGCGTCTCGCCACCAGATCTAGGGAAGTGATTGTGGCGGTTTCACGGCGGCGATGGAGGTGCTTGACGCGGAAGCTGGTTCTGTGCTTGACGCCGGAGAAGAAGGTGCCTTCGGCGTCACCGACAGCAGACTCATCAGAAACCTCCACAGAGGCGAGCTCGACCAACACCGCCGCGGATCTAGCAGCCGGCTCGGAGCCGACCTTGCCACCAACCACCTCGCTGGAGTGACTCTTCGTCTTCGTCTTTCTGTCATGACTTCGGTTCGTTGAGTCGATACTTGGTCGCTGATTGGAAAGCATGACCTGATGCGCGAGATCGAACCGTAGATCTCAAATCAGGACTTGATATAGACAACGAAGCAGCTCAGGTTGTGTCTAGCGACGACCAACGCCGGAGGCGGATAGGACTTGGCTATGGGCTCGTCGATTTCTTCGTCGAATTCAATATTTAGATTTTTCTTTGAGAATATTTGGAATAAATCTCTTTCTTTGAGAGCATTGAATCTAGACAGAGATGATGCTTCTGTTCCAGGTTTAATATTTGAATTTTTGGTGTATTATCTTTTGAAAATAAATTGTATACAAAAGAAAATGAATTTAGAATTTAGGTTACTGAAATGGCAAAGTTAGTTACTATATTTGCATAATCAAGAAAAACAATTAGTCTGATTTTGAGGTGTAATTTTGAGGTGGTCTTCAAAAATAATGGTTTTAATAATGTTAATGCATACTCAGATGAAGAAGACGAATGGAAGAGAGAGAGGGTGAGAAAGAGTGGCCGAAGTGTGAGAGAGAAGGGTGGAAGATAGTGATAATTATTAGTCATTTTAATTATTATAAATAAAAATATTATTTAATTATTAATTATTTTAATCATTAAAAATTGTAATTATTATTTATTAAATAAAAATAATAATAAATTGAATCGGTTAGACCGATATCAAACCGGTCAAACTGATTTTAAACCGGTCAGATCAGTCTGGTTTTAAATCAAAACTATTGAAGGCAATTTAGACTTTTTAATAAATCAATTCAGTTATATTTAACATAAGTTAGGCTAATGTCGCTTATTTAATATTTGGGTATCCCAAATGAAAATTTGGAAGTTGGAGTATTAAATTTGAAATGTTACATAGTTAGGTGTAGCCAACTGTCATTACCTCTTGTTTTCATTTGGACACAAGTTTGATTCAAGTGGAGTTTAGTCCCAAAGTTATGTTCAGTTTTTGTCCCTAATTCGACTTTGGTGCGATTTAATTACTTTTCTGCTGAAACTAACCGATATGAGATTATGGTCGTGGCGAGAGCTATAGAGGACACATTCGACGATTCTGGAGTTGTTGTCGATGGCAAACCTGAGGAGCTTGTCGAGGTTGCTCTCGCGAGAGGCAAAAAAGCCGACGACCTCGACGCGGGATAGGGAAGCGTCGTCGCGAGAGAAGGAGGACGAATCTGAGGAGGTCGAAGGTCGAGCATGAGTGAATCGCCGACCTTTTTTGGAATCAAGCTCTGCCAGTCGGAGCCATTTGTCTACGATGAAGAAGAGCCTCTAATTCTTGATGGAATTGTTAGTTCCATCAAGATTTAAAGATGTTAGTTTCATCAACAATAGTTCATTATATTATTTTAATTCATCAAAAATAAATTATTTTTATTTTGAACTGATTCAATTTTGAATTTTAATTTAAATCAATTTAATAGACCGGGCTAAACCAAAGATTGCTCAAATTAAATTTGTTCAGCCAGAGATAGTTTAAATATTTTAGAGTTAAGTTGTCATAAGATTAAGGGATAATTTTAGGTAGTTACACCTAGATATTGCTGTTTTTTCACCTGGGTACACCTAGAATTTTTTTTTCAACTGGCTACGCCCAGAATGTGCAAAATTTTCACTTTGCACTTTCCGTCCAATTCTGTTAGTTCTTAACGTTTTTTTATGTAAAATGACTAAAATGCCCTCACCTATTTATCTAATTTTCAAACATATGTCACTCACTCTTTCTCATTTCATTCATCCTCCCTCTCCCCTCTCTCACACCGATTCTCACATCAATTTATGGAGAGGAGCTTGATGGAGATGGAGAGTAGCCGAGCTCTCTCCGGTCGCCGGCGACGACGGCAATGTTCTTTTCCGGCGAGACAATCTTTTTCCTATATAATAAATGTTTTATATGCCCAACCCAACAGATAATTATATTCTCTACAGAGACAGAAGTTGTGCTCTGCTCAGCTCAACAATGGCTACTCCTCCATGCCTCACCGGAAGCGAGAAGAAGCACTGGTGGCTCACCAACAGGAAGGCAAGTCCATTTTAACTCTCCAATAATTTTCTCAGATCCGATTGCTAACGATTTTGATTGATTTGGTACATATTGTGAATAAGCACATAAAAAATGCGAGAAACCTAATTGCGACTCAGGAACCGAGCCAGATCGGCTCCGCCGTGAACCTCCTTGACGCCGCCCTGGCCCTGTCGCCGCGAATGGAGGTGGTGCTGGAGCTGAAAGCCAGATCTCTGCTCTACCTCCGCCGATTCAAGGACGTGCCCGATATGCTACAGGACTACATCCCCAGCCTTAAAATCGTCTCTGACGAGTCCGGTTCTGGTTCTGGATCCTTCTCCTCTGATATGGAGGTACTCAAGCTTTTGTCGTCGAATGGATCGTCCTCCGCCGGCGATCTGGATCGTGACCCGAGATTGAAGTGCTTCTATGTCACTGACTTGAAGAAAAAGGTCATGGTCGGTCTGTACAAGAGCTGCGCCAAAGAGGGGCAATGGAGGTAATTTCATCTTCTTTACTTTTTTCTTTTAATACTTGTTACAACCAAGGTTCTAGAAACGCATTGGCATTAATTCATTAGATGGATAGAGAATTCGATGATGACTATTCAAATATTAAGCAAGGAGGATTAATCAGATTTGGATACATGTTGTGGCTAGAAGCTTGGCCACTGGCCTGGCCAGAAAAACACTTAAGCGCCAACTACCCCAAACATATTCATATCCATCCTTCCAAAATGATTAAAGTACTCTCCATCTCCATCAACATCAAGCTACTCTTCATAAATTGATATGAGAATCGGTGTGAGAGAGGGAGAGGGAGGATGAATGAAATGAGAAGAAGTGAGTGACATATGTTTGAAAATTAGATGAATAGGTGAGGGCATTTAAGTCATTTCACATGAAAAAACGTTAAAAACTAACAGAATTGGACGGAAAGTGCAAAGTGAAAATTTTGCACATTCTAGGCGTAGCCAGCTGGAAAAAAAAAATCTAGGTGTACCCAGGTGAAAAACAACAATATCTAGGCGTACCCACCTGAAATTATCCCTAAGATTAATTATTAATGGATGGATATGGTGTACCCACAACAATATCTAGGTGTACCCACCTGAAATTATCCCTAAAATAAATTATTAATGGATGGATATCCATTTATGTATTTCTCACCCCAAGTAGTCAAAAGCATCACTAAATCGAGTTAATTTTCTTTACAGTTTAAGCTTGAAAAGTCTTATTTTGTTGACATTGGTCATGTGCTCAATAAAGCTACTAAACAATGTAACACTTTGAGAACAGTTCCTTTTTAACATTCACAAAAACAATTTCAAGAGAACATGTAGCATATAATTACACATTTTCTAGCTGAATTTGTTCTTTGAAAAATAACATCAATTTGATGAGTACATACACGCGTTTCAGTTTGCAATGTGAATTTGACAGCAATATTGCATAGGCTAAAGCCAATAAATCATGCATACTGAAAACAAAATAGATGTTCATGTCATTACCATTTTCATATAACCCAAATTCCTCTTATATAACAAGTACACCTCAAATGCTCTATCCAACAACATGAAAACCACCATATTTTGTGAATAAATGAATTGAACAGTAAAACCTAACCTGTTCTGAAAATAACAAAACTTCAGTGTATACAAAAACTACAACTTCCTTCATCGCCTACCTCCACTGTCCTACTTCCTGTCTTGCTGGTTTCGGGTTTGAATCGTCAAGTCCCTTATGGATCTTTGACACTACCGATCCTCCTCGCAACAAAATGCTTTGTACAGCAACAAACTTGTATACTTTATCATCCTACTTGCAGTCTCTATTGTTATTTGGTGAGTACCTAAAGATGCAGAAAACAATGAGGCATTCAGCTAAAGAATACAGTTTATGATGTCCCGATTCGAATAATGCTATTGTAGAACATAAGTAATTTCTCTTACTTGTATGTCATGATGAATATCTACTTGTTGGAAGCAAAAGCTCTTCTATTTCGACTTTCACATTTGACGATCCCCTTCTTACACTATTGTTCTCCGGAACCTCCGCATCCACCATAAATGTTGCGCATACAGGTCGGTGATCAGAAAACTGGGACTCCACTCGTACGTAGGACATTTTCCGTATCCCATTTCCATGCCAAAGTATCCTATCACACCTGCAATTCTTGACAAGTCAGATTCACTAGAGAACTCCTTTTGTTGGTTCTATGAATTTACATATATGGACTTATAAAATTACATACCAAGCTGGCGTTCGCCTTTTCTTTTTGGTTTTCATAGTCTCTCCAGCATAAGTGTCCGAGTTGTAAGAGTATTTGTATGTAGGTGCAAAGAAAATTTTACCCTCTTGCCATCCCTTGAACACTCTCCCTGCTTCCCTCTCCATCTTTAACTATCATTATTGAAATTGTGAACAAAAAATTATATATGAAGGTCCAATAAATAAATATACAAATTTATGGTGCCCCCAAGAAAAAGGAAAAGTCGAATTCTAGTAATGGTGGAGATATGTACCTGGTCTTTGTCGAGAAGTGCATCCCAATGATTCTCCTCCAAAAGCTTTCGAGTTTCTGAGTAGCTCAGCGCTATCCGGTAATTCAAATCTCCTAACCATATGACCCGACTGCCAAGTTTCAAGGCGAGAAACAATGAATACGAATACAGACAGTTTAGAAAAAAAAGGAAGGCGTCCAAACAGATTTTCAATAATATTCATGATGCTTACTCGTGCTCTAAGATTTTCTCGGGCACCCTATTGTAATTTGTTTTGCAGATCCGCGGGAACTGTGTGTTTTTAAGTATCTCTATGACATCTGAGTTCCTCCTATATTCGTCTCCTTCTTTCTCCCCAGATGCCAAGTGACTGCAAATAAAGCAAAAGCTTGTCTGATGGAAGGTCATGCTCACTGATATGCAACCCTGCAATCACAGAACAAAACATTCCATCAGAAAACACATTTTAAAGGAGCTTCACATGATTTTAAGCAATGAAAATATCATTACCTTGTTTCCGAGACAGCCCATGATCCCGCGACTAACACAGGAGATTCTCAAGTGACCTACATGCTGAACAAGCTCTCTTCTCATCCAAACAGTCACGAAAATCCCCACCATTTGCTTGCTTGCCACGAGACCATACTTCATCTGGCTAGCGCTAGAGAGAGTGGACATGTCCCCCATTGCATCTTCTTCCTCTGAAGAGAACTCGTCCTCGCTAGTGGTCAACTGTTGGCTGCATCCGAAACAGAAATCTTTACTGCTCTTCCTTTCGAATTCATACATGCAGTTGCAACTCTTGAGCCTCCTCTTATTTTCCGTCCGGAATGTATTGCTGATCTTTCTAAGGGAGGGCTTTTGGAAGAAGAGAGCGCCACCAAGACTTGCAGCGGACTTTGACCCTTTTGAACAACCATTAAGAGACTGGTTGATTAGAGCCAGCCATTTCGCTGCAGGCTCATTATCTTCTATAACCAGAACGTTCCCGGCATTCAGAGGAACAATTTCCTGAAATCTAAGAACAAAACAACAGTCAGTAAAAAGTAAAACGACAGTATAAAAGTTTTGCCTGCGTGATGAAAGGTAGAGAGAGCACAATCAGGGAACCGAGATAATACCCTAAAACATATATATCCGATTGATTGTGAACCTGAAGCAAATCGTCCAGATTGAGGCCGCTATGTGGGGGCTTCCCTCCTACATTCCATGTCGCTACAAAGACACTGAAAAACAAGAATTGATAAATCAAGAATAGCCTAGAGAAATATATGCGCTTCAAGTAAAATCCATCACAAGAAAGAAATCATCGGATGAGTACCTGAAGGACTGAACTTGCTGACTATTTGTCATTGGAGTTTCTTCACCACCGAGAAACAGACTCTCAAGTGCTGAGTCAGATTGTGCTTCTGCAAGTACTAATTCTGAATTATAAACAGATACAATAAAGGAATAAAGAGAGCTATGATAGTTTCAACCAATCTAAGCAAAGAAAATTCTCAAAACTGATAGGTGAAGCGTGAAAACTCAAAACTTGTTATTGTCAAGAATTTAAAAGGAGAGGAAATAAAGATAAGTTTCTGATGTCATAACAATATAAAAACAAAGTGAGGGTTGATCCCTTTCTTGCAATAGGCAAAAATTCAAGCATGAATATATTCTCGATTTTGGACCCAATCAACATCATTCTTTTACCATTTCTCCTACAATTATGTTCCTCTCCTCCATAATCCAAATCTAAAACCATCTCTTACATTCGGGCAAATCATGAAATTGCATCTTCCTAAAATGAAGAAGAAAAGACAATAATGTCCCATCCAAGGAAAAGGCAAGCATTCACTATCAAAGAAATGCTACCAGAATCATATCCTTACAATTGGAAGGGTCTTCCAAATAATTACATCTCCGAATCCTCCAAAATCACAAAGGAATATCCTCAACATCAACACGAGCATAACAACAATAGTAATGAATACATATCGGTATATATCAGAAAAGTGACAAGCACTCACCAGAGTCGTCCAAAGAATCTTTCATCATCTTCCCATGGATTCGCTCCCTGGTTGCAAAAAATTTCTGAAAAATAGACTGCCCGATGAAATGAAATGAAATGTGTGAGTCATATATAATATTTGTTGCAATCCATTTAAATGTAGAAGAAAAGGTGAAATGATGGGAAAAGTATCAGTACCTTCTTCTTCATGTCTTGATTCTTCAGAGTCATGTCCAAAAGACTAGGACCACAACTTGTTCATCAGCAATATTGGGATGAGCTCAATAATATTATGCCCTCCTGAAGACAAGAAAAAAATGGCATTAGAAGCTAAACAAAAGACCTCAACAATACTGTTTCATTTCAAGAAAAAAGGGGCCAATTAAAAAACAAGCATAAGTGAGCATGGGCAGAGAGACACAGCACAAGCATCACATTCACATTGATGGAGAAAAAGTGAATCTCAAGAGTACCAAGATGGGATTTTTTCCAAGAAAGTCAACTCATTAGCAATCAATACAAATTGGGTTATAGGGGGGAATGGAACCTGAATGAATATTGGACGTTCCAGAACCACAACTGTTGGATTAACAACACAGAGCACTGTTGAGGGTCAGAGATGGGAATCAGATTGGGTTTTGTAATAG
Organism: Geranium rotundifolium; assembly: GCA_963920655.1. Classification (NCBI taxonomy): domain Eukaryota; kingdom Viridiplantae; phylum Streptophyta; class Magnoliopsida; order Geraniales; family Geraniaceae; genus Geranium; species Geranium rotundifolium. The sequence goes on from OY987314.1 coordinate 7,573,228, forward strand.
GATTTTCCCGAGAAAGAGACGGGAAATGGGGGAGAAAGGAAAGGGGGTCAAAAGAGAGAATAAGGAGAGAGGAGACGTGTGATGAAATGATAAAGGGTCCGTTCCGTCGGGTAGTGCTTTGTAATGTTCTCCGGAAAAGGAGGTTTTGTTTTCAACGGAGACAGACAGAGCGAGGGTATGTAATGTAATGTATGGTTGAGTCTTGATTTCTGGGTTCCAGAGACACTTGTATGTGTGTATGTATGTATCGGACCCACCCAACCGTGTGGTCTGGTTCTGGTCTTTGTTTTCAGCCGAATGGGTCGCTGTCAAAAAGGCGGGCCCTTTTCGATGGCTCGGTCTCCTCTGCCTCCGGCACGCACATTAACCTCTCTCGCTAAGCTATTTATGAGCCGGCAGACCCGACCCGACCTATTATTTTTGGAAGTTTATTGCTATATAACAAAAAAATGCGCTCACGCATTCTTTTCCTTAAATATATTAGAGGTTTCAATTTAATATTTTTAATTCTAAAAAGTCATGCTTTTTGTTACCATGTTTACCAAGAAGGGAGGAGTGTCCATTTCAACCAAAAATTAAACTGAAACAAATTTGAAAAATTGAAAATCATAGATTATGGTAAGGTTATGGTTTATTTTTAAGTGAATCAATCAATTTTGATTCGAATATGATTCATATTATTAAAAATCACTGGTTAACCGGATAAACATAATCGAAACTTCATTTGCCACATGTCGCATCCACAATTATCCACACATCATTTTTCATTCACACATAAAATATCGTTTCAATATCAGAAAAAAAAAAAACTCAACACATCCACATACTTATTTCAATTTCACACCCAAATCCCTGATATATCTCACACTAGGAATCATACAAATTCACAACTAGAAAAGAGCTTCTTTCCTCTTTCTGGAATCATTTTCGCACCGTCTTATTATCATTATATAAAGGTTCTCCAAATTGATTCAATGAATCTCATCACAATACACAACCTTTGTCTATATCTCATTCCGTCAATAAAACTGTTTCCATCCCCTTAATCAATATGGATTCGACGAATAAAGAGATTTCGACTTCATAATCTTCCTCGGTATGCTTGAGTTCGTGTTTACGGTCTCAGATGGAACGAGAAAAAAATAAAGTAGAATATGGATGGTAAGGTAAACTACGAACGAGAAAAAAATTTAAATATAAAATCAGCCTAAATGTTAGACCTATAAAATATGGATGGTTTGGTTTCAACCAAAAATCGACCCACTTTCTAGTCGGTTAAAAACGGGCCACTTAATTACATTTGATTTTGGTTACAGTTTTAGAAATTTTAAAATCAACATTCTCGATTTGGTTCGAATTTGGACCTTTTTATTCGGTTAACCGACCACGGACAACCCTAGGTATAATTGATCGTTTTAAATTGATTGAGTAGAGACAGTATATCATGATAATCATAACATGCACTAAATATGCTAATCTGTAAAGTATTTTTGTAAGTCAATGATCTTTCATTTCGTTTCAATTTGGCAATTTAGGTAACTTTTCATTGCTTTTATTTTAGAGATAATGTCACTTGATTACTCCTAAAGTTGACGTTTTTCACCTGGGTACCCTAAAATTTTTTTTTGCATTGTGAGTACCTTAAATTTGCAAAATTGTCACCATTAGTACCCAAAGCCATTTTCGTTCATTTTTTTCAAAAATATGTTAACTTTTGAGGTGAAAAGACTAAAATACCCCAATAAGTGTTTAAAAATTTTAAAACGGAGAAATAAAATGGACGAAAATAAAGTCAGTTAACGTTTGGTTTTTAATTTTCGAACTCGTGTCAGTCTATCATCTCACTCTCATTCCTACATTTTTGTCTCTAATATAGTCATGCACGTCTCACTCCTTCGTCTATCTCTTGTTCATATTACAGAAATCAACAAAATGAAGCTTGTTATTCTATTTTAGTATGTCATAATCCTCTCTCCTCTTTTAAGATAGAGATGATGGGAAATATTACTTCAAGTCACATAGCTAGTGATCAATTTCAAGAATTTTCAGCAATTGAGTGTGTGATGCGTATTCATTTTTACATGTTTTTCGAGATTTTTTTATGCGCTTTAGCTTATCTGACATTAAGTTGCTTATATTTGTACATGTTTATGTTTTACGGGTGTTTAAAATGCTTGTCTCGTAGGTTGGAGGATTCTTGGATATTTTCAACGATTTCAAAGTAAGAGTAGAAGCTGTTTGTTGGACCTCGTGTGGTAGCTGAGGAGATGCCTATGCTAGACCCCGTATAGTGCCTATGGAGTCGTCTCCGGTGATCCTCGTGTGCTGCCAACACTTGGGTTCATGTTCTATTATATGGGTTATTTGAAGAATCCTCTCTGGAGGACCCTATGGGCTACCACACGAGGTTGTGTACTACCTAATGTGGTTTGCGCTCATCACAATTTTAGAATTTTGTGATACCACACGGGGTTATATGCTTTACTACACTGGCCTATGTGCGGCAGATTTTTAGTTTTTATTTATTTAAACTTATTCGCCTAATATATTGGAGACATTCTTATAATTTAACTTTTGACTATTCTAGTGGGAGAGCCAAAAGTGAGAGGAGAGAGCAAGAGAGGAACAAGAATCCAAGGGATTATCATTGTAATACTTAAGATCAATGGAGATTGAATGATTTTCATCAAAAGTAGTGTTTTCTTCTCCTATTTCTCTTGTTTTTTTGATTAATTTTTATGTTTATCGTTATGAATTCGTTTTTCGTAATAGTAACTAAGTTCATTGATTTGGGGCATGGGTTGAATAGGGCGGTATAATGGTAGATTGATGTATTTTACATCATAGGACCCATAGTAGGGAGTTTTCAACCGATTGGACCTTAATGTTTTACCTTCTTAAATGCCTGATAATTGATCTAGTTTAAAAATTGAGTTGGGATTCGGGCTTAAACTCTAGCGAGGGAAAGTAGGGTTAATACAAATGCAATATCTATATGTTACAAGAACTGACAGCAGAATAATATGATATTATTGCTTTATAATGTATTAAATCTAAGCTAGGTATAGTTAGGTTATCTAATTAAATTAGTCTCTTTATCGGCGGGGAGGAGATTTTGGGTAGTTTAGGAATTTTTGTTGCCTCCATATGGTATAAAACACCATCTTATACATGACTATCCATCTTTTCATCAAGTAATTACTCTAGGTTCTCATTGCCTTGCATCTCTTCTCTTATTTAGAACTTATTGAATTTTACTATTTTTCTCATTCACGTGACAACATAATCTTTTCATATTTGAATTTGCTTAGATTAGTTGACAAACAAAATTGTTAGTGTTCCTTGGATTTGATATTCTTGAGTTTAAATACTGATAGAAATAATGAGAGATATATTATTGATGTGTGTATTGTGAATTATAAGAGGCCTCTATTTATAGAGGCAATAGGATTAGAATAGGAAACCCTAATATATGTGAGAAATGAAACATAAATATAGGAAACCTAATATAATCTAACAGCCCCCTCAAACTCAATGCAGTGAAACAAGAATTGAGTTTGAAGCTTGATGGTATAGAGTTGTGGCGAGATAGTAGCTGCCCAATGATTGCCATATGCCAGATGCTCTCCTATCACGTGCGGTGTCCGAATTACGAGGATGTACACGCGTCGGTCTCTGAATTATGGGATAACTTTCCGAATTACGGGGATGTACACGTGTCGGTTTCCAGATTACGGGATAACTTTCTGAATTATGGGGATGTACATGTGTCGGTTTCCAGATTACGGGATAATTTTCCGAATTACGGGGATGTACACGTGTCGGTTTCCGGATTATGGGATAACTTTCCGAATTACGGGGATGTACACGTGTCGGTTTCCAGATTACGGGATAACTTTCCGGATTACGGGGATGTACACGTGTCGTTTTCTGGATTACGGGATAACTTTCCGAATTACGGGGATGTACACGTGTCGGTTTCCGGATTACGAGATAGCTTTTCTGATTTACGGGATTTTTGATTAATGAGTTGATAGGATTGCTTCGTGAGAGTAGATCAGGAGCAACATAGGGCTTGCGGTGGCGATGGCTCATGAGGCGAATGACAGTTGCTTGAGAATTGATCGCGACCACGATGGTGGATACGATAATTGATCCTAGTTCACGATTGTATCGATTGATTGGTTGATTGATACGGGATGTGGGATGGTGGCTTTTAAGGAGGTTGTTTTGTGAGTAAGTTGTGGAGGACACGTTGAGTTTGGTCGGTGGTGTGAAGATGATGGTGATTGGTCAATGTTGGTGTGTTTGTTTGATGAGGGGTTGGTGGCTATTGTTGCCAAGAATTGAATTCGAGAATTGATAATGATGATGATGGTGGCTAAGAGTTGGCACGTGAGAGTGGGTTTGATTGGTCAAGATGGATTAGGTTATGTGATTGATTATGAGATTGGTTATTTGCGGAAGCAAGAGGTTAGAGATTGAGATTGAATTGCCTCGCCCACCCGTCAGAATCATGAATCATTGATGAGTGGGCAAAGCAATAAATTCATAAAAATCTAACCAATGATTGGTGATGGCTCTGATACCATGATAGAAATAAGAGAAAGATTTATTATTGATGTGTGTATTGTGAATTGCAAGAGGCCTCTATTTATAGAGGCAATAGGAATAGAATATGAAACCCTAATATATGTGAGAAAGGAAATATAAACATAGAAAACTAAATATAAGAAATCTAATATAATCTAACAAATACATTTGCCTTGTATTACTTGAGAGTAGTACACTTTCGGCGAGGCAAGAGTCACAGTATTATTATCATTGATTTTTTTCCTTGTCGAGTTTTTAGGGTTGTTGTTGGGAAACATTGTTTATAGTGGCACTAGTTAATTTATTTTTCATTGAGACTCAATTTTGTATTCTTATTTATGCAATATGATCTCGATCAGAACTTGAAGCGAATTTAAGAAAAAAGAGGAAGAGAAGCAGTTCAAGCAAGTAGGATTGAGGATGAACAAGTTAGTCTGAGAAGGGGGAGCCCTGATCGCTAATGGATTATGGAGCCCCTGCTCCGGGATATTGAGACCGCCAGTGGCTGCAAAGAATTTTGAAATTAAATCGGCGACGATCAATATGGTTAAGAACCCATCATTTAATGGTTTGTTCAAGAGGAGCCGAGACAACATACTAAAGATTTCTTAGATTTGTGCACCATGTTCAAGCCGAACAAGATTTCAGAAGATGCAGTCAGACTCGGGTTGTTGTCTTTTTCTCTAAAGAGGGGAGGAAGGTCTTGGCTTTAGAATTTATTAGTAAGCTCGATAACAAATTGGAAGATATGCAAGTCGAAGTTTCTGCGTAAGTTCTACCAGCGTTGAAGACAATAGTTATGAGATTAGACATCTCTAACTTCATGCATAATGAGATGGAAACAACAAGCGAGGCGTGAGACAAATTTAAAGAGCTGGTGAGGAATTTCCCACATCATAGCGTTTCTCTCTAGATGTAGTTGTAACACTTCTTTTCATTATTATATAACCAAGGTCGACCTAGGATGCAACTAGAAGAGGTTCTTTCTCCAATAAATCATCTGAGGAGTGCTTCGAGTTGTTGGAAGAGAGCGCATCAAACAATGTCATGTTGCACGACGAGAGAGAAACAAAGAAGAAAATCGTTCAATTAACTGTTGTTGATACTTCCATCTTTGATAAACTAGGTAGAGACGTTGAACAAGGAGACGGGGGTGTGATTACATCATCCAGCTCAAGAGTTTGAAGATCCATGTAACGGAGAAATTGTGTGTGGCCTCGAGGTTCAAATCGGAGCACCAGAGTTAGAGAGTGTGAATTATGTCTCCAATTATGTGAAATCGCCTGATTTTAGGTTTAGCTATTTAAGATTTTCCCAAATAAAAATAACAAAAATTCTCTAACTCAGGTGAATGTCATTGTTACCAAATGATTCTACCCCAAATTCAGGAGGCATAGAATGTGTAAAACTAGGTCGTATATATTGGGTTAGACTACACAACTAAAAACTCAAGATTATTAGTTGAGTTTGACTCTTCCCTTTATATACATAGTGTTCATTTTATATTCTTTTCATGTGAAACTTTATATTCTTAACTCTCCTTTACGTGTATTCAACACGTGGGTCATAGTATGACGTGTCTTTTTGCACGCGGGCTTATTCCCCCACTTACGTGGACAACAATATCAGGCTCACAGATGAGCGGGGCCACGAGGAGGTGAGGCCCGCAAGCACAGTCCTAAATCAACATGCTCTAATACCATGTAAAATTGGGTTGTACACACCGGGTTAGACTCTAGTTTTTAGTTGTGGAGCCCAACCCGATATATACGACCCAGTTTTACATTGTATTAGAGGGGGTCGATTTGACCGTGTGTGGGCTGCCTGTGCCAACGCCCCCTGTGGACTCCGACACATTTACAGAAGTCCAATCATGCTATAGCCCACGTGTAAACAAGTCTACACGTAAGAGAGTGTTGAAATATAAAAAACTCATGCGTACACAAACGTGAAATAAAAATAAGCCCCACGGTGCATAACCATGACAAGGAAAAGTTAAAAAATCTCAAATGAAAAGAATTCCATATTACTGCTCTTTTTAAGACAATATTAAAGCTCTTAAAATAATATGAAAATAAAATGCATGTGTAAGTGTAAGATTATTTTGGGGTCATGATCACATAAACCTATTTTGAGGAACGGTCAAGCTGAAAGGTAGAAAGGAAATTGAATGCGGAAAGGGAAAATTGAATGCAAATCAATTGGGCAAATAAAAGCGCAGTTTTTGAAGGTACAAAAGACTGAGTCTCAGTCACAGTCCCACATGAAATGGTCCCAAAAGGGAACATACATAGATCTCATCTGGGAAGCATTAAATTAAGTAGAATAGAGATGCTTGCTTTTGGGGAAGAAGCTAAGCTACCCTCAACTCAACCACATGTCTGTACCATAGGGCTACACTATCCCCAAAGTAGAGGAAGACCAACTTGAAAATAGGGTCAAAACATCCTCAAAAGAATTGACTTGTTTCACCTTATCTGCTTGTCAATTTCCATCACAAGACAAACTCGTCGTGTACACAAATGCCGTCTTGCCCACCTCCAGTCACATTTTATTTCTTTATTAATATTTGCTAGAATTAATTACAAAGAAAGAACAACTTGATCCAATAGTCCACGTTTTGACAAACATATATTAATATTCTGTAATTCCAACAACTGGCATTATTGACCCAAATACAAATCCCAAATGGATTGGGTGTCCATTAAAAAGAATCAAATTACAAACCCAATGGGATTGGGAGGGTTTCAAACATATTTTTTACTTCTAAAATCGCAACTTGATAAAGCAATGCACATATTTTGTCCCACATTTTGTCCCAATAACAGGGAGAAACACTAGAAATCTTAGCACATAGAAACTAGAGATAGGAGACTACAAGGATTCACCAGACAGGACCTGAGTTCTAAAACAAAGAATATATAGAGAAACAACAGTTACAGCGAGAAAACCAATGTTAAGACTGCATCGCCATCATTGAAACAGAATCAGGTTCGTGTCCATGAACCCTCAGGCGGTAGATGCAAGTATGAGAAGGGCTTCCATAGTTGGAGGTGAAATCAAACCTGACGGTGTCAATAAGAGCAGATCCTGCAGATTCCAGCACATTGACAGTTTGGGCGTTGCTCTTTTCAAGGTCATAAGTGAACTCTGCTAACAAGAACGTATTTCTATTCTCATCTGCTTCAGTATCTACGCCTTGCAGCCAACCAGAGATTCGGGAGTCCTTGGGGGCACTTGACCTATCGTATGCAACACTCTGTACAATACAATGAGTACAAGATCAGCCAAACCACATAAGCGTGATTGAATAGCAAAGACAGCAATATACAAGTACATTAACTATGTAATCAAGCAACCCACATAAAATAATAGAACATGATTGAATAGCAAAGACAGCAATACACGATTACATGAACTATAAAAAGTCAATCAACCCACATAAAATAACAGGGATTGCAGCATAACTGAAGATGGAATAGCAAACACACCGACAAAAGATACTGCCTCACATACAACCAGAGAATTCAAGCAAATAACACAGTATCCTCAATTCCTAGTATATAAGCTAATCATAACCATACTAAAGCTAGTATCAATGTGCCGATACCCCACACACATCCCACTAAAAGACACCAATCCACACACGCACCCAGTTACTGCCACATACAGTTCTCCAAAGGCCCAAACCAGTGTCAGAGCAGGCAATAATCTCATACTATTCTGACTGAAGGCATTTCAAACTAACCTAGAGTCACTTGGCCAGATAGTATCCGTGATAACTAGAAATCTGAAAATCTATAAACATCCACGACTATAGGCCCACACAATAAATCGACTTGGATGATTGTGAATTCTATGCATACTGTTTATAAAGGAACCAACCTACATGTACATGCATGCAACATAAAAATTAAGAAGCGTCCATTCACATGATGCAGTAATTCTGTTCCTTCCAATAGAGTCCTAAATCTTATTCTTAAATTTAGCAACCACTTTCATCTATAAAAAGTGAGACCCGAAATTCTCAGGCAATAATCAAGTAAGTAGTTCTTATAAATGTGAGACCAACATATTTAGTCCTCATTAAATATAACCAAACTTTCACATTACAGAGAGAAGTTTTCATACGAAATTATTTTTGCTGTTAATATTATAAAGTCTCCGAGTCCAAATTTTCAAAACTTCCACAATAAGAATTTTCATCTTAACTAAACTACTCTTGATAAAGGAAACAGATTTTTTAACAATATAAACAAAAATATTATAATATCCAAGTTCTCAAAAATTTCTTAGTAATCTCCCACACAAAAGTTTACCCTACAAGATTTCCCAGACTATCGAAACCACATTCAATTATAAACTAAATTCATGCTCAAAAACCAGTTCTAAAAGCTCAAAACTAACACCAGATAACTTGGGTAAAAAACACGTGTGGTTAATCTCTTGACCTTTTAGTATGGGAAGCTCAAACCCACACATGTAGCCCGGTATTAAATAATTTAACATGATAGATTTGGCATTACGGGCATATGACCCATTTGGTGCCTCTAATTGTGATCTTCAGTCCACATGTGGAAGAGTGGTCTGTTGTGGTCCACTTGTAGGCCATGTCTATATGCAAGGGGAAGCGATGAACTAAAAAGGCCCATTGTCCAAACATCAAATCCACCATCAAAAAGAGAAGTGAGGCTTGCACATGAGCATATATCAAACCCAACTGATAGGCTGACCATTTAGTTAAGGAATGTTAAGCACACATGTAGCCCAAAATTGAATAATTTAATGATGTATACAACAATTACCTCCATTACCTACAATTATTGAACCTGAAACCTATACAGTAGTAATTTGCATTGCATCTAACTAAGTTAATGAAAGTTTAAAAATTATTAATTATGCCGTAGACACTCTACCCTAACATATCTCAGATTAAACATACATCATGTTATGTCTAAATCGACTCTACAAACTTCAGCCCCCAATTTTGGACACACAAATAATTGATATACTCTACCCCAAACATATCTCACATTAAACATACATAATGTTACATTCAAATCAACTCTACAAACTTCAGCCCCCAATTTTAGACACACAAAAATACTTCTTATTACATAAAGGTTTCTTCCACACAAGATGTTTCCCATCTAAACACGCTGCTCAGACTAGAGATGCAAAAATCTGAAACTATCACTAGTTGTGTTGATGTAAATATTCAAAAGCAGACCCATACGGCATGATAGATAGACCAACTAGTTGTGCTGCTTGCTTTCTGGACACAGAACAACCGGCCCTTACTGTGAAAGTGTATCTAATGCCTGCCTAAAAGGTTAAAACCAACTATGCATGGATTCATCATCTATTACATTTCTAAGCAGAACCTAATTTTTACAGGCCACATATTTTATCAATAAAGGCTGTTAATACTATAGCTGTAATACGTCATCATTTGCAAATATCTATAATGCTAAGACTGCATGGGTATTTTGAAATTCAAACAGAACACCATAAGGAACTAGTAAGACATGTACATTGACTACACATATAATCCACAGGGCAATGAGTAAACATTCCAATCATGGTAAGGAAAACAAAAAATAAGGTAAAAGAGACATCACCTTAGCAACGTGTTCCAAAGTAATAGCCTCTGGAATAATTGCTGTCCGCAGCCTAATTTGAACAAATCCGCTGCTCCCTTTCAATGCAAAGCACTGACCTGGCTCCCCAAAACTTGGTTGCAACACCTTCACAGCATTACCATGGACACCATTACGATTATTCATTGAAAACCAACTGCCTCCTTTCCCGGCTAAAAAGGGTTCAGAGTGTTTAACAACAGCAGCCCCACTCGAACCCAGTGCATAGTCCACTCTCCCAAGCCCATCAGCAGCATGCTTCTCAATCTCCTTCTGGATCACATCCCTGGCATAAGCTCTTAAATCATCCAAACTCACATCACTTTCTTCACTCTCGCTGCTCTTCACCTTCTTCACAAGCTCCTCGTATACCCTCTCAAACTCTTCCCTGGTCATCAAATCCGACGCACTCAGTTTCCCCAAGGACTTCTCCAATCCCTCAGTCCTCGCCTCCAAACTCTTCAACCCACTCTCCAAAACGACCGCTCGGTCCTCAATCTGCTCCCTCACTTCTTTCCTTAACCATCCAACCTCTTTCTCAATCTTGCGGTCCACCACATCAACCTGCACCTGCATCATCGTGGCCGTCGTCTTCACAAGAGCCTCCACCTCCGCTATCCGACCCTCGAACTCAGAAACCCCCAGAGGAGACCCAGACTTCAGAGCCAGCTTCCGAATCAACTGAACCAGCCCAAGAACCACCAGCAAGAGCACAAAGTTCTTGGTGAAAACGCTGAGCACGGTGAGCCACCGGGGCTTTTCGGGCTTTGAAGCGGGCCTCCGGGAGCGCCGCGGGGACACGGTGGAGCTGCCCTTCTTGACTTGCATCAGATCCCTAGAAGAGGTCTCGAGAACCGCCTCTCCTCTAATGGAATTGTGGCTCACATCCTTGTCCGTGCCAATGGAGGTCACTTTACCGTCTCCAACCAACAATTCCATGTTGCTCGACTTCTTCTCAACCACAGGCCTCCTCCGCACTGCGGCGGCGGGGTTCGCCGTGATCGAAACGGTCGAAGCCGACATCAGATACAGAAACCCTAGAAACGAAGAAATTGAAACCCAATTGTAGGGGTCGAAGAGATCGGGAATTCACAAGTCCAAGGGGACAGATTGATTGGATTTGGGGAGATGGTGGAGCGTGGACTGGACGATAAAGCGACACGACGTTTCGAGCGCCTCTGCGTTTTGAATCTGCAATTGCTTTATCGCTACCGGAGCAAAATGCATTTCATAGCCTATTTCTACTACGGGTTTCAATAAAAGACCCAATCATATTAGCCTATTTCTCGCATATGATCAAAAAAAGAGTTCTTTAATAATAACTAGGCGAGCTCAATTTATTTAAGAATTGTTTGCAATTACAAATCGAGCTAAAACGTCTGTGTATCAACTAGGGGATGGGCACTTTTTACCCAAAACCAAAAACGAACCGAGATTCAAACCGAAACCGAACCGAAGAACCGAGAACTGTGGGTATCGGATCGGATTAGGATCTCAAAATTGAGAATCGAATCAATTCGGTTCGATTCCGGTTCTAAGAGTGTAGAACCGCTAATTAACCGTTTCGGAACCGAACCGATTTTGGGGGTTTCAATTAGTATTTTTTGTATTACAACTTTATGTTTTAGCCTAAAAAGAGTTTAAATATATATAATTTTCACCATAAATTGAACAATGTTTTAATGTCACATTAATTGGATCTAATTAAGCAAAACTATACAACTATATTAGAGAACCGGACCCTTAATTTCACAATTAATCATTCAATTGGGTAGAACCGAGAACCGCACCGTAAAACCAGGCCCAGAACCGAACCGAAACCAACTTATCGGGTCTGGATTTGGGTCTCCAAAATGAAGAACCGATTGATTGGGTCCGGTCCGGTTCGGTCCGGTTCCGGAACTGTGCCCAGCCCTAGTATCAACACTACTAAACTTGAGATCAGGACCCAAAAAGGCATTAATAACTAGATAATGTGCTCCCGTATTACCTAATCTATGAATAGAATAAAGGGGTAATTTCAAATGACTACAACCTACAATTTTTCGTGTCAGGGTGAATACCAAAAAATGTATTTTTCTCACCGTTACTCATTCAGTCTATTTTCGTTAGTTTTTAACATGTGAAAAGATTAAAATACCCTTCAGAGATAAATAATTGTTTTTAAATTGAATGAAAAGACTAACATACCCTTCACTATTCATTTAATTTTCAAAAAAATACCCTTCATCCTCTTTTCTCTCTCTCTCTCTCTCTCTCCCTCCCTCCCCGACTCTTCCATCTCTTTCATCACCACCACCTCCATCTCCTCCACCACCATTCCCTCCCTGCCCCTTCCACCACCATCTCTTCCCCATCCGTCGCCACCTCCTCCACCACCACCGCCACCACCTCCATCTCCTCCACCTCCTTCATCACCACCACCACCTCCATCTCTTCCACCACCATCCCATCTCCGCCCCCTTCCACCACCACCACCATCTCCTCCCTTCCGTCGTCACCTCCTCCATCTCCTCCACCACCACCACCACCTTCATCTCCTCCATCTCCACCGCCACCACCTCCATCTTCCCCACCACCATCCCCTCCCCGCCCCTCCTCCACCACCACCACCACCGTCGGAGCCTCGCCGGAGGTGGCAACGAACGGGGAGGGGATGGTGGTGGTGGTGGAGGAGATGGAGGAGGTGACGACGGAGGAAGAAAAGATGGTGGTGGTGGAGGGGAGGGGATGGTGGTGGTGGTGGTGGAGAAGATGGAGGTGATGGCGACGGAGGGGAAAGAGATAGTGGTGGTGGTGGAAGGGGCGGGGAGGGAATGGTGGTGGAGGAGATGGAGGTGGTGGTGGAGGAGGGGGATATATATATATATATATATATATATATATATATATATATATATTGTTTTGAAAATTAAATGAATAGTGAAGGGTATTTTAGTCTTTTCACATGTTAAAAATGTTAAAAACTAACGAAAAATGGACAGAATGAGTAACAGTGAGAAAAATGAAATTCTTGGGTATTCACCCTGACACGAAAAATTCTAGATGTAATCATGTGGTAATGTAACATATCCAAGTATAGTCATCTGGAATAATCTCTAAAATAAAATTTTACATTGAAAAAAAGAAAGATAAACCTCTTGTGAATCTGTCTCGCCAATCATGACGTCAGTTACATGTGAATCTAATTTCTTTTAATACCAAAAGTGTTCTCAATTTTAATAATAAAACACAAGGTTAAACCTTATTGAAATGATGTCATCTTTCTCGCATAAATTTCGAATTCATTTTGGGCTAGACCGGTGAAGCACTAACATCATATGGGTCATTGAGCAAGAAATTTAGTACTTGTTGTCATTGTCATTAGATTCACACGTATAGAGAATTGTGATATGCTCATGAATGTGCAAAGAATGAGCTTATCAGTTGCGACATAAGGGAGGTCGGGGGACTCGTTAGCGTATTCACAGAGAAGTAGAGGAGACATGAAGACAAAAATCTCAAGCAACGATAGTATTTTATGAAATGCATCAATCAACATGGATGATGGTGGAGACAAGCTTAATGAAGCTGTCGTAATGAAAATGGAGGACGAGTGAGAGGACTTTGTTAATATCGTCGATAATAACGTTTGGTGGAGAAAGATGATGAGTTTCTCTATCTTCAATTTTATATTTAAAAGTTTTGTGCCAATTTTTCTGTTTTAATTGTTTTTAACATGAATCCAATTATATAATAAAATTCAATTCGTTGAAACTTGTTTTTAGATTGAATAAATAAAATAACATAACATTTGGTTCTTAATAGCATTAATATAATGATATACATCAGTGAACTTTCTCTATTTATATTATTATAATTTAATTTAACTCTCCATCAGTGTTATAGATATCAGATCGTGGAGATATATCGGTCAAATAACAAAATTGGAGAATTAACAAACTTAGAGAGATAGCGGAAGAATGCGTTTTGTAATAAATAAATATAATTATTTATTATTTATTAAAGAAAAAAATGAATAATATTTAGTTTATAATTTATATGGAAAAATGAATGATATTTATAATTTATAACATAAAAGTCAAACTGGATTAAATGTGTTGGAACGAACCCGGTCGAATTAGACCAAAATTAATTAAGTTGGATAGGAATTAATTGGTTTAAATTGAAATTAATTGATTTAATTGAATTAGACCGGAATTAATTGATTTAAACTGGAATTAATTTGAAATTATCCGGTTTGACCAGTGTTGATTAGTATTTAGACCGATTTTTGTCATATCGTCTCGAATATATAAAAAATTCCGCGATATCAGCCATATCTACCGATAACCTTAACACTGCTCTCCATAAACACAAAAAAAGCAGTTCATTAAAGTATCATTATAATTTGGCCGTTAAAATCATCAAACTTATTAATTCTAACACAATTGACCTCAATATAGCTGACCATTACTACTCACTCATTTCTTTAGACTAAATATTCTTCACAAATTCACACGTTGATAAAATTAGAAAAATCTTTGAATTCAAACAAAATAAACTCATTGGCGTGTATTTCACCCTTTCTTGACTCTTGTTCATTAGCTAGATCGTGGAGTAATATAATAACTACGATTTGGGTGTCGAGAGAGGGATTATTTTTGGAGCTTTAATAGTGAGGAGATTCCAGATTTTACGGTGATGATCTTCTTGTTCCAGTTGTTGTCGGCTGCAAGCTCATTCACCACCTCAATCTGATCTGGAAATTGTCCCAACCGTACTGTGGCGACGATTCAGAAGGGTATTGATTCAGTGCTTTTGATTGGAGGCATCGAGACCACGATTTTGCTAACGTTCAGTGCATTCTCAGTGATTATTGGTTATAGAGAGAAATGAGGGTGAAATGGTCATTGCATACCCAAATTTTCAATCTTTTTATTTGAATAAATAGTGTACCCTTGAAGTATAAGTTAAATGTTCATTTCATATTCATCAAAAAATTATATCGTTTGGAAATTACAGTTAGAGCATTTTGGACTTTTTACATACCAATAATGTTAGATTTACCAAAAGTTATCTTAAATGTAACAAAAAAAATAATCAAGATATAGCTAAATGATAATCATGTCATGTATTTATCTCTAAACTATTCATTCAACTAATTGGTTTGAACCATTTTAAAATTTTTAATTAAAATATACAAATTTTAGAATTTTCTGTTCTATCTTATTTTTCTTTGCATAAATAAGAAACCAAAAATAGAAAAAGGTTGGAATCAATGTATGTGCCCGTTTGAGATTCGGCAACACCTATAATTTTCAATTATGAAAAAGATGAATAATTTACTATTTATGAGAGAGAAGATGATACAAGGGTAATTTGTTTGACTAAAGTTCTTAGGCATGCAATCCATTCATTCAATATTCTCCAAATATCTCAAACATCAACCAACCAACAAAAATAATTAACTACACAACGTTACAATTCTCAAGTACCTATCACAATTAATTGAATAGAACTTGAATGTGAGCATTAGAGGATCTCAAACATCCGGGGAAATAAAAGGCAATTATCTAATCACATGAAATTTTTTTTAGTGAATTTAAACTATCATAGGGGTGTGTTGAATGCGACTCTTATTCAAAATATACTCTACGACGCAATTAAAGGCCCAATTACCTATCCAAGTCTAAAATGATCAGGCTTAACTCAAATTCGGGGTAATTAGACTTAGTAGTCTCACACTCAACTTACCTTCGGCGTTGGTACCCTATAGTAATTGCTCTCATATCCGACTTTTACTATGTGAAATGTGTAAATGCAAGTTGTAACCACTCTAATCCACCTAGATCAATTGCCTATGATCTCTCTTCCTAGATAAGATCATAACCAAAGCCAGATGGGAGGTTGCACGTCAGGTCACTTGAATGTGATCACCAATCCGACCCCACTAACACTAATCATGCGGTTAAACCCTAGCCCAATCAATTTCCCATGATTTAAGCCCTCAATTGCAAACTTAACTACAAATCATCATGGATTCGATAAGCAAATAAAAATCAACCATCAAGTTTAACGAATTCTTCATTCAATATGAAAATCAAATAATAGAGAAAGATTATGGATAGATAATTACTACAAGTGGTAGAATTAAGAAATCCAAGCTCCTTGTCTCCTTAAACATCTCTCCTCTCACCTCCCTAATCCTCTTTAATTCTCGATCTAATCCGAGCTTACTAGAATATAAACACAAGTAGATATTTTTACCATTCACAAGTGGGGTAAAATTGTATAAATTGAGATTTGTTGCGAAGAGGCGGGTTAAACTAACAAGGGGCAGAGTCGTCACTTTGGTTGGAAGTAGCCAGTTTCGCGTGAGGGAAATTGAGTTGGCAAACATGTGGGGCAATGTGACAGGGCGTGGCCCATCAATTTGGAATGGTCCGCAAGTTTTCTCATATCCGACTCTCTGTCCTATCTCATGTGTCTTGTCCTAAATCTGGAGGGGTACAATACCCCGCCTATTTGGGCCGCTATTTTCCTCTAGTTGGTGCCATTGGTGGAGCATGTGTCATCTGAGCCCACAACATTGTCCTACATTTGGTGGATCATGCCTGACAACATTAGTTCACCTCTTTGACCTTTTTGTCCTTTCATTTCGTTTCCCATTTTTGTTTCAAAAGTGTCCATTTGTCCTGTAGTTTTTTTCAACACCTTTGTGAAGATCAAATGGTATAGAATATCCCAAAAACTACATAAAAATAGGATGAAATCTAGATTAATTGCAGAGATTTGAATCGAGAGAAAGAAAAAGAATTCTCTCACATCACTGCTCACATTGAGCGGTCCAAGCCCAATTGAAGATCAATTGGTGGAGTGAAGAAACATTAAGGTTATTGATAATCCAAAATGAATAAAAGTTTATTGATGTGGGACTCTTTTCTACCGAGAGGATGCTAAAAACAAAAGTGGCTTTTTCTCTAGTGTCAATTTCCTTCAATTGAAAATTTTGAGACGTTCATGAAATGTTTCTCGCTTTCATCCACATACAAAGCGCGTACCAACCCTACACCAACTCACTTTCTCTATGCTCGCATTCAATGTAAGTCATTTGCTTTGTCTTCTCCGCCATTTTGTCTTTGAAAACCCTAGCCATTAATGAGCACCTCCTCTTGGACTAGAATTCATGTCTCGTGACAAGCCAAGACAAAGACGGCCGAACGTCCGAAGCAGACTAGACGAAGACGATTGGAGTTGACAAGATGAAGACACTAAAGACGAAGGTAGCGATTGCGAGACTTGACTCAAATTGATTTAGGGCTAAATAAGAAGACTGTCTCTGGTTGATGTTTGTGACACAAGAGGAGAGGAAGAAAAGCACCGTTTCTACGAGGTGAGAGGAGAAACACACCGTTTCACATGTCAGTTTTGGCAGCGTACACTCGTTATGCTTGGATATTTTTGGTCCGGTGATCAACACTTATCTACGGACAGGATGACACCATGTGCATTATATGGATCGATACAAATTAATCAATTAATTGATCGATTCGAGAAAACAAAAATGATATCCAAATCGCTACATCTGTGGGTTCTTCCTGAACTGAACCGCAACCAACTAAATTGGCCTGTTTAGTCGGCTCCAGCGGTTACAAATGAACAGTCTTTGCCTATGGGACACTATCTACTCTCATAATTTTTCTTATATGTATTCGTGCTCATCCTATTTTCTCTTTTCCCGAAACAAAACCTTACGTGGATAAGCTGATTGATGACGTAGAAAGTGGGTCATCGCTGTGCACATTGGATCATAACTAGGGATGTAAACGAGTCGATATTTTAACAAGCCATTAGAGTGCACTTCGTTAAATCTTCGGTTCAGACTCATTATAATCGAGCTCAAGTTGGATTCCAGCTCAAAATTGAATTTGTTTAATAAATGAGCGAGCATGAGCTTGTAATTTTAAGCCTCAAAAGGCTTACGAGCCGACTCGTTCAATATTAATTAATTATATATATTTAAAAAAAATTAGTAAATATTTATAATGAAATTAGACGAGTCGAGCCGATCTCGAGCGGGTTTGTTTTGTATTTAATGAATTATATTTATTTTATTTTTAGTGAATATTTGTATGAAAATTAAGCAAAATGAATCGAGCCGAGCTCAAATTTATCTATAGTATTTTCGAGCCAAACTCGAGCTTATTTGCATAAGCTCGATCGATTCGACTTGTTTACATCCTAATGAAAACGAGAAAAAGATTGGCCAATCAAATTTGGTCTTTCTATATTGAATAAAGGGGTAATTACTGGTCAGTACACCCGCTGAAACCTCATTTCAGGATTGGTACCTCAAGTTTGATTTTTTTTTCTCAGTCCCCCAAATTTCATTGTCTTACACTTCAGTTCAATTCTGTTAGATTTAACTGATGTGATTTGTAAAACGTCCAAAATGCCCTCCCTGAATAACTTCAAATAATACATTATTTGATAAATATGAAATTACTATATTTCCCTACATTGAATAACAAATTAAATATAGTTGAATGACATATTAGTAATTTCAAATGAATAAAACAAAAATTACAAAACTAAAAATTGTGAAAATTCTAAACTGCCCCCTCATCTCCTTATCTTCTCCACACACTCATCCATCTCCTCATCTTTCTCCACACAATGTGTCTCAGATGCCGATGACAGAAGATGAGGAAGACCAACATTGACGGTTGTCGACGACGGAGGCATGGATGTCGACGGCGGAGGCTCGGACGTCGACGGCGGAGGCTCAGACGAATAGAATCGGTGCTCCGTCGCTGCCGATGCCCACCTACTCGCGCTCGCCGGCGATTGTGTCAACGCCCCTGTATCGACGTTCTTTGCGATGCCCAGATCCTGCGGAGAGGAGCTCCACCGGCGCCGCTCCTCTGCCCCTCTTCATGGTTTCGATCCAAGATCGGCGTGTTCGTTTCGATTCGCAGCAGGTTGAGAACTTGATTGGGACCCAGATCTGGCGACCGAACAGCGCCGCCACACACCTCGACGCGTTCAGAGCCCCCACAAAATCAGCCACCACCCCCATTGAAGTAGCTCGACCTCCGGCTGTCGAGCCCTTCTCTCTGCCATCACCTTCTCGACCACTCAAGCTTCGACAATTCAATCCCAATTTGTGATTTTTGTTTTGATTTCCATATTCAATCTCAATTTGCGATTTTTTATTTTGGTTTTGGTGGGTTTGGGAGAGGCCTGAACTCACAGAGTAAAAGGAGAGAGAGGGAAAGAGGAGAGAGGGGGGAAGAGGTTGAAGACGAGGGCAAAAGAGTCATTTTACAATAAAATTTTAATTTAATTATCTGAAAAGACAAAAATACTCTAAGAATATGAGTTAAATTTTGTAGTATAACTAAGGGTAAAATGGTCATTTCACATCTATAGAATAATTAAAATATTTATAAATTATACCACTCAGGGGCATTTTGGGTATTATTTTTTTTTAACAGTTTCTGTCACATAATCAACCTAAGTGTTAACTTTTTAAACATGGGGGACCGAGAATAAATAAATCAAACTTAAGATACTAATTCTTAAATGAAGTTTCGACCGATGTACCGATTTGTAATTACCCTTTACAATAATAAAATATGTTTAATTTCGGATTTTGAGTTGCAGTTTCTCTGTCTCTAACCTGCACTTGGAGCCTTCTTTCTTTCCCTGCAACTATAAATTCACACCTTTTTGATTTCGCTGTTGTTGTTTCGGTAATCAGATTTCAATTTCTGAGGCCAAACCTTTGCTGATCTCTTCTCCAGCTTCAGATCGGAGGCTCTGTTCCGAAAGTGAGTTCTGATTCCCTTCTTTTCGTTCATTTACACTATACACACTCTGTTTTCGTTTTTTCATCTTCTGAGAAACATAATCTCATTTTGGACTCACATTTGGGTTGATTTCGCCGTTCTGTGAAATGGGTTTTCATTTTCATGTCTACTCATTTGTTTGTTCCGAAACGCATCAAACACGGCGCTTTTATTGCATGCAAAGACTCTTAATTTGGTTCTCGGCTTCCTCCCAGATAATGTCCGTGGTTCTCTTGTATCTTTAATTTGTTTTTGAGTTTTGTGTTGGAGTTTGATTGTTGGGCGTTGAATGTACTTATATAGTGTCTATTTTTTTTTCAAATTTCTAGGGGAACGTTAAAACGGAATGAAAGATGGGATTTTTATAAGGGCATTTTCTGGGTTTGGTTGTTGTTTTGAGTTGTGTGGGTTTAGGGTTTCTAAAGCATTTGGTCTGCTTGGTGGTAAAATTCTGCCCTTTGCATGTGGGTGTAAGATATTGAAATAGTCTTGCCATTTCCTACACTTTGTTTTGAGTGATTGCATTCATGGGGATATATAGTTTATATATTTTTTAACAATTTGGATTGTCATGGATTGTGAGGAGTGTTTCGTGGATTTTGTATAATCGGGTTTGGGTATTAGTTTGAGACTACAATGTTGATCATTCTGCTATAGGGACTAACTTTTTTTCCTTCTGTTTAATATAAGGGTGAAAGGAGTGCTTTTATCACCAAAGGATTTTATGATAAAATCTTTTGGTTGGCCTTTTTCAATTAATCATCTATTTGTTCAAGTACTCTCACTCAGTATGTCTAGTTGTGATGTTTGAGAAATAAATAGTAAAGAGAGGTTATATCTCTCCCTGCCATGTCCATATTTAGATACTTATTGGGGGGATTTTGATGAAGGAGATTACATATCTTTCATAAACTGACTAGGCATGCAGTTTATTTTCTCTTTTAGGCTTTAGACTGTTCATGTATCACTGGCTATGTTGATTTATCATTTATGTATGTATGGATTTTTATAGCTCCGGTATGGTTATGCATATCCAGGCTCATTTTATTTTGGAGTATCATGGATTGTTGGTCATCTTTTTCAGGTATCTAGTTTCTGGGTTGGGGTTGCAAGTTGGTTGAGGTGAAGTTTTGGCCCTTCTTCTATGGTCATGATGCCTGTTGTTTTGCGGTGTTCGTTTGTAATCGAGTGATTTGGGCAAAAGTTGGTTAATGGGGGTTCTGATGATGGGATCTCAAGGTGGGGGCAGTAGTAATGGCAAACAATCTTTATTCAAGCCATTGACACAACAAAGTCAATTTATAGTCTCACACTTGATGAGGTTCAGAATCAGATAGGTGACCTGGGGAAACCACTTAACAACATGAACCTTGATGAGCTCCTCAAGACTGTCTGGACAACTGAAGCAAACCACACTGGGGGTACTGAATTTGAGGGCACGGCCTTGGCGGATCAAACTGATCTTCCGCGTCAAGCGAGCTTATCATTAACTGGTGCACTGAGCAAGAAGACAGTTGATGAGGTTTGGAGAGATATTCAACAAACCAAAAATAATGAGGAAAGGAAGTCTCGGGATAGGCAGCCTACTTTGGGGGAGATGACCTTGGAGGATTTCTTGGTTAAAGCAGGCATTGTAACTGAAGCGACTCCAGAGAAAGAAAGTAATGCTGATGTCAGTGGGGTGGATCCAGATATCGCACCTCAGTTCCCTCAACAGAGCCAGTGGATGCAATATACGCAACCACAATATCAACAGCCACAGCAAAGTATGATGGGTGTTTACATGCCTGGCCAGCCTGGGTCTCTGATGGATGTTTCATACCCAGAGGACTGGGTGACAATACTCTCTCCTATAATGGGGGCATTATCGGACACACAAATACTTGGGAGGAAAAGAGTCCCTCCAGAGGGCGTGATTGAAAAAACTGTTGAGAGGAGGCAGAAGAGAATGATAAAGAATCGAGAATCTGCTGTCCGCTCACGAGCAAGGAAGCAGGTTGGTTTTATTGTTTTCTTATCTGTGATCTTCAGTGATGTCCTTTCGGTGGACTCACTTTATTTTTCTTCCGTGTCCTAAATGACTAGGCTTACACAAATGAATTAGAGAACAAAGTTTCACGTCTGGAAGAGGAAAACGAAAGGCTAAGGAAGCAGAAGGTTAGTCTTTCTTCAAGTATATATTGTTTTGATACCTTTTCGGATATTACGTTAAAGTTACCCTGCAGACTGCAAATATCATGTGCTTTGTTTCATAATTAAAAGATTTGATACTGGAAACTAGCTGGTCGCAGAATCTTTTGGTAACCACTTCCCCTGCATTGCTCCACGTCATTCCAACTTCATATACAGTACATTAGAAAGATGTAATAGGATAATTTAATGTTGAGTATTTGTTATATGTTTCCTTAGATTCCAGATCATTGGAGTTTTATCTACTTGCATTGTAATCAAATTGCATTTACACAAGTATATAGACAAAGTACTGATGTCAATTCACGGGGTATAGTTTAACTTTCTATATTCTTAAATCTCATACGAAAACTGAAACTACATTTTGATTTTTTATTTCTGCAGCTCCACTATTGTTTTCATGATATTGTTTTGTGTCTCGCGATACATGGTGTGTAATATAACTTCAAGCTTCATGTATTTAGCTTATTGCTCCAAACCAGTAATCTTTCAGGCTCAATGAATTTTGGTGGTAAAAAGTTATTGTTGGACTCACAATTATTGTCATAAGTATATTTTGGAAACTATATTTTGCATAAAGTCTTTATAACTCATGTTTATCATAGTGACGTATATCATCCGTCATATGGAAATTTCTAAACACATTCAGGCATACTATAGGTTGATGTGGATAAGTTTTCCCTCATAACTTTGTCAACTCCCCTCATATCACATGTAAGAAAAGTCCGATCGTTCTGTAATGTTGAGTGTCAGATTTGTTATTATATCTTGAATACCCTAATTTCCATTGATGTGGAGTCGAGTTTTGTTTTTGTTTTGTTGCGTATTCATTACACTGACCACTTTCTGTGATGAAAGAACACATAATTTTGGTTTTCAAATACTGTGTGAAAATATAAAGTTTTAATTGTGAGGAAAAGCAAAAATAGTCCTTACATTCATCCTCAGAGAAGGTTAAACCTGGTTTTTAGGCAATGATAAAGTTCGATAGAAACAGAATGGGGTTGGGGTTATTATCTAAAGCGGTGTTTCCTCTTTGCCCAGTCTTTAAATTGCCCTAGTGTTGATTCTACTGGCTGCATGCATTGTCACAGGGCACCACGGCTGAGGCGCTATCCACCATCACCATGTATAGCTTTTGCGAGTCATGTTCCACTTAGGTTTTGTTGCAATAATATAGAGGAACGATACTCCCCATTATGCAGCCCACCATGAACCCAAAAACAGTCTAAGTGAACTGACCAAGATTTTTGCCAAGCTAACAAACCCTTATTCTTGCAGTGAGGAAGAATAAGAAAATAGCAGTTTAGTTGTATATTATTGTGATGCAATTCTTTTCTGCTCCATATAACAAGTTTTGAATTCTGACTCTTAGTATTGTTCAGATGAGAAGTATTCTTCTTGTCTGACCACTTGTCCAATTATGTTATGTTTGTTAGCCTTGTATTCAAAATGGACTGATCTTAGAGTAATCATTTGCTTCTTGGATTTGGATAGTTGTGTTATAAACTCTTTTTTCAGTATGCATATGATAACTTGGGCGTTTATTTATTAAATTATAACCTGCAGGAAGTGGAGAGAATGTTGGCCAGCGCACCACCTCCTGAACCAAAGTTTCAACTGCGCAGAACAGCATCGGCCCCATTCTGATGCGTGCAAGTTTTGTAGATATGATCCATTGCTGGTTGTTTAGTTTTCTGTCATGAGGTTGGTCCGTTGGGTTTATACAAGTTTTCTTGCGCACATCAGCATTGTAATGAATATCGAGTGTCAGCATATATAGTCTTTGCCCTATTTATAAAAATTAATATCATAGAAATGCATGTTCAGGTTTAATAGGAAGTTGTTGTGACACAGACTCGACTCTTGATCTCTGAACACGCTGATAGATGTCTGCATAAATAAATACCATGGGACAAACAAGCAGTGTGATACTTGTTTTTATGGTTTTAAACAAAGCTATAACCTATAACACAAGTCTAGCAGTTCATGGCAATGGTCAACAGAAGAACATAGAATTACGGACATTATCATTGAGCTCGGGGAGTTGTGGCACTTGATAGGTACCAACACAAGTAATCCCATCGCCTCCATGGCTAGACGAATTCTCCGACAAGTCGTCAAACTTGACAAACTGTGATACCTGGGCGGCTGCGTGGTGGGCGTAGCATATCGGGGCCACAATAGAAACTGCATTTGTGCTCCTCTGGTACACATACGACAAGGAATGCACAAGCTCTTGTAAATCGTCCGCTGAAAACCCAATCTCATCGTGCAGGACATGATAATGCGTGGGCCGACTTGTCCCGATCATTCCAGCATGAGGACACATATAGAAGTCATTGTGTCTCGGATGACAAACCTTGTTGTCAACAACAGTCCCTGCAGTGCACACACAAATAGTTTATCATCTCTATGTACAGCAAATGATCGGTCGGTCTAGGGCTGACCTGGCGGAACATTGTCAGGAGAAGAGGCCTGGAAGAACTTTGTATGATGATTCTTCTGTGCAACAATCAGTGTGAATTTAGGCTCCCAGGTTTGGTCGAGAAGTGTACAGGCCTGAGAAACCAAAAATCATTCTAGTTATAGCAGCAACCAGGTATACATCTGGTAAAAAAGAAAAGAGACACAAGTTGAGCACCTTAATGATGCCATCCAATTCCACGTTCAACACCTGGTTAAACTGAGATTCACCAACTCCATCCCTAATCAACCATAATAAGAATCAGAAGCGTCACATCAAAATTCAAAAGAAAGATACACTTCATATCACTAGAAAATACCTGAAAATAATTATCTGGTTAGGCTTCCTCTTACCAGAAGAATGCCCTTGTCGCCGCCGCCATCAGTAGGCTCAAACAGGGAAGCAATCATTTCAGCCTTTGGCGATTGTGTACGAACAACAGCTCTGTATTGAGATATACGTGGCCAATGTCTTGAACTCACCACCTGATTGTTCAAACACATAATAATATTACTAGTGGTTTTCAGAAGAAAATGTAAGACATGAGTTTCACAGAAACTGAAATGGTTGTTTACTGCAGCAAAAGAGGGAGCATCAGCCCGACCAGGTGAACCATGTGAGACATCCATTCCCATGATGAGGGTGGGGCGCTCCGACACTAAAGGGATGCTCTGTGAATGCTCAACACTTAACAAGGAATTCATTCCACCCAGCTGAAGGAAAAAAAGAGGAATATCAATCCTATTGAGCTCAAGGTCAAGAAAATATCAACCAAAGTAAGTAATTCACCTTGACATTGATTTTCAACAGCACGTTGGTAACATACATATCATTGACACGCGTAGGTGCGACACATTGTGTCACGATGCCAATTTTTGAAAGACAAAGACACTTTCTTTTCCACGGGCCTTGATTTGAATATCAAGTAACACAGATATCAGTCAAACTGAGTAAAATATAATTTTGTTATATATATAAGATTATGACTGCACCATAAATATCACAGTTCTTCCTTTCTGGAAGAATACACAGTAGAAATTGGGGTGCGTCTGGAAGCTTGGGCTTCATTAGCTCAAACATCCTTTCAACTCTAACAGAAGCTGGTGCTCGTCGAGACTGTGGACTCTCTTCAAATGTGTCATATGGACGATCTATGGACTGCATGCACGATAGGGCAATAATTAACAAGAGTGAACCAATAGCAGGTTTCAGAATTCAAAACAGACACCTACAATTCCTTTTTGTTGTCCACACTTGATCAGAGTATTCCACAGATTACGAATGTCACAGCGAGCTGAGAAGTTCACAAGTGCCCACAGCCCAATCTTAACTGGATCTACGAATCGCTGCAAACACGATACACACTCAATACCAACAATTCAAAGTTTTACAAGCACTTGCTGGAAAAAACAAACCTTGTTATTCAAGTTCCATTTTCCGTTGCGAGGAAAGATATCTTCTCCGTTACCAACTTTCAACTGCAAGATAAGGAAAACAGACCTCCAAATTACAGATTAACAACGACATGTAAGACTAGTAACACATACCAAAATGCCAAAAACTGACAAACAAACTTCTTACCTTTGGAGCTGAGAGAATGCGGCCTTCAACCTGTGTAAATCTGGGATCAATTGAAATTCCACATGCACGAAGCATAGGCTCATCGTTATAGTTGCTTGCTTTCAATGCCTGCATGACAAACCATAAAACTTATACAGTAAATCTCATATTAAGAAAAAAGAAACATAAAATTTAGATGGTTGTGTTGGGAAAACATACATCAGACAAAATTCCCATCCGCTCCTTAGGCTTTTGTCTTGACTTCTCAACAAGAGAAGCCCTCTGTAGATTGGACAATGACTTGGTATACCGTTGCAAGGAGATCAATGAGCAAAGCTGCAACCACAATATCAACATATATATATCATATATGTAACCACAAACCAGTAACCTTGACAATAAACAATGGAAGCTTTCCTTTGTATCCACCTCAACAGGAAAGTAGGTTGGACGCTTCGGTTTTCCAACATTAATACAAGGCATATCAGCTGAGTAGCGCAATTCAATATGGCGGTGATGGACAAAATAATCATAACAGATATTTCAATCATTTCACTGTCATTCCCTTTCCGCTGCTTCAGCATGAACCTATCAATGAGTATAAGAGTTTTCAACAAGTTAAATATAATTTCAACTAGTATCACAAAGATATTCACCATTCCTACATCAGAAAACGAAAGCACAAACAACAATAGCTCACATTTGTTGTCGGCATGTCTTGTCACTTAGGCCGATGATTTTGCATTCCGTGTTTGAGGAGCTTGTCTTGATCCTCAGGCTTTTTAACGTCCTCTTTGCCTGTTGTTTGCACAATTAGTTTCAAAATGGTTGAACACCGCATAATCATACACTGAGAGAAAACTATGAAAAAAAACCTTTGTCCAGTCAATGTCATTAGGATGCCTAAGATTTTGATTCGAAAGGAGGAAGTCAACGACAGGCCCAGGTTGGACGATCATCGTAGTGGACGTATCTACAGACAAGAAACACAACACTAGAGAAAAACTTGAAATGAAAAAACAAAGCATTGATGAATTGCAACTCACCTATGTTTAGGGACAAGCCACCTTGGACTGCTCTAAAACTAGAGTGAAAACCACGACATCCAAGTACACCACCTCCCAGTTCAACAAAGTTCTTTGGATTGTTATGGAAAAGCGACTGTTTCACAAGGAGACACGCCCTGGAGATTACAAAAGACAAGTTAAATACTTGAGCAAGTAAGAATGATAGACCAAATTTAACTTACTGTTTGGCAGCATGCTGGCGGAGAAGGATGTCAAGAACTCTAAAACCCTCTTGAAGATACTCAGAGTCCTTTCCCCTCAAGGCATCTGCAATTGCTTGTAGTGGGATTCTTGCAGCATAACTGATCTCGGCCCTGATGGTTTTGGATTGGTATTGGCGCTTTAATCTCTTCCTATCACCGTCACTGGGGCTACCACTTCTGCGGCTGCTTTGTCCAGAGGTTCTGGTAAAAACCCATGCCAAGATAATGCTTTTCACGAATGAAGATATCAAAATGTCAACAAAAAAGTTATACCTGGTTGAGCAGTGGTCAGCCAAGACAACAGTGAACTCGAGTTTCTTATCTCGTAGAGAGCCAAAGGAAAACAAACTCTTCTCCCCATCATAAGCAAAGTGCTTACCTCCAAGCTCCGCATCATACGTCTCCTTAACCCTGTCTATAACTTTTCTTCCCATACCTTTGGCTTCAACAGGATGGCCATCCTCATAAAACAGCGCAACCTGCACATACATTTATAAAAAAAGATGACCACATCTTATCTATCTATCTTTATGTATGTGTTAATGAGAAAGGGGTGAGACATTTACACTATAATGGTAAAAGTAGCCATCCATCCTGCCCGTCTTAACCTGGAAATGGTTAGTAAGAAGAGAAATTTTTTGCCCCTTACTCCCTAACCCTGGCCTCGACATAGGCAGTCGTTTTGGACACATAGAGGAAGATTCAGGAGGGTCTATTTTAACAGGCACGACGTTAGGAGGAATTGAAGGAGGAGGTGGTGGCAGTGATGGACGCGAGGATGACATTTTCTAGTAAGCTGAAACAGAAAACCTAGACACCAAAATCCATCAGAATCTAGACATCATATATAATCAGCAGCTAAAGATATAGATCAAACAGAAACTACAGCAAAATGTTGTCTTTCAAAAGCACAAAAACTGAATCTTGATACAAATATTACAGCCATCAAACAAAAATTACAGCTCAGTGTTGTCAAGAACAGTACTGGAGTTGGAAGACTGGAAAGAAGGTTGAAATTAAAGCATAAAAATTGAACCTTGGTACAAACACTAGAGCCACATACAAATCAAGACGAGCGAGCGAGCGAGCAGATATAACTATAAAGATCCATCCACATTCACACCATAACATGTAGACCTTAAAAACAAAAACAAAAATCCGAGCTCGCTGAAACAACACAGAAACTAGTATGGGAGTGAAAATAGAATGGTAGGCAATGAGATCATCAAGAAGAAGAAACAGAGGGTGAAAACAGAGTGAATAACAGTTGCATTGGAGAAAATCTGAGAAGAGCAAGAGCCAAAGAAGCGTACCTGAAAATTGCAAGAATAAAAACCCTATCCTTGTGAGTGTGAGTGTGGATGGGAGTGAGTGAGTGAGTGAGTGGGTTTATAGAAGAGGTAAGCACCATTTTTGGGACTGCAAGCTCAAAACTTCTATAACCGCCAATTCTCTCTCTTACGTGTTCTCAAAGCTACCTGTTTTCGGAAGTTTTTACGTGAATTCTCGCTTTTGCCCCCAATTAACTATACTTGCTGCTTCTCACAACTACACTTCTCCTGAAATTTATTGCTGGGGTTCTCACACATGGTTAAATAATTTCACATTTCCCTCAATTTTTCCAAGGATTCACTTTATTATACAAGGGCTTTATTGTAAATTTATCCCATAGATCGATTTCAAATTCGGGAAGCTTGTTTTGACCGAGTATTTAAGCTCTATGTTATCTTAACCAAATAAATTATGCATCATATTTTAATGGGAAAAGAACACTTTTTGGACACCTGAATATACACTTTTAACACTTTTATACTCTAATTGTTTTTCTTTTTTTCATACCTTACTTTCATTTTGGGACAATTTTCTTCAGAAATTTCAAAATACACAAAATACCCCTGAATTGAATCAAAATTAAATCTGGTTTAATTCTGGCCCAATTAAAGAGTGTGAAAAGACGAAATTGCCCTCAACTATTCATCAAAATTTCAAAAGTATGCCACCCTTTCAACTATTCCTCTCCTCCTCCTCCGCCACCCCCTACTCATCGGCGTTTCTCCGACATCCATCGTCGGGGTTTCTCCGACATGTGGGGAGCACGGTGGGCCGACGAGGCCTCCGTAACACCTCCGCCAAGGTGTCCGTCTCGACCCCTCCTTCTCGTCTTCTCCGGTGATTCTTCGCCGGAGCCGACCATGGAACTTCCTTTAGCCTCCACAACACAAAATGGCGAGGATCGACGAGGTGGGCAGAGGGCATCGAGCATCGACGAGGTGGGCAATGGGAAGTGACCAAAAGGGTAGAATACGGTGCTCCGACGATCGTCTCCAGCATAGAATGGCCGGAAAAGAGATAGAGGGAGAGAGGGAATAAGAAATGAGTTTGATGCGGTCGCATCAAATGTAAGTTTATGATATCTATTACCCACATTATAGGTGTTATTCCACTCTCGATGCGTTAAATTATTGATATGTATGCCACTTTTACGCATTCGGGTATGTTTGGTGTGAATGTGCAGAATACATGTGAAAATGGTCAAAACCGAGCCAAAATCGCAGCAGAATCTTTCAGAGAACACAACTTTCTCATATTTAATCTGAGGTGACCCAAATTTAGATCAAATCGAAGATAACTTGGCGATCTACAACTCTCTATAAGGAAATTTTCTCTAAATTTCATGGGAAGAAACTCAAAACAGCACCGAAAGGCAGCACTAAAACAGATATCGGGATTGCAGACCATCTGACTTGAAAGTGCTATAACTTCCACATCCGAAATCCAAATCGAAAAAATGTTATATCTAAATTGAAGAGGACGAAAAGATCTACAATTCTCGTGAAGGAAGTTTTTTCATTAGAGGTCTGGAAGAGGGCGTAAATTTTCTGATACTTTCGGGTGGTGTAGAGTTCTCATCCGAACTCCGATTTGGGCCCATAATATATCAATTCGAAGGGAATTTGAAGACAGAAAGTTGTAACGATGATGCAACGGAGCTGTAACGATGGTGTAATGATCGTTACACCTACTTTAACGATCGTTACACCTACTGTAACGATCGTTACAACTCCTAGATGCAGAAAAAAATATATAAGCCAAACACGAATTCTGAGTTTGGGAGCCGAAAATTTGAGTCTTCACGCCAAAATTTAGCTGAGCCAGACCACGTTTTGGGAGAGCAGAGAGTAGAACACACCGGATCGACCAAGGAGAGAATTTGTGGCTTCGAGAGGAGGACAAATCGGATTCAAAGAATATCTAAGCACAAGGATCAATCGAGCTTCGCATCATCAATCGAGAGGAGTCGAGATTCATGTTCTTCAACCCACTTGGGTTTAGGGTTCATCGTTCTTACTTCTCAAACTCGATTTCTATATTTAATTTTATAGATTTTGGTTATAGCACCATGATCATGGGCTAAATACCCTTGATCATGGATACTAGGTCTTGAATTGAATTGTGATGATTTTATAATTATGGATTGAATTGTTTATGCATGCTTTTGGGTGAATTAAAGTACTTAATGCTTGTGATTGGTATTGACGAATATTGATTGCTTGTTTGAGTCACATTGCCGTGTCTGAGAAGGCCGGTGGGGGATAGACATGCTTTAACTTGTCGGGGTTCAACTCTTCGGAACCCCGATTCCATTATTGTTGTGCTAATGGAGACTCGTTGTGTCTATCTACCTGAGAGGGATGATGAACCTCTCGAGTCTAGGCTGACACCAATACCGAGAGGTGGTGTCAGTATAATTGATTGCATAAGATTCAAGTGTGTGCATGAGAATTCATTCCGAAATTGTGACATAATTATAATTCAGTGGCCTAGCATCCATGGTTTTCTCTACTGAATAGTCTCTCCCAAGCGTTTCTATTTTATAAATTATCAAACATTTTTATAAATATAATATTTTAAATTACACTTAATAGCATTAGTTAAATTGAATTAACCCTTATTGGTCCTTGTGGATTCGACCCTGTGCTTACCAGGAATTATTACTTGTAACGACCGCGTGCACTTGCACGTTATCGGGTGCCTGTGGACAACTGTCTACGGGCCCAACAGAGTTCAAGAATTCAAAGTTTTCACTCGCTGGAAAGTGTGCCGGAACATATTTTCCGGCGAGTGAAAATTTTGGCACAATTTCGGTCACCTCCACCAACTCCGGTCACCAGGTACGAAGCCCAGCAGGTAAGCTCCGGCGATCGACGATGCTCACGATGCTCCAGCGATCGACGAGGTGCTCACGATGCTCTGTTTTGATGAAGTAGGAGGGTCCAATGGCATTCACTTGAAAATTTGATGAATAGTTGAGGGTAATTTTGTCTTTTCACACTTTTTAAAAAATTGGGCCGATTCTCTCCATTAGACCAGGGGTAATTTCGGTATTTTGAGAATTTTAGGGGTAAATTGTCCAAAATGAAAGTCAGATATGGAAAAAAGAGAAAAAAAATTAGGGTATGAAAGTGTCAAAAGTGTATATTCAGGTATACAAAAGTGTCATTTTCCCTGTCTTATATGAGTAGATTAGGGTAAGAGGAACCACGGGGGCAAGGAGGTAAGGGCGGGCAACCGCCCGTCCTTGCCCCGGAGAATTTGGAAATTACTAATGTACCATTTTATTTGGAAATAGCATTAACCCGGTTAAGAGTTAATATATATAAAAGTTTATAAAATAGTAAAATGAATAAAAATATCATTTAGCTCAATGGTCAACAAACAACCTTATCAACTTTTAGTACATGGTTCGAATCGGGTATGGCCTTATCTGTACCCGTATCCGCTCAATTTAGCGGTTATAAAGTCTTTCATGTAAGTTATGAAACACAATAAAATTGAACTTCAATTTTAGAAACGTAAGTGTTTGTTATTTCACTTTTCAATACGTATAATATTATTATTTTTATTTTAAATATTACAGGTACGGGTACGATACGGGTAGGATATAGGTCTATCCGTATCCAATCCATATCTGATGAAATATACGTAAAAATATTCATCTCTGTATCCATATCCGTTCCGATCGGTTCGGGTACATGGATATCCATTAGATATGGATTCTTTTTCCATTCCTAACTTCACTAACATATTCCTTCAAACAAAAAAAAAGAAATGACATAAACTAAAGTAAGATGTAATAAACTAAAAGGAAATAAAGTAAAAGATGGAGAATGTGAGAACCTCCGTAAGCTGAGAGAAAAAAAATATGGAGAGCTCCCTATTATAACGAGTCATATAAGAAATATAGACAACTCCCTGTTATAGGGAGTCATGTAGGGAGATTTATTGTAGTGTATTTTCTTACATTTTGACTTCCTACATTAAAATTGTTCTAAGAGATAATGCTTGGCTTGACTAACTTATCGGTTTCAGCAGACAGTCTATAACCCGTTTTGTATAGTAAGTGTTTAAAAACTAATTGGAGACAAGTGTTGGTTGAGCATGGGAATGAAAATAAAGTATGAATACTATGCCAAGAACATGAATGACTTTGTATCTGGTTTTAGTTGAAGCTGCACATTAAAGACACGTTTCTTGACCAAGTGATGTGCGAGGGGAAACTAAAAAATTCATCTTCTTTGGAAAAAAAAGAGGGCATGCAAGGTGGCTTTAGACTCAGGAATTCCCGTTATGATGGAACACGCGAGAAATGTCATTTCCATTCATATTGACAATTTTTTTTAATCAGGCAATGTGGATTACTCAAAAAGAAGTTCGAGAGAATTTGTTTGTCTTTTCTTTCTTATTGCTTGTCGATGTAGAATCATGGATCCTTAAGAAATTTAAAAAATCTCTGTAGTTTTCATATAAGATCTCCTCCATTAACTATAAATGAGAGATTCCATAAAGTATAAAGGACAAACCTCACAGGTGGGGTTCTAGAAATATATATTCGAACCACTAACACAAGGATTTTCAGTAGGGGTGTTAAAAAAAACCGAACCGACCAAAACCGAACCAAATCGAAAAATGGTCGGTTTTGGTCGGTTCTCAATATGGTCGGTTTGATTTCGGTTCAATTAGTGAAAACCGACCAAAAATCGAACGACTCCGGT
Source organism: Geranium rotundifolium (assembly GCA_963920655.1). Classification (NCBI taxonomy): domain Eukaryota; kingdom Viridiplantae; phylum Streptophyta; class Magnoliopsida; order Geraniales; family Geraniaceae; genus Geranium; species Geranium rotundifolium. The sequence continues at coordinate 7,606,833 of OY987314.1, forward strand.
TCAAATTATGATGAACCCTCCAGTTTATACTTCAATTTAGGGTGATTTTCAATTGGATTTTTTTTGGGCTTTATTAACGTTTTATTTTAATTAGTGAAAATTATTATATATAATTTCTCTAAAAATCGACCGCAATCTAATAAATTTTTGCTTGATTTATAAATTTTTTTTTTGATTTTGGGGCTAATTTTCAGTTCAATTCGATTCAAACTAAAAACCGACCAAACCGGTCAGTTCGAATTTTTTTGGTTCGGTTTTAGTATGATTTCTTCAAGAACCGAATCGGTCGGTTTGGTTCGATTTTAGTCGGTTCAGTTCAAAAATCAAACCATGAACACCCTTAATTTTCAGTCCATTGCTCAACCAGCTGAGCTATTTGAGCCATGACTGGCGGAAAATCAAAGTTTATCATAAGTTTGGGTTAAAACTCCTAAAAAAAATTAGACTTCTTCCAACAAACTTGATCCGGGTCAAAACCAGATGGAAAGATTACGATACAAAGTGAAACACAAATGTTATCGGATATTTATGATTTCATACAATTTATCAAATATAACTGTAATTGTAAATATTAAAATTTCAAGCACCTCTCCAGAAAAAAGTCTCGTGGGAGAGCCTTGATCGTAAATACACAGTATGCATGTTCACCAAAACTAGACAGGTCAAACCTGAGCTGAACCATCACATGGTTACAGAGTAGAGTGGACACGAGTTTCTGCAAATTGTAGCCGAATATGTAACTGAAATTCTGGTTAAACGCAAGATGTCTATCACAATGTTCCGACTAAGTGATAGACATTTGCTGGTGCACAGTCACTAAACAATATAACAGATAAAGCGTAAAAACGACACAGAAGTTTGTTACCCAGTTCGGTGCAACGTCACCTACGTCTGGGGGCACTCTGCCAGTGAACAAGTTTCACTATGATGTAATCAATCAAACATACAAGCATTCTAAGATTATCATACAAATCCAAGCTTTATGCTATTATTACTAGTGACAACTTAACCCAGGGTCTCCCCCTGTCTTCGAGCTCCTCGCCCAAATCCACTCTTCAAGCACCCTTCAATTGCTCGGGTCTGTTCTTGGTTCTTCACAGGTTGCACGTATCTTCAATCGTGCGATTATGACCCAGATCAGTCAAACAATCATTCGTGAGAATATTGGTTGAACACACAATAGTAAATGTTTGTCAAAGCATTCAGCTCCCAACACGCTAGTCCAACACGCTTAGGACTCTAAATACTTAGCACAACGATACTCTACAAAAGCACCACCTTCTAAGAGAGAGGCCGACGACCTTTTACAAAAGATGAACAACTCGTCTTTTAGGGTTTCCCAAAAGATTTTGAATGCTGGTGAGCAACTAAATCAAATCGTATCACATTTTGATTAAGAAATCTTCTAAATAAGGAAACTCCATAAAGTCGCCTCTTAAGATGTTCAGATCTTGATGTTGAGACTTATGGATAAATATCGTCTGATTTCAGCATCGGGTTTCTTAATACTCGACATATGGATGAATATCTTACCATTATACAAAATAGCCAATCTCGTAGGAACCTCAGTAACTACTCACTACTATTAATTGACTCAAGTGGTCCAATCAACCATTGAAGTACCAAAAGACAAAACTAAGTTTCTTCCTATATATCACTGAAAACAAGTGAGATGGGTTTTTGGCATGAGATGATGCAAGTTCGTCACAACTTCTTTTGTTAGACATGGGCAAGTAAAAAATATAAATACAATGAGATTATCAAATCACATTGATTACATCAATCAAATAAGTTTGTATATACGAAATACAAAACATCATGCCATAAACTTGTAAATACATTTGAAAATGAATTAAGTATAGATACAATTTACCGTAACGAAAATTGATTCAACCAATGCCCGGTAATCCGATTTTTTTAAGACGCGTTATTGCCCTGTATGAAAAATCGTCTTCTAGGATAAAACGATTGATGTTAGTAGGACTCTGACCGTGCCAAGAGAGCTTCATCAATATCGAATGAGATTTTTGCCAAGAGTTTTTAATTAGGATTTGTAGCTTCCATTATATATAGAGAAGCAAACACTAACTGTAGTAAGAAACGAAGTCCCAGAGAATATCGAGTTCTAAAGGAAGAGGGATTTGTCAGTATAATCAAAACCAAGCATAAGACCGGTCGAATTAACACGCAAGTGAACGTGACCGTCACAAGTAATATCGGTAAGACCGGATCAAATCCACAGAGACCGATATGTGTTTACTTCAATCCACAGAGACCGATAACAATGTATCAAGTGTGTGGATAATTTAAAGTGATTAAATAGCAGTGAACACATAGGGAGAACTATTCAGTAAAGCGAATTACGAATGCTAAGCCGCTACAGATTATTTTGATTCACAACAGATAATCAATTCAACATGCATTCACGAAGGATCCTAAGCTCGCAAATATGCTGATTCCTCCTCTCGGTTAGGAATCAGACCATGAGTCGAATGGTATTCCGATTCCCTCAAACCCAATACAATTCGACTCCACAAGACCGGCAATCACGAGACAGGGGTCCCGATGTGTTGAACCCCTTGAGCCGGGCCATATCCATCACCCACAGGGTTAGGTTAGGATAGTTACTCTTTTTCAGTATGCGTATAATAACTTGGGTATCAATTTTATTAAATTATATCATGCAGGAAGTAATGTGACTAGTATAGCAGCTCTCTCTTCATGGCAATGGCAATGGTCAACAGAAGAACATAGAGTTACGGACATTATCTTTGAGGTCGGGCAGTTGATAGGTAGCAACACGAATAATCCCATCCTCCCCTCCATGGCTACTACTAGTACTAGATGTGTCCTCAAACTTGACAAACTGCGATACCTGGGCGGCCGCGTGGTGGGCGTAGCAGATCGGGGCCACCACAGAAACGGCACTTGTGCTCCTCTGATACACATACGACAGGGAATGCACAAGCTCTTGCAAATCGTCCGCTGAAAACCCAATCTCATCGTGCAGGACATGGTAATGCGTGGGCCGACTTGTCCCCATCATTCCAGCATGAGCACACATGTAGAAGTCATTGTGTCTTGGATGACAAATATTCTTGTCAACAACAGTGCCTGCAGTGCATTATATCAGCTAATAATGCTTTATATACAGCAAATGATCTGAAACAACTTTGTATGATGGACTCACCAGGTGGAATATTGTCAGGAGACGACCTCTGGAAGAACTTTGTATGATGATTCTTCTGTGCAATAATCAGAGTGAATTTCGGCTCCCAGGTTTCGTCGCGAAGTGTACATGCCTGACAAAACAAAAACATTAATTCTAGTTATAGCAGCAGCAAGTATATATACAATCTGGTAAGAAAAGAAAGCACCTTAATGATGCCATCCAATTCCACGTTCAACACCTGGTTAAACTGAGATTCACCAACTCCATCCCTAATCAACCATAATTACAATTTGAAGCATCACATCAAAATTCAAAAGAAAGATACATTTCATATCACTAGAAATACCTGAAAATAATTATCTGCTCAGGCCTCCTGTTATTTGAATGATATAAATCATCTAATAATTCCCTGAAAACATAAAGGCCACATACCTTGATAATTATGACAAACCAACAATGATCATATTGCTGAGAGATAGACAGAGAGGCACCTCATAATGCCCTTGTCGCCCTTGCCGTCACCAGTAGGCTCGAACAGGGAAGCAATCATTTCAACCTTTGGCAATTGTGTACGAACAGCAGCTCTGTATCGAGATATACATGGCCAACCTCTTGAACTGACCACCTGATTGTTGAAACGCATAAGGATATGCGTAAATCATAAGAAAATACAAATGATCTGGGCATAACTAGTGGTTTTAAGAAGAAAATGTTTGTTGTTAAAATGAAGACATGCTTTCCACAGAAACTGAAATGGTTTACCGCAGCAATAGAGGGAGCATCAGCCCGACCAGGTGAACCGTGTGAGACATCCATTCCCATGATTAGGGTGGGGAGCTCAGACACTATAGGAATGCTTTGTGAGCGCTCAACACTTAACAAGGAATTCAATCCACCCAGCTGAAGGACAAAAAACATCAATGTCAATACACCTTGAGCTCGTGCCCAAGAAATTATCACCAAAGCAATCAATTCACCTTGGCATTGATTTTCAACAACACATTGTTAACGTATTGATCGTTGACACGCGTAGGTGCTATGCATTGTGTCACAATGCCTATGTCTGAAAGACACTTCCTTTTCCATGGGCCTTGAATGTGAAATAATACACATCACTTCAAGTGAATAAAATATTTAGTAGAAAGTAAATATAACAATGTGAGTGTAGTGTACCATAAACATCACAGTTCTTCCTTTCTGGAAGAATACACATTATAAATTGCGGTGGGTCTAGAAACTTGGGAATCATTAGCTCAAACATCCTCTCCACTCTTAAAGAAGGCAGTGCACGTCGAAGCTGTTGACTCTCTTCAAATGTGTGAAATGAAGGATTGATGGACTGCGTGCATGCACAATAGGGTTGTTTACACTTCCAGTAATTAACAAGAGTGAACCAATAGCAGGTTTCAGAATTCAAAAGACACCTACAATTCCTTTTTGTTGTCCACACTTGATAAGAGTATTGCACAGATGGCTAATGTCACAGCGAGCTGAGAAGTTCACAACTGCCCACACCCTAATCTTTACTGGATTTACCAGTTGCTGCAAACACAATATACACTCAATACCAACAATTCAAAGTTTTACAAGCACTTGGAGGAAACAACAAACCTTGTTATTGAAGTTCCACCTTCCATTGCGAGGAAAGAAATCTTCTCCATTACCAACTTTCAACTGCAAGTGAAAGTTGTGAGGACGACATATAAATGATCAAGATAACGAAAAGAGATCTCCAAATTACAGATTTACAAGGACAAGTAAGATAAGTAACACAAACCAAAATGCCAAAAACTGACAAACAAACTTTTTACCTTTGGAGCTGATAGAACGCGGCCTTCAACCTGAGTCAATCTGGGATCAATTGAAATTCCACATGCACGAAGCATAGGCTCATCATTATAGTTGTTTGCTTTCAATGCCTGCATGACAAACCATAAAACTTATACGGTAAATCTCATATTAAGAAACAAGAAACATATAGTTTAGAGGGTTGTGTTGGGAGAACATACATCTCCCAAAGTTCTCATCCGCTCATTCGGCTTTTGTCTTGACTTCTCAACAAGGGAAGCCCTCTGTAGATTAGACAATGACTTGGTATACCGTTGCAAAGAGATCAATGAGCAAAGCTGCAACCACAATATCAACATATATATCATATATGTAACCACAAAACAGTAACCTTGACAATAAACAATGGAAGCTTTGCTTTGTATCCACCTCAACAGGAAAGTATGTTGGACGCTTCGGTTTTCCAACATTAATACAAGGCATATCAGCTGAGTAGCGCAATTCAATATGGCGGTGATGGACAAAGTAATCATACACAGATATTTCAATCATTTCACTGTCATCCCCTTTCCGCTGCTTCAGCATGAACCTATCAATGAATATAAGAGTTTTCAACAAGTTAAATATAATTTCAACAAGTTTCACAAAGATATTCACGATTCCTACATCAGAAAACGAAAGCACAAACAACAATAGCTCACATTTGTTGTCGGCATGTCTTGTCACTTAGGTCGATGATTTTGCATTCCGTGTTTGAGGAGCTTGTCTTGATCCTCAGGCTTTTTAACGTCCTCTTTGCCTGTTGTTTGCACAATTAGTTTCAAAATGGTTGAACACCGCAAAATCATACACTGAGAGAAAACTATGAAAAAAAACCTTTGTCCAGTCAATGTCATTAGGATGCCTAAGATTTTGATTCGAAAGGAGGAAGTCAACCACAGGCCCAGGTTGGACGATCATCGTAGTGGACGTATCTAAGACAAGAAATGCAACACTAGAGAAAAACTTGAAATGAAAAAACAAAGCATTGATGAATTGCAACTCACCTATGTTAAGGGACAAGCCACCTTGGACTGCTCTAAAACTAGAGTGGAAACCACGACATCCAAGTACACCACCTCCCAGTTCAACAAAGTTCTTTGGATTGTTATGGAAAAACGACTGTTTCACAAGGAGACAGCCCCTGGAGATTGAAAAAGACAAGTTACATTTATAATGAACTTGAGCAAGTAAGACTGATAGACCAAATTTAACTTACTGTTTGGCAGCATGCTGGCGGAGAAGGATGTCAAGAACTCTAAGACCCTCTTGAAGATACTCAGAGTCCTTCCCCCTCAAGGCGTCTGCAATTGCTTGTAGTGGGATTCTAGCAGCATAAGTGATCTCGGCCCTGATGGTTTTGGATTGGTATTGGCGCTTTAATCTCTTCCTATCACCGTCACTGGGGCTACCACTTCCCCGGCTGCTTTGTCCAGAGGTTCTGGTAAAAACCCATGTAAAGATAATGCTTTTCACGAAGGAAGATATCAAAATGTCAACAAAAAGTTATACCTGGTTGAGCAGTGGTCAGCCAAGACAACAGTGAATTCAAGTTTCTTATCTCGTAGAGAGCCAAAGGAAAATAAACTCTTCTCCCCATCATAAGCAAAGTGTTTACCTCCAAGCTCCGCATCATACGTCTCCTTAACCCTGTCTATAACTTTTCTTCCCATACCTTTGGCTTCAACAGGATGGCCATCCTCATAAAACAGCGCAACCTGCACATATATACATTTATAACAAGATCGCCACATTTTATCTATTATCTCCATGTGTATGTGTATGGTCGATACACTTACACTATAATGGTAAAAGTAGCCATTCAACCTGCCCGTCTTAACCTGGAAGTGGTTAGTAAAAAGAGGAATTTTTCGCCCATTACTTCCAAATTCTGGCCTTGACATGGGCAGGCGTTTGGGATACACGACTTTTTTAGAGAAAGACTCAGGAGGATGTGATGGATCTACTTTAACAGGCACAACATTAGGAGGAATTGGAGGAGGTGGTGGCAGCGAGCGATGTGAGGACGACATTTTCTAGTGAGCTGAAACAAAAATTAGAAAAGAAAATCCATCATAATCCAGACATCATATATAATCAGAAACTAAGGATATAGATTAAACAAAAACTACAACAAAGCCTTGTCTTTCAAAAGCACAAAAACTATATCTACAGCTCAGTGTTGTCAAGAACAGTACTGGTGTTGGAAAAATATATTTCAACTAAAACTTGTTCACATTGACTAAATCTTGAAATTATAGCATAAAAATTGAGACGAAATTAAAGCATAAAGACTAGAAATCAGTTTGGTGCATAATACTGGGAAGAATCTTGAAGTTTAAGCACAAAAATTGAATCTTGATACAAACATTAGACCCATGCACAAATCAAGATCCACATTCATGCCATAACATCTGGACCTTAATTCGATCACAGAAACTAGTATGAGAGGAAAAAAAAAGCCTGGAAAGAAGTCAAGAATGTGAAAAAGAGCAGAAGCACATTGAAGAAAATCTGAGAAACGATGGAAGGGGAAGAAGAGAGAAGTGTGCCTGAAATTTGGAAGGAAAAATCTCTACCCTTGTGATTATGTGATTGTGATTGTGGATGAGAATGGGAGTGAGTGAGGGTTCATAAAAGTGGTAAACATCATTTCTGGGACTGCAACCTCAAAACTTCTATAACCGCCAATTCCCAAAGCTACCTGTTTCCGGAAGTTTTATGTGGATTCTAGCTTTTGCCCCCAACAAACCTACCCTTTTACAATGCCAATTATTACAATAATTACACACAAAATTAATTAAATTTAGTTAGCGAGAAAAAGAAGAAGAAACATAGCTATATAAATAATGAATCTGTTTTTAGGCTACACTTATATTCTAGCTTAATGATGCTTACAAACTTACCTACTTGCTCTCGGTCCTTTAAAATTCGAGCTGCGGATTTTGTAAGATAATGTTGGTCTTGACCAACTTATCAGGTTTAGAAGTTTGGTGGACTGTCTATAACCGATTTTGTATTGAGATAATGCTTGGCTTGATCAACTCGATCAGTTTTAATGGACCACGCTCCTAAAACCGATTTTGTATCGGCGAGTGTTTGATATTAATTGAAGAAGACAAGTGGTGGTATAGAGCATGGAATGAAGTAGATAGAAAGTAGGAATGCTACGCCAAGAACATGAATGGCTTTGTTTCAACAACTCTGGTTTTAGTTTAAGCTGCATGCACGTACATGAAAGACCCGTTTCTTGATGCATGCTTGTTCATCAACCCAACCTATTTCTAGTTTCAACCTAATCTCTATTGATCGACTTATTATCCTTCTGACACCAAAACAGTTACAAACATTACAATGCAAAGTGACACACAAATATAATCGGATTCGAGTTTCATACAATTTAATTTACTTAGTAGCGGATCCAAAAATTATTTCAAGAGGGGGCAACATTATGTACAAAAACTTTTACAAAGTGTTTTTTAAAGTAGAAAATTTAGTCATACATGATTATTTATATATCGACACAAGGTCTAACGCGATAGCGAGGTGGTACGTAGTTAATTTCTATGATATGCCATATTTTGAAAACGATCTAAAATTGCTTAATTGTCAATAGTATTAAATACTTCATTCTTGATGTATACCACCCAAACTATCATTTAACCACATTTGTGGAGAAATTGGAAATGGCCCATGACAACTAATAATTATAAAACTTAGAAAGAACAAACAAAATAACTTCAATAGAAATACTTACCTGATGGCTCGTCAATCACTGATGGTAACCCAGAGAAATATATGGAGAAAATGGAAATGTGGTGAATGATGCAAAATGTGGAGGGAGGTGAGATATATATGGAAGATGGAAATGTGTTACTGGAGACAAAGAGTTGTGAGATAAATGAGGCTCTGTCTTCTAAGCTTTTGACATTATTATCAGGGATAATATTTATTTTGAAATTATTAAAATGAATGAATGAATTTTTAATTTGAACATGTCCAATCAGGTTAAATTAAGAAATCTGATTTGAACCAACTCAATTTGAACCAGTTCTATTTCATTATAGGAAAAGACTAATATGCATTTAACTTTTAACATACATGAATTAGTTAAAGAGGAGTAAAATTGTCATTTCACATAAAACTGTAGCAGTTCTTACGGTTTAATTAAGTGGCGTAAGACTTAAAAAATATTTGAAGTGTACATACGCGATAAACTGTTCTAAAAAGTTAATGTCCGTAAGGTTTAAACTCATTGGTCGTAAATACACAGTATACAGGTTGACCAAAACTTGAAAGGTCAAACCTGACATGAATGATCACATGGTTACAGCGCAGAGTCGACACATTGCAATCACAAACGTTAAAGTACTAAAAGACAACTAAGTTTCTCCTGTAGTGTTAAGAGTCTCAATATTATTGAAAATGTTGTTTACTACATCGTATCGGTTGGATTGATAACTTGTTGCAAACTTCTTAAGGTAACAAACCTGAAGCTCAAGTCAATCTTCTCTTCTCCGCTGGAGACCCCAAATTTTGGAGGGAACTGGATTAAAAATACAAACTAGCTAAATCTCAACCTAGCAAATTTTAATTTAATTCATCAAATTTTTCTCTCAAACCAATTCAAACTCAAAGGATAATTTCAGAAAGTACACCTTAGAATAGGCAAAATCTCACATACCACTCCCTAAAATTATTTTTCTTAGAAACACTCCTTTACTTTGTCAATTTATCTCACTAGTCATTTTTCGTTAACTTTCGTTGGAATCTGTCAAAAATTGATGTTAAAAGACTAAACTGTCTCTGAATATGTTTTAAATTTTCAAATCATGTCTTTTTTACTCTCTCTCTCCTAATCCTCTCTCCTCCTCCACCACTTTCTCTCTCCTAGGCTTGAACTCCTTCAATTTCAGCAGAGTTAGTGATTTTAATGGATCCTCTGAAGAACTAACTAAAATCTACAGTTAAGTGGAAGAGGAAAATCAAGCAAGCTGTGATATATAAATGTCCTAAAACAAAGAGTTACAAACACCAAGGCCACACCACCTATTCTTATTTTCTTTTCTGCATTTTTGCTAGTGTTGAACGCAAATGCATACAAGAATGAAATTTCAAGAGTCACTTTCAATAAAACCACACAATGGTGAAGTAAAGTTTAAGGCTTATGTGGGCCTTCAAGCTCCTTAATGGACTTATTTCAACAATTATGCAATAAGAGAGTCTCCATCTACCATCCACGCCAATATTGATGTCCTATTTTCCCTTTTATCTCTTAATTAATGCGTGGTAATTCCATAACCCAAAATATATAGGCACTAACACTCGTTCGTTCCCATATTTAGTTTAGTTGAAGATTTAGCTGTTTAATAATTGAAGGGAATGTGAAAATATGCTAACTAGACTCCAGTTCATAGAGCCTTATAGATTTTAGTTATTCTTAAGAGGATCGATTAGAATCACTAACTCTAATAAAATTGAAGGAGTTCAAGCCCATGTGAGAGAAAATGGTGCAGGAGGAGAGATAGGGTTAAAAAGGTATGGTTTGAAAATATAAAACATATTTAGGGGCATTTTAATTTTTTTAACATCATTTCTAACGAAAGTTAACGGAAAATGACAAATTGACAAAATAAAGGGGTGCCTCTGAGAAAAATAATTTTAGAGGGTGTTATGTGAGGTTTGATCTATTCTAGAGATGCTTTATGAAATTATCCCCAAACTCAGTTATTGATTCTCAAAAAATCAATTTATCCTTTTTTTTTCTCGATGAACAACGGCTCATGCCAATTATGAAAATTGAAATCGAAGAATTCAGGCGAACAACGAAGAAAAATAATGTTTCTTTCCTCTAATATGTTCTGATCACATAGCAAGTCGAGCTCCGATGTTGAGTTAGAATGATGGCGATGAGAGATGGGAAAAGAATAATTTTTTCAGTGCAGTGACACACTTTTTGTTACTACGTTTAGTATTGACATATTTTTTTAGTGCGAAGTCAAGATATTCTGACAACATGTTGCAACACAATTAGTGCGAAATGACACTTGCAGGATTAGGCAAGACATCGAAAACTTCCCGTTTTAAACACAGAAGCTCCGCGTGCAAAGGAATAAAGACACACAAGCAAGGTTTAATGAATGCGGCAACGCCAACTTGTCACTTGCCAGAAACGCAAGGCGGCAAGAGACTTCCTAATCGGAATAAGAATCTGATTAGGAAATAGGAGTTTCTATAAAAGCAAGCGCTACCCCCTTAGCAACTATGTCCTTTATCTGTGCTAAATTCTCAGAGCTCTTAACCGTGTACGACTAGTTGATTGAGAGGCTGATCTATTTAGAGAGGACATTGTCGATTGTATACATCAAGTCGAGGAGATTTGTGTGTCTGTAGTCTATTGGGTTTTGATTAGTGATTGAAGACTCACGAAGAAGATTGTCAAAGACAATACAATTGAGCATAGGATTACTCGAAGGGTGGAATTGAGACGTTCTCAAAGACAGGGGGAGTCCCTGGTCGAGGTTGTTCACGGTGAGATCTCTAGTAACTTAGGACAATAGCTTGTGTGATATCTAGTTGATGCTTGAAGTTGTACTATTGACTACCGAATAGTGAAAACCTTTCCACTGGCAGAGTGCCCCCAGACGTAGGTGCGGAGTCACCGAACTAGGTAAACATATTATGTGTCTTCTGTTTACTGTTTTACTATTTACTGTCCATAAACTGTGATTAGGCAAGTTGTCGAATTGATCGTTACAACACTGTATTCGACATCTTGTCCCTGCTACCTAATAGAATTGCAGACCGTAACCCGGGTGATCTACCCAAGCCTGTGCTGAGTCGGACGGACGGCGGCGACGCGTGTGTTTAGGTTTGGCTAAAAGTTAACCGCATTACAAACAAGAATCTTTGAACCAAGATGTGGGCGCCAGGCGGCGACACCTTGAATCTACTTAGATCAACTGTGGCAAGCCCCTCTTAGAGTCGAATCACAATAAAGGATCGCGTGCTGAGTATCAAGTAGTCAGCACACGCGTTAGGCACGGAGTAGAGTTAACGAGCATGCACACACATAACCAATCTCAATCAATCGTCAAACATTTACTAATCCGCATACAATCAATCATTTTTATTGCATGATAATTGGATCTATGTTCAAATACAAGCGTCGTTTCTTGACATTAGTGACAACAACGTGTTGGACTAAGTGATCCTCTCGGGATGTTATTACTAACTCTTCGACGACTTGAATGCACAACAATTTTCGGTTTAAGGAAAAATGCTCTTCAAGCTGATCTCTCACTCTTATTTAGGTCGACATTCACAAGCTCCTCTCGGGGTCCAGTGGAGATAAAATATAGAGTACTAGCTAACTATAGATAACACCCACATGCAGATCAAAGTAGAACACAATTTACCATACGATAGTTACCAATTTATAATGCACTTTCTGTGTGTAAGGGTCTCTCATCATGCAAATTCATTTTTTCACTGTTATGTTTTTTATCGGTTAATATGAACTACAGGTTTCTTATTTGTGTGATGAGATCTATTTGGTTTCTGGGATTTTCTGAATTTTGCCTGATTTTATATGTCCCAAAAAAATCATGTAGAGTAATTATTGTGTTTTAGATAATTGTCGGTCATGGTGTTGATGGATTGGATTTTTAGAAAAGCCATGATTAGCTAAACTTAAACGAGGACGACCCTATTCACCATGTTATTGCTAATTGTTGAATTAAATTCATATTCTTATTTGCAATCGTTCGTGTCAAATTTGTTATCACTGTTATACACCTATTTAGATTAGTTAATGACGCAATGTTTCACTATAGTTTGTTAGTTTCACAAATCAAATTATTTTTGGGTTTTGTCGATGAAGTCGTTTTATGATAGGAAGTAACGGAACTTAACAAATTAATTCATGAAACTTGACGAATAAAACTATAAGACTTTCACCGGAGTTGTTAAATCATCTTAAATGTAGGAGTAGACCACTTAAATCTTTTGTGTTAAATCATGAAATTGTCATAATAAGCCATGAATTAAACCATGTAACATCCATGAAACCATTTCAAAATCAATGAATCGATGAAACCGTTGCATGTGAACTGATGAAACTGTTACAAATGAATTGATGAAACATTGGAAATGAAACGATGAAACAGTTCCAAATAAACCAATGGAACCAATCCAATGCAACCGATGAAACGGTTGCAAGTGAATTAATGAAATCATTGCAATTAAATGAGAAAATTGATTTCAAGTGAGCCAATGAAATGATAAATCCGAGTTCAGTTGAGCCAATGAAACAGTTGCATGTGAACCGATGAACTATTGCAATGAAACGATGAAATCAATTTCATGAATGGTCCATAATTAATCGTAAACCGATTAAATTTAAAAGGATATTCCAAACAGGAAGTAATATTTAAAGTAATTAATGAAATAAAAATACGTATATACCTCTATGTCAATGTTAAATAACCAAAAAATATTAACAATTAATTAATAATTACATTAGTGTGTCATTGATAAGTTAACATAAATGTCATCTATTAATTACAAGATCCACCCATAGGGTATTGATCGGTTACAAACATGACATTTTGCTACAAATCTTAGAACATCTGTAGGCCATTGAATGAAATAATTAATGGTTAGATTTAATGTTGAGTCATCAATGACATACTCACGTAAATATGAATTAATTTTAAATTTCTTTTGGTCATTTTATGGGTATAAACGTACTTTTATAGCCCTATTTATTTTGATTATTGTTTCCTTATTAGTTTAACATCTTATTTTGAATTTTTTGTCTGTTTTATCAAATCAATTTCATCTTATATGTTTCATTGTAATTGTTTCATCTGGATTGTTTCACCGGGTTTGTTTCACCTGGATTGTTTTATCGAATTTGTTAATCGAACCCGTTTCATTGGTTCATCGGAATTGTTTCATCGGTTTTGTTTCATCGGCTTTTCTTTGTTTAACTGAATATTCTTGATTTCAGTTTTCTTTACCCCTAAATTGCCCAATTTCCATGAAATGAAGCTAATTTAAGGAAATGGGAGCATAACCAAATCGAGATAGCTTATCAATGAACCAGACCAAACTCCCTCTACTTAAATCCTAAATGAAACTTGCCTCAATCACCCATCTCCCATTGACTTTTGCAATCAACATATACAAAACCAAAACCCATGACTGATCAAACCTCTCCCAACATCCTCAATTAGCATGATCTCCGGTTGTTCTTGGAAGAACATGAACAACACGAGCCATGCGAACGAGTTTTTGGAGTCTAACAGTATCGCAGGATTTGGGTACGGGATAGAAGTGTCCGTGGGGATCCTCCTCCTCATCACCACGATCACTCTAGCCTCATACTTCAGCACAAGGATCTACACAAATAACCATAGAGGTCCACAAGAGCAGGTGAACCCGCATTAGTTTGTGGTAGATGTGGGGCTGGACGAGGCCACCATCAGGAGCTACCCGAAGGTGTGCAGTACTCGGAGGCCAAGCTCAAGAAGAAAGCCACCGCGAAATAATCGACCACAACCACCAGGTTCAGTCGAACGAATCTTTCGAACGAGTGCTTCGCCAACATGGTTCAGTCGCTGGCTCCGACGACCGGAAGCGGCAATCAAATCTGCTTCATATCGCGCCGTCCCTCTTTTACCGGTTCGATGCCGTGACGAAGCTCACGTTAAAGTGCGACTGTAGATCCGTGAGCATCGGTTATGACGCGCTCATCCTCATAGTGAGTCGGCTGCTCCGGTGACACGTTAGGAGCAACGTCGCACTTGAATCGCCGTCGACAGAGTGCTGGGCTGCCGTCGCCATCGAGAAGGGGGACCGAATCGTCGAAGGAAATCGTCACTACCGTCGTCGTGAATCGTGGCACCTGATGGTCTGAGCTCGCTGCCTCGCGTATTGAGGTAGAAGGCAGAACGATAACGATGCCATTGTGGTAGGGTTTCAGAAACACCTAATATATAATATAATAATTTCTACATAAGGACCACAATACTCATTTCTTTTTTTTCTATTTATTTCATCCATTAAATATATTCCTCAATTAGAACTGGTGATGAAACTAATCTAATGGTCATTAAGAGTTCTAAAATTTGTAGCGGGTAAATGGTTTGTAGCCGATCTCTTCCCCAACCATATAGAGGTGTTCTAAATTTGTATGGCAAGCACAAGTTAATGTGGAGTTCATCCCATCATATTTTATGTCATCAGACAACTAACTTAGCCTGTACGTCACATAGTGGGTATAAATTCACGAGCCCATGAATCAAAGTGAATTGGAATGAGTGTGGTCGGTTACAAATGGGATCTACACGGAACAAACTTATCTCAGATAGATAGTAATGGCTGATTCCGAACAAGTTTTATAATCTCATCTGTGACTTAATTAATTTGATTAAAAATACTTGATCTCTATCGAATTTAGTGATCTCTATCAGATTTAGTGCATTCTCTTTTTTCTATAAAAATGAAAATGAGGCAGGTTCTGGACGAATTTTATTATTCCCTAAAATAAGAATACTGAGCCTTAGTTGAGTTTGGAGTATTTTATTATCCCTAAGCAAATTGAATTTTATGTCATGAATTTCTTTATCATCAATACCTAAAATGTGTCTCTATCGATAACGAGTTTCTCATTCATGTTATACGTTGCATACATTGTCACTTATGATTTCCCCTTGCACTGAAATTGAATTTTTATTTTGCAATTAAAATAATGGCCAATCATATTCACTATAGGTTATAGCGATGTGAATGGATAGGGCACATGCTCGTGGACTAAATACTATGGTCTAACCTGCATATTACAGATTGATCGTATCTCAATCCACGAATCATTTGTTAAGGTTCCTTTGTATGGGTTTTACATTTCAAATTAATATTTAGAAAACCGCATAAACTCATGATTAACTTTGCTAGTTTTGCACAAAATTACCATTAACAAAAAAGTATGTTAATCTTGCTTTGATTAAATTTTTTTCTTAGCACATCACTAATATTGTTGGTATTAACGGGAAGGCGAGTCGACAGTTTCTTTGTCTGGCTCCGCCTCTGCCTACAGCCTCCGCTGGAGCCTCATTGCATCCTTCCGCCCTCAGTGCTCCCTTCTTCCTGGCGTCCAACTACTCCGGCGAATACAGATTTGTCTCTGACTAGTCATATCCGCCGGAGTCAACCTCCCGCCCGTCCGGCCATCTCTTCCCGGCGGTGGCTTCGATGGGTTCTCTCTTTTGGGGCTTTGTTTTTATTTGCAGAGACTGAGAGCGAAAGCGGTTGGGGAGGCGAGTCGACGGTTTTTCCGTCTGGCTCCGCCTCTGCTTCTGCTATTATTCTCCAGGCCTCTGTTGTCTCCTCTTCTTCCGGCCGCGGTGGTGGAGGGTATTGCTTTCGGCGCGCCCGTCGAGATCTGGGCACGACCTCGTCGATTTGGGATGGAAGTCTTGGAAGTATTAGTGGGTTCAGTCTCTACTCTTCGACTAACCTGGTATCACTTAGTGCGATATGTGTCCCTATGTGGAACAGAAAAAAGGATTTGTGTCCCTATGCGGAACAGAGAAGAGGTACGAAGGTAGTAATGCTGTGCAATACACTCATTAATACTAAGGACCAGATCTGCTTGAGCAACACGTGCAAACACGAAGCAAAATTTCATTATTAAATTGCCAGATGTATGTGTTTTCGGTCTTCAATGTTCAGGATCTCTTTGCACTTGGGGTCTTTTATTGTGAGTGTAGCGTTATTTGTTAGTAGTATGGTTGTGTGCTGAAATCGCATGGTAGAGTCTCGGCGATGTTGTTGCTTAAATTGGGATTCATCTCTTGCCTTTTGATTATCTTAGTGTAATGTTTATATTCAGTATGTAATAGGTCTGACTTGAAGGTGTGTTTAGGTTGTGTTCCTTTCCCCTCTTGTGTACTTTGTAACAGACAATCCAAATAAAGATTGATCTTTACTTGTTCAAAAATATTGTTGGTATTAAAACATCAAACTAAATCCAAACAATTACTAACAAAAAAACCTAGCGGCCCACCTCTTAAAAAAACCCTCACAACTCTCTTGAGATTTTCTTGGTTATCAGAGGTGCGGCCTCTCAGGCCAAACTTTCCGGTGACCGTCCCTTTTCTTTTTCTTTCATTGTTTCTAGTTTTTTTGTTGTGTTTTTTTCGAGGAACCCAAGCTGGATCGAACTAGGTAGGAGGAGGAAGAGTTCTTCGAGGACCAGATCTGTTTTTGCAGATCTGGGTTGTCTCTGTTGGGGATTTCTACGCAAGCGGAGCTCGAAGGAAGAGACAAAGATGGTGGTTGACGCTTCAACAACAATCGACCATAATGTTTGATGTCTAGTTTGGGTCTCTGGTGTTTCGAGGCATGCGAACTCCTTGTGACCATCCTGACAACGGCGATGTTTGGAGCTGCTTGTGACCAGTACATGGCCTTTAGGTTGTTTTTAATTGATGTGGATTCTCTCAGAGTCCATTTCGACACCTTATTACCCACATTTTGTACATAATTGTCCCTCGTAACGGGCTTAAAGAACCCCAATTATGCCACTTTTACGCCTTCGGGTATGTTTAGTGTGATTGTGCAGGATACAGGTGAAAATGGGTAAAACCGATCGAAATAGAGGTTTCGGGCAAGAAGACAATGCAGTTGGAAAAAGGGAGGTGTATATCGACACATGCGTCAATTCTGCAGAAAATTATGAAAAGCCAAGTCGACTTGGAAGCAAGGGTTCTACGATTTTCAGTCTTTCCACACGTTCCAAAGCAGATTGGAAGCCATAATCCATCACCCATCACCTAGAGATCACAAGAATTAGCAAGGACACTTTGTTTGGATATCGAAGTAAAAGGGTTCGAGTATATCGATCGGAGTCTTAGTGCTCAAAGTTTTCTCTTTCTCTTCACTCTTGTATTTTTTATTCTCTGAATATGTCTTTTGTATTTTGCACCATGATGAGGGGCTAAAAACCCTAAATCATGGGTGTTAGACGTGTGATACTCGATGCTTGAACTTGTTTGCTTGAATATGAGATTTTGATTTAATGATATTTGATTTTACTTTGAGTTTATATATGGATGTGAAATTAGCTATTTCATATTTGTAATCTAAGTTTGCATCTATGCTCGAGAGGAAAAGAGGAGAACCGAACTAAGTAGAATCGAGGGATCGGTCTCCTAGAGTCGATCACTTAGTACGAATATTGTTAAGCTTAAGGCTGCAGTGGACCGATTCTAAAATTTGGACAGGGTCATCGGTCCAATATTTGGTGTTAACCAATGTCGATAGACGGTTAACATAATTACAACATAGGCCATTTCTCTATTTATCGAAATTGATTATCTCCTGCAAACTTGGATTGACATTGAGTCGTCGGTCTAGCACCCGTGATTGCTAGTTGTTCTGATTTCTATTCATCATTTCTCATTACCTTTGTGTCATTTGATTCCCATTGTTTGTTCGAGTGACATTTATTGTTTGTTCGAGTGACATTTGATTCTCATTTCTCATTAAGGGTTATGGTTTGTAACGGCGCACGTTGCTATGTCCGGTGTTACAAAAGTGGCGTCAAACAAAATTTTTGTGAAAAATCAAATTTTGTGGGTAAATTTTGCGAAAATTAAACTTCCCGCGAACTTTTTTTGTAACGATGCACAAGGCGATGAGCTCCGTTACAAAACCCAATTATATAATTTTCCCAAACCCTCTTCTTCTTCCAGCTCTCTGCCTCTCTATTCTCTCTGCCTCTCCTTGCCGCCACCGCCACCGTCCACTTCCGCCATCCATCGCCGTCGTCCACTGCCGCCGTCCCTCTTCCTCTTTTCCTTCCATATATTGCTAAGGTATGTACTTATGGGTTTTAATTTTATGTTTAGTTGGGTGTTTGATTTTTAGATTGCATGCTAGATTTTACAATAATTTGTAGTTTGCATGTTAAATATTATGAATATGCACGTTGAACAAACTTTTTGAATATTTGTTGAATTTTTTGAAAAATTGTTTGTGTAATTTTAAAATTTTGTATGATATTAGTTTAGGAATTGTATGAAATTAATTTAGGATGGTATGATATTAGTTTAGGAATTATATAAAATTAGTTTAGGATTGTATGCGATTAGATTTACATGATTTGTTATTTTTAGTTCCACATGAATATGAATTTGTTTGATTTGTTAGTTTGCATGTTAGGTTGTTATGTTGAATATGCAGAATATGTTGAATATTAATATGTTTTAGATTTACAATAATTTGCATATTAAATTTATGATTTTTTTTTCGAATTAAAAATACACCTTAGGGGTATTTTCGAAATTAATTAAAAATACCCCTTAGGGGTATTTTCGTATGATGATAACATTAGGGTAAATTCCCCTGATTTCATTATTAATTGCATGATAACATTAGGGTAATTTGGTCATTTATAACCTCCCAAGGGTAATTCGGTCAATTTGAATCGAAGAATAGGTAATTTGGTCATTTATGACCTCTCAAGGTAATTTGGTAAATTTCGACCGAATAAGGGGTAATTTGGTAATTTATGACCTCTCAAAAATTTCAATTTTTATTATTTAATTTCAAAAAAAAAATAAAAACAAAATATTAATTTTTAGTTTTAGTTTTAGTTTTTTTCTATTTTTTTAAATATATATATTTTGTAACAACACATATTTGAAAATGCGCCATTACTAATAATGTCGTTATCGTTCCAAACACACGGTGTCGTTAGAGTTTGTAATGGAGCACAAACTATGTGCGCCGTTACAATTAGAAACGGCGCACACCGTTTGTGCGCCGTTACAAATTGTAACGACGCTTTTTTAACGGTGCATCGTAAAATGGCAGTTTGTGCGCCGTTGCAAACTGTAACGGTGCACAACGTCGTTACCAATTACTTTTTAGTGTTAGAGGTGAGAGCAATTCTGTCATTTAAAATATATCACATCCATTTGATAATTACGTGACCTAAAAATATAATAGAGAATCTATGTTACTTTTGAATGATGATGCAAAAAATAAGTTTACCAGGGTAAAATTTTCACATTTTATGTTAATAGTGGTTTTATACGAAAAAGTGTAAAATTAACCATGAGTTTGCACAATGAGAGCATGACAAAATTACAGTTTAATAAACTTAACTATATTGATTCACACTTTGATACCTTAACTTTTTTTTCTTTTCTTTCTAGTACCATAAATATGAGTTTAGAATACATGTTAGAATTAACGGTCAAAATGAGGGCACGTGCGAGCACGTGAGTATTTAACTAAACCAAGTATCAGAAATGCCCTTTGCTGAAAAAAACAAAACAAACCCAAAATTCAAAAATGAACAGTGGGGTGTATTCTCTAGTGAGTTTCACGGCAATGTGCAGAAGTCATAATCACTGAAATCGAGCCAAAATCAATGACTGAAGCCGACAACTGGGTTGTCTTCTCCGACAAGTTCTAAACTGTAGATATGGATAGTTATTAGTTGTACATCTAATGGGTTTGTGCTAAAATGAGGGAGAAGTCAAAATCTTATTAGAGCAAGGCGTCAATGTCGATGATGTGATTGGTTTACGAACGAACTCTAAGGTCCCTGAGTCGCACCGTCAAAGCCTAACAACCGTCCCTTAGTCACATCGTTGGAGCCTGTGAATGGCCCCTAGATTAATTCTCGAGCGATTCTCATTTGCGAGTGGGTACAAGCCAAGCGCTTAGTGGTCAGAGGGTGTGGTCCGGCTGGAGAGCTTCCAGTAGAAGAAGGTTGGAGAAGAAAAAAGCATAAAGAAAACTAGGGTCAGGTGTGTTTATTTAAATATGGGTAGTTTGTTTTTTTTTTATTTTTCATTAACAGCGATAAAACATGTCTTAAACTTATAGTTAGGATACTAAAAAGAAAAAGGAGTTAAAATATCGTACCAGCTATAGTTAGGGCTGTCAATGAGTCGGGTTGGGAAGACCCGGCTCGGGTCGTACCCGACTCGGGTCGAGTTGGGTACGAAAAACCTGATCCGATACTCGAATCGGTTTAGGAGTCGGGTTGTCGGGTTAGGTAGAACTCGGGTAGTCGGGTATACCCAACACACCTGATGGGCCTAAATTCTAGGCCCATTTGTATTTTATGAAGTAAGGCCCACTAATTTGAAGCTTTAGCCCAAAATGGTTTTGAAGCCCATTCATATATATATATATATTCAACACTTACATTTGCATTTACAATTACAAATTACATATACAAATTATTGTACAAATTGAAGCATGATATTAATGTGCAATTATTTCCAAATTCAGCCCACTGTCACTCATTGCCACTTCTTCTACTTCTTTCCAATTCAGTCCCCATTACCATGTCACTGCCACCACATCTTGTTCATGTTACTAACAACGCCTATGCATATGAATTGAACTTTAAAAGTATAAGCACTAGCCAAAATGCATCTCCAAAAGAATAAAACAAAAGTATTATAACAAAACATAACAGTATGAAATATGTTCAGAAAGCAATACTTGCTCAAACTTTTCATTAGATAATACTTTGCTAAAACAAACAAACACATTTATGAAGTTTTGAGCATACAAAAATGAACTAAGTGTTCATCACTATTCACCACTAGTAGTACCAAAATAAGGTGATCAAAAGTGAACAACAAGTTCAAACATCACCATAGCGTTCAATCGAACTTAAAAGAAAAAAAACAAACTTAAACTTGAACACCATCCAAGAGGGAGCCTCATTCCGTAGCTTGAGTAGCATAACAAATTAAATCTGTACGTTAATAAAGATAAGTAGGGGTTGTCCATAATTGATAAAATAGAAAATATTTGGGGATTTAATTAGAGAGTTGTCCAATTCATTTACCTTGCTCGACCTCTTCATTCTCGTGCAATACCTCCTCAAAGCCACCTACAGATGATGTTCCTTGGATCCAACTTTGAGTGCACACTAATGCCTCCACTGTAGTCGGTAGTAAGGCGCTTCGGAAGTCATTGAGAACCATACCACCCATTGAGAAAACTGTCTCGGATGATACGGATGTGATAGTTATGGAAAAAGATCCTTGGCTAGTATAGAGAGAATCGGGAATCTAGATGAGTTGTTCTTCTACCATCCCATAATATCGAACTTTTCCTCGTTGCTCTCTACATCTTCCAGCAGATATTTGTCCAGCTCTGTCTTTTTGACACCTTCTTCAAGAACTTGAGTTTGATCAAATGATCCACGAAGTGTTTTTCTTGCAGGTTTAGGAACAACAACAGTTGCAGTAGTAGTAGGTGTGCTAGTACCTCCAGGAAAAGGTGTAATACTACTACATACAGATGCATTTGAAACATACTCATCAAAAAATTCTTGCAAAGCATTCTTTATATGAAGTTGTAAGGTTACAGTAATATCAGAAGGGTACATGTTATCCACAACATATTACAAAACATCTAACTTGTTACTCGGATCGAAAATAGATACTATGAAAATTAGCAAGTTCATTTGGGATACATTCGACCAATACTAATCGAACTTTGCCCTCATTTTGTTTGATATTGATGTGATGTTGAAGTCATGCTCTGCCCCCGCTTGTCCCTCTTTGATGATCTCCAATATGAAATTAACTTCATCCAAAAAAGTGTGAGATATGACGTATTTGCAGCCTAATACCCTCTTGGTAACAACAAATAAATGCTTGAAGAAGTCCATAAACTTCTTGATGTATGTCCAATCTTCCTCCACCAACATACCCAACAGCTCTGTTGAACCCTTCATGAATTTTGACTCCAGCTCATGTCGAAGAAGGGCAGTCTCGCTATCATACCTTTCGAAGGCAGGCTCCAAGGCTACGGCAGATTGAAGCATCAAGAAGGTGGAGTTCCACCTAGTAGAAACATCAAGGACAAGTGAATTCTTGCAATCAATCCCAGCGGCAGCCACACAGTCCTTAAATCTGTTCATCCTAACGGCTGATTGTTTAAAAAAACGAACCGCCACCCTAATCTTTTCCACCGGGTTCCCAAGCAAGGTCAAACCCTCCTTCACTATGATATTTATGACGTGAGCACAACACCTCATGTGCAAAAACTTCCCTCCTAAGACGCTCTTCCCCACTAAGTTCATTTTCCTCCTCATAAACTGGACATCAACATCATTGCTCGTTACATTATCTAAAGTAATGCACATAAGCCTATCAATCCCCCGCTCATGAAGACATTACTCAAGCGCCTTACCAATGTCTTCCTCCTGGTGGCTGTTGATTTGACAAAACGATAAGATTTGCGAATGGAGCTTCCAATCATCGTCAATGTAGTGGACGGTGATGCACATATAACTAATGAGTTGATTGCTTGTCCATGTATCTGTAGTGAGGGACACCCTAAGAGCCCTTAGTCTCACGAATTCCTTGAACTTATCCTTCTCGCTCTTATACATCTCACCAACGTCTCTTGTGACGGTGCTCCTGCTTGGAATATGAAACAGAGGCTGGATTTTCTTCGTAAACCGTTGGAAATACTCATGTTCTACAAAACTAAGGGGCAACTCATGCATGATGAGCATCCTAACCAAATCCTGTCTGCTCCTTGTTGATCAAGTACCAATGAACCCAATTTGAAATGTCATCAGAAGTCGTTGTAAAATTAAGTATAGACTGATTTGTGGGATTGTTATCCGGGTGACCCTTACAAATTTTAATATGCTTATTCAAATTTGTTGTGCCACAATCTTTATTATCAGCCTTATACTTAGCTACACAATACTTACAATACGCATACAAAACACAGTGTGCATTAGGGGCATGTAGGTGAAGATTATTCCATACATGACTATACTTTCTAGTTTTTTTCAAGGGAGGTTCGAAAGTACCTGGGCTGCTGCACCTTGCTCAACAGTATGAGCAGTAGCAGCAGCCTGAGCAGCTCTTGATTCCCGAGCATCAACTTCCCGAGCAGCAGCAACAACTTCCCGAGCAGCAACATCCTATTTCTGTGTAATCAAGAATAAACAGGTATTAGCATCTTTGATTAGGTGATCAATCAAATAAATTGAAATTGAAATGAGAAACCCTAAACCTAAACACCCCCATTTCAAATCAGAAAGCCTAACTCTAATTTAAATCCCCAAATACATGTAATGTACATTATATAAGTACATAACCATTTCAAGTTTTCAACTACTACTACTAATACACAATACACAATTTAAACAAAAACCCTAATTAAAAAAAACCCTAATTTTTTAGTTCAAATCCCCACATTTTGAATTGAAATTAGAAACCCTAAGCTCCAATTTCAAATCCAAATCCACAATTTTAATTCAAAATCATCAAACCCTAAACCCCTAATTTTCAATTCAAATCAGAAACCCTAACATTCAAACCCAATTTGTAAACTGAAAACAGAAACCCTAATTAAAAAACCCCAATTTCAATTGAAATCAGAAACCCTAACATTCAAACCCAATTTGTAAATTGAAAACATAAACCCTAATTAAATACCCCAATTTCAATTGAAATCAGAAACCCTAACATTCAAACCCAATTTGTAAATTGAAAACAGAAACCCTAATTAAATACCCCAATTTCAATTGAAATCAGAAACCCTAACATTCACACCCACTTTGTAAATTGAAAATAGAAACCCTAATTAAAAACCCCCAATTTCAATTGATATCAGAAATCCTAACATTCAAACCCTAAATTATAAATTGAAATCAGTTCCCTAACCCCCAATTTGATTTTAAAATCGAAATCCCCAATTTTATATCAAAATCAGAAAACCATAATTTCAAATTGAAATCAAAATCCTCAATTTAAAATAGAAATCAGAAAACCCTAAATTATGAAATTGAAATCTGAAAACCCCAAATTGAATTCGAAATTCGAAAGCCCTAATCCCAATTTGTTAATTGAGAACAAAATTCCTAAATCCCTAATTTGTTAATTGAAATCAGAAAACCCTAAGCCCTAATTTATATTCCTAACCCCAATTTTAATTTGAAATCAGAAAACCCTAAATTATGAAATTGAAATCTGAAAACCCAAAATTGAATTCGAAATTCGAAAACCCTAACCCCAATTTGTTAATTGAAAACAGAATACCTAACACCTAACCCCCAATTTCATTTTTAAACCTAAATCCCCAAACTTTAAATCCAAATGAGTAAACCCCAATTACAAATTGAAACACAAATTCCTAACCCGAACCCAGAATAACACATGCAAAAACATAAATTAGACATGCAAACCCAGAAATTAGGACATGCAAGGAAAGAATAGAAGTTGAGATGAAAACCCAGAACAAAATTTGAAAGAAGCAACAGGTTTGGGAATTCTTACCGTCATCGGAGTCGGAGCCCCAGACATCGTCGCCGAGAACCCTTCACAGTCCACTCCACCGTCGAATCGATCCGTTGTAGAATCCTCTCTCCACCATCGACGATTTATAGTGGAAGAAAGAGTTCTCCAACGGATCGATTCGAACAGTAACTAGCTACCAAATCGATCCGTTAGGTTGTGATGTGAGACGTGTGTGAGAAAGAGAGAGAGGTAGGAAGACAGAGGCGAGGACGATGACGGTCGTGTAGGGTTTCAGACAGAGAGAAAGGAGAGGTGGAGAAGAAACGAGTTGTTGAATCGCATTGAATGCGATTCAACGTGTGAGAGACTGATTGTTTGAGTGTTTGAGTCGTTAGAGAGTGAGCGACGTGTGTGGAGTAGGTCGTGCCACGTGAGTCAAAATCAACGGTTTAGATGAGTTCGTCGAATTGGATCAACGGATAGCAGCTTGCCACGTCGCCGACTCGTGACACTGAAGGAGAAGAGAGTAAACAACTCTCATTAAGTCCCACATCGGAAACGTATGAGACTCAATGAGAGTTTATAAGTGTTTTCGCGATTCATTTGGGCATCTAAAGAGTGTGGGCTGGGCTTCTCGTGCTGGTTGTCTTCTCCGCTGTTGGGTTGGGCCGTTATTTGTGTTGGGTTGGGCTGGATGATTGATATTTAATATAATTAAGATTAGTATTTTTATATATATTGTCGGGTAGTCGGGTATTCAGTGGGTATGACAAATCGACCCACTACGCAACTCAGTTAACTTGTCGGGTTAGTCGGGTTCGGGTGTATCGGGTATCGGGTCAGTTGGGTACCGGGTAAGTCGGGTCGGGTGTCGATCGGGTCGTCGAGTTTGTCGGGTTTCCGGGTAAAATGAACAGCCCTGGCTATAACTAGCGGTAATAAACTATCATTTTGTCTATAATAAAATACATGGTAAACACAAATTCTTTCTTTTATGGTTGAAAAAAGTCAATAAACATACTTATATAAGAAAAAAAATTCAATATCAACAGAGAAAAGCTTAAAATCATATTATTATACATGGAACACAGTTAGTGAATAAATTGCTCCGGTCCTTATTTCCTTTTGAATCAAAATTTAGGTTGTTGACTTGTAGTAATGTCGTGCGGTGAGAGGAAAACCAAACGTTATATTAGGACCACATGGGAAAAGAAAATGAAGAACACATTTAATAAATAAGAGATTGAGAATGAAACTTATATATGTCGGCTGGAAGTGTTAGATTAAATTATATTTCTTATATTTAGTTTCTTATATTTATGTTTCCTTTCTCACATATATTAGGGTTTCCTATTCTATTCTTATTACCTCTATAAATAGAGATCTCTTGTAATTCACAACACATATCAATAATAAATCTCTCTCTTATTTCTATCATGGTATCAGAGGTATAATCGATCCTTGGTCAAATTTCTACGCATATTTCGCTTTGCCCACTCGTCGATGATTCGTGATTCTAACGGGTGGGCGAGGCAATTCAAATCTCAATTTCTAGCCTCTCGCTTCCGCAAACAATCAACTCGACAATCGTCTCTCTACTCTTTTTTTATCTTTTCCCTTATTATGTTATTTTATTTCTCAAACCAATCGCTTCTTCTTTTACTCTTTACCTTATTAATTTTCCTCGCACAATCTCGTTTTTTCGTCATCAATTGATATTGATTCCACCACTTCGATCCCGTAAATCAATCAATCTCAATCTCTCAATCTACTCTTTCTCTACTTGATCTCCTCTCACGAAGCAATCCTATCAACTCATCAATCAAAAATCCCGTAATTCGGAAACCGACACGTGTACATCCCCGTAATTCGGAAAGTTATCCCGTAATCCGGAAACCGACACGTGTACATCCCTATAATTCGGAAAGTTATCCCGTAATCCGAAAATCGACACGTGTACATCCCCGTAATTCGGAAAGTTATCCCGTAATCCGGAAATCGACACGTGTACATCCCCGTAATTCGGACACCGCACGTGAGAGGAGAGCATCTGTCATCTGGCATAATTGGGCATCTGTCATCTCGCCATCAGCCAGCAGGCTTCAGGCATCATCGGGCATCAGGCATCAGGCATCAGGCATCATTGGGCATCAGGCATCCGACATCATCTATATGCCATCAGCCGTTGTCATCTCGCCATCAGCCAGCAAGCATCAGACATCATTGGGCATCAGGCATCATCTATGTGCCATCAGCCGTTGTCATCTCGCCATCATCCTCGGCAGCCGCAACCCTCGCCACAACTCAATATTATCTAGCTTCAAACTCAATTCTTATTTCACCGATTGAGTTTGAGGGGGACTGTTAGATTAAATTATATTTCCTATATTTATGTTTCCTTTCTCACATATACTAGGGTTTCCTATTCTATTCTTATTACCTCTATAAATAGATATCTCTTGTAATTCACAACACATATCAATAATAAATCTCTCTCTTATTTCTATCATGTTAGATTAAATTATATTTCCTATATTTAGTTTCCTATATTTATGTTTCCTTTCTCACATATATTAGGGTTTCCTATTCTATTCTTATTACCTCTATAAATAGAGATCTCTTGTAATTCACAACACATATCAATAATAAATCTCTCTCTTATTTCTATCATGGTATGTTTGAAAGATTTTATCGTTATATAATTATCGCGTGGTGAGAAGAGAAAGCACTATGGAGTATCAAATTACATAAACCTCAATTACATGTCTTAATTTGTAAATGAAATTACACGATTAGCTGACGCGACCTAATTATTTGAACACCCAAATGTCACGATACATTAAGCAAATAAGTCTAGCTGGTACATGATAAAATAGTCCGTTTGTATATACTGAAGTTGGCCCCAACAGTTAGGATTTACTTTATAAGGAATGTAACCTATTAAATTATTTTATAAGTAACTATTGAAAGTTTTGAAAAAATAGGTTCAACAAACAGTAAAA
Organism: Geranium rotundifolium; assembly: GCA_963920655.1. Classification (NCBI taxonomy): domain Eukaryota; kingdom Viridiplantae; phylum Streptophyta; class Magnoliopsida; order Geraniales; family Geraniaceae; genus Geranium; species Geranium rotundifolium. The sequence continues at coordinate 7,635,140 of OY987314.1, forward strand.
GTGTTACTATTAATTTGTACTTAATTAAATTCCATGTTATTTCTTCAAAAAATATAAAATAAATTAAATTCCATGTTATATTTTTTCTTATTTGATTTATATTATTACTCTCTATATTTATTACTTTTGGCTCCTTATTACACATTCAACACATATGATATGAATATATTATATGTAATGCATTTTTCATATTTAATTTAAGGAAAATATCATCCAACTATGCTTAAAATTAACGATTTTATATTTGACTACACTTGAATACTTTTTTCTTTTAATGGATATCCAGAATTGTAAAATATTCACAATTAGTCATTTTATTACAATATGTTAAATTTTAGGGTTAGAAAGACAAAAATATTTCTCTGTGTTTTAAATTTAAAAAAAAAATACTATTTTAACTTTCTCTCTCCATCACTCATCACTCCCCTCTCTCCATTGGGCCCTTATATCTCCAAGTTCCTCCAACTTGATGTCGTCATATGTTCTTATTTTTTATTTCTTGCTTATCAATTACCTCCATAAATAATTAATTCTTTTTCTCTAGCTCATTGATATATACACGTGTCCTTGCATCATGAATTTCTGCGAAAACATTATATATATATATATAAGGCTGTAAACGAGCCGAGCTCGTAACAAGCAGCTCGAGCTCGACTCGTTACAATCGAGCTCGAACCGAATTCGAGCTCAAGATTGGGCTCGTTTAATAAACGAGCCGAGCTCGAGCCTAACTTTTTAAGACTCGATAAGCTTGCGAGTCGGCTCGTTTAATATTTAATTAATTATATATTTTTAAAATTTTAATAAATAATTATATTAGAATTAGACAAGCAGAATCAAATCGAGCCAATTTTAAGTTTGCTCATTTATTAATTAATGACTGTATCTATGTAACATACTCACGATCGGGTCAGCCTATATCACCCCGTCTGGCGATACTATGACCTAACTCCGGCCCCCTTCTGACCATGATCAGTAGAGCGTGATCATTTAGAGTTAGCCTCATACCGATCGCTTCTTATGAAGCTATTATTATCGGGGACATCTTAAGTGTCATTTTATCTAATCTGTAGATCTACTATTATGTGTTGACACATAATGATACAAATTAAATCATACTTAAGATATTACTACAACACTTAGTAATATAAATGCCGATTTTATTTCAACTAATAATCTCATTACATGAGTAGATTGAAAATACATTGTGCTAGGGCACAAAATCCCAACAATAAAAAGTCTCATGAAGTTATGCATAAACTTAAATGGCAAGTAAATTTCATGTAATAAAGAAGTACAAAAAATAATACATTAGCAAAATGTTGCAAACCAAATGCATGATGCATTTGGAGATACATCAAATATTACAAGGTCATACATAGATGCTATTAACATATATGAGAAAATTAAAGTTAATGATGATAATTTGAAAGCAACAATCTATTCTTCTATTACACACCAAAATCATGGGAAGCCTTTGGGGGCAAAAGATATTGTTCCCCGTAAATGATAAAAACACAGTGAATAGACAGATAATTCCAACAGAACTATCGATTCTCGAAAAAATGTTGATTTCCGTAGAATCATCGATACCAAAAGAAAATGAAAGTTCTAAAATTCATGAAGAATTACAAAAACAAAGAGGTAAGAAAATGTACATGAATTATTCCTACACTAATAAGTATTGAGATTGAAAATCGACTAATATAGACGAACCCTTTGCATTTATAGTTGCAAGTGAGATAATGAATGACTTCGATTTTGAGCTGCGTAATATTAATGAATGTTATGAAAGACATGATTCAGCAAAGTGGAAAGAAGCAATTCAAGCATAATTGATGTCATTAGCAAAACGACAAGTCTTTAAACTTATAATTCGAATAAAAGAAGATGTTCGACCAATTGGATACAAATGAGTATTAAAAAAATGAAATGTTCCATATAAAGTTAGGCTTGCATCACGAGATTTTTTTCGTCAATTTTGAAGAAACATATTCACATGTGATTGATACGATTACTTTCATATACTTGATAAGTTTACCAGTCTCTAATGACTAGATGTATGTCCAATGGACGTTGGCACTACCTATTCACATGGTACGTTGAAGACCAGTATTTATATGAGACTCTCCAAATGAGTTAAATTTTCAGAAGCAATTAGAAATTGATCAAGAAATTTGTCTTCAATATGGTTACATAAGTCATTGTATGGACAAAAACAATATGGGAGGATGTGGTATAACCGTCTCAATAAATACCTTATTAGAGAAGGATATGGAAATAATGTTGTGTGCAAGTGTATTCACCAAGAAAACAAATCTCATATTTGTTATTATGGCATTGTATGTAGATGATATGGATTTAACTGAGACTACTGAAGAGATTCTTAACACTGCAGAATATCTTAAGAATAAATTTGAGACAGATGATCTGGAAAAAATGAAATATTGTCTCGACCTGCAGATCGAGCATATTTTGAGTTGAATTTTCATCCATCAATATGCATATGTTGAGAAAATGCTTATGCATTTCAATATACACAATGCTCATACACTAAATACTTCAATAGTTGTTCGGTCTATTGATCCTAAAAATGATCATTTTCACCACAAAAAATAGATGAAAAAATACATGATCTTGAAGTACCATATCTAAGTGCGATTGAGACTTTATTACATTTAACGCAATATATAATGTCAGATATAACTTTTGTGATAAATGTGCTTTGAAGATTCAACTCAGAACCAACAAAACGACATTCAAACATATATACTATTATTTGAGTGGAACTAAAGATTTAGGACTATTATATTCAAAATCCTCAAATAGTAATGGTTTGATCGCACATGCAGATGATGGATACATTTCTGATATCCATGAAACATTCTCCCAAACATAGTATGTATTTACTTGCAATGAAATAACAATATCCTAGCGCTCTACAAAATAGACTTTAGTTGCAACATTCTCAAATTATTCAGAAATTCTAACAATGTTTGAAGCTAATCGGGAATGAGTATTCTTACGCTGAGTCATTCAACACATACGAGATGCATGTGGAATTCACTCAAATACAAACACTCATTCCACAATTTACGAAAACAATACAACATGTATAGCTCTAATTAGAGGAGAGTACATCAAAGAAGATCGAATCAATCACATATCGCCAAAAAATATCTACACTCTCATTGAACTCTCGAAAATTAATGCGATTGATGTTAAGCAGATGCACTCTAGTGCAAATTACTTTACAGATTTGTTCACTAAGTCTTTATCGACATCCATTTTTGAGAAGTTAGTATGGCGAATGAGGTGAGCTGATTTAGCAAACAACTAAAGTAATTGTACCATTCATTATGAGGAGCAACAATCAGGGGAGCAACAATTGGGAGAGCAAGAATATAAAGATGATCAAACTTTAGTCTTATGTGAGTTATACTCTTTTTCCTTTATTCAAGTTTTGTCATATGTTAAATTTTCCTGAAAATGGTTTTTAACGAAACACGTCCACCGCTTAATTAATTATTTATAAGTAATGTCGTTTAAAGGGGAGCATTGTAAATTTGATCACTCATGTTTTTCCTTTTTACCTTACACATGCATGCATGAAAATAAATCATGCATGCAATTGTCTATTTATTGCGTGGTCATAAGATCACCACTTGCAACAAGCAATAAGACGTGAAAGGGAAAGATCAAACTGAGTGGCCTTGTTGATTGATTTGCAGTAGCCCCAATCAATTACTCACACTTTCAGACTCACATGCCAGCATCAAATACTCTTGCATATATCCAACCAGATCAACACATTTCCATAAAGTTCTCACATCTATAAGATCAATCAAGTTATAGACATTATTGTATCGTATCTAACACCCAGATCAACACATTTCCATAAAGTTCTCACATCTATAAGATCCAATATAAAGTTCAATGTTTTTTTTGGAAAGTTCAGAAAATTGGGGAAGAGTGAGCTGGACAGTTTGTCTGGTTGAGTGGGGTCCTCAGCATAATTGTTGATATGTCTGCCTAAATTGTTTGATTTATTTATTTCTAAACATACAAATCCCAACTTTGAAGGTTTCCCAATGAACACTGACAGGATGGAATATTTTCAACAAAATCAGTTAATACTTTTGAATATGATTCATCTGGTTCAACTTGGATTTCTCTACCTCCTCTTTCTCTTTCTGGGTTTTTGTCCAGGTAACATTGTTACCATTTTTCCTTGGAAAGCTATTTCCTTACCTTTTTAAGTTGAGCCCATTTGTTTGTTCTATTTGTATTGGTTCAAATGCATTATACTAGACTTGGGGCTGCTCTGCTCCACAATCTGTTTTTTTGTTTGTATGGTCATTAACATTGAATTATTGGTCACATGCGCTATCATGATTGTGGGGTAAAGATGATTGGTGACATTAATTTGAAGGAGTGAAACCACTCATCGATTTTGTCCTCAAATATAAGGCTCAAAGCAGGAACAGTTGATGTGGTTTAGAGAAGAAAATGGCACAAGAGTACAGGGAAGGTTTGTTAGAGAGGAATGATTTCCACGAGAACTGCCCAGGCTGCAAGGTTGATCAGCTCAAGCAGCTGCAACATGGCTTTCCTATTATGCGCCTTATTTCGATATGGATTATTGTGCTCTGTACTGGTAACTAGACAACTCATATATATGAACCCATTTCTGGTTTTGTTTCTTCAACACCATCTCTGTCTTTAATGCTTCATTCTCTATTCTTATTATGTCTTTTCAGTACTGCCCATTGCATCTCTCTTCCCGTTCGTTTATTTCATGGTGAGTGTTTACATTATGGAGTTCTTATTTGTGTCTTCTGCATGTTTTTCACCACATAAGAAGAACAAGACCAATGTATATAAAACATTGCTTTATTTGCTCTGATTTATTTTTTTCAGGTTAGAGATTTCCATATTGCAGAAAGAGAGGAGGATATTAGCTACTATGCTGGTTATGTGGGTATATATGCTTCACTTCCTTGTCACCTGCATAATAATTACTTTAATATGTTCTTCGCGGAGTATATATCTCTAATTGCATTTGTTTCTACATTGAAGGGGCTTCTTTCATGCTTGGCAGAGCTTTGACTTCTGTTATTTGGGGAGTGGTGGCAGATCGCATAGGTCGCAAGCCTGTGATAATTTTCGGGACTGTGGCCGTGTAAGCAACTGGAGTTCCCTAGTGAATTTCTCATCCCATATCATGTTTTTTTTTGCTCCCACAGTGATCTGAATTATCAATTGACCTCAGGGTTATTTTCAACACTCTATTTGGCCTCAGCACAACCTTTTGGATGGCCATAACTACAAGGTTCCTACTTGGAAGTTTGAATGGTATACTTGGACCGATCAAGGTATCATTTTCTACTGCATTTGATGTTATTTTTTACTTAATTTTAAGCAAGTTGTAGGTTGCGTCACTAAACATAGATGTTTGCTCTTTCGTGTTTTAAATTATTTTCTCCTGTCTTTTGTTTTCAAATCAAACAGTTTTCTTGTTAACTTTACTTACTGTTAATGATCAGGCATATGCAGCTGAAATTTTTCGCCCTGACCATCAAGCTTTAGGATTATCAACAGTAAGCTTTGTTGGTTTTCAGTACAAATTCTAAGTTATGGAGTTCATAATCGAAACTGATAGGAATCACTTTATTTCAGATAAGTTCAGCATGGGGAATAGGATTGATCATTGGTCCATCCTTGGGAGGATTCCTTGCTCAGGTACTTTAGTTTCACGAGAATCATGTTATGAATTCTGATACAATACGACATCTTCATTTGATATAGCAATTAACCGAAGAGTGATTGCATATGTCCATTGTTGATTTTCACTTGAATGTCGTTGTAAGTTTGTGGCTAATAGTTTTGATCGATTTCAGCCAGCTGAGAAGTATCCACACATCTTTTCCCAAGGATCTTTATTTGGGAGGTAATTAACCAAACACACCTCGACTCTTTATGTCATGGAGTTTATGCGTCAAATTTTGGCATTTTGTGTTCAACATATATACTGATCCATGCAGATTCCCATACTTGTTGCCATGCCTTTGCATATCAATTTTTGCGTTGGGAGTAACAGTTGCCACCTTTTGGCTTCCGGTACATATCTTGTTTTCTTCATTACTATCTTGTTATAATTTGTTACGCTGGTCTTTCAGATGAATCATTTTTTTAGGGAATATGCTTTATAACTCACATAAACTATTCCATATCAGGAAGCATACATCTAAATATCCAAACTAGCGTATATCCGTAACTCGCTACCCTTAAATTCTTCATCGTGTATGCTTGTTTAATTAACCACTTATGGTATTTTGTAGGCTAATCACTGCAATTCCTTCCCATAACATATTCTCTACTGCAGGAGACATTGCACATGCACAATGAAAACAAAAGGTCAACAGATGACTCTCACGACGCCATGGAATCAAATGTGAAAGATGCAGCTGGAGAAACCATAGGAAGAAGCGAAAACCTTTTAAAGAATTGGCCCTTAATGTCATGTATCCTTGTTTATTGTGTTTTCTCGCTTCATGATACGGCCTACTCAGAGGTACAATTTTACTTACGTTCTGTTATTGAAATAGACCAGTGATATTGTTAGCTTGAACATCCAATGAACTGTCCACCAGAAGGAATGCATGAGATATATATTGTAGTTGAACCATGAAAACTTTCCGTTGCAGATCTTTTCTTTATGGGCCGTCAGCCCTAAACAAATTGGCGGTTTGAGCTACACAACTGAAAATGTTGGCGAAGTTCTTTCTGTAACAGGTATGCAATTATTACCCTATGTTTGTATATCATATGCAACTCTTAACACCTTTCTTCTCCTCTGAACGTAACATTATTCCTATATATATATATCTCTAACAGTTTATCAATGTAATGACTTCCATATCAAATACACAGTTATAAGTACAAAATGGAAGTGACCAGCTTTGCTTTCTTGTCTTGATTAATGCTTGATAATAATCTGGCCTTACAATTCACCCAATGTTTAGGTTTAGGTCTTTCCGTCTTTCAACTTACATTGTATCCATTGGTGGAGAGACATCTTGGATCAGTAATATTGTGTCGAATCGCAGGGGTAAGTTTCCAACCAGTCAATACACACCGAGTTTTATTTATTTGTTTTCACAAGTAACTTTTCCTAATGCAGGTTCTGTCCATACCTCTGTTGGCAAGTTACCCCTTAATAGCCATGACCTCTGGCTTCTGGCAAATATTATTGGTAAATTGCGCATCATTATTGAAGAACATACTGTCGGTATGTGTGCATAAACAACTTAAACATCTCTTTATCTTCTATAGATGATACGTACATTTTTGCTCAAGTACTAATGTGTTCAAATTCAATGTAACCAGTTGAGCATTATTACCGGTACCTTCATTATGCAAAACAATGCTGTGGTAAACTTTCCTTCTAGTTTGGCTTTCATCGTTTGAATTTTTATTTCTTTATCTATATAGCACGCCTATTACTGAATATTGTGTAACAGGAACAACGCCAAAGAGGAGCAGCAAATGGCATTTCTATGACGGCAGTGTCTATTTTCAAAGCAGTTGGTCCAGCTGCAGGAGGTGCACTGTAAGTCATCTCTTAATTCTCAATATATATTACGAAATTTACTTTCACCGTTGTTTATATATTGGAGAAGAAGCAAGCAACACACAAACTTTTGCAATGAAAATGTACTGCTGTTAATGTAAATGGGTGTGCATTTTCTCTTTTAACAACTTGATCTTCTTTTTATGCTTTCACATATTACCTTCCATTTAAGCTTTCAATTTCCCTCCTTTCAGCTTGTCATGGGTGCAAAAGCGTCAGCATGCTGCCTTCCTCCCAGGTTAGCTACCAAAATTTAATCTCGATCTGTTATTATCTATTGGGGGAATAGTTTATTTGTATCTCTAAAACGGTTTTATTAGAATCTCAACCTACTTAAAAGCTCAAGCTAATAGGTAAATGCCCAGATTGTTATATAAATTAGTAAACGTTTTTCAAATGTGGGACTCTAACAGACCTCATTAAAAGTTGATTTAGGACATTCATGCCATGTTAATTATGAAACTTGAATCTGATCGCTAAAATGAGTTCACATATGATTCAAATTCTTAATGTGCTGTGTTGTTCTGATGCAGGTATTCAGATGATTTTTTTCATCTTGAACATAGTAGAGGCTATTGGAGTTCTTATGACATTCAAACCATTTTTATCTCAAAGGGAGAGGTAGAGTTACCAAAATAAAATTCATGTTATGATGTTATATATATATGTAGTCCCCAGATGTAATAATTAGTTCAAGTGTCTACGGGTTATTTCTTGATTCGTGCTTCATTCAAATAAAGGTCGTGACATATTTATTACATTCTTATACCAATGTATCTTGTTTAATTTGAGGAAGATGACACTTTTGTGTACTTGAATATACACTTTTGACACTTTCATACCTTACATTTTTTTTTCTTTTTTTTAGTACTCTGAAATACATTTTGGGACACTTTAGTCCTGAAATACTAAAAATACCCAAAATACCCTTGAGTTAAACCAAAATTAAACCTAGTCTAATTTCAGTTGTGTAAAAAGACGAAATTACCCTCAACTATTCATCGATTTTTCAAGTGAATGCCAACCTTTCGAGTATTCCTCTCCTCCTCCTCCGCCGCCCCCTCCTCGCCGTCATTTTTCTAGCATCCATTGTCGGCGTTTCTCCGGCATGGTGTCCGAGTCCTCGTCGGTCCATCGCTCCCATCCCCTCCTCTCCTCCTCCTCCGATACCCATCGCACGGTGGTGAAGGAATCTATGGGGTCCAAGCAGAGAGAGAGAGAGAGAGAGAGAGAGAGAGAGAGAGAGAGAGAGAGAGAGAGAGAGAGAGAGAGAGAGAGAGAGAGAGAGAGAGAGAGGCACGCCAATGGGTGGGTGTAGCCGAAAATTAGGGTAGGAAACTTATATAGGATCATTCCATAAATCAAATACATGATTTTATAAAATATCTTCCACTTTCCAAATCCTAATCAACTTCTTATTTAAATTATAATTATAATTGTAATAAGAATGGGCTTAAAGCCCACTTAGCTAAGTTCATTAATTAAACCCATTTAGGTTGGGCTATAACTAAATGGTTTAGCTAGATCGTCCCAATTACTCTAAAACGATTACTAGTTTAGCTAATTCGTACATGATTTAACTAAATCAAATTGCGAATATCCCAATTCTCATATTCTTTATATACTGACTTTTCCAAGTCCACTTTTGCTATACTTTGCTTAAAGTGTGTGACCCTCTAGGCTCACGACCCGTTGGCAGACTGGCGAAATTACCATTTTGTCATTTCCATCATAAGTGGCCTCTAGTAAGACATTATGATTACCCAACGTTCATGAATATCAATGATTCGATTTAACCTCTTATCGTCCATGTCACTATCCTTTTATCATACCGATATCTAGATTGATCAAAAGGCATAGAACCGCCATCCTAATTTATCAATAAATATTTCTTGATATCTGAGACGATTTAAAACTAATATTAAGTATCTCCTGCATGGCCATGATATTTATTCAGTCATACTCATCAAGTGGCCTAAGCAAATATCATTCCCATACTGGAGTATGGGTGATAAATCCCTCAGCCGTCTTTCGAGTTCACTCATGTAGTTCATAACTAAGCCAATCGGAGCTCTTATGACTACCTTTTTACATGTAACGTTATACTAGGTCAAAATTAGATATTCGTCATATAGTGATAAAAAAATCCTTGGTCTTAGGATATAATGACAAGCTACGATATGTGAGTATGCACATGAGCACATGACAATATCTATGCTGCATACTCACCATCAGGTCGTCCAATACCATCTCCTTGATGAAATCTATGATCTACCTCCGGCACTACTTTGCCATGATCAGTAGAGCGTGATCATAAAGAGTTAGCCTCATACTGATCGCTTCTTAATGAAGCTTGACTGATCAGTGGCGCATTAAATGTAATTCTTTCCGATCTGTAGTTCTATTATTAGTGATGACACACATAATGATACATATCAAATTACATCTAATAAATTACTACAGCACATTAGTAATTTAATGCCGATTTATTTATTCGGAAAGATGATAAAATATTACATCTGTAGATCACTTTTATATTGGACTTGGGCATAACTCTAACAATATCCTACTTGGCCCTAGTTCCAATCTAAGTTTCGATCTACTCCCACAGACCTTGCATGTTCCTTATGCCTAGGATGCGGCCGAGCCTTTGTCAAGGGATCGGCCATATTATCATCAGTTGAATCGTGCTTAATCTCCACATCACCTCTATATGTGATAACTCTGATGAGGTGATATCTGATGAGTATATGTTTGGATATGTTGTGGAATCTGGGCTCTTGAGCAATAGCTACGTCACATGTGTTGTCCCGCAACAAGCTTATCGGATCATACGCTCGCAGCGTTGCATCAAATCCGATCAGAATGCTTCTAATCTATACGGTCTCTTTAGCTTCTTTTGTTGCAGCTATATACTCAGCTTCTGTTGTATAGTTGGCAGTTGTGGCTTGCTTAAAGCTCTTCCAGCTGAAAGCGCCACCATTCAACACAAAACATATCCTGACTGAGTTTTGAAGTCATCAGGATATGTCTGAAAACTAGCATCAACCTGTCTTTTGACTGCTAGTTCTCTATCTACACCCCCATACACTAGGAATGCATCCTTGGTCCTCTTCAAATATTTGAGGATGGCCTTTGACAGCAATCCAGTGTTATTGGTCGGGGTTAGATTGGAATCTGCTGGTACAGCTGAGTGCGAACGAGAATTCCAGTCTCGTGCATATCATGGCATACGTGATAGATCCTACAACCAAAGCATATGGGATCCTATTCATATGCTCAGCTCATCAGGCGTACTAGGACACTATGTCTTGCTGAGCTTAATGCCATGATGCATGGGTATGTATCATTATCTTAGATTCAAGCATTGAGAGTCTTATCAACACTTTATCTATGTACGTGTTCTGACTTAGGCTCAAAATTCTTTTGGAATGATCTGTATAGATCCCGATACGCACAATAAATGTAGCATCATCTAAGTCCTTCATTGATAAGCACTTCCCTAACCAAGCTTTGGTGGCAAGGTCGGAATGTCATTCCCGATGAATAAGTACTAGGAATACAATATTACTCTCACTCGCTTTCTTATAAACGCAAGGTTCTTCTTCATTCTTGATGAAGCCGAATTCTCTTACAGCTTCATCGAAACGAAGATTCCAACTCCGTGAAGCTTGCTTCAATCCATAAATAGATCTTTGCAGCTTGCACATCTTTTCGGAATATTTTAGAACTACAAAACCCACAGGCCGTGTGATATATACACCCTCTTGTAAGTTCCTGTTAAGAAAATGGGTTTTGACATCCATCTGCCATAGCTACGACTAAGAATAATCTGGATCGATTTGACCATTGCTACTGGTGAAAATGTGTCATCATAATTTAGAAGTTGAATTTGACGAAAAACTTTTGCAATTAACCTAGCCTTATTGTTCTAAGGATTTCCATCCATGTCGGTCTTGATCCTATAGAACCACTCAGAACTGATGGGTTTTATCCCAGGGGTTTGATCAACCAAATACAGACTTAGTTATCTCCCATGGATTTCCTCACCTCTTTCCTGGCTTCCTGCCATTTATCGAAGTCGGTACTGGCCAAGACTTGTTGAAAGTTTGCTGGATCTTCCTGATCCACAACTATCAAGTCATTTCCATCAATGGTTGTGAAGTCATATCTGACGGGAACATGACGAGATATTTCAGACCTCCTTGGACCATCTGGAATTTTTATAGGTGAAATTCTGAGTTGTTGCAGGGACAAGATGTCGAACACAATATTGTGACAATATGTTCGACAACTTGTTTGATTACAAATAAGTAAATAACGGAACAATAAATATAAGACACACAATATGTTTACCCAGTTCGGTGACTCCGCACCTACGTCTGGGGGCACTCTGCCAGTGGAAAATTTGGTAGTCAATAGTACAACTTCAAGCATCAATTAGCTATCACACAAGCTATTGTCCTAAGCTACTATAGATCTCACCGTGAACAACCTCACCCAAGGGCCTCTCCCCTGTCTTTAAGATCCTCTCAATTCCACCCTTCAAGCAAGCCTATGCTCGGTTGCGTTGTGTTCGACAATCTTCTTCGTGAGACTTCAATCACAAACAAATACCTTCAAATCACAAACACTCAAATCCTTGTGAGTTGATGTTTGTGATCGATAATTTTCTTCTAAATAAAATAGCCTCTGATCCGCTAGTCTTACACGGTCACGAGCTCTGAGTTTTTAGCACATGAAAGGACATAAAAACCAACAAGTTGCTAAGGGATAAAGCACCTGATTTTATAGCAACTCGTGTAGCCTAATCAGTTTCCAATACCGATTAGGAAATCCAAACTCTTGCCGTCCTTGGCAAGTTTGGCAAGTCAGTGTTACCGCCTACAGGCCTTGCTGATGTGTCTTGATGCTAGCTGTAGATTGCCTTATTTAGTTGTTGCCTAAAACTCACGCACGCTGATGTTCTCTGTCTAAACATGAACGCTGCGGTAATTGACTAATTCGTCGCACATAATGTCCTACTACATGTGTTGCGATATGTTGACTGACATCTTACCTTGTGCTTAAAAAATCTGCCAATACTGAACGTAGCAACAATCTCCCCCTTTGGCAATTTTTTAGTTAAGCACATCTTGATGACACGTCTTATGTTCTTCGCAATCTCCGGTCGAGTTTTATCTCCCGTCTATGACGATCTTCTTCAGCCGTTGTCAATCTTCATGTATGACTTCTGTCTGCTGTAGCAGATCACGTCTTCTTATTGAGTCTTCTCGTCCTTTATCAGCAAAGTACATAGTGCAAGTCTTCGTCTTCTGTCACTTTGTAGTAAGGAGTGTTCATCATGTTGTGACATGTTTGTGACACATGTTCCAATCAATGACGTATCGACAAGTAGTAACATGTTTGTTACACATGTTCTAATCATGTCGTTCCTTAAGTCACAAAGTAAGTTGAACATGTTTGTGACGCATGTTTCAGCCAACACTACTTTAACATGTAGTTACACACGTTAAATGTGAAAGATGACACAAGTCTCTAACATGTATTTACACATGTTATAGACCAGACCAAACACTGTTATAGGTCACCATTATTTGATGACCCTAGGTTGACCATGTAGGTCCAAATTATCTCCCCTGATTGCCTCAAAAATGACAAAGCGTAAGCACATAAAAAAAATTTAAGGCACACAAAATATCCAGCTCTAACTAAGAGAGCAAATATCCAGCTCCACCAAGGAGCTAAAACATTGTTCACAAAACATAACCCGGATAGTCCCCGGGGATTTAAGAGTTCAAAAGTAAATGAGTTTTTAAGGAATAAGATAAGTAACTGGTATGTTTTTCAGGAGGAGGAGTTAGCAACTTATTCTTCAGCAGTAGGGGATTCTTCAGGTATAGCTAACAGATCGTGGATGAGCTGCTCATAAGTGGCCTTCCAGCTTGCTAGAGTGTGGATGGTAGTCTCTAGATCAGCTATACCTTCCATTAGCTCGTGTACCGTCCAATCTTTGATGGACCTGGTTGTGCTAGTGGTGCTTCCCCTTTCAAAGTTTTTTGTAGCCGGACGTGGAAGGTCTTTGATATGTTTACCTTCAAACAGCTTTGGGCTAATATGAAGCACTAACGGGCGTTTGCCAGCAACATCATTGTCACGAATAATGGTAGGACATTGTTGAAGAAGTATTCCAGTTATAAGAGAGGGAAATCCAATGGGCAATGATAGCATATGACCTCGCATGTTTTGTTAGATGATCAACAACAAGTGACCCAAAGTCTAGAGGAAGATTCATACCGATTTGGTAGATGATTTTGGCCAGATCTGCGTTGATGCTAGAGGCGTGAGAGGAGGGTACCCAATTTGCTATGCCAATGCGGTAGAGAATATAGTACTTGACCATGAGCTCCGATGAGGCCATGGATCCTTTGCTTGCCCAAGCCTTCTTTCTTCCTCCAGAGATTTCTTGAGTGATGCGGTCCATAGGTGGGAGCCTTGTTGTGACATTTATAACACTTTTTCCTACATGGGCATTGATTACCTCAAGGGTGAATTTATAACAGTGTCCCCTTACAAACACCCTTCTATACTCTGGATCATCCAGGTTATTGAACGCGGCTGGGAGATTCACATAAAATTCTTTTACGAGAGAGGGATAGTAGGTACCAATGTCTGACATGATTTTGAGGAGGTCTGGCCTGCGTAGTAGTTCCATGATGATCTTCATCTCTTTGGCCTCGGTAGAGAGCTCTCTTTCTGGGTATATGATGCGGTTGCACACATATTTTCATTTGCTGGCTCTTTCGGGAAAATGAAATGAGATATTGTCTATTGGTAAATTTGGAATGTCTTTAGGAATTTTTTGTCTTCCTACCCCTTTTTTGTTGCTTCGATTTGGGAAATCTGACAAGTTCTCCTCTTCGCTTTCTTCTTCCTCCTCTTCTTGTGTAAAAGGAACTTTTACTATAGGCAGTGTAGTCTTCTTCTTCTTGGTTTTTTTTGTCGTTGGGACATGTGCCTCAGCTATCTCAGGATCCCTCCTTTTCCTTTTCAGAGGTTCTTCTGGACTCTCTTCTTTTTTATCCCGCAGCTCCTTTCTTTTCTCAGCCTTTTTCCTAGCCATTAGATTTCCGAGAGTGATATTTTCCTCACAGTTCGTGTGGGTTTCTTCTGTTGAATCCTCATTAATCTGTTCCAAAGTCTCATCAGGGGAGTCGAGAGGTGTTTGAGCATCCTGCTCCTTACCCAAGTCTGGTGTTTTTTGTTTCTGCTAGTCAATGACTCGCTATATGGATTTTGAGATCCTTTTTCCGAAACCCTTGCTCTGCACGTCTTGACCCCAAACTGATTTTAAACTGGTTTAGGGGTTTTGATTCTTTTTGCGACATGCTTGATCCTCACCATTGTTGTTTTGGTAGAGAGGTTTCAGAGAATTTTATAAGAGGTCAGTTTTTTGGTGTAGAGTGTGATGGAACGGGAGCAATGTAAACCCTAAGCATTTTGTTGGAAGAGAGAGAGACCGAAAACTAAGGGAAGAGACAGCGTTTTCTCTGCCGTGTAGGCAAAGAGTCGGGCCATGATTGGCTGCACGATGTGTCAACAGATGACAAAAAATCTTTGTTTCCCCCCTCATTCTTCCTTTTTTTATTATTATTTTGGAAACAAACTGAAACGAGCTTGGATAATTGGGCCCGGATTTGGTTTTGTGGACCCTAGTAGTCCTTCTAGAGAGAGAAAAAAACAAATAAGAAAAAACTCTCTCCCTGTTTCTTTCTTTATGAGCCTTCTTCAAGGTAGCAAAGTACAAAGGAGGACTTTAGACTATCAAATCGATCTTTATCCAACGCTTTTGTGAAGATGTCCGCCAGTTGTTTCCTTGTGGGGAGATACTCAAGCTTTATTTTCTTGCCCTCTACAAGTTCTCGGATGAAGTGGTGCCTGATGTCTTTGTGCTTGGTTTTGCTATGTTGCACAAGATTCTTCGAGATGTTGATGGCACTGATGTTGTCACAGAACAATGTCATGACATTTTGTTTGACATTATACACTACAAGGATCTGCTTCATCCATAATAGTTGAGTGCAGCTACGCCCGTCGACAATATATTCGGACTCAGTAGTAGATAGAGCAACACAGTTTTGCTTCTTGCTAAACCATGAACCCAGATCATTGTAAAAGCATCCACCTGAGGTGCTTTTTCGATCAGATGTGCTTCCACCCCAATCGATGTCGTAATATCCAACAAGTGTAGATGATGTATCAAAAAAATATAATAGACCTAGCTCAGTTATTCCTGATATGTACCTCATAATTCTTTCTGCTTGAGCTATCTGACTTGTGTTTGGATTGGCTTGATATCGAGGACAAATTCCCACTTCATCATCCTTGGTGAGCTTTTCATGGGTAGCAATCAGAGTTTTCTTGTGGGAAGACTTCTCCAAACCGAACTTGTTCACAATGGTCTTGGTATACTTGTTTTGAGATATAAAGATGTCATTATTCATTTGCTTGATTTGAAAGCCTAGAAAGTAAGTCAGTTCGCCAACCATGCTCATCTCAAATTCTGACTGCATATGTTGGACAAATTGTTGCACCATCTTATCCAACATTCCTCCAAACACAATGTCGTCCACATAAATCTGGGCAATCATGATGTTCTTTCCTTCTTTCTTAACAAACAAAGTTTTGTCAACTTCCCCTCGTGTGTAGCCGTTCTTTACTAGAAACTGGGTTAGACGTTCATACCAGGCTCGAGGTGCTTGTTTGAGACCGTAGAGAGCTTTCTTAAGCTGATAGACATGATGAGGAAAGCTGTGATCTTCATACCCTTTTGGTTGAGTGACATAGACTTCTTCGGTTAAGTATCCGTTTAGGAAGGCGTTCTTAACATCCATTTGGTAGAGTTTGTTGAATACTCGAAGAGCGCGGCTATTTCTAGAGTACCCAAGAAAGATCCCTTCGTCACTTTTAGGATCAAACTTGCGTCGTGGCCCTCGATCAGCAAGGATATAGTACACTGAACCTAAGACATGGAAGTACTTCACGTTAGGCTTCCTTCCTCTCCAAAGCTTATAAAGAGTAAATGTTATGCCTAGTCGGAGGGTGACCCTATTGTGAATATGACATGCTATGTTTAGAGCTTCAGCCCAGAAGTGAGGAGAAATGTCTTTGGCTAGCATCATGACTCGAGCCATTTCTTGAAGAGTGCGATTCTTCCTTTCCACTACTCCATTCTGTTGAGGAGTGATGGGGGAAGAAAATTCATGGGCTATTCCTTCTCCATCACAAAAGTTGGCAAAGGTGGTGTTCTCGAACTCACGTCCATGGTCACTTCTTAGCCTGACAATCTTGCCAATCTTTTCTCCTTTTTCTCGTTGAACTCTTCGACATAAGGATTCGAAGACGGAGAAGATATCTGACTTTTCACAAACAAAGTCTACCCAGGTGTACCTTGAGAAGTCATCGACACATACAAAGATATATCTCTTTCCTCCAAGGCTTTCAACTTGCATTGGTCCCATCAGGTCAACATGTAGAAGTTCTAGAACTCGAGTAGTGGTAAGATGTTGTACCTTCTTGTGTGACGTTTTGACTTGTTTGCCTATCTGACATTCCCCGCAGATCTTGCCTTCGACGATCTTTAGATCTGGGACTCCAATGACAGCTTGTTCAGAAAGGATTTTTTGCATGCTCCTTAGGTGGATATGTCCAAGATTTTGATGCCATATTTTTGTCTCTTGTGCTTTAGACAGAAGGCATTTGTCTGGCACATGGCTGAGTTTGGAGACCATAAATAAAAATTGTCTTGTGACCTAAGACCATTCATCAGTTCTTCCTTTTGCTGGTGGAGTACCACATACTTGTTGACATTGAAGTTGACACAAAGATCCAGATCGCAGAGTTGACTAATGCTGATCAGGTTGGTTGTAAGCCCTTCTACCAGTAAAGCTTCTTTTAGACAAGGTGAGTTAGGGAAGTTTAGCTTTCGTTTTCCCAAGACTTTGGCTTTTACACCATCACCAAAGGTAACATAGGAATTCGAGCATGATGTTATGGTAGTCAAGAATGAGCGACTACCAGTCATATGACGAGATGAACCACTATCAAAATACCAATCGTTGTTGGTAGAGGCCTTTAAAGATGTATACGCAATATTAGCTTGATATTGTACTTCTTTTACTCGCCATTCTTGTCGAGGTTTTTTCTTGATAGACGTCCTTTGATTTACCGAGCTTTTTCCATAGAGGCAATAGCAGAACGGTCGTATGTGACCTTTTCGTCCCAATGATGAAAGATCCAGTTGTGTCTTTTCTTCTTTGAGTTGCCATGATGGTGTTTCTTTTGTGACTGATTGTTGCCATATATCTGTGACATCTGATGTGACATGTCATACGCAGCCTTTTGGGGGACGAAAACAGTCTTGGAAGTTGAGCCTTTTCTTGAGTAACCAAGACCTTCCATGTTCTTTGATGACTTTCCAATGGACAAAATATGATCCAAAGTGTCAGTGCTTGAATTCATCATCTTGACTGACTTGGTCATGAGCTCCAGTTCTCCGTTCAGGCGCACGACTTCTTTCTTTAAGTCAATGACGGTTTCTAGAAGTCTCGTCTTATCTTCATTGAGAGCGAGAATGGTTGTGTTTTGTTCTTCCAGTACTTCGGAGTCTTCGAGCCACTTCACATACCACTCATTGTAGGCATTGTGGAGAGTTTCATCAGATAGTTCATCATCCGAGACATGCTTCTTTGAGATTCCGATGGATGTGGGGGCAGTAAAGGCAACATAGTTACTTGTCTGCTCTTTATCGATGTCTTCCTCTTCATCAGATAATCAGGATGTGAACCCTTTCTTCTGTTTCTTGAGAAAGTTGGGACAAATTCTGACTGCATATGTTGGACAAATTGTTGCACCATCTTATCCAACATTCCTCCAAACACAATGTCGTCTACATAAATCTGGGCAATCATGATGTTCTTTCCTTCTTTCTTAGCAATCAAAGTTTTGTCAACTTCCCCTCGTGTGTAGCTGTTCTTTACTAGAAACTGGGTTAGACGTTCATACCAGGCTCGAGGTGCTTGTTTGAGACCGTAGAGAGCTTTCTCAAGCTGATAGACATGATGAGGAAAGCTGTGATCTTCAAACCCTTTTGGTTGAGTGACATAGACTTCTTCGGTTAAGTATCCGTTTAGGAAGGCGCTCTTAACATCCATCTGGCAGAGTTTGTTGAATACTCGAAGAGCGTGGCTATTTCTAGAGTACCCAAGAAAGATCCCTTCGTCACTTTTAGGATCAAACTTGCGTCGCGGCTCTCGATCAGCAATTATGTAGTACACTAAGCCAAAGACATGGAAGTACTTCACGTTAGGCTTCCTTCCTCACCAAAGCTTACAAAGAGTAAATGTTATGCCTAGTCGGAGGGTGACCCTATTGTGAATATGACATGCTATGTTTAGAGCTTCAGCCCAGAAGTGAGGAGAAATGTCTTTGGTTAGCATCATGACTCGAGCCATTTCTTGAAGAGTGCGATTCTTCCTTTCCACTACTCCATTCTGTTGAGGAGTGATGGGGTAAGAAAATTCATGGGCTATTCCTTCTCCATCACAAAAGTTGGCAAAGGTGGTGTTCTCGAACTCACGTCCATGGTCACTTCTTAGCCTGACAATCTTGCCAATATTGTCTCCTTTTTCTCGTTGAACTCTTTGACATAAGGATTCGAAGACGGAGAAGATATCTGACTTTTCACAAACAAAGTCTACCCAGGTGTACCTTGAGAAGTCATCGACACATACAAAGATATATCTCTTTCTTCCAAGGCTTTCAACTTGCATTGGTCCCATCAGGTCAACATGTAGAAATTCTAGAACTCGAGTAGTGGTAAGATGTTGTATCTTCTTGTGTGACGTTTTGACTTGTTTGCCTATCTGACATTCCCCGCAGATCTTGCCTTCGACGATATTTAGATCTGGGACTCCAATGACAGCTTGTTCAAAAAGGATTTTTTGCATGCTCCTTAGGTTGATATGTCCAAGATATTGATGCCATATATTTGTCTCTTGTGCTTTAGACAGAAGGCATTTGTCTGGCACATGGCTGAGTTTGGAGACCATAAATAACAATTGTCTTGTGACCTGAGACCCTTCATCAGTTCTTCCTTTTGCTGGTGGAGTACCACATACTTGTTGACATTGAAGTTGAAACAAAGATCCAGATCACAGAGTTGACTAATGCTGATCAGGTTGGTTGTAAGCCCTTCTACCAGTAAAGCTTCTTTTAGACAAGGTGAGTTAGGGAAGTTTAGCTTTCGTTTTCCCAAGACTTTGGCTTTTACACCATCACCAAAGGTAACATTGGAATTCGAGCATTATGTTATGGTAGTCAAGAATGAGCGACTACCAGTCATATGACGAGATGAACCACTATCAAAATACCAATCGTTGTTGGTAGATGCCTTTAAAGATGTATACGCAATATTAGCTCGATATTGTACTTCTTTTACTCGCCATTCTTGTCGAGGTTTTTTCTTGATAGACGCCCTTTGATTTACCGACCTTTTTCCATAGAGGCAATAACAGAACGGTCGTATGTGACCTCTTCGTCTACAGTGATGAAAGATCCAGTTGTGTCTTTTCTTCTTTGAGCTGCCATGATGGTGTTTCTTTTGTGACTGATTGTTGCCATATGTCTGTGACATCTGATGTGACATGTTATACGCAGCCTTTTGGGGGACGAAAACAGTCTTGGAAGTTGAGCCTTTTCTTGAGTAACCAAGACCTTCCATGTTCTTTGATGGCTTTCCAATGGACAAAATATGATCCAAAGTGTCAGTGCTTGAATTCATCATCTTGACTGACTTGGTCATGAGCTCTAGTTCTCCGTTCAGGCGCACGACTTCTTTCTTTAAGCCAATGACGGTTTCTAGAAGTCTCGTCTTATCTTCATTTAGAGCGAGAATGGTTGTGTTTTGTTTTTCCAGTACTTCGGAGTCTTCGAGCCACTTCACATACCACTCATTGTAGGCATTGTGGAGAGTTTCATCAGATAGTTCATCATCCGAGACATGCTTCTTTGAGATTCCGATGGATCTGGAGGCAGTAAAGGCAATATAGTTACTTGTCTGCTCTTTATCGATGTCTTCCTCTTCATCATATAATGAGGCTGTGAACCCTTTCTTCTGTTTCTTAAGAAAGTTGTGACATTCTCTTTGTACATGTCCATAACCTTCAAACTCGAAGCATTGAACTCCTTTTTTCTTTTTTATGTCGTTCTTGTCTGCCTTTTTTAGGAGAGTTCTAAATCTTCTGGAACCTTTGTGGAGGCTTGTCTCTGACATCTCGAGAGACATTCTTCCCTGCCATCTGGTTGAACCTTCGCATAACTCGGTTGTAGTTTTTGACCTACATGGCAATTGCTTTATCGACTTCACTGTCTGAGTCAGAGAATATATGCTCCTTTTGTCCTTGAGTTGAGCTCTTGAAAGCTATGCCTTTGTGTTTCTTTTCCAAACTAGGAAGAGAAAGCTCGTAGGTTATTAGGGATTCCATAAGTTCATCAAATTTCAAGAATTTTAGACCATGCACTTCTTCTATGGCAGTGATCTTCATCTTGAATCTGGGGCTTAGAGCCCTTAGGGTTTTTCTTACCAGATCCTCATAAGTCACAGATTTTCCAAACGAGTAGGATTCATTTGCTATATCTCGAATTCGCACGTTGAACTCGGCTATTGTTTCATCCTCGTTCATGGTGCGAGCTTCGAAGTTAATGGTGAGATATTGTAGTTTTTGCTCTCGTACCTCGTAGGTTCCTTCATATGTTACGCCAAGGTATCCCAGGTTATCTTTGCACTTGTGCATGTGTTGATGAGTCTGAAGACGATTTTGTCAACTCCATTGAATATTGCATTTAGTGCTCGGGAGTTTCCTAGGGCAGCTTCGTCTTCAGGAAGGCTCCACTCTTTTTCGGGTTTAGGGCTCGTAATGCTGCCAGATCCATCAGAGTATTGGGCCTCTTCCCAGCCATTGATTACTGCCTTCCAGGTCTTGCTGTCCATGGACTTCATGAAGGCACACATGCGTGCTTTCCAACACCCATAGTTTGTTCTGTCGAGTACGGGGGGTTGATTGATTAATCCTCCTTCCTTTGACTCCATCTTAGCTACTCAGAATATTTGCAGAATCTCACCTAAAAAATAAGGTACTTCCTCTGATACCAATTGAAATTCTGAGTTGTTGCAGGGACAAGATGTCGAACACAAAGTTGTGACAATACTTGTTTGATCACAAATAAGTAAATAACAGAACAATAAATAGAAGACACACAATATGTTTACCCAGTTCGGTGACTCCGCACCTACGTCTGGGGGCACTCTGCCATTGGAAAGGTTTTCACTATTTGGTAGTCAATAGTACAACTTCAAGCATCAACTAGCTATCACACAAACTATTGTCCTAAGCTACTATAGATCTCACCGTGAACAACCTCGACCAAGGGCCTCTCCCCCTGTCTTTGAGATCCTCTCAATTCCACCCTCCGAGCAAGCCTATGCTCGGTTGCGTTGTCTTTAACAATCTTCTTCGTGAGACTTCAATCACGAACAAATATCTTCAAATCACAAACACTCAAATTCATGTGAGTTGATTTTTGTGATCGATAATGTCCTTCTAAATAAAACAACCTCTGATCCGTTAGTCTTACACGGTCACAAGCTCTGAGTTTTAAGCACAAGAAAGGACGTAAAAGCCGACAAATTGCTAAGGGGTAAAGCACCTGCTTTTATGGCAACTCGTGTAGCCTAATCGGTTTCCAATACCGATTAGGAAATCCAAACTCTTTGCCATCCTTGGCAAGTTTGGCAAGTCGGCGTTACCGCCTACAGGCCTTGCTGATGTGTCTTGATGCTAGCTGGAGATTGCCTTATTTAGTCGTTGCCTAAAACTCACGCGCGCTGATGTTCTCTGTCTAAACAGGAACGCTGCGGTACTTGACTAATTCTGCGCACATAACGTCATACTACATATGTTGCGATATGTTGACTGACATCTTTTCTTGTACTTAAAAAATCTGCCAACACTTAACGTAGCAACAGTAGGGATTGATTCTTCATCTACGACTACCTGAGGCTCCCGTACTTCTACATCTTGCATAGCAGGCTCCTGAATTGCTTCAGGTTGTTTCGTACCCTCTCGAATTTCTTCGAGATGCACGGGACTCCCACTAACTGTTTTGGAAATAAATTCTTTCTCCAAAAATATCCCTCCTCGAGCAACAAAAACTTTGTTCTCGCTGGGTTTGTAGAAGTTGTATCTCTTAGTTTCTTAAGGATATCTTACGAAGACACACTTCTCTGATTTGGATGCAAGCAACTCTGCAACCTAAATCATTAGAAAAAACATATTAGGATGTTTCCTACACCATATATGACTATGGTCCGTTTCTCATTTGGCTACTACGCGAAAGCGCACGCATCCAAATAGAACTGACCATCTCATCCTGCTCGCATCCCAATGAATACTACGCGAAGGAGCACGCATCCACAGTAACGGGAGTCGTAATGAGTGTCATGTGGTGTACCTTCTGTGACTCTTGTCCAGTTCTTATTTGGCTACTACGCGGAGACGCACGCATCCAAATAAAACTGATCACCTCATTCAGCTCACATCCCAATGAATACTACGCGAAGGCGCACGCATCCACGGTGATGGGAGTCAGAATGACTGTCACAAGGTGTACTTTCGTTTTCTTCATCGAAGCCTGATTCAAAATGAATACGGCCGTTTCCAGGGTAAAGTATTTGTTGAACCCTCTTCTGGCCTGAGTACTCATAGGTCCACATATGTTAGAATGTATTAGACCTAACAAGGCGCTCGCCCTTTCACTTAAATTCGTGAAAGGTGCCTTTGCCATTTTGCATATTAGGCAAGATTCACATCTTTCAATTTGAGTTAATTCAAATGGACTTAAAAGTCCACACTTGTGAAGTGTTGAAATGTGTTTCTCGCCTACGTACCCTAAACGACAATGCCATATTAGAATTTGGTTTAAATCATCAGATTTAAGCATTTTCTTATTTACGTTATAGAGATTAAGCTCAACAACGTAAATATCTGATCTTGAAGACGTGGATGCCCCACTCTTCATTACATGATCTTTGTAATGCTTGCAATCCCTATTCTCGTGTCCTGGCTCATTGCAGTGATAGCAGACCTCCTCCATTTTGTCCTTAGCCTTCACAGCAGCTTTGGGAGCTGCTTGAACGTTTGGAGCCTTGGCGTGTCTGATCTGCCCTGCAAGATGCTCAGGGGCCTTACCCTTACCCTGCTCAGCTTTCTTGAAGCTGACCTTCTTGTGGCTATAAGGACCTCCTTGGTCTTTTCCTTGAGGTTCTTTTCAGCGGTCACAAGCATCCTATGAAGCTCTCTCAAAGACTTGTCCATGTCATGCATATTGTAATTCACTACGAAATCACTATATGTATCTAGAAGTGACTGCAACATAAAATATGCAGTCATTTCCTTCTGAACATCAAAACCGAGTCTTGTTTGATGTTCTTGAAGACATTTCATCTTCAAGACATGGGGACTAACAGCGCTCCAGTCTTAAGTTTGCAGGAGATAAGTTCTCTGAAAGTATCATATCTTTCGACACGAGCTTTCTCCTTGAACATTTTCTTGACCTCTATCTTCCAAGGATGAGGGTCATCTGAAATGTTCATGAACTGCTTCTACAACTCTGGCACCATACTTTTTATCATAATGCATGACACGTCGATTTGGTCACTAATGAACTTTTGATAAGTATCCTTAGTGGCCTAGCGGCGTTCAGCAGTGGCACAGCAGGTGGTTCCTGGGTAAGAATATACTACTTGTGTTCATGGTTGAGTACAAGCCTCAGGTTTCTATCCCAGTTTGAGTTATTCACGCCCTTGAGCCTGTCATTCTCAATGCGCTATTACTTCCTTGGGTTGTGTTTGCCATTTAGTTCTACATGGTAAAAGAAACTTTAATGATTATTTAATTAAAATTGAAGTTGGAGATTGAGTCATAAAACAC
Organism: Geranium rotundifolium; assembly: GCA_963920655.1. Taxonomy (NCBI): domain Eukaryota; kingdom Viridiplantae; phylum Streptophyta; class Magnoliopsida; order Geraniales; family Geraniaceae; genus Geranium; species Geranium rotundifolium. Next base: position 7,659,821 of record OY987314.1, read on the forward strand.
TTATCTGATTCTAAACTTTAGAATCTCAACAAGGATTCTTGCATACCCTCAATTGAAGTGAACGAAGGCTCACCGCTCCAACTGAGAGAACACAGGTAGGAACACATCCAATTACAAGTCCACAGAATTCATGCCTAGGGTTTGTACATAAAAGTACACGACATACCCTATCCTGATACCCTAGGTCAGCCCTAGCTGACAATCGTAGACAAGTCTACCAAGTATCGACTATGGTCCAGAACTAATGTGGCTACTACGTGGAGGCGCACACATCCACATAGAACTGCCCAACTCATCTAGACTTCTCCTCTATGAATGTTACGCGGAGGCGTACCGACATCCATAGGCTCAAAGTCCTTTTGAGTGTCCAAACTTGGATGATATCACGCTTGACTTGTAATTATTTGCAAATAAGTGTTAATACTCCCTGATTGTATATCGATACAATCTTAACTGGAATCATCAATCACAAATCCATGTAAATATGATACCTTAACCGATTACATGCAAGTCTGATTAAATCTGGTTTTAATCTTAGCATGTGGGTGATAGTTAAACATACATCAACTTGTGCATATAAAACTATACATACATTCAAATCTACTGAAATAAATGTAAAGCCGCAAGCATAGCCTAGCCCGTCTTACAACTTAAGGAAATGGAAATGCAAATCCTAAGACTAAGTCTTCTGGATTTGAACCGGTCTCCACCTCTTGGACTCCCACTGGCTCCGAGCCTCCTTAAGAACTCCATCAGCTCCGTCTTCATTTCTTCTTGCGTCGGTCTTCGTAATTACAATTTAAATAAGTAAATGAAATTACAAAAGTAACGACACGCATGCCGCAATTAATGCAACCCAAATCTAGCAACTCGCATGTTACAAAATAAACTGAAATCTAAACCGGGCTTGGCTACGCTTCATATTGAAACCAACATGTTGTCAAACATCATGTTATCACACATCATGTTACCTAACAACAACATTAATTCCAAATTTTATCTTATTTAAAAGTGGAAAAAATCCGGTTTATCGAAACTAGTTTTAATCTTGATTAATCAAAATTGAACCGGCTTACCCCGGTTTATCGAAACCGGACTGGGTCTAAAATTGAAATTTTTTGGGAAATACCTTGGGGAATCGCCATGGGCCAAAATCGGCCCGAAACCCCAAAACTGATTAGCCCGCCTTGAACCGTCCCAAAGTGGCCCGTGGGCGACCATATGATGGCCCGTGGGTGCCGATCTGGTCGCCCGCAACAGCGACCATGGTCGAGCCGAGGGCTGACCACTGGTCGCCTGCGGCAGTGCCCATGGACGCCTGTGGGCCATCCATGGTCGCCCGAGGTGACCTGGTCGGCCTTTGGTGCTGACCATGGTCGGCCCTAGGGCTCTCCATGGTCCACCAAAGGGCTCGACCGTGATTTGCCATGGCTCGGCCATGGCTAACCCAAAACATCCCAAGAAAAATTTAATTTTTAGATCTAATTTTAACCATAAAAATCTGATTTTTTTCATATTCAATTCATTCATAAACCGAATAACGCATATGAATTTTACTAGGATTTAAAAGTAATCCTAACATGCTCAAAATAAATCACATATCAACAAGTCTCTAATACCACTGAAGTAATCCATGGGGTCCAAAACAATTAAACTCATGCATAGCTGAAGCGAATTTAACTATGGATTCTAAGAAACTTTGAACGAATCATCATTTAAAAAATTTCAGCAAGTATAATATAATTAAAATATGGAATTTTACCTTGTAAAATGGAATCCAATATCACAAATATTTTGTTTGTGATCTCTAGTTGTATCCACACAAGCAAAGCACTTTAAGAAGAATTTCTACAAAAAAAATTACTAGTTAGTTTTGAGAAAATAGCAAAATCAATTGAAGAACAAGAGAGAGAGAGAGAGAGAGGCGCGGCAATGGGTGAGTGTAGCCGAAAGTTAGGGTAGGAAATTTACGTAGGATTCTTCCATATATCAAATATATGATTTTATAAAATATCTTTCACTTTCCAAATCCTAATTAACTTCTTATTTCAATTATAATTATAATTGTAATAAGAATGGGCTTAAAGCCTACTTAGCTAAGTTCATTAATTAAACACATTTAAATTGAGTTATAATTAAATGGTTTAACTAGGCCGTCCCAATTACTCTAAACTGATTACTGGTTTAGATAATTCGTACTTGATTTAATTAAATTAAATTGAGAATTTCCCAATTCTCATATTCTTCATATACTGACTTTTTCAAGTCCACTTTTGCTATACTTTGCTTAAAGTGTGTGACCCTCTAGGCTCACCACCTGTTGGCAGACTGGCAAAATTACCATTTTGTCATTTCCATCATAAGTGGCCTCTAGTAAGACATTATGATTACCCAACGTTCGTGAATTTCGATGATTCGATTTAACCTCTTATCGTCCTTGTCACTATCCTTTTATCATACCGATATCTAGATTGATCAAAACGCATAGAACAGTCATCCTAATTTATCAATCACTGTTACTTGATATATGAGACGACTGAAAACTGATACTAAGTATCTTCTGCATGGCCATGATATTTCTTCAGTCATGCTCAACAAGTGGTCTAACCAGATATCATTTCTATACCGGAGTATGGGTGATAAATCTCTCAGCCGTCTTTCGAGTTCACTCATGTAATTCACAACTAAGCCAATCAGAGCTCTTATGGCTACCCTTTTACATGTAACGTTAGACTAGGTCAAACTTAGATATTCGTCACATAGTGATCACAAAAACTCCTTGGTTCTAGGATATAATGACAAGCTACGATATGTGAGTATGCTCATGACAGTATCTATGCTGCATACTTACCATCGGGTCGTCCAATACCATCTCCCTAATGATATTTATGATCTAACTTTGGCACTACTTTGCCATGATCTGTAGAGCGTGATCATAAAGAGTTAACCTCATACTGATCGCTTCTTAATGAAGCTTGACTGATCAGGGACATATTAAATGTAATTCTTTCCAATCTGTAGTTCTACTATTACTGATGACACACATAATGATACATATCAAATTACATCTAATAAATTACTACAACACATTAGTAATTTAATGTCAATTTATTTATTCGAAAAGATGATAAAACATTACATCTATAGATCGCTTTTATGTTGGACTGTGGCATAACTCTAACATTAGACTTGTCTTTTTTTCTTCTATGTTTCTTTTTTGGTGTGGAAAAGAAGAAGAAATCAGTGTTATGGGTACACCTAGAATGTCTAATAGTTGCCAATTTTGTTTTATATATTTATTAATTTTATTGTGTTGACTTTTGGATTTATGATAGTCGGGAGGAGAGATGAGAGAGAAGAGAGGGAGAGGAGTGAGAGAGAGTAAAAAAAGGGGGGAAGAGAGAGAGGGTAAATATAGAGAATGGATGACATGATTTTGAAAATTAAAAGTATACGTGTGCGTGTGCGCGTTTTTGTCTTTTCAATCCAATTTTAATAACTCATTTAACCCCTAAGGGCATTTAAGTCATATCACATGAAAAAAATGTTAAAAACTAACGGAATTGGGCAGAAAGTGTAAATTGAAAATTTTGCACATTCTAAGCGTAGTTAAGTGGAAAAAAAATTCTAGGTGTACCCAGGTGAAAAATAGCTATATCTAAGTGTGGCCACCTAGGTCGGCAGTAGAACCTATAAAAGGACAAGATGGGTCTCCAAAATGCTACTCTCCATCTTTTTCTCGAGAGCCTTCTTTTTTCCTTTTCTGTCAATATCTGATGAGATCAGATTTATTAGGGTGATTTTGATTCTAGTAGGTCAAAATCATTCTTGATTCGTACAAGGATTGCTCGTGTGGACTACTTGTAAATAGTGGATTCTTTTGGAAACACTTTGGATTGATCATTAAGAACTTGATTGAGATTTTGACCAAGTGGTAGGATTTATGAAACTCTTTCATTGATTAATCCAATACTAACATAAATTTATGTGGCCGGAAACATGGTTATTGTTTTTTTGCTTTCATTGTGCATGGATCCCCCATTCCCCAACAATCCGCCCCTGCTTGGTATGAGATTTCGGCAATTGTTAGCATAAAAGTTTATCCAAAAATCACATTTGTCCCCCCACCCCAAATTTGCAATATGTAAACTAATTGTCTAAAGTTTTCAAACATTTCATGGGCACAAATCTCACAAAAGTCATAATGGTTGTGCTTCTGCTATGATTTGGAGTGTAGGATTAGGTTGTTTTTTAGTTTTTGCTAGTTTTATGAGAAGCAAATGAATAAATTATAAATTATGAGATTACAAATAAAAATTAGCCGATTTAGTTTAAGAAGAAATAACTTATCATGAATAATCTTTGACCAATTTTCATTTAATCTTCTTACCAAATCATTTGTTTTTCATTTTTATGATCAACTTAAAAATTGTTAAAGTACCATAAATTTGATATAAACATAAACGGACAAAAATACTCTCTAGTGTACATTTAATTTTAAAATTAATGTCACTATTTTAAATAATTTCGACATACTTTCCCGAGGCTCATTCTAGAGAATCAAACCAAGCTTATAGAACAATCCATTTATTCAAGATCTTCTATAAATCAATAAATCAGTTGTACACCAATTCGTTATAAAACAATTTTTTCGCGAATTTTAAGTGCATACTTCTCCCCGACAATCAAGGCATATTTTAATATAGGGTAAATTCCACATGACCCCCCTTAACTATACGCGTGTCTCACATGACTCCCCTTAACTACAAAATCAATCTGTGAGATGCCTTAACTATCCAAAAATCCCACTTTACCTTTAGTTGTTGACTTTTTTCAAAATTCTGTTATGTTTTTTGTGAAATGACGAAAATACCCTTATATCTGAAAAATGAAAATAAATAAATAAAAATGATTTTGAACTTTTTTTTTTCTATTTTCTCGTTGTACAAAATAAAGAATAAAAATAATATTTTAGTATTAATTTTTTATTTAAAAAAATTAATAAAAATAAAAAAACGATGTTTAAAAGTAATTTTTTATTTTGAAATTTTTTTTGTAAAAAAAACTTTTTAAAAATTATTTTTACTATTAACAAAATTTTATTCTTAATTTTGTACAACGAGAAAATTAGAAAAAAAAAGTTCAAAATCATTTTTATTTATTTTAATTTTTCAGATAGAAGGGTATTTTCGTCATTTCACAAAAACTTAACAGAATTTTGAAAAAAGTCAACAAAAAAAGGTAAAGTGGGATTTTTGGATAGTTAAGGCACCTCACATATTGATTTTGTGGTTAAGGGGGTCATGTGAGACACGCGTATAGTTAAGGGGGGTCACGTGAAATTTACCCTTTAATATATATACATGTGAGTTAAATTCAAACTTCACTAAAAAAGATTAAATAATTAAGCTCGAATTATTTTTTTTATATTCATTTAATAATTATTATATTATTAAATTTAATTATTCTTAAATAATTATATAATTAATTAAATTAATTCTTTAGTATAAAACTAACATTTTTCTGAATCTGCCCCTGGCCGCCGCTACCAATATCTAGTAGCGTCCCTCCAGGCTTCGGCTGCGTGCAAAACGAGAGGCCTTGTGACAAAAAATATGTAATGCAAATAGGAGTGTTGTAAATTTGAACATTCATATTTTTCTTTTTACCTCACACATGCATGCATGGCAATAACTCATGCATGCGATAGTGCATTCATTGTGTGGTCCATAGAATGGTCACATGCAGGGCAGGGCAGATCTACAGTGGGTAGAGGGGGAAACCGCCCCCTTGACACCACCAATTTCGACATTCGGGTTGCGTAGAATGTACACAGTCAATCCGTAAATATACTCAACTCGAAGAAATAGCTGCATACAGTACATAGCGCGATGTACGTAGTGGATAAGACGCATCGGGAATAAATTCGGGCTGCGTACCGCACACATCCAAATATTCGCGTTGCGTACAAACTGTGAACGCAACCCTAGTTAATTAAAAAAAAAAAAAAATCCAGTGGCCAAATTGAATCCCTAAATAGTAGTTAAATCGAATCCCAAATCCCAGTCGCTTACCCAACAACATCAAAAATAAAACCAAATCAATGTAATAGAAGAACACAAATTAACATGCAATTTTATATATAAAAGATCCAATATATAAGTCTTATAGAAGATCCAGTAAATCCTCAATAATGAATATAACAAAGAAAACATGCCATTCTAAACCAAATCAAACAATTACACTTCGAATCCAAAATTACACGATAAACTGATATATAGGTGTAAGACAGAGAAGTAAAAACTTGGAAATAGAAAGATGTAGGAGAGAGACCTTCCTTTAGGGCAAGGCGTGGTCTCTTCCTCTTTCCAGTGAAACCATCTTGCTCGGTAGATTCCGCCGTAGATCTGGTCGTGGTCCATTTTGTGTGCATGAGGCCGGCGATGGTTCGATCTACAGGTAAGCCTTGGTGGTGGATCTGCCTCTGAAGGAATTACACCTGGAGCCTTGGTGGTGGTCCTCACGTAGTCCTTGTAGAGAAGCTCCAACGCGACGTCGGTGGCGGGTGGCGGTGCTAATGCTGTCGAAGAGGTGGTCGTCGAAGAGGTTTTGGAGATGGAGCATTGAAAGGTGTAGTTACGATGGTTTTAGTGATTGGCTTATTTTTAAGAAACTAGAGAAAATGTCATAAAGAATGTCGAAACATCATATGCGACATCTTGTGTGACATTGTTGACGGCATCTCGGCAAACATTCTGATCGACGGAAAATAGGAAAGTCCAGATTCTACAGGAAGTACGAATACGTTTAGGAAATTCCAGAACGTCTCCGATTCTGGAAAGAAGAAAGACGGTGATTAAGAGGAAACCCATTAGGGTTAGTACTCTTGCTTGATTGCTATAAAAGCTTAGGCTATCCCCTTAGCAATCGGGTGGTTCTTTATTTGTTTCCTAACAATAATTTGCAAAGCTCTTAGACGTGAAGGTTTGCGGGCTGAGAGGTTGCAGATTGTGCTAAGGATATTGTGTATCACCATAACTATTGAGAGTTAGGTGATTGAGGGTTTACTGATCGCGTGAGTGAAGACTGCACGCAACCACAACGTTCAACGACGACTTCAACCGACAGAGCAAGGCGATTGCTCGAAGAGTGGAATCAAGACGGAGTCTTGGATTCAGGGGGAGACCCTGAGATAGGTTGCACTGTAATAAGCAGCATAAAGTATAGATCTAAGGATGATCATAAGTACTTGTATGTTCTGACGAATTACTGATAAGTGAAACCTTTCCACTAGGCTGAGAGCCCCCAGACGTAGGTGACGTTGCACCGAACTGGATAAACAATCTGTTGTGTCATTGTTTATTTAGCTTTATATTTACTGTCATGTTATCTACACAAGAAGTCATACACGGTGTTATAGCTTCACATATAACATTGTGTGTGGCATCTTGCACGACTAGCTGATCAAAATTTCAATTAGTATCAGAGGAGGCACCTACAGCTTTAGGTGAGTTCCTAAACAAATATTTTGATCAAGATGGACAATACCAGAGAAGGAGGAACCATCAATCGACCACCTGTTCTAGATGGAAGTAACTACGGCTATTGGAAGGCTCGGATGTGTGCCTTCATGAAGTCCCTTGACAACAAAACATGGAAGGTTGTGATCAATGGTTAGAATGCCCCACAACTCAGTGACAATGATGGTAACCCTATCGGTCCAAAACCAGAAAATCACTGAACTGATGACGAAGACGAGGAATCACTGGGAAACTCTGGAGCTCTGAATGCTATTTTCAACGGTGTTGACAATAACGTATTCAGACTAATCAACACATGCACAACTGCCAAATCCGCATGGGATATCCTGGCTATTGCATATGAAGGAACAACCAAGGTTCGAGAACAAAAATTGCAATACTTGACAACCAACTTCGAAGCCCTTGTCATGAAAGAGGACGAATCAATTACAGAATTCAATGTTCGTATTCGTGATCTAGCCAATGAATCCTATTCTCTGGGAGAACCAATGTCTGATGAAAAACTGGTTAGAAAAACCCTACGTGCTCTTAGCCCTAGATTTAAGATGAAGATCACCGCAATTGAGGAATTTCATGACCTCAAGATCTTAAAATTCGATGAGCTGATGGGGTCTCTGATGACCTATGAGTTATCTCTGCCCAATATCGACAAAAGGAATAAAGGAGTTGCTTTCAAAATCTCAACACACAAGCAACCAGAACCTGAGGATTCTGACTCCGAAGAAGACATCGATGCTACAATGGCCCTTCTCACAAAAAATTACAACAAAGTCATGAGAATATTCAGTCGAATGGGCGAACGAAATGTCACAACAAATGCCAGAAACAAAGCTCCACAAAAAGCTCAAACAGAAGATAGTCTTGACAGACCAAACAGGAGTGAAGAAGAAAAAAACATGAACAAAGGACCTCAATGTCATGAATGTGAAGGATTCGGTCATCTTAGCAGAGAATGTCCAAATTTCCTCAAACAACAAAAACGATGTTATAATGCCACCCTATCAGATGATGACAATGAAGATAGTGGTTCTGAAGAGGTAAGCAACTTTGTTGCATTCACTACTACTATTTCTGTATGTAACATTAATAACTCTGCAAATATCAATGATGATCACCACAATCCAACTCCAAACGAGAATTGGACTAAAGAGCAACTAGTCGAGGTATACAAAAGCTTACATACCAGATGGGTCAAGAAAACACTGATCCTTGATCAACAAGGAGAACGGATCATCAGTCTTACCAACAACAAATCAAGATTCCTAGAGACAATCGTGGAGCTAAAACGCGAAATCACCAGACTTAATGGAGAAATTAGTCTTATGACTAAATCAGTAAAGATGATGAATCCTAGCACAGAAAGCCTTGACAAACTCCTATCAGTAGGAAAGCAGTCCAAAGATATGACGGGACTAGGGTACACACACAATATCCCCTCATCAACAGTCACGAAGTTTGTCTCACAACAAGCCATGGGTGACAAGAAACTACATGATGTCATGACACATCCTACAGGACAACCTACAACAAATGTCATGACATCGTCTATAACATGTTCCTGTCAAAATACTACCAAAAAATATCCTCCAGGCAGACAGCAATACTACAGAAAACCAGCTCATCAATATCAGTGGATATGCCATTACTGTGGTCTACGAGGTCACATCAGACCATTTTGCTTTCAACTCCATACGAAGAAGCAAGCTCAGCTACCACATAAGCAAAGGAGATATCAAAGGCATCTCCCAACCCCTTAGAAAACATCCCGCCTTGAATGGAGACCAAAAAATCTAGTCTATCGAGCTAATGTTGCATATACCTCCTTGAGTGCTTCAACCAACAAAGACTGGTATCTCGATAGTGAATGTTCACGACACATGATAGGTACACCAGAGTTTCTTTCCAATCTCAAATTATATACAAACTGCTATGTTACTTTTGGAGATGGGATTCGAGCTCTGTGATCTGGGTTCAGAAGTGAAATTCACTAAAGAAGCCTATATAGTAAAAGATTTCGATTAAGTCACTATTCTACAAGGAATCCGCTCAAGGGATAACTGTTACATCTGGTCGCCCGAATCACATATCGAAGCGGCAAAGTGTCTTGTCTCCAAAGCAGAAGAAACCAAACTGTGGCACACAAAGCTTGGACATCTAAATCTTAGAAGTATGCAGAAGGCAATCTCAGAACAGGCCATTACTGGAATTCCAAACCTGAAAATCGTGGAAGGAAAGATCTGCGGAGAATGTCAGATTGGAAAGCAAACTAAGATGTCACACAAGAAGCTGCAACATATCACCACCTCTCGAGTGCTTGAGCTAATATACACGTTGCCTTCATGGGGCCAATGCAAGTTGAAAGTCTTGGAGGAAAACGCTATGTCTTTGTGTGTGTAGATGATTATTCACGATACACATGGGTTGATTTCCCTCGTGACAAATCAGATACCTTTTCGATCTTCAAAAATCTATGGATCCTGGTCCAACGAGAAAAAGGGGAGACAATTGACAAAATAATTTGTCTCCGCAGTGATCATGGTCGAGAGTTCGAAAACAGCAGATTTGCAGAATTCTGCAACTCAGAAGGAATAGCCCATGAGTTCTCAACACTGATCACTCCTTAACAGAATGGCATTGTTGAGCGCAAAAACAGGACACTACAGGAGATGGCTAGAGTTATGATGCTGGCCAAGGACATACCAACTCACTTCTGGGCAGAAGCACTTAACACTGCTTGCCATATCCACAATGGAGTCACTCTCCGACCAGGTATGTCAGTAACTCATTATGAAATATGGAGGGGGAGAAAGCCCAATGTTAAGTACTTCCATATCTTTGGATCCACTTGTTATATTCTGGCTAATAAAAAACCTCGTCGGAAACTTGATCCAAAGAGTGATGAAGGCATCTTCCTTGGCTACTCAAGGAATAGTCGCGCGTTCCGGGTCTTCAACAAACGGACCAAGACTATGATGGAATCAATCAATGTTGTTGTTGATGATGACTATGAAGATGCCCTAGAAGATGCGACAGACGAAGAAAGAGCCTATCCAAACACTGTACGGAAGGATGCTATTGCTAATGCCAGTGAAGATGCTAGTAACAAGTCAGAAGACAATGATGCTAATCCAAGTGTCAATAACAATGAGATAGTTCCTGAAACCAACAATAAGAACCCCTCACGAAGGATTTGTTGATATCTCAACGAAGAAGTGTATGTGTCAAAACCTAAAGGAATTGTTGATCCTCACTCCCCTGATCACGTGTATAAACTCAAGAAGGCTCTCTACGGATTGAAACAAGCACCAAGGGCGTGGTATGAAAGGCTCACAAAATTTCTGATTCAAAGCGGCTACACTAGAGGGGGAGTCGACAAGACTCTATTTGTGAAGAATAAGGACGGAAATCTGATAATAGCCCAAATATATGTCGATGACATTGTCTTTGGAGGGATGTCAAGAAAGATGGTAGAGCAATTTATCCAACAAATGCAATCAGAATTCGAGATGAGCATGGTGGGAGAGCTTACCTATTTCCTAGGCTTCCAAATCAAACAGCTAAAAGATAGCATCTTCATCTCTCAAAGAAAATATGCGAAGAATATTGTCAAGAAATTTGGGCTAGAGAAAGCTTCACATAAATGAACACCAGCAGCTACACACATCAAGCTAACTAAAGATGATCCAGGAGAAGCCGTCGACCAACACCTGTATAGAAGCATTATTGGTAGTCTTCTCTACCTCATTGCCAGTCGACCTGACATTGCCTACTCTGTGGGAGTATGTGCACTATATCAAGCTAATCCTAAGGTTAGTCATCTACCCCAAGCTAAAAGAATTATTAGATATATCTCTGGGACCACAATCTTGGGTTTACTATACTCATTCGACACATCCTCTACCCTGGTGGGGTATTGTGATGCGGATTGGGCTGGAAACACAGCAGATAGGAAGAGCACATCTGGAGGCAGCTTCTTCCTTGGCAATAACCTCATATCATGGTTTAGTAAAAAGCAAAATTGTGTTGCCTTGTCCACTGCTGAGTCTGAGTATATCGCTGCTGGGAGTAGCTGCACACAATTACTATGGATGAAGCAGATGTTAGTCGAATACAATGTCAGACAAGAAGCCATGACTTTGTATTGTGACAATGTCAGTGCAATCAACATCTCTAAAAATACATTTCAACATAGCAAAACCAAACATATTGACATTAGACACCACTTCATTCGCGAGCTGATCGAAGACAAGAAGATCATCCTAGAGCACATCCATACTGAGAAGCAACTTGCTGACATTTTTACGAAACCATTAGATGCAAGCAGATTCGAGTACCTTAGGACGTCACTCGGACTCTGCACCATCAACAAGTAATCAAAGTTGCAAAACGGTTGAGAGGAGTTAGTTGGTACCTCTTCATGAACCGGTCCAAAATCCCAACACATGCCATTGGGCCAAGCATGCCAAAAGCCCATATAAAAGAGGAAAGGTCGCAAGATACGCTCTGTTACCTACAGATTTGATTTGAATTGATTTTTCATAAACAAAACCTAGTCTGCCTCATTCTTGCCTTCGCTCTCATCTCCCACACCTCTCAAACCCTGTGACAAAAACTCCATCACTCACACAACAATGGTGAAAACAAGGAGCACTCTTGCGCCAAAGAAAGCCACTGACAGTAGACAATCCAAACCCAAGAAGGCCAAGGCAAAGAGCCCCAAAAACAGCAATCCCAGCACCAACAAACATGGAGTCCGAATCAAAGGACTAAAGCCATAGAAGAATGCCGAGGGACCTTCAAGAGAAATCCCACCGGCAGAAGAACCTATACCCGTCTTTTCCCGAGTACCCAAAAGGACCAGAACTGGAAGCGCCACCTTCTCGATGACGGAACTTACAGGCCCTCAGCGAGATACTGACATTGTCCAAGGGAATCAAGAGACCTTCATGCAAATTGTCCTGGCTCCAGTCTCAGCTAGTATCCCAGGTATTGATTCTTCCATTGTATCAAATACTGATATATCTAGAAATAGCGACCTGTTAGAATCGCTATTGGAAAATCAGGACCCCCCCCCCCCCCCTCAAGAAGGGGTGGTTGAGGATCTCATAAATCCTGAAAGGGAAAAGAAAGACTTGACCCCAGTCAGTCAAGGGTTAGAACGGATTGTAGAAGGAGAAGGTGAAGAAGAAGGTATGAAAGATGTCGTTCCCGAACCCACAGATGAGGCTGTGGTGGGAGAAGAAGTTGTTGACTCAGAAGAAGTCGAGGAAGAATCTGAGAAGGAAGAGGCCAGAGACGGGAATACCGATCTGGAAGGAAGAGAGAAGGAAAACAGTACTATCGCCAATGGCTGAGAAGAAGCACCTCTGGATGCCAGAGGAGATGATACATAAAATGCCGCAGAAACAGCACACACAGTGCTTTCGTCTTTGAAAAAGAAAGTATTGGAGGAAAATGAATCCCGAAGTTGAGAGAAACAAAAAAAATGAGGGAAGAAAAAGATGATGGAGGTCCCAGCAAGAAGAAGAAATTGTCCGCCAAAAATAAAAGAAAGAACGTTATCTCTAAGAGGAGATTAATTGATGAAGAAACTGATGACGATGCAGAGGAAGTTCCAGTAAAGTAAGCAAAGAAGGGAAGAAGCCTGAAGACGATCAAGAACACCTCAAGTGTTCCGTATGACAATGTGTCTTTTCATTCTGCTGACAGTGCGAAACGATGGGAATTTTTGTTCCAGAGAATGGCATATCCCGAGAAGACCCTGTCTTCGGAGTTACTGGGATTGGAAGCCATTGTCAAACTTCTGGAACAGGCAGAACTCATCTCCCAAATAGGAACTGGCTCCACTCTTGACTTTGGCCAGTTTGTTATTGATCATCTCATTAGACATGCAAGATCACAAGCGGTGAAGATACCTATTGCTATTCCCTCCCTTATCTCTGAATTACTAGTCCACCAACACTCTGGTGTGTTGAAGACAACTAATAAGGCAGGAAAGCGAGGAGGGATAATTGTGGTAAGCCACAAGCTGTTCGAGGGCAAGCATGCTACTGATCTTGTCAGAACAAAAGTCAAATCCACCAAGGCGACAACCAGTCGAGCTACCGGTGCTGCCCCTTCAACAGAGACAACCAGCAGAGATGCCATCATGCTCAAAAGGGAGATAGTTTGTACTTGACGAAGACATCGTCAACCTGAAGATGGCACGGAAGCATCTCTCACAGCGAAGATCTCACTGTGCCAACCTGTTGAAGTCAATGCCTCCTCCAGACTCAGAAAATGATGATTCCTCCTCTCTACCCAATGCTACTGAAGACACTCCTCAAGATGCCTCTACTGATACTACAGAAGAAGAGACTGCTAGTTCCGGGAGCAGTTCTATTTGATTCTAAGTACTTTCTGGTTTCGTTACAAACTGAACAACTTTTAATCCGTAATTGTTTTGAACATTGTTTCATCCGTATTCTCGACTGCTGTTCGGGAATATGTGTGAGTTAAGTTTGTGTTTTTCTTATTGCCCTGCTGTTCGAAATATTTGTTTAAGTTTGGCTCTTTTTGAGCCAGCAAGGGGGGTAAGATGTAAGATGTAAGACGACGACGCGATGGTACGCAAACAAAGACTTGATGACCGCCGATCGATTGCAAGCAAAAGATGACGACAAATGCGACTCGGAATGCGACGAAGATTGCTGACCTTAAAAATAGCCAAAGGGGGAGAGTGTAGTTACGACGGTTTTAGTGATTGGCTTATTTTTAAGTTACTAGAGAAAATGTCATAAAAAATGTCGAAGCATCATATGCGACATCTTGTGTGACATTGTTGACGGCATCTCGGCAAACATCCTGATCGACGGAAAACAGGAAAGTCCAGATTCTGCAGGAAGTACGAATACGTTTAGGAAATTCCAGAACGTCTCCGATTCTGGAAAGAAGAAAGACGGTGATTAAGAGGAAACTCATTAGGTTTAGTACTCATGCTCGATTTCTATAAAAGCTTAGGCTACCCCCTTAACAATCGGGTGGTTCTTTATTTGTTTCCTAGCAATAATTTGCAAAGCTCTTAGACGTGAAGGTTTGCGAGCTGAGATGTTGCAGATTGTGCTAAGGATATTGTGTATCACCATAACTATTGAGAGTTAGGTGATTGAGGATTTACTGATCGCGTGAGTGAAGACTGCACGCAATCATAACGTTCAACGACGACTTATATAAATTTATAGATGGTTCAATCCCATAATAAAGCTATAAAGGCAAGGCTTCAAAATGTCATAGGTTATCAAATTATATAAATTCAAGTGATTTAATATTAACTATAATATTATATTTTTAAACAGAGAATGATAATAATGTACACAAATAGTGTACTATAATTGTTTTAGGGTAATGACAGTTGGCTTCACGTAATTATGTCACATTTCAAAATAAATACATGTTGCGGACCCGATGTGACTTTGCATTTACAATTCGCTTCCACATTTGAGCATCAAATTGTCCTTGTTTCGGCTTATAGAGCTATTTAGTACTTTTTATCCTTGGTGTGTTTTTGACATTTTGTAGGTGTAAAACACAATTGAAGCATAAATGGAGCTAAAAATCGGTTAAAAAAATTATGCACAGCGGCTGAAACTTCTCAGTGGTGTAGAAATCTCATTCGAAGTCCGATTGTGACTCATAATTTGTCGATTTGAATGGATTGTGATGATTATAACCACCGGTGAAGATTTCAAGAGGTCACGATCGTTACTAGGTGAGTCACGATCGTGCCTAATTGAATTTTTGGAAGAAAAAAAACCCATGGCGAGATACGATTTCAGTCACGGAGCGCACATGATCGCCACCATGAGAGGCACGATCGTGACTCCATTGTCAAGATCATGACTAAGTGCCAAAACTGCGGTTTTAAGTGCGAAAACCATCATTTTTCAGATCCAACTCTCACTTTTCAACCCCCACACTTAGTTTTGAGAGTGTTTTCGACCTCCTAAGGGTTCCTAGAGGAAAAGGACTCCAAGAACCTCCCTTGGAGGCCATTTTTGGTGCTCTAAGGGAGGGTTTCCACCACCACCACCATGGGAAGAAGAAGAAGAGGAAAGAGGACGCAAGAAGGAGCTAGATTGGAGAGTTTTGAGCTTCTCAACACCCACGTCTTTGGGTTTGGGTTTGTAATTTTCATTCCTTGTCTTGAATATAGCTATTTCTTGTATGTGAATACTTGAGCACCATGATTTGGGGCTAAAAACCTTAGGTCATGGGAGCTAGACCTTTGTATGGATTGGTTTTGATTGATATTGAGGTATTACTTTTAGGTTGAAGATTATGATGTGTGTTTGCCTTATTTGAATGCTTGTATCTCGACTTAGCTACTTAGGATACATTTTTAGGTGACTAAGCCGTGCCCGAGAGGGACAGATAGTCACAGATTTAGGCATCACAAAGTGCTAGGGGCTCGAAACCGTGCGGAGACGCCCCTAATTAGCACTTAGCCTAACATTGTCGGGCAAATGCGGTTTTGACGTTGGTTCAAACCCGAGAGGGTAAGAGTTGACTCAGAATTAGGCTAATCTCAATGCCGAGAGGCGATGTTGGTATATATGGCATAAGTACTTTATTTGACTTATCATGAGAACTGATATTTTGGTACTTTGTTTGGTAGTATTTCTATGCATGCTTGGTTGTTTAAATTGCACTATCTTGTTATGGTTGTGTCTACCTTAGATTCGCACCCCGAGTTAGATATCATGGGTTACGACACCGATTTCGAGAGGAACGGGTTGTACCGAACCTAGATAGTGTAGATGGTTAGGGTTCGTGACCGTGTCATGACACTATATACAACCCTTGGTTTAAGATTGTCGTGTTTTATGCGGTTGCAAGTCACATTTGATCCCGAGAGGGTAACATTGACCCGATACTAGGCTAAGACCAATGTCGAGAGACGGGCTTAGTATTTTAAGGCATAGGTCATTTAACTAAATTGCATGTTTTGGATTAGTAGTTCAATTAATCATATGAATATCTAGTTTTTTAGGTTCTCGAATTCTTGACTTCTAACCAACCATCTACCATCCGCCTCCCCCATTTAATTTCTTGCATTAGTTGCAGTGTGGTTAATGTTGTGTGCTTAGTGTAGTTTAATATCTCCTTATTTACGCTATTTACTTTTCCAATTGTGTCGGGAAAGCGAGCACGAAATTTCCCATTGAGAGACCCCATTTTGGTCCATGTGGATTCGACCCGAAGTTAGGCTGACATATAAATGTACTTGTTCGACCGCGTGTTGTTGCACGTGTGGGGAAAGGCGTGAGGCGAAGAGCACCCGCTCTAGATGGGTGTGCCGTGAGAGCCACTTTTTCCCCAACAATACCCCAACATCAATATTTTCATTTGGGGTACCTAAAGTTCAAATAAGTGACATTTAACTCAACTTCTGTTAAATCTAACTGAATTGGTTTGTTAAAAAGTTCAAAAAGCCCTCAACAGATTTGATTTAGAATAAGACTGGTCGGACCGGTTTAAAATCGATCTAATCGATTCAATACCGGTCTGACCGGTTCAAGTTAATTTTTTTTCTTTTGTTTATCAAATAATATTTACAATATTTTAATAAATAAAATAATATCAATTTTTATTAAAATTTGAAATGTCTAAAATACCCTTTAATGTTTCAAATTTTCATTAGTGTACCATCGTACAATTTTTCCCAACTCCTTTGATTTTTTTTCCAAATTAACCAGAGACCGAATCCCACACATCATCTCCTTCCTCGACCGATACTAAATACTGTTCAAAGTAATTCAAACTAATAAGAACAAGAATTATCATTTATCATCTCTTAAATCACAAACCCATAATTACCAGAAAAAAATCACAACACAAACCGAAACATATTCTGAATCTTTCAATTACATCGATTTCGTGCCCAAGCCTCAAGGCACAGCCCAATCGAGCCCTTGCCGAAGTTCAAGTCAGAGACCGACGCTGAAAGTTGTGATCCCAAACAAGACCCAATCGATCTAGAATGCGGAGTCAGAGCCGCTGCCAGATCTGGGTCAGGGGCGGTTCGAAGAGATTCTCCACGGCGGAGGCGAGCACCACACGCGGCGGACCAAGTTGGATTTGAAGAAGGCGAAAAGATCAGTGAGCGAGAACGCGGACACAGAAGGAGGACGTGGCGGCTTCGTCTTGGACAACGACGACATCGCGTTGAGACCAGAGACGACCGGAGGTGACAGGGTCAGGTCTGCGATGGAGAGGACGGAGGAGAAGTAGAGAACAGAGGCGGAAGCTCCTGCTGGAAAATAAAAACAGAGGCAGAGGGGGTGTCGATGAAAAAGAAGACTGGAGAAGACGATCGAAGGTGAGAAAGAATGGATTAGGTTAGGTTATTATAAATTGGATAATTCCATATCACACCCCCTAAAATATACCAAATCTCACTTGAGGGTAAATTGGGATAATGCCCTTACTTAGTGGAGGAAGCTTAGGAAGAAGAGATAAAGTTTGAGGGTAAGCATTTGAAAATTTAAATTAAAAGTAAGGGCATTTTTGTCTTTTTAAACCTAAATTTTGACAGACTTGGATGTAAAACACCAACTGAAATTTTTACCTAGGGAAAATTTTACTTAGCCACTCCTAAGTTTGACCGAGTTTCACTTAAACCCTCTTAAGTTCAAAATCTACTTGTGGAGTTCCCTAAGTTTGCAAAAGTCTCACTTCACCCATTTTCAGTTAACTTTTTTGAAAATTCTGTTAACTTTTTGTGAAATGACGAAAATACCCTTTCATTAAAAAAATTAAAAATAATAAATAAAAATGATTTTGAACTTTTTGTTTTCTTATTTTTATTTACAAAAATAAAGAATAAATTAATATTTTAGTATTAATTTTTTTATAAAAAATAAAAAATAAAAATATAAAAAAAACGATGTTTAAAATGCATTTTAAATTTTTTTTAAAAACTTTATAAGAAAAACTTTTAAAAAATTATTTTTACTACTAACAGAATTTTATTCTTTATTTTATACAATGAAAAGAATGTATAAAAAAGTTCAAAAATTATTTTTATTAATTTATTATAATTTTTCAATAAGAGGGTATTTTCGTCATTTTACAAAAAAGTTAATTGAATTTTGAAAAAAGTTAACAGAAAAGGGTATAGTGAAACTTTTTCAAACTTAAGGTACTTCACAAGTTGATTTTGAAGTTAAGGGGAGTTAAGTGAAATTCGGCCAAACTTAAGAGGTGCTAAGTGGAATTTTCCCTTTTACCTATTTTAAGGGTGTACTAGTGAGAAGAAAAAATTTAGAGGGTGTTAGGTGAGATTTGATATATTTTAG
The DNA here is from genome assembly GCA_963920655.1 of Geranium rotundifolium. NCBI lineage: Eukaryota > Viridiplantae > Streptophyta > Magnoliopsida > Geraniales > Geraniaceae > Geranium > Geranium rotundifolium. The sequence continues at coordinate 7,678,698 of OY987314.1, forward strand.
GGGGTGTGATATGGAATTATCCCTTATAAATTAAGTATATATAAAAGTATTAATTAAAAACCAATACAATATTAATTAATTAAAGACCTTGATTAAAATATATTAATCAAAAAACCAATTTATTAAAAAAGTTATTATAAATAAAAGTATTTTTTAAAGTGTTATAAATAAAAGTATTGATTAAATAGTAATTCATGATATATGATTTGATTATTAAAAATTTCTATTTATTAAATAAAAGTAATAAAAATTTAATTTGAACTCAGATCGATTTTAAACCGGTCAGACCAGTTTGGTTTCAAATCAAAACTGTTGAGGGTATTTTATACTTTTTACTAAACTAATTCAGTTAAATTTAAAATCAGTTGAGTTATTTGGTACTTATTTGAACTTTGAGTATTTCAAATAAAAACTGTAAAGTTAGAGTATTCAATTTTAAATGTGACATAATTAAGTGTAGCACCACTTGCTTCACTCTTTCCTTGTAAACAAAGGGTGATGTAATTCTTCACATCATAGTGAAAAATTCATTCGAAACTCTCCCTCCCCATTCCAATTTTACTTGTAATTTTTTTTATTCTTTTTATTTCACTTAAAAGTCTCGCTTCAATAATTAACGTTAGTTGCATATGAACCCCACATTTAACACCATTTTCACAGCAATAAATGTTTTCCGTGTTAGAAGCTAACGTCAACAAGCAATAAGCGTGAAAGGGAAAGATCAAACTGAGTGGTCTTGTTGATTGATCAATTACTCACTCAGTCTCACATGTCAGCATCAAATACTCATTGCATATATCCAACCAGATCAACACATTTCCGTAAAGTTCTCACATCTATAAGATCCAATCAAGTTATAGACATGGAAAGTCCAGAAAATTGGGGAAGAGTGAGCTGAACAGTTGGTCTGGTTGAGTGGGGTCCTCACCATAACTGTTGACATGTTTTTTTATCTGCGAATAGGAAAACTTAGTATTGTGGACTGAAGAAACAGTATTATTAATCTTTTAACCTCTTTATTGGTACCCAAATTCGAACTTTGGACTTCAAATCTTTTAGTTGATATGTCTGCCTAAATTATTTGATTTATTTATTTCTTTACGTACAAATCCCACATTTGTAGGTTTTTTAATGAACACTGACAAAATGGAATATTTTCAAGAAAATCAGTTAACTTGGATTTCTCTACATCTCTCTCTTTCTGGGTTCTTGTCCTCTGGTAACATTTTTACCAGTTTTCCTTGGAAAGCTATTTCTTTACCCATTTGTTTGTTCTATTTGTATCGGTTCAAATGCATTATACTAGGCTTGGGGCTGCTCCACAACCTATTTTTTTGTTTGTATGATCATTAACATTAAATTATTGGTCACATGCGCTATCATGATTGTGGGGTAAAGATGGTTGATGACATTAATTTGAAGGAATAAACCCCTCATCGATTTTGTCCTCAAATATAAGGCTGAAAGCAAGAACAGTTGATGTGGGTTTAGAGAAGAAAATGGCACAAGAGTACAGGGAAGGTTTGTTGGAGAGGAATGATTTCCATGAGAACTGCCCAGGCTGCAAGGTTGATCAGCTCAAGCAGCTGCAACATGGCTTGCCTATTATGCGCCTCATGTCGATATGGATTATTGTGCTCTGTACTGGTAACTAGACAACTCATATATATGAACCCATTTCTGGTTTTGTTTCTTCAACACCATCTCTGTCTTTAATGCTTCATTCTCTATTCTTATTATGTCTTTTCAGTACTGCCCATTGCATCTCTCTTCCCGTTCGTTTATTTCATGGTGAGTGTTTACACTTTGGAGTTCATATTTGTGTCTTCTGCATGTTTTTCACCACATAAGAACAAGACTAATGTGTGTACTATTGCTAATATCAATGACCTTTTACAGGTTAGAGATTTCCATATTGCAGAAAGGGAGGAGGATATTAGCTACTATGCTGGTTATGTGGGTATGCTTCACTTCTTTGTCAGCTGCATATATATTTCTTTGCTAATTACTTTAATGTTCATTTCGCGGAGTATCTCTAATTGCATTGTCTATATATTGAAGGGGCTTCTTTCATGTTTGGCAGAGCTTTGACTTCTGTTATATGGGGAGTGGTCGCTGATCGCATAGGTCGAAAGCCTGTGATCATTTTTGGGATTTTGGCCGTGTAAGCAACTGGAATTCCCTAGTGAACTTTTCATCGCATATCATGTTTTTTGTTCCCACGATATATGATCTGAATTATCAATTGAACTCAGGGTTATTTTCAACACTCTATTTGGCCTCAGCACAACCTTTTGGATGGCCATAACTACAAGGTTTCTACTTGGAACTTTGAATGGTATACTTGGAGCCATCAAGGTATCATTTTCTATTGCATTTGATATTGTTGTTTACTTAATTTTAAGCAAGTTGTAGGTTGCGTCACTACACCTAGATCTTTGTTCTTCCGTGTTTTAAATTATTTTCTCCTGTCTTCTGTTTTCAAATCAAACTGTTTGCTTGTTGACTTCACTTATTGTTAATGATCAGGCATATTCAGCTGAAATTTTTCGCCCTGAGTATCAAGCTTTAGGATTATCAACAGTAAGCTTTGATGATTTTCAGTACAAATTCTAAGTTATGGGTTTCATAATCAAAACTGATTGGAATCACTTTATTTCAGGTCAGTTCTGCATGGGGGATAGGACTTATCATTGGCCCATCTTTGGGAGGATTCCTTGCTCAGGTACTTTAGTGTCATGAGAATCATGTTCTGAATTCTTATACGATACGACATCTTCATTTGATATAGCAATCAACCGGGGAATGACTGCACATGTCCATTGTTGCTTTTCACTTGAACATCAATGTAAATTTGTGGCTTAGATATCTAATAGTTGTGAACGATTTCAGCCAGCTGAGAAGTATCCACACATCTTTTCTCAAGGATCTTTATTTGGGAGGTAATTAACGAACCACACCTCAACTCTTTATGCCAAGGAGTTTATGTGTCTGATTTTGGCATTTTGTGTTAATGTTTTGGAGTACTTTAATGTTCAACATAAACTTTTTCATGCAGATTTCCATACTTCTTGCCATGCCTTTGCATATCAATTTTTGCATTGGGAGTAACAGTTGCTACCTTTTGGCTTCCTGTATCTTTTTTCTTCATTACTCTTGTTTAAATTTTTAATTAATCTCTAATGGTACTTTTTCTGGCTAATCACTGCAATTCCTTCCTTTAACATATTCTCTACTGCAGGAGACATTGCACATGCACAATGAAAATAAAAAGTCAACAGATGACTCTCACGACACCATGGAATCTAATGGGAAAGATGCAGCTGGAGAAACCATCCGAAGACGAGAAAACCTTTTAAGGAATTGGCCTTTAATGTCATCTATCATTGTTTATTGTGTATTCTCACTTCATGATATGGCCTACTCAGAGGTACAATTTGACTCACATTCTGTCAGTGAAGTAGTTGACGCATGAATTGTCCACCAGAAAGAATGCTTGAGATTTTGTAGTTGACGCATGAAAACATTCCGCTGTAGATATTTTCTTTATGGGCCGTCAGCCCTAAACAGATTGGCGGTTTGGGCTACACAACTGAAAATGTCGGCGAAGTTCTTTCTGTATCAGGTATGCAGTGTATATCATGTGCAATTTTTGACACCTTTTTTCTCCTCTGAATTTATCTATAACTCCTACATCTCTAACAGTTTATCAGTGTAATGACTTCCAGATCATATACACAATTATAAGTACAAAATTGAAGTGAACCATACACCTACAGCATGACCAGCTTTGCTTTCTTGTCTTGATGAATGCTTGATAATAATATAGCCTTACAATTCATCCCATGTTTAGGTTTTGGTCTTTTCGTCTTTCAAATTACATTATATCCCTTGGTGGATAGATATCTTGGATCAATAATGCTGTGTCGGGTTGCAGGGGTAAGTTTCCAACCAGTCAGTACACACTGAGTTTTATTAATTTGTTTTCACAAGTATCTATTTTCTTTTCTGGTGCACTATTTCCCAATGCAGGTTTTGTCCATACCTCTGTTAGCATGTTACCCCTTAATAGCCATGACCTCTGGCTTCTGGCAAATATTGTTAGTAAATTGCGCATCATTATTGAAGAGTGTATTGTCGGTATGTGTGCATAAACAAATTAAACATCTCTTTACCTTCTATAGATGATTTGCACATTTTTGCTAAACTAATGTGTTCAAATTCAATGTAACCAGTTGAGCATTGTTACTGGCACCTTCATTCTGCAAAACAATGCCGTGGTAAATTTTCTTTCTGGTTTAGCTTTTACCGTTTGAATTTATGTTTTTTCATCTATATAACGCACCTATTACTGAATATTGTGTAACAGGAACAACACCAAAGAGGAGCAGCAAATGGCATTTCTATGACGGGAGCGTCTATTTTCAAAGCAGTTGGTCCAGCTGCAGGAGGTGCACTGTAAGTCGTCTCTTAATTCACAATATATATTGCAAAATTTACTTTCACCATTGTATATATACTGGAGAAGAAGCAAGCAACACACAAACTTTTGCAATGAAAATGTACTGCAGTTCATGTAAAAGGCTGTGCATTTTCTATTTTAACAACTTGATCTTCATTTTATGCTTTCACATATTATCTTCCATTTAAGCTTTCAATTTCTGTCCTTTCAGCTTGTCATGGGCACAAAAGCGTCAGCATGCTGCCTTCTTCCCAGGTTAGCTACCAAATTTTAATCTCAATCCATTATCATCTATTGGGGGAATAGTTCATTTGGATCTCTGAAATGGCCTTATCAGAAGTTCAACCCATCTAAAAATTCAAGTTGATAGGTGAAGACCCAGATTGCTATACAAGTCGGTGAACAGATACACATCTTTCAAATGTGGAACTCTAACAAGTCTCATTAAAAGTTGATATAGGACGTTCATGCCATGATAATTATGAAACTTGACTCCAATCTCTAAAGTGAGTTCACATAGGATTCAGATTCTCAAGTTCAGTGTTGTTCTGATGCAGGTATCCAGATGATTTTTTTCATCTTGAACATAGTAGAGGCTATTGGAGTCCTTATGACATTCAAACCATTTTTATCTCAAAGGGAGAGGTAGAGTTACCAAAATTCATGTTATGATGTTATGTCTATATATATAGTTCTCATTTGTAATAATTAGTTCAAGTGTCTAGGGGTTATTTCTTGACTTGTGCTTCATTCGGATAAAGGTCATGACATATGTATTACATTATTATAACAATGCACCTTGTTTAATTTTGTTGTTACAATGTTTGTTGGCTTATTTTTTAGTCAAGAAGGATGTCGAGCGTATGATTAGGAAATATGTCAAGATGTATGTTGCATCATCTTGCTCGACATCTTGTACGTCGAAGCAGTGCATAGTTTCATTAGATATGAAGATATTCGGCGATTATAAGTCTGTAAGATCTCGAGTTATGTACAAGACTTTTGGGAAGTATTAAGTGTATAATGATACTGAAAAACTTCATGTCGTGATAGAGATTCTACAATGATATTCGGCAACAAGGATTTGGGAAACCAAGATCTCTAGGATTAAGGAAACCCTAATGTATTCAGGGAGTCATTTGGAAGCTGATATGAAAGCTAAAGCTCCATCCTTATGAGCGTTTGGCTTCTTCGAGAGAATATAAAGAGCTCTTAGACGTGAAGAACTTGCGGGTTGAGAGGCTGTGTATTATTCGAAGTACGTTGTGTATAAATACTAAAATCGAAAGATTAAGTGTGAGTGATTGCGGGTTTTTGTGTGAATACGTGATTGAAGCGTCACGTGCAAGTTAAATAACGACTCGTGACATCCGAGAAAGGAAAGTGCTCGTAGAGTGGAACCAAGACGGGGTCTTGGATTCAGTGTGATTCCTTGAGATAGTTTTGCACTTGTAATAGTAGCATAGGGTAGTGATACGTGTGATGATCACCGATACTTGTATGTTGTGACTTATTACTTCATAGTGAAACTATTCCACTGGTAGAGTGCCCCAGACATAGGTGAGATAGCACCGAACTGGGTAAACATTTTTTGTGTCATTGTTTACTGCTTTTGTCTTTGTCTTGTTGTTATTCGCATCTGCTCAAGTTGTTAAAAATATTGTCTTGACATTGTTCAAGTTCAAGAACATTGTTAAAGTTCAACGAGAAAAGGGAGACAAGATCGGGAAAATAATTCGCATGCGTAGCAATCATGGGAGGGAGTTTGAGAACAACAAGTTTGTTGACTATTGCAACTCCGAAGGTACCTTTCACGAGTTCTTGTCCCCAATTATTCCTCAATAGAACGAGATTGTCGAGCGAAAAAACCGTACACTGCAAGAAATGGCTAGATTCGTGATGTTGGCTCAGGACATTCCTACCTACTTCTGGGCGGAAGCACTTAACACTGACTGCCATATTCACAATCGAGTCACATTACGCACATGTATGTATGTTACTCATTCTGAACTGTGGAGGGGGAGTAAACCAAATGGCAAGTGCTTCCACATCTTTGGCTCTATTTGATGTATTTTGGTTGATAGGGAACCGCGTCAAAAGTTCGACTCAATTAGTGATGAAGGTATCTTTCTTGGATACTCAAGGAACAGTAGAGCATATCGAGTCTTCAACAAACGCACCAAGACAATGAGTAAATCAATTAACGTGGTCGTCAATGATGTCGGTGAGGATGTCATGACAAATATCCCTGAGGAGGATGACACCCTCATGGGAAGTGCCCCGAAGGAAGTTAGGAAGGATGCCGCTAACAGAACTGATAATCTAGATGTCAAGAAAGATGTCGAATACAAAATGGCCGACATAATTAGCGATGAAGAAGCTCCGGAAACCGAAATAGAAATTCTTCAAGAAGAATTAAGGCAAACTACCCAACTTCTGGGATAATTGGAGTCATTAATGAAGGCATGCGTACTCGTCTCAAAGCTCCCGTCAACAATAGGCAAATAATTGGGAATCTATGCTTTGTATCTACAATCGAACCCAAGAGAATCAACGAAGCAATCGAAGATGAATACTGGGTAAATGCCATGCATGAAGAACTGATTCAATTTGAGAAGAATCAAGTCTGGAAACTGGTTTCCAAACCAGATAACGTGAGTATTATTGATACGAAGTGGATATTTAAGAACAAACCCGCCGAGCACAGAAACATCACGCGTAACAAAGCCATGCTGGTTGCTCAAGGATATTCCCAAATTGAAGGCTTGAATTTCGACGAGACATTCGCACCAGTTGCAAGACTCGAAGCAATCAGATTACTTCTTGGGATTGCCTGCCATCTTCAATTCAAGTTGTTTCAAATGGATGTCAAAAGTGCATTCTTAAATGGTTATCTCAACGAGGAGGTCTACGTGGCTCAACCTAAAGGTTTTGTGGATCCACACTTTCCTGATCACGTGCTCAAGCTCAGAAAAGCTCTCTATGGTTTGAAGCAAGCACCAAGAGCTTGGTATGAACGACTCAGTAAGTTTCTTGTACAAAGTGGGTACACTAGAGGGGGAGCAGACAAAACCCTTTTTCTAAAGATCGAAGGTGGAAAACTGATGATAACCCAAATATATGTCGATGACTGTGTTTTTGGCGGAATATCGGGAATGGTAGAACAATTTTCTCGAAAAATGCAGGCTGAGTTTAAAATGAGCATGGTCGGTTAACTCTGCTTCTTTCTAGGATTTCAAATCAAGCAAATGGAAGAAATCATTTTTATTTCCCAGAGTAAGTACGCAGAGAACATTGTGAGAAGATTTGGGTTGGAAAAGGCCTCTCACAAGCGAACCCCCGCAACTACACATGTCAAACTCACAAAAGATGACTTAGGGGAAGCTGTTGACCAGAGCCTGTACAGAAGCACCATTGGGAGTCTCCTCTACCTCACTGCAAGTTGACCAGATATAGCTTATGCAGTAAGCGTATGTGCATGATTCCAAGAAAATCCTAAATTAAGTCACATGACTCAGGCCAAAAGAATAATAAGATATATCGCTGGTACTGCGGATCTAGGTCTTCTATACACATTTGATACTTCCTCCACTCTTGTTGGATACCGTGATCCAAATTGGGTAGTTAGCACTACAGATAGGAGAAGCACGTCTGGAGGTTGTTTCTACCTAGGTAATAACCTTATATCATGTTTTAGTAAAAAGCATAATTGTGTAGCTCTATCCACTATTGAATCGCAGTACATAGCTGCTGGGAGTAGTTGCACACAACTCATGTGGATGAAGCAGATGTTGGTCGAGTATAATGTCCCACAAGATGTTATGACATTATACTGTGACAATGTGAGTGCGATCAATATCTCCAAAAATCTGGTCCAAACATAGCAAGACGAAGCATATTGATATTAGGTATCATTTTATCCGCAAGTTGGTTGAAAACAAGAAAATTGTGCTAGAACACATCCACACAAAAAACAGCTAGCAGATATATTTACAAAGGCGTTGGATTTAAACCGATTTGAGAGCCTGAGATCGTCTCTAGCTATGTTCGATTAATATCTGATAAGACAATCGGTTGAGGGGGAATGAAGTTGGTACCCTCTCTGAAACGACACAACCAATCCCAAAAAACCGTTTGGGCCCAAAGTGTCAAGCCCTGAGTTAAAAAGTTACAACGTTTGAATTTCCTTTATTTTTATACCACCTCCTCTAACAGAGCTCACTTTCCTTTTTGTGAAAATTGCTCTATGCTCTCTCTATTTCACTCTCAAACACTAGGTCTTCCAAAATCGCCCAACAATCTCCTACAACAATGGTGAAGACAAGGAGCACAGTCGGCAAGAAGTCTAGTGGAAAGAAGACGATCGACAAAGGAACTTGTGCTAAACTTATCAAGAGGGAAGCCACGGACTACACCGGAGAAGTGAATTGCCATGGGGTGTGATTCTGGGGATTAGCAGAAGCGAAGAACACAGATGGTCAGACCGGAGGTGTTTTGGCTGAGGCTCCCACCGCCCCACTATTTCCAAGCTTCAAACGCAAACCCAGATTAGGAGGGGCGTCGCTTTCAATGTCCGACCTGACCGGACCTGTGCGATGAGTAGAAGGAAGTCAGCCTGCTGATATTATGACCTCGACAAAAGAAGCCCCAGTGCGCGATGCCGAAGGTGCGCTAGAAAAATGTGTTTATGTCCCTTACGTGCCTGCTGCATCTCCAGTGCCTCGCAAAAAAGAACAAGGTACCCAACCGTCTACTGTTTCTAATACCGAACACTCTAAGAATAGCGATCTCTTAAATTCGCTTCTAGAAAATCATGAACCTCCTCAAGAAGGAGTGGTTGAGGAGATGATAGGTATTATAAAGGGGTGGAGAGGGATACCGAGGGCGATGGGAAGAGAAGAGCTGAAGTGAATGTTGAAGATATTGTCGGAGAAGTAGAAACGACCCAGGTTGATCAAGGTCTTGTGTCCATTGCTGAGAAAGAAGGTGTTCCCGTTGAGGTACTTGGAGTTAAGGATCATGGTGTTGCTGTTGGAGAAGTTGTTTCGAGTAGTGAACGTTATGTTTTTGCAAATACTGCTGATTGCAAGGGTAGCAAAACCTCTGATGATGTTGGAGTGGTTGTCGAAACCACTGGGAAAAATGTTGATGAGAATGTAGGGAAAAATGTTGAGAAAGAAGTGTCTAAAGACGGCTCAAACAATGTTTATGTGGAAGTTGAAAAGTTTGGTGATGTGGAGACCAGTAGTGCGAAGATTGTTGTAGAGGATGTCGCTAAAGATGTTGCGACAGAGGTTGCCTGGGATGTTCTGACATCCTTGAGAAAAATTGTTAAAGAAGAAAACCTAACTGTGATTCTCGCAGAGGAAAAGAAAGACTAAAGGGTCCAAGAAGGTTGAAACCTCAAACAAGAAGAAGAAGGTGGGTTGCAAGGAACCCGAGAACAAATCAAGAGAAAAAAAACGTGTACAACCTACTAGGTTGTTGCATGATAAGGATAGTGACGAGAAGGCAAATGAGGAGATGGTCACCAAGGAAGTCAAGTCAAATGCAGATCAGAAACTGGCTAGGAATGTGCCCTGTGTTGCCACTGAAATATCTCATTTCACTATGTAGAGGCCGCCAACAGGTGGAAGTTCATCGTCCAGAGAGTTATCTTTCTTAAGAAGAAGTTGTCCGCTGAGGCACATGGCCTGCCTGCAATCATGGAAATGCTGGAAAGAGCTGAGCTTCTCAAGACTGTGACGAATATAGGTACCTACTATTCCCAGCTTGTGAAGAAATTCATTGTAAATATTCCAATTTCTTTTGAATGCCCTGAAGAACGGGAGTACCAAAAGGTTTATGTTAGAGGAAAGAAGTTCGACATCTTCTCTGACATTGTAAATGCCTTTCTGGGGAGACAGCCTGTATAGCCCGACCCTATTCCTATTCTTGATACCGTGGCTAAAGAAATCACCAGGAACAAGCATCGAGTCTGGCCAGCAAAGAGATCAATTGATGCCTCCGATTTTACTTCAAAGTACTCAGTGTTGTACCGAATGGGGTTGGCAAACTGGGCACCCTCCTCGAATGGATCACTGGTGAAGGCCGAACTTGCAAGGCTCATGTTCTAAATAGGTATCGGTTCCTCTCTTGACTTCGGACAGTTTGTTGTTGACCATTTTGCAAGACATGCTAGGTCATTTGCAGTGAAACGCCCAGTCACATTTTCCTCTCTTAAATCTGGGCTCCTCATTCAACAACATCCACCCGTCTTATTGAATACTCGAGTGGGCAAGAAACCGGGTGCTATCATTATCAGCCACAAGCTCTTTGAAGGAAAGCATGCCCCAGATCTGGTCAGGAAGGATGTTGCATCCTCGGTCAAGAAGAATGTCATGCCGTTTTTCAAGAAACATGTTATAACGCGAGGAGCGCGTTCCGGTCTCTCGGTGGACATTGTTCCTCTCTCTACTGCCTTTCATCATGACGCTACCATGGAGCTAAAGAGGGAGGTTAAGGAACTTGACAAAGGTGTTGCCAGTCTGCAGTAGGTGATCTAGACCTTGAAGGATCAAAAGAAAGTGTGTGAGGATGTGTTCACCAGGATGCCTAACCTGACTACAAAAGAAGAGGAAGCCGGCTCCAGTGTTGAGGATTCCAGTGAAGATGAAGCATCAAGCAGTGGGGAATCCCCTTGATTTTATTCGCATCGTTGATGTTTGTTCAATAACTCTATAACTCTCTGTTGACTCGCATGTATGAGTTTGTCTGTTGACTTTTAATTGAGGCATGAGCCTGGATCGGTTATTCTAATACCTACCTATGCATCTTTATCTGTTTGCCTTGTTTTCTCTAGATCGAAATGTTGTCTCTTTTTTTGAGGCAATCAGGGGAAGACACATGTCGTACCGTAGTGGTAATGCAAGGAGTGCGTGTGAGTGCTTGCCTAAAAATAGCCAAAGGGGGAGTTTATTATTATAATGTTTGTTGGCTTGTTTTTTAGTCAAGAAGGATGTCGAGCGTATGATCAGGAAAGATGTCGAGATGTATGGTGCTTCATCGTGCTCGACATCCCGTACGTCAAACCAGTGCATAGTTTCCTTAGATATGAGGATATTCGGCGATTGTAAATCTGGAAGATCTCTAGCTATGTACAAAACTTTTGAGAAGTCTTGAGTGTGTAATGATAATGGAAAACTTCATGCCGTGATAGAGATTCTGCAAAAATATCTGGTGACAAGGATTTGGGAAATCAAGATCTCTAGAATTAAGGGAACCCTAATGTATTCCGGAAGTCATTTGGAAGCTGATATAAAAGCCAAGGCTTCATCCTTAGGAGCGGTTGGCTTCTTTGAGAGAATATACAAAACTCTAATACGTGAAGGACTTGCGGGTTGTGAGGTTGTGTATTTTTCGAAGTATATTGTGTATCACTACCAGAATCGAAAGATCACGTATGAGTGATTGCGGGTTTTGTGTGTATCCGTGATTGAAGCGTCACGTGCAAGTTAAACCACGACTTGTGACATCCGAGCAAGGAGAGTGCTCGTAGAGTGGAACCAATACGGGGTCTTAGATTCAGGGGGAGTCCCTGAGATAGGTTTGCACTTGTAATAGTAGCATAGAGTAGTGATCTGTGTGATTTCAACGATACTTGTACGTTGTGACCTATTACTTCATAGTGAAATCATTCAACTGGCAGAGTGCCCCCGGACGTAGGTTAGTTAGCACCGAACTGGGTAAACATTTTATGTGTCATTGTTTACTGCTTTTTTCTTTGTCTTGTTGTTACTCGCATCTCCGTGAGTTGTTAAGAACATTGTCTCGACATAATTCTTGACATCTTGATTGATGTAAGAAATCAGAATTTCAAATTTGTATTGATAACGCTGACAAAAATACTTAGAGATAATGTCACCTGGCTACCCCTAAAGTTGACATTTTTTCGCCTGGTACCCTAAAAATTTTTTTTGGCATTGTGGGTTCCCTAAATTTGCAAAATTTTCACCTTAGCACCTAAAGTAATTTTCGTCCATTTTTTTTCAAAAATCTATTAATTTTTAGGTGAAAAGACTAAAATGCCCCTGTAAGTGTTTTAAATTTTCAAAATGTTTTATGTAAGCCGGACAGCTGAAGCTACAGTTGGTGGAACAGACCTCTCACCATAATCCCAACTACTGTTAGCTAAAGAAAACATGTCCAATTCGTGAGTCATTTGATTACCGTTAACTATGTTTGTTTTTCACTCAATTACACATAATTAAGAACGATTCAAATATCTCAAGTGTTTGTGTCCGAATCGGCGCCGACGTTGATGTTACCGGAGTTGGAGAGGATGAACTAGTTAATCTAAAGATCCCACCTTGAGCACATTGATTTCTCGGTACATTTTTTGTGTTGAATAGCTTTATTATGAAAATCATACATTACTAGCCAATGTGCCATTTTTTTTTATCCAAAATTGATTTGATCCTTTTGCATCATAGCTTAGTTGCTTCATTAGTGTTGGAATATTGTACGAGTTTAAAGAACATGGGTAGGATTGATTTTGCACAAATGTTTTGACTAGCCTAAGTTCACATGAACCGAATTAATTATATGAAATGCTTTTCAAACTTGATGTATTGTGAAAGCGTTTATATTATTGAATACTTGATGATTACAATGTGGAATAATTGCCTCTATATATAGGCTTGATAATCTAGGGTTTACATGAGAATATGACAACTAGGGTTTACATGAGAATATGACAACTAGGGTTTAATGTAGAGATACAATTTACATAGTGGGCCTCAAGCCCATAAGTAATATAATATAATATATCTAACACTCGCCCGCAGTCGAAACAGGAGGAGGCCGATTGCTTTGACTGGAGCAAAAGTCTTCAAAGAGAGCAGTCGTCGGGAAGTTTTTGATGAATATGTCTGCAAACTTGAGAGATGGTGGTACATGAGCCACGTGAATTTGAACTGCAATAACTCAAGCCATAATGATCGAGATGGAGAAAAGAAATTGAGGGAGGTCCAGAAATGCCGAATGCTTTGACTGGAGCAAAAGTCTTCAAAGGGAGTAGTAGGAAATCCTTTGGTAACCATATCTGCAAACTAGATGATTTGATGAGAAGGGAATGAGAATTTAGAAAATAATTTTGGGTGGTGAGAATTTAGAAAATAATTTAGAGAGATTAATAAGAGAGGATGATAGAGATAGAGAAAATAAAAATAACTAGAAAGGAAAAGAGGGAACATGAGGGGGGGGGGGGGGGGGGGGGCAACTACGTCATATAATGACGGTGCGGCAACTACGTCTCATAGGGACGGTGCAAAAGATGGTTTTAAGATATACCACCAAACTTGTAGGCAACTACGTCAGTGCGAAATAATTTTCATGCAACTACGACGGTGCAAAAAAATAAAAAAATAAGTGGAGATAGAATATCAAGATCAAGATAATAAGAGATAGAGAGACAATTAATTGAGCAAGAAAATTGTGAAAGTGATTACGGAGAGTGATTTTTTTTTGAAAGAGAGGACAATATGAAGGGATTAAAAAGAAAATAGAATAAATGGTGAGAAAAAAAATATATTACCTCGCCCACCCGCTAAATCATGATTAACAAGTGGGCAAAGCCACACGCAACGAAAAAGCTTAACCAAGATCGACCTAAACCTCTGATACCATGAAAGTGTTTATATTATTGAATACTTGATGATTACAATGTGGAATAATTGCCTCTATATATAGGTTTGATGATCTAGGGTTTACATGAGAATATGACAACTAGGGTTTAATGTAAAGATACAATTTACATAGTGGGCCTCAAGCCCATAAGTAATATAATATAATATATCTAACATATTGCTCTTGCATAGATTTTGTACTTGGACTTGAAAAGAAAAAGAAAAAAAAAGAAAAGTGAAGGAGAAAATTCCAAGTCCACAGCAATAAGCCATAAAGAATTAGTTTTTGAGCATTGTTTAAAAATGAATGTTTTCAAGTTTGAAGCATTTGAAAAGGAAAAAAAAATAAGAGCCACATTTAAAATGCAAAAAGGATGAGAATTTAGTGAGAAAAGCGGGAAACACTTTCAGATTAGAACAAGCTGAGAAGAGAGATTTTGTATTTGGTACTTTTGTGAGAATGAAGCGCATCATTATGGTTGATTTTTATCCCTATAAATTTATTAGGGAAAATGACACTTTTGTACACCTAAATATATACTTTTAACACTTTCATACCTTATTTTTATTTTTCAGTATCCTATATTTTATTTGTAATAATAATTCCAAAATACCCATGAATTGAAATAAAATTCATGGTACTTCCATGCCATTTTCCCAAAATACTCATGAATTGAAACAAAATATCATGAATTGAACCAAATACCCATGAATTGAACCAAAATTTATGGCCATTTTTAGTAAATAAATGACCAATTGTCCCAAAATAAAATTCAAGGCACTGAAAAAAAAAATAAAGGTAGAGTACGAAAGTGTCAAAAGTGTATATTTAGGTGCACAAAAGTGTTCTTTTCCCAATTTATTACCATAGGCTAAGTCTAATGTTACAAGGCAAAACAAGTTCTACGATTAGATTCACCGAAGACAGTAGGTTTCCTACGATTAGTGGAGAGGAGGATCACACCAATAACATATAAACTCTAAATTTTAAGTGAAAAATGATCGGTACGTGTGAATAGTGTACAATGTACGATTTTGATACTATAGGAAAAAAGAAAGAATTCTTATTCTCAACACCTCTATGTTTGCGAGAGTTCTCGGGTTTATATTACTTTTGTGTATAATTGATTATTTGTTGGCCGGTAGTTCCGATATTACTCTATTATCACCGTGTTTGATGTGATTTGAGAGTTATGCAAGATGTTCGATCTTTTGTATATTATTTTTGTAAAGAGGGAGTTTTTTTGTAAAGTTTTTAACTTTTGCGATTTTTGTACTATTATTTCTTTGACTTGGTAGGATCTCTAACCTACTAACATTTTTTTGTACAGTAGGATCAAGTCTAGTTCACATGTATTTGCATGCTACATCGGGATGAGGGCATTTCTTTGACTTGGTAGAATTTGGATTAGGGTATACAATTATAAAAAGGGATAATTCCAGGTGGCTACACCTAGAATTTGTTGTTTTTCACCTAGGTACACCTAGAATTTTTTTTTTCAGCTGACTACGCCTAGAATGTGCAAAATTTTCACTTTGCAATTTTCGTCCAATTCTGTTAGTTTTTAACGTTTTTTTCATGTGAAATGACTAAAATGCCCTTAGGGTAAAATGAGTTATTAAAATTGGACTGAAATGACTAAAATGCCCTCACCTATTCATTTAATTTTCAAACCAATGCCACTCCATCTCTCTTCAACCACCTTCGAACCCTAGCCCCACCGCCTCCGAGAAGCTCCTCCCCTTCGGCCTCCCCGTCGCCCAACTCCGCCACGTCGACCTCGTCAACACCCTCGCCGGGTGGAACCGCTACAAGAGGCGCTGTGCCGGCGGTGCCGTCGCCGCGAGAACCGCGGGTCCGTGTCGCAGGACCTCCGGCCGAACCCGTAGTCGGCGATTTCCGACTGGGTCGAGGAGGCGAAGACGATGAAGGAGCACATAGAGTGCTGATCGGGTGCACTCTATGTCCTCCTCCACCTCCATCGTCGGGACCTTCTGGACCGCCGCGTCGGTGCTGAGCAAGAAGTTGCAGAAATGGAGAAAAACCCAGAAGCTGAAGAGGGCCCGAAACGGCGTCGGATCGGCGGCGCTGCCGGTGGAGAAGCCGATCGGGAGGCAGTTCCGGGAGACCCAGTCGGAAATCGCCGACTACGGGTTCGGCCGGAGGTCCTGCGACACGGACCCGCGGTTCTCGCGGCGACGGCACCGCCGGCACAACGCCTCCTGTAGCGGGTTCCACCCGGCGAGGGTGTTGACGAGGTCGACGTGGCGGAGGTGGGCGACGGGGAGGAGCTTCTCGGAGGTGGTGGCGCTAGGGTTCGAAGGTGGTTGAAGAGAGATGGAGTGGCATTGGTTTTAAAATTAAATGAATAGGTGAGGGCATTTTAGTCATTTCAGTCCAATTTTAATAACTCATTTTACCCTAAGGGCATTTTAGTCATTTCACATGAAAAAAACGTTAAAAACTGACAGAATTGGACGGAAATTGCAAAGTGAAAATTTTGCACATTCTAGGCGTAGTCAGCTGAAAAATAAAAATTCTAGGTGTACCCAGGTGAAAAACAGCAAATCCTAGGTGTAGCCACCTAGAATTATCCCTTATAAAAATCAATCAAATATTGAATGAGATAATAGCACTTAAAGATGGTACAAATTATATAATTAATATATCGAGTACCACATCGCTCACACTTGAACGAATGTGACTCTTTATACTCTTGGAAATGAAATCTTAAAATGGGCCTTGGGTCATCACTTAACGTGTAGTGGGGAGACCCGCAGACCAGATCGGGTTGATAAACAACCACACGCGCGCACCACTGCCGTCCCGTCCCGATTCGGTTCGGTTGTACCGCCTGGTCTGGTCTTGTCTGGTTCATTTCCTATTCTTTTTATGCACATGAACCTTTCTGAATCAAATGAATGCATCCAAACATGAACGTTGTTGATAAGGGGTTGAAGTGGGATCAGATTTCATACTATTCGTAGCACTCATTAGTGGTTTAGTCCGTTTTATCTCGGACGACTATTTCATTCATAGATTGGACTGGTTAAGTATGGGGTGATTCACTTCTTTCCAAGTCAAATATTTGCTTTCGGATCCTATTTTGCCCTAGTTTTAGGTAGTTTTGAGGTTATATTGGGTCATTTTATATGAAAAGGGCTTTACAAGATAGAATTGTTGGAAAACAGCCATTTGGGATCGAAATCGGAGCAGCAGATGTATAGTAGAGGCTAGTAGCAGACTAGAGATGCAGAGTCTGTCATGCTACTCTACTTGGCCAGCTACAAGACATCATAGCCGAGAGCCGCCCAAAATGTCAAGAAATGGAGGCGGAGTAGAGCTCTGCCGCTTTACTCCAACAGTGACAAGACAAAGTTTCAGATCAGCTGCATACGATCCCAGATAAATAGGCTTAGTAGGGATCTAACATAGGAAGAGAGGTCATAAACAATCAACCTAGGCGGATGATGCTCGCCCTCGCGCATCATATGTGTGAATGAGTGATTTTTTATGGAGGTCAACAAAACTGGAAAATCAACGCTTCTTGGGACAAATAATAATGACTGCTTCCGGAAAGGAGAGGTCGGAGATCGTTGGGATAACTACTTGACTCCTCCCATGGTTGAGCGTGCCCGAACAATAGTGGATGAGAGGTTATGGTTTGTTGGTGTTGATGGTCAATAAAGAAGACCAATTACTACAGTCAAACATAAAGTTAGTTTTGAGTTGAATTACTTACTTGCTTGATTTTAGGTTAAGATAATGTTGCCATTTATCTCGCTTTACTCTTTCTTGTGTCAATATATTTTTACGTCACAAGTTTGTTTTCAAGAAAAACCTTAAATATTATTAAGCAACTGATTTCACGTTAAAAAGCCGAAGCAACAGATGGTGTGACATATTCATATAGTGATCCTATGATTCCTACGAGATTGACTATTTTGTATGATGAAAAGATGTTCATCCACATGTCGCGACGTAAGAAGCCCGATGCTGGAAACGAATAATGTCTATTCAGAAGTCTCAACATCAAGATCTGAACATCTCAAGAGACGACCTTCTGAAGTTTCCTTTTTTATAAGATCTTCTAATCAAAGCATGATTCAATCTGATTCGGCTGCGCATCAACCTTAGGGAACTTGGAGAAGACATATCGGGATGGCGCTATACGTGATCTTTTAGGAAACCCTAAAGGATGTTTTGTCCATCTTCTACATAAAGGTCGACAACCTCCCTATAGAAGGTGTGCATTATAGCTGACTCTCTGTGCAGAATATTCAGGGTTCCTAAACGTGTTGGACTAGCGTGTTGGGAAGCTGGGTATTGTGACAGAGATATAGCTTGTGTGTTCAATCAATATCCACACGAATGATTACTTGACTGCTCAGGGTTGTGATCGCACGATTGAAGTCTTGTGCAAACCGTTGAAGAACGACGAAGAGATCGGAACAGAAGCGTATGTTCGAGGAGTGAACTCGAGTGAGGAGCTTGAAGACAGGGGGAGACCCCGGGTTAAGTCGTCACTAGTAACAATACCATAAAGATTAGATTTGTGTGATAATCGTGAAAAGCTTGTATGTGTTGATTGGTTACATTATAGTGAAACTTGTTCACTAGCAGAGTGCCCCCAGACGTAGGTGACGTTGCACCGAACTGGGTAACAAATTTATGTGTCGTCTGCGTTTTGTTTGTTATATTGTTTATTGACTTTGCACCAACAAATGTATGTCACTTAGCCTTAACATTGTGATAGACATCTTGCGTTTAACCAGAATTTTAGATCCCAACTACTAGTAGTTAAAACATACCTGACTAATTCATAAGACACAAAATTACAAAAGTGATAAACAAAAGAAATAGAAACGTTTTTCCTAAACTCGACCCATTCAGCATCATGCAGAGTCACGGCCCCAGCCTCATTTGGATGGAGAAACCCCGTGATCACGCTGTAGAGTGCTTTACACATGAGTCCAAGATAACTCCCGAAACCATTCGACTCGAACCATTCAACATTATGCTAAGCCACGGCCTCCACCTCAACTGGGTGAAGAATCAAGAAACCCCGTGATCCTACTGCAGAACGCATTGAACAAACTTTCTCGATCAATTCTACAATTAATATCCTTCTTCTAATGACGACAATCGACGTCTCTAAGGAAATCACGAATTTTTAATAATCCAAATCCTCAAAGCTCTTCGTGCTTACCTGGATCAGCCCATCGACGCTAGAGAACTCCCAATCCTTCCAAGTACTGAGTTATCAAGCAAACAAACCAATAGACATGATTAAGAAATCAACCATATCGTAATCAGATTCCGCTGTCCAAAATTTCTCTCCCGAGTCATCATAACCGTTGACAAATCCAACATTCCCCTCCTTTATTCCAGTGCGTAAACCGTACATCCCGATCCTCCAAATAGCAAGACTCTCCTCAACAACACCCGAGTCTCCAATCTCCCACCTACTGTCCTTACCACCCCCGATTCGGCCTCCTTCCTCCACAAAAGCTCCGCCCTCCCTATCCTTGTGACCTGCCGTTAAACCCATATACGCGACCCCTCACCTAAATCGCAACCCCTGAAACCAAGAATGCAGAGGAAGGCAACCTAGATCCATCTGACCACGAAAAACCACCGTCCGGAAGCTACCTCTTTCGTGAGTCATCGCACCCCCCACCATATTCGAGCTCTCTGTCGCAAACCCCAACTTGCAACGTTCCACCAGATGCAGACCCCAAGACTCTGAAGCTTCGACCCAGACCGCTCCGCGCCAATCCTCCCGCATACCTCCTCCTCGTCGTTGGGATAAAACGACATCGACCCTCCCACATCGCAAACTACCCAGCCGCGTATCACGTCACAATGAACACGAAACCCTAACACGTAGGGACTGTCCACTTTTTGGAAGATAAAATGCACTTTTAATTACTAATGGTCGATGATATCATAACCATGGTAAGAGATAACTACAATTCACTACACCTCTGACAAACTTTATAATTTACTATAAGCATTATAAAAATTTATTTTTAACTCAGATAATAATATTTTCTTACATTATACTCTAATAACGTTAAATTTTGGATGAAACTATTCATCAAATTTTCAAAAAAATTGTGATCATTTAAGGGGACGGTGACAGATCATCATACCCAATAATGTATGCTTTCAAACTCAGTGCTTAACTTTAAGAGTTTCGTTTTAGCTACCCAAAAACTTTCAAGCGACATTTAAGGTAACTTCTTCTAAATTTAACACCAGTATTCTTTTCATGTCCAAATTCCCTCACTATGTTGTGTATTTTAATTCGTATTGTATTGTTTTCATTTATTTTATCATTAAATTTGGAATTACACATTTGCCCTTGATTAAATAACAATTCTAATTTTTAATCAAGGATAAAGTTTTCTTTTCAAGTAAAAAGTAAAAAAATAAAATAAAATTGAAAAATTGAACCGGTGAGACCTCTCTAGTTTATGGTGATGGAGCTCCTTGCCAACAGACAGAAATTCGACAACAACCTCGGGTGAGCCAACGTCGGAGATGGGTCTTGAATCCATGACTGCTCGGCTGGACACCTTGCGGGGAGAGGTTGAGGACTCGGGTGGAGCTCCGGATCTGGTGTTCGTCCCTGCCCAGTCACCGAAATTCTTGGATGGGGAAGGAGCTTGTGGAAAGGTTTTTCCTTTCACGTGCGATGCGCGACGCCGTTGGTGATGTTGGTATGAGGAATCCGTAGAGCCATCTCCCTCTTTTTTGCAGGTCGACACCGGCCCAGGGAAATTGTAGATCTCCAGCGTCGACCTCCTCCCAACCGTCGACACCAACCTCCTCCCAACCGTCGACACAAGCCTCCTCCATTCCGAGCTTCTACCACTGAAAATTTAAAGTAAAACACAAAAATTTCCATTTTCTAAACTTTCCACTGAACTCAAACCTAAAATTTTGATTTTCTATTAAAATTTCGCTTAGCCTTTTTTGAATTAGATTATTCCATGGAAAAGAAGCCTTCAAATTAAATCCCAAACAATACAGACCAACAAACCTTAAAAATAAAACAGAAAATTTATGACGTACTCGCTGCATGGGAGGAAAAGAACTTGAGGCCTTGGATGTAATCGGTCTTGGAAAGGCCGACCGGCGAATAGGTGGAGGGAGGCAGAGCCGACGTTTGCTTAAGGCAGAAAATTTGTGATTTTTAGTTATTTATTTATTTATTTGAAAAGATATTTTTACCAGTTGTCCATAAGGTAGATGTGTTATTTAATTTAGGACAGAGATGTCAATTCTTATTTAGTGCTAAAATACGTGTAAAAATAAATTATGGAAAAAGAATAGTGAGGCTGTTTTGGACTTTTTTACATCTACATTATGATAGATTTATTCGAATTTATCTTAAATGTCGCTTAAAAGTGCTTAGGGTATATGTGACAAAAAATTTTAAGTTGAGGTACTGATTTTGAAAACAGACAGTACTGAGTATACTGATTTGTCGTTAACTTTTATTTAGATTCCTAAAATTTTAATTCTATTTCTTTTTTTAATATGATTTCCTTTCGGTGTCTTCTTTGATTTCATGTCTTTTTTTTTCTTTCTTTCTTGTTCACTAAAACTAAACATTTGGTGTACGTGTTAGTTTGATTTCATTGTATTTTGGGAGGTGCATGCTCACTAATTTCAACGCCCAAGGGAGAGCGAATATACTTTAAAGAAAATGTCCAACATGTCTAGACTATTTCCGATTTTGTATCTATTTTTTGTACAGTAATATTCATAAGTAGTTCGTATTTATAATTTTTCATGTTCTGCACATTGGTTAATTTTATTGTATAATTTTAAAGTGTAGCGTTTTCTTAAGTTTAAACAAGTTGCGGAGATCGTGAATATTAAAAATTCAATTATATGATCGTGAACTATAATGATATAAATAACGAGATTTCGTCCTCACTCTGGTTTTTTCAACAAAAAAATCAAAAGTAAAAGCCTTATTGATGTGAGAAACAAGTTTGCTTACTCAAACCATCCACTAAATATTGAACAATATGTTAATATAGATACGGTCGAGAATGTACACGTGTGTCATGTCTCTAGTGGGTTTGAGACACAAGTGTATACCACTGATATATCGACTTTTGGTTCGATAAGATATGTCAAAAAATTTGAAATTTTTGGTTAATCACAACTTACTATACCTATTTGGAGCCATTTTACAAATTACTATATCTGTTTCAAAACGTTTCGTTTGAGCTCACCTAGTTACCAAACACTTACAATTTTCTCTAACACTCCTAAATTTTCGACGAAATTTTTTACTAAAATAAAAAATGTTAAAAATACCCTTGACTATTCATCAAATTTTCATAATGATGACATCAATAACATTTTTCCCAATTTCTTTGATTTGGTTTTGAGTTCGATAGTAAAAGCTAAACTCTGAATAGAACCTAAATCCTTTAAATAGACATGAACTTAAAAGCTTAACTATCTCTCTCTCTCTCTCTCTCTCTCACACACACACACACACACACACATAGTGCACTTAAGTGAGGGGAAATTTCGAGTTTTTGCGCAGCGGAGCATACTGTTCATCTTTCTTATTCGGAGTGTAATGTCAACTGTACGAGTGTAATGTCAACGGTGGATGTGTAATGTCAACATTGAGCGTGTAATGTCCAACGTTGAGAGTGTAATGTCAACAAGTGGAGACTATACACTCACATAGTTCAAACTATACACTCCCTAGTGCAGACTATACACTCGCAACTGCAGACCATTGAGATTGTGATGTCAAACTATGGTTGGATCACCCGTTCGGCTACAAATCCACTATACTGGCGAACCCGTCCGAACGAGTGATTCAACCATCAAATTTTCGCGTGGTGTCCGAATGGTTGACACGTGGAAACAAGGAAAATTTCGCGCACTACGCACTTAAGTGAGGAGCAATTTTGAAATTTTGCGCAGTAGAGCGTACTGTTCAACTTTCTCATTCGAAGTGTAATGTGCACCAGTGGGAGTGTTAAATTGTCATGCAGTTCCGTGTGGGTATTTTGGGACTTTTTCCCCCAATTTTCGCGTTGATTGTCGTCCATTCGTTTTACTATATTTATATTGATTGTAATGTCGCGCAGTTCTGAGTATAATGTCGACCCAACCTAAACCAAATTAAATTTGTGGCCGAAAACACAAACGACTTTCACTATATATATATTGGGTGTAATGTCGTGATTCTGACTATAATGTCGACCCTTTTATTTGTCCAAAAGTTTGGTTTGCTCGCACTGCATGTGCTCTACCGGAGCTCGGCTCGTGCCTTGCCGAGCCGACCGGCTGCACGGCGGCGGCAGTGCGCGTGTGGGTTTGGCCGTAGCCGTAGGTTACCCCTAAAAGGCCCACACAAAACTAATAGATGAAGAGAGACAAACCAATATAAACAACAACAAAATTTCACATCTAAACGATGTGGGATTCTAAGTGTGAGAGAAACCAAACTCGTGAGTGTAATGTTCAAACTTGTGAGTGTATTGTCTAAAATCCACTTTATTTATATTGGGTATAATGTCGCGATTCTGAATATAATGTCGACCCAACCTTTTAGAAAAATATAAGGGTCGACATTATACTCATAATTGCGACATTACATCCAAAATAAATATAGTGAAAGTCGTTTATGTTTCCGGCCACAAACTTGTGAGTGTATAGTATACACTTGTGAGTGTATAGTCTAAATTTGTGAGTGTATTGTATACTTTTCATACACGCAAGATTCTAGACTATACACTCACAAGTATAGACTATATATCTACAAGTTAGACTATACACTCACAAGTTTGAACATTACAATCACAAATTTAGACAATAAAGCAGAGAAAAAAAGGACTGGAATGATAGATCAAGAAATATTCAAACATGTTTATCATGATGATGTTTATAGAACTAAAAATGATAAAGAAGAGAAAAAAAGGAATTGGAGAAAAAAAAACTGTTTATGTTTCTGGCCATAAACTTGTTAGTGGTCTAAACTTGTGAGTGTATTGTCTACTCTTCATACACCCACAAGTCTAGACTATACACTCACAAGTATAGATTATACACTCATAAGTATATACTATACACTCACAAATATAGACTATCACTACACCATTTGGGCAGAACGCCAGCGCACGTAAAACGAGTGTACTGCCCTTAACAACAATTGTAGTTACAACATTTTTGGTGATTGGCTTATTTTTAAGGAACTAGAGAAAATGTCATAAAGAATGTCGAAGCATCGTATGCGACATCTTGTATGACATTGTTGACAACATCTCGGCAAACATCCTGTTCGACGGAAATCAGGAAAGTCCATGTTCTGCAGAAAGTACGACTACAATTAGGAAATATGAAAAGTTCCAGAACGTCTCCGATTCTAGAAAGAAGAAAAACGGTGATAAAGAGGAAACCCATTAGGGTTAGTACTCATGCTTGATAGTTATAAAAGCTTAGGCTACCCCCTTAGCAATCGTGTGGTTCTTTTATTGTTTCCTAGCAATAATTTACAAAGCTCTTAGACGTGAAGATTTGCGAGCTGAGAGGTTGTAGATTGTGCTAAGGATATTGTGTATCACCACACCTATTGAGAGTTAGGTGATTGAGGGTTTACTGATTGCGTGAGTGAAGACAGCACGCAACCATGACGTTTAACGACGACTTGAACCGACAGAGCAAGGCGATTGCTCGAAGAGTGGAATCAAGACGGAGTTTTGGATTCAGGGGGAGACCCTGAGATAGGTTAAACTGTAATAAGTAGCATAAAGTATAGATCTTGGGATGATCATAGGTACTTGTATGTTTTGACGAATTACGTATAAGTGAAACCTTTCCACTAGGCTGAGAGCCCCCAGACGTAGGTGACGTTGCACCAAACTGGGTAAACAATTTGTTGTGTCGTTGTTTATTACGTTTTATATTAACTGTCCTATGCTATCTACGCAAGTTGTCATACACGGTGTTATAACTAAAAGAGCATAATGTGGCCTACTAAGGGCACCGTGGCGGCCTCAGACCTCACGTCGAAGTACTCCATACTATTCCGTATCGGAGTAGCAAATTGGGCACCCTCCACACATGCATCTTCCATCAAACCGGAGCTGGCAATTCTCATCTTCCAAATAGGTACTGGTTCCACACTTGATTTTGGCCAGTTTGTTATTGACCATCTTGTTAGACATGTCAGATCACAAGCTGTGAAGATACCTATTACTTTTCCCTCCCTTATATCTGAGCTACTGGTGCACCAACACCCTGGTGTGGTGAAGACAACCGATAAGGCAGGAAAGCGTGGAGGAATGATTGTGGTAAGCCACAAGTTGTTCGAGGGCAAGCATGCTTCTGATCTTGTCAGGACAGAAGTCAAACCAACCAAGGCGACAACCAGTCGAGCTACCAGTACTGCCCCTCCAACAAAGACTACCAGCAGAGATGGAATAATACTCGAGAGAGAGATAGCTGTACTTGACAAGGACATCGTCAACATTAAGATGGCGCTGAAGCATCTGTCCCAGCGTAGATCTTACTGTGCTAACCTGCTGAAGTCGATGCCTCTTCCAGACTCTAACAACAATGGTTCCTCCTCCCTACCTGATTCTACTGAAGACACTACTAATGATACCTCTGCCGATGCTATAGAAGAAGATACGGCTAGTTCCAGTAACAGTTCTGTTTGAATTTTAAGTACTTTATGGATTCGCTAAAAACTGAAAAACTTTTATTTTGTATTTGCTCTGAAACATGTTTCATACATATTTTCGACTGTTGATCGGAAATATGTGTGAGTTAAGTTTGTGATTTATTATTTCCCTGTATTGTTATGCGAACTTGTCTTTAAGTTTGGCTCTTTTTGAGCCAACAAGGGGGAGTAAGACGTAACACGTATAAAACGACGCGCGAACAAAGCCTTGACAACTGCCGATCGTTGCAAGTAAAGGATAAAAGATGAAGACAAATGCAACGCAAAATGCGACGGAGAATGCAACGAAGAATGCTGACCTTGAAAATAGCCAAAGGGGGAGATTGTAGTTACGACGTTTTTGGTGATTGGCTTATTTTTAAGGAACTAGAGAAAATGTCATAAAGAATGTCGAAGCATCGCATGCGACATCTTGTATGACATTGTTGACGACATCTCATAAAACATCATGTCCGACGAAAATCAGGAAACTCCATGTTCTGCAGAAAGTACGACTACGATTAGGAAATATGAAAAGTTCCAGAACGTCTCCGATTCTGGAAAGAAGAAAGACGGTGATAAAGAGGAAACCCATTAGGGTTAGTACTCATGCTCGATTGCTATAAAAGCTTAGGCTACCCCCTTACCAATCGTTAGGTTCTTTTATTTTTTCCTAGCAATAATTTACAAAGCTCTTAGACGTGAAGGTTTGCGGGCTGAAAGGTTATAGATTGTGCTAAGGATATTGTGTATCACCACAACTATTGAGAGTTAGGTGATTGAGGGTTTACTGATCGCGTGAGTGAGGACTGCACCCAACCACAACGTTCAACGACGACTTGAATCGACAGAGCAAGGCGATTGCTCGAAGAGTGGAATCAAGACGGAGTCTTGGATTCAGGGGGAGACCCTGAAATAGGTTGCACTGTAATAAGTAGCATAAAGTATAGATCTTGGGATGATCATAGGTACTTGAATGTTTTGACGAATTATTGATAAGTGAAACCTTTCCACTAGGCTGAGAGCCCCCAGACGTAGGTGACGTTGCACCGAACTGGGTAAACAATTTGCTGTGTCGTTGTTTATTACGTTTTATATTAATTGTCCTATGCTATCTACGCAAGTTGTCATACACGGTGTTATAGCTTTATACATAACATTGAGTGTGGCATCTTGCACAACTACCTTATCAAAATTTCAATTGGTATCAGAGGGGGCACCTACAGCTTTAGGTGAGTTCCTAAACAAATATTTTGATCATCAAGATGGACAATACCAGAAAAGGAGGATCCATCAACCGACCACCTGTTCTAAATAGAAGTAACTACGGCTATTGGAAGGCTCGCATGTGTGCCTTCATGAAATCCCTTGACAACAAAACATGGAAGGCTGTGATCAATGGTTGGAATGCCCCACACCTCAGTGACAATGATGGTAACCCTATCGGCCCAAAACCAGAAAAAGATTGGACTGATAACGAAGACGAGGAATCACTAGGAAACTCTTGAGCTCCTAATGCTATTTTTAATGGTGTTGACAAGAACGTATTCAGGCTAATCAACACATGCACAACTGCCAAATCCGCATGGGATATCCTGGCTGTTGCATATGAAAGAACAACCAAGGTTCGAGAACAAAAGCTGCAATACTTGACAACCAACTTCGAAGCCCTTGTAATGAAAGAGGACGAATCAATCGCCGAATTCAACGTTCGAAATCGAGATCTAGCCAATGAATCCTGTTCTCTCGGCGAACCAATAACTGATGAAAAACTGGTTAGAAAAACCCTGCGTGCTCTTAGCCCTAGATTTAAGATGAAGATCACCGCAATTGAGGAAGTTCATGACCTCAAGATCTTAAAATTCGATGAACTGATGGGATCCTTAATGACCTATGAGCTATCTCTGCCCAATATCGACAACAGGAATAAATGAGTTGCCTTCAAAAGCTCAACACACAAGCAACCAGATTCTGAGGATTCTGACTCTGACGAAGACATCGATGCTACAATGACACTTCTCACAAAAAATTACAACAAAGTCATGAGAAGATTCAGTCGAATGGGCGGAAGGAATGCCACAACAGATGCCAGAAACAAACCTCTACAAAAAGCTCTGACATGAGGAAGTCTTGACAAATTGAACAGAAGCAGAGAGGAAAACAGTAAGAACAAAGGACCTCAATGTCATGAATGTGAAGAATTTGGTCATCTTTGCAGAGAATGTCCAAATTTTCTTAAACGACAAAAACGAGGATATAATGCTACCTTATCAGATGATGACAATGAAGATAGTGGTTCTGAGGAGGTAAGCAATTTTGTTGCATTCACTACTACTACTTCTGTATGTAACATTGATAACTCTGCCAATATTAATGATGATCTCCATCATCCAACTCCAAACGAGAATTGGACTAAAGAGCAACTAGTCGAGGCATAAAAAAGCTTACATACTAGATGGGTCAAGGAAACTCTGATCCTTGATCAACAAGGACAACGGATCATCATTCTTACCAACGACAAGTCTAGACTCCTAGAGACAATTTTTGAGCTAAAACACGAAATTACCAGACTTAATGGAGAAATTAGTCTTATGACTAAATCAGTAAAGATGATGAATCCCAGCACAGAAAGCCTTGACAAAATCCTATCAGTAGGAAAGCAGTCCAAAGATATGACGGGACTAGGGTACACACATAATACCGCCTCATCAGCACTCACAAAGTTTGTCCCACAACAAGCCATGGCTGACAAGAAATTACAACATGATACGATACATCCTACAGGACGACCTACAACAAATGTCATGATATCTTCTATAACATGTTGTTGTCAATCAACTGCCAAAAGACATACTCCACGCAAACATCGATCTTCCAGAAATCCAGCATATCAATATCAGTGGATATGTCATTCTTGTGGTCAAAGCGGTCACATTAGACCAATCTGCTTTCAACTCCATGGGAAGAAGCAAGCTTAATTACCACAAAAACCAAGGAGATATCAAGGTCATCTCTCGACTCCTCAGAAAACATCCCGCCTTGAATGGAGACCAAAGAATCTAGTCTATCAAGCTAATGTTGCATACACCTCCTTGAGTGCTTCAACCAACAAGGACTGGTATCTCGATAGTGGGTGTTCTCGACACATGACAGGTACTCCTGAGTTTCTCTCCAATCTCAAATTATATACAAACTGCTATGTTACTTTTGTAGATGGGATTCGAGCCCGAATCATTGGAAAAGGATTGCTCAAGCATCCAGGAGCCTCTTGCCTAACAGAAGCATTACTTGTAGAAGGACTCAAGGCAAATCTAATTAGCATCAACCAGATTTGTGATCTGGGTTCAGAAGTAAAATTTACAAAAGAAGCTTGTATAGTAAAAGATTTCGATCAAGTCACTATCCTACAAGGAATCCGCTCAATGGATAATTGTTACATCTGGTCGCCCGATTCACATATCGAAGCGGCAAAGTGTCTTCTCTCCAAAGCAGAAGAAACCAAACTTTGGCATAGAAAGCTTAGACATCTAAATCTTAGGAGTATGTAGAAGGAAATCTCAGAGCAGGCTATTACTGGAATTCCGAACCTGAAAATCGTGGAAGGAAAGATCTGCGGAGAATGCCAGATTGGAAAGCAAACTAAGATGTCACACAAGAAGCTGCAGCATATCACCACCTCTCGAGTACTTGAGCTAATACACGTTGACCTCATGGGGCCAATGCAAGTTGAAAGTCTTGGAGGAAAACGCTATGTCTTTGTGTGTGTAGACGATTACTCACGATACACATGGGTTGATTTCCCTCGTGACAAATCGGATACCTTTTTGATCTTCAAGAATCTATGCATCTAGGTCCAACGAGAAAAAGGGGAGAAAATTGGCAAAATAATTCGTCTTCGCAGTGATCATGGTCGAGAGTTCGAAAACAGTAAATTTGCAGAATTTTGCAACTCAGAAGGGATAGCCCATAAGTTCTCAGCACCAATCACTCCCCAACAGAATGGCATTGTGGAGCGCAAAATCAGGACTCTACAAGAGATGGCTACAGTTATTATGTTGGCCAAGGACATACCAACTCACTTCTGGGCAGAAGCACTTAACACTGCTTGCCATATCCACAATCGAGTCACTCTCCGACCAGGTATGTCAGTAACTCATTATCAAATATGGAGTGGGTGAAAGCCCAATGTTAAGTACTTCCATATCTTTGGATCCACCTGTTATATTCTGGCTGATAGAGAACCTCGTCGAAAACTTGATCCGAAGAGTGATGAAGGCATCTTTCTTGGCTACTCAAGGAATAGTCGCGCGTTCCGGGTCTTCAACAAACGAACCAAGAATATGATGGAATCAATCAAACGTTGTTGTTGATGATGACTGTGAATATGCCCCAGAAGATGCGACAGACGAAAAAAGAGTTTATCCAGACAATGTTAGGAAGGATGCTATTACTAATGCCAGTGAAGATGCTAGCAGCAAATCAGAAGACAATGATGCTAGTCCAAGTGTCAATAACGATAAGACAGTTCCTGAAGCCAGCAACAAGAACCCCGCACGAAGAATCCAGGCTAATCATCCTATCTCTAGAGTAATTGGACATCTAAATGAAGGCATACGAACTCGGACAAAAGCTCATGTGAACTACAACGAGATGATGGGTAATATATGCTTCGTTTCAAAGATTGAACCTAAAAATGTCAACGAAGCCATCAATGATGAGTATTGGGTCAATGTTATGCAAGAGAAACTGACTCAATTTGAGAAGAACCATGTATGGGAACTAGTACCCAAGCCAAGTGAAGGAAATGTCATTGGCACAAAATGGATCTTCAAAAATAAGTCTGATGAGCTTGGTAACATCACGCGCAATAAAACAATGTTAGTAGCTCAAGGGTACACTAAAATTGAGGGAGTAGACTTCGATGAGACATTTGCTCCAGTAGCACGGCTTGAAGCAATCAGACTCCTACTAGGGATATCATGTCATCTACAGATCAAGCTTTAGTAGATGGATGTCAAAAGTACATTCCTAAATGGAGATCTGAACAAAGAAGTGTATGTGTCACAACCTAAAGATTTGTTGATACTCACTCCCCTGATCATGTGTATAAACTCAAGAAGGCCCTCTATGGATTGAAACAAGCACCACGGGCTTGGTATGAAAGGCTCACAAAATTTCTGATTCAAAGCGGCTACACTAAAGGGGGAGTCGACGAGACTCTATTTCTGAAGAATGAGGACGGAAATTTGATGATAGCCCAAATATATGTTGATGACATTGTCTTTGAAGGGATGTCAAAAAAATGGTGGAGCAATTTATCCAACAAATGCAATCAGAATTCGAGATGAGCATGGTGGGAGAGCTTACCTACTTCCTAGGTTTTCAAATCAAACAACTAAAAGATAGCATCTTCATCTCCCAAAGAAAATATGCGAAGAACATTGTCAAGAAATTTGGGCTAGAGAAAGCTTCACATAAAAGGACACCAGCAGCTACACACATCAAGCTAACTAAAGATGATCCAGGAGAAGCCGTCAACCAACACCTATATAGAAGCATTATTGGTAGTCTTCTCTATCTTACTGTCAGTCGACCTGACATTGCCTACTCTGTGGGAGTATGTGCACGATATCAAGCTAATCCTAAGGTTAGTCATCTATCCCAAGCTAAAAGAATTATAAGATATATCTCTGGGACTACAGACTTGGGTTTACTATACTCATTCGACACATCTTCTACCCTGGTGGGGTATTGTGATGCTGATTGGGCTGGAAACACAGTAGATAGGAAGAGCACATCTGGAGGTTTCTTCTTCCTTGGCAATAACCTCATATCACGGTTTAGTAAAAAGCAGAATTGTGTTGTCTTGTCCACTACTGAGTCTGAGTATATCGCTGCTGGGAGTAGCTGCACACAATTACTATGGATGAAGAAAATGTTAGTCGAATACAATGTCAAACAAGAAGCCATGACTTTGTATTGTGATAATGTCAGTACAATCAACATCTCTAAAAATCCGGTTCAACACAACTAAACCAAACATATTGACGTTAGACATCACTTCATTCGCGAGCTGGTCGAAGACAAGAAGATTGTCCTAGAGCACATCCATACAGAGAAGCAACTTGCTGACATTTCTATTAAGCCATTAGATGCAAGCAGATTCGAGTACCTCAGCACATCACTCGGTCTCTGCACCATCAGCAAGTAATCGAAGTGGCTAAACGATTGAGAGGAGTTAGTTGGTACCTCTTCACGAACCAGTTCAAAAATCCCAACACATGCCATTGGGTCAAGTATACCAAAAGTGCAAATAAAAAGAGGAAAGGTCGCGAGATACGCTATGCTACCTATATATTTGATTTTGTTTTCAAAAACCTAGTCTGCCTCTGTTTGAGTATTTTGCTCTCATCTCTCAAACTCTTGCACAAAACTCTACCACTCTCGGAAAAAATGGTGAAAACCAGGAGCAATCTGGCGCCGAAGAAAGCCACAGACGGTCGAAAAACCAAACCCAAGAAGACCGAGGCAAAGAGCCCCAAAAGCAGCAAACCCAGCACTAACAAACATGGGGTACGAATCAAAGGACTGAAGCCACAGAAGAATGCCGAGGGATCCTCCAGAGAAATCCCACCGGAAGAAGCACCAATACCCGTCTTTTCCCGAGTGCCCAAAATGACCTGAACCGGAAGCTCTGCTTTCACGATGACGGAACTTACAAGCCCTCAGCGAGAGACTGACATGGACCAAGGGAACCAAGAAACCTCCATGCAAATCATCCCTGCGCCAGTTTCAGCCAGTTTCCCAGGTATCGATTCTTCCATCGTATCGAATACTGATACTTCTAGAAATAGTGACTTGTTAGAGTCACTACTGGAAAATCAGGACCCTCCTCAAGAAGGGGTGGTTGAGGATCTGATAAACCCTGAAGGGGAAAAGAATGACTTGACCCCGGTCAGTCATGGGTTAGAATGGATTGCAGAAGGAGAGGGTGAAGAAGAAGGTGTGAAAGATGTCGTTCCTGTACCCACAGATGAGGCTGTGGTAGAAGAAGAAGAAGTTGCTGACTCGGAAGAAGCTGAGGAAGAATCTGGTGACAAAAGTAATTCTGAGAAAGAAGTGACCGGAGACGGGGATACCGATTTGGAAGGAGTAGAGAAGAAAAACAGTGCAACTATTGCTGCCACAGAGTTTGCTCCTGAAGACGCTGCAGCTAATGACAGAGAAGAAGCGCCTCTGGCTGTTAGAGGAGATGTTACAGAAAATGCCGCTGAAACAGCACACACAGTGCTCTCGTCTTTGAAAAAGAAAGTGTTAGAAGAAAATGAAAGTCTCGAAGTAATGGTAGGAAAGTTGAGAGAAACCAAGAAAATGAAGGAAGTAAAGGATGTTGGAGGCCCCAGCAAGAAGAAGAAGTTGTCCGGCAAAGATAAAGGAAAGAAGGTTGTCTCCAAAAGAAGACTGGTCGATGAAGAAAGTGATGACGATGCAGAGGAAGTAACCATAAAGGAAGCAAAGAAGGCATGAAGCCAGAAGCATGTCAAGAACACCCCAAGTGTTCCATATGATAATGTGTCATTCCATTCTGCTGCCAGTGCAACTCGGTGGGAGTTTGTGTTCTAGAGGACGGCATATCCCGAGAAAACTCTGTCCTCGGAGATCCTTGGACTGGAAGCCATCGTCAAGCTCCTGCAAAAGGCATAACTCATGAAGACCGTCACCGACATAGGTAATCACTATCCTCTGTTGGTCAAAGAGTTTATTGCAAACTTGCCTGCTGAATTTGGTACTCTAGATGATCCGGATTGTGAGAAGGTCTATGTCAGAGGCCTACGCTTCACCATTTCCCCTGACATCATTAATGCCTTCCTGGGGAGGAAGTGTGTCCGCTCTGTACCACCACCTGACCTGAACAAGGTTCTTAAGAAGAATACTGGTGAAAAGAGCAGAATGTGGCCTACTAAGGGCACCGTGGCGGCCTCAGACCTCACGTCGAAGTACTCCATACTATTTCGTAACGGAGTAGCAAATTGGGCACCCTCCACACATGCATCCTCCATCAAACCGGAGCTGGCAATTCTCATCTTCCAAATAGGTACTGGTTCCACACTTGATTTTGGCCAGTTTGTTATTGACCATCTTGTTAGACATGCCAGATCACAAGCTGTGAAGATACCTATTACTTTTCCCTCCCTTATATCTGAGCTACTGGTGCACCAACACCCTGGTGTGGTGAAGACAACTGATAAGGCAGGAAAGCGTGGAGGAATGATTGTGGTAAGCCACAAGTTGTTCGAGGGCAAGCATGCTTCTGATCTTGTCAGGACAGAAGTCAAACCAACCAAGGCGACAACCAGTCGAGCTACCAGTACTGCCCCTCCAACAAAGACTACCAGCAGAGATGGAATAGTACTCGAGAGAGAGATAGCTGTACTTGACGAGGACATCGTCAACATTAAGATGGCGCTGAAGCATCTGTCCCAACGTAGATCTCACTGTGCTAACCTGCTGAAGTCGATACCTCTTCCAGACTCTAACAACAATGGTTCCTCCTCCCTACCTGATTCTACTGAAGACACTACTAAAGATACCTCTGCCGATGCTATAGAAGAAGATACGGCTAGTTCCAGTAACAGTTCTGTTTGAATTTTAAGTACTTTTTGGATTCGCTAAAAACTGAAAAACTTTTATTTTGTATTTGCTCTGAAACATGTTTCATACATATTTTCGACTGTTGATCGGGAATATGTGTGAGTTAAGTTTGTGTTTTATTATTTCCCTGTATTGTTATGCGAATTTGTCTTTAAGTTTGGCTCTTTTTGAGCCAGCAAGGGGGAGTAAGACGTAACACGTACAAAACGACGCGCGAACAAAGCCTTGACGACTGCCGATCGTTGCAAGTAAAGGATAAAAGATGACGACAAATGCGACGCAGAATGCGACGAAGAATGCAACGAAGAATGCTAACCTTGAAAATAACCAAAAGGGGAGATTGTAGTTACGACGTTTTTGGTGATTGGCTTATTTTTAAGGAACTAGAGAAAATGTCATAAAGAATGTCGAAGCATTGCATGCGACATCTTGTATGACATTATTGACGACATCTCGGCAAACATCCTGTTCGACGAAAATCAGGAAAGTCCATGTTCTGCAGAAAGTACGACTACGATTAGGAAATATGAAAAGTTCCAGAACGTCTCCGATTCTGGAAAGAAGAAAGACGGTGATAAAGAGGAAACCTATTAGGGTTAGTACTCATGCTCGATTGCTATAAAAGCTTAGGCTACCCCCTTAGCAATCATTAGGTTCTTTTATTGTTTCCTAGCAATAATTTACAAAGCTCTTAGACGTGAAGGTTTGCGGGCTGAGAGGTTATAGATTGTGCTAAGGATATTGTGTATCACCACAACTATTGAGAGTTAGGTTATTGAGGGTTTACTGATCGCGTGAGTGAAGACTGCACCCAACCACAACGTTCAACGACGACTTGAACCGACAGAGCAAGGCGATTGCTCGAAGAGTGGAATCAAGACGGAGTCTTGGATTCAGGGGGAGACCCTGAGATAGGTTGCACTGTAATAAGTAGCATAAAGAATAGATCTTAGGATGATCATAGGTACTTGTATGTTTTGACGAATTACTGATAAGTGAAACCTTTCCACTAGGCTGAGAGCCCCCAAACGTAGGTGACGTTGCACCGAACTGGGTAAACAATTTGCTGTGTCGTTGTTTATTACGTTTTATATTAACTGTCTTGTATCATCTACGCAAGTTGTCATACACGGTGTTATAGCTTTATACATAACATTGAGTGTGGCATCTTGCACAACTACCTGATCAAAATTTCAACGATTATGGCAGCACACCTCCAAAGTGTGTTGCCATAAGCACGATTAAGCCAGGCCTACCATAAGGGAGGCTAGGGCAGCACACTTTTGAGATGTGCTGCCCTTTTAAGGGTATTTTGGTCAATATCATTACCTAAACTATAATTCAATCAAACTTTTTGTTGTTAAGGGCATCACACATACTATTTGTGCTGCTTAGAAAGTCAGAATATTTGACTTTCTAGTTAATGTCATTTGACTATATATTTCGGAACTCAATTATAGTCTGAATTAAGGTTCAGGATGGTATTATGAAAACTTATTATAGAAAGATCATATCCGTACGGTTGGATTAAAAATTATTTTTTTACATTACAATATGATCGAAGTATTGGATTAGGGTTCTAGTAACTCTTTCGTAAAACCTAAACAGTCTATCTATACCCTCGTTCAAGAAAATTGTATATGTTTTACATAATCAAAAATTTTTATTTTGATGTAGATATTGTGAAAATATGGTACCCAAAAATTAAAAATAATCGAACCACATATTGACGCCTGATCGCTCGTGATGCAATTAAATCGAAGGAAGTCAAACTAGGGTTGACTTGGTTTCTAGTACTAGGGCAACACACTTACAAAAGTGCGCTACCATAAACTTATGGCAGCACGCTTTGTTTATTTGCTGCCTTAAATTCTTGAATTAAAACCCTCTTCACCCTAATTTCATATCTTCCTCATTCACAACACTTTGTGTCTCTCTGCCTCCGCCTCTCTGGTTCACAAACCCCACCGTTCCTCGCGTGTTCTTCCACGCCACCGCTCATCGCTCTGCTACTGAGCCTTCTTCCACTGTTCCTCCCTCTGACACCGTAACCCAACTCTTCTTCTCCTCTTATTTTCTCTAAGCCTCTGTGTAGCACAACGCCCAACGGAGACTCTGTACCCACCGTCTGAGCCTCCGTTGCCGTCGTCGAATCTTCTCAGCCCGCCATCGCTCATTTCTCGGCACAAATAGCAGATCTGAACAAAATATTCAGCGTGAACCAGAGGTTACTCTTTGCCGTCTCCGAGTCTCGATGCGGCGACAGTTCAGACCGAGCCATCAACGAAGAGAGGTTTTGTAGTTGCAGGTTCGATTTCTCCAGTTTTTTTTGTTCAAGCTGGTTTCATTTTGTTTTTCTTGCTCCCATAGTCCTATTTAGATCTAGTTTCCTTTAATTAATGTGTGTAGCTTGCGTTTTGGTTGTGAACTTTATGGTGGAAGTTGAAATTTTGCTCAGGCGGAAGACAAAACGGCTCATGTGGAGAAAAAAGCTAGTCATGTTGATAGTTTCCGTCCATAACTAGTTCTTTTGACAGTTGGTGGAAGGAATGAACTGAAAGAAAAATTTAATCTGGTTTAGGTTGGGTCGACATTATATTTAGAATCACGACATTACACCGTATCTAAATGAGTGGACGACAATCAACGCAAAAATTGGGGAGAAATTCTCAAAATACCCACACGGAGCGCGTTAAGTGGGGAATTCCATCAATTTGGGGTTGGTGAGATTGAGTGGATTGGACGTTTGAGATGGATTCGTTGGATTCAGACGCTTGATCATTTGTAGTGGAGTGTGCTCCTATATATATATATATATTCAATTTGTCAATTTTATTTTATGGCCTGCAAAATCTAAGAATTGGACATGAATTTGAGAATTGCAATTTCAAAAAGGGAATTGCAATTTGCAAAATCTAATAATTACAATATCTAAAACCTATTTGCAATATAATATGATGAAACAACCTATTCTCAATATTAATTTTACAATGTTTTGCAATTCCAATTTAAAACCATCCTCCGTTCTCATCATTCGTTTACAAGAGCTTCTGGGTTTATCTTTCTTGTTGGTCGCGGTTCGGCGGCTATCGATGGTGAATCGTACCTAAGGAGCAGCGCTTCGGCATCACGAAGGAGACTGGTCGATAAGGTCATGGAACTCGCCCACCTTGGCGCCGCCTCCATGGTCGACGACGGAGACACCGATTCGTCTCCGAGGAGCACTCGCCGCCGGTGTAGAGGAGGCCTCGGCGGTAGGCTGTGAGCTTTTGGATGGCGTCCCAGCCGCAAAGAGGGGCGATGGCGTTAAGTGGGGAATTCCATCAATTTGGGGTTGGTGAGATTGAGTGGATTGGACGGTTGAGATGGATTCGTTGGATTCAGACACTTGATCATTTGTAGTGGAGTGTGCTCCTATATATATATTCAATTTGTCAATTTTATTTTATGGACTGCAAAATCTAAGAATTGGACATGAATTTGAGAATTGCAATTTCAAAAAGGGAATTGCAATTTGCAAAATCTAATAATTACAATATCTAAAACCTATTTGCAATATAATATGATGAAACAACATATTCTCAATATTAATTTTACAATGTTTTGCAATTCCAATTTAAAACCATCCTCCGTTCTCATCATTCGTTTACAAGAGCTTCTGGGTTTATCCTTCTTGTTGGTCGCGGTTCGGCGGCTATCGATGGTGAATCGTACCTAAGGAGCAGCGCTTCGGCATCACGAAGGAGACTGGTCGATAAGGTCATGGAACTCGCCCACCTTGGCGCCGCCTCCATGGTCGACGACGGAGACACCGATTCGTCTCCGAGGAGCACTCGCCGCCGGTGTAGATGAGGCCTCGGCGGTAGGCTGTGAGCTTTTGGATGGCGTCCCAGCCTCAAAGAGGTGCGATGGCGGTGGAGGAGATCGTCGGCGATGGTTCGGAGGCACTTCTTAATCCGTACGAACTCCAGGTCTGTGCTCCCTCAGTCAAGCTCCATCATCCATCTTCGATACGTGCTCCCTCGGTCAATCTCCATCCTCCGGCGTCGCTAACGACATCCTCTCCACATCCATCTTCGATCTGTGGATCTGTGTGTTGGTGAGAGGGAGGGTGTGATATCAAGTTGCTGGGCATGTGTTTTTTACCAATAAAAATTGATTGTTGGTTTGGTTTTAATTTATTCTGGAGAACATATCTGGAATTCATTAATAAGAATTTATAAATAATCTCAATTTGAATTGAGGGAACGGAGAGCATTTTCATTATTTTGAGAAAAATTAACTGCAATCTAAATTAAAAAGATTAAAAATGAGCCGATTTTAAAAAATATAACTAATTAAGTTCAAACAAATTTTCTTAAATAAATATAGTAATTTGTAAAATGTTATATTAAGCTTGATTGGATGTAATTAATTCTAAAATTTTTGAACGATGACAAATCAGTTATATTATAACTTTGTGCGATTATCCCATCAGATTATAAACATTATATATGATTAAATTCCTATCATTTTACCATCAAATATAGAGTTAAATATTTTATTTTAATCCACAAAAGTGGGGGAAGAGTGAGCTGGTCAGTTGGTCCGTTGAGTAGGGTCCTCAGCATCTGTGTCTGTGAGACCAATATGCCTAATTGATAATGTCTGCCTAATTTGTTTGATTTATTTATTTACTTACATACAAATCCCAATTTTGTCGGGTTCTCAATTAACGCTGACAAAATGGAATCTTGTCAACAAAATCCATTAAATACTTTTCAATATCATCTGGTTCAACTTGGATTTCTCTACCTCCTCTCTCTTTCTGGGTTCTTGTCCTCAGGTAACATTTTTACCATTTTTCCTTACTTTTTAACTTCAACCCACTTGCTTGTCTATTTGTATAGGTTCAGTGCATTATACTAGGCTTAGTTAGGGCTGCTCTACAATCTGATTATTTGTTTTTATCGTCATTAACATTGAACTATTGGTCTTGGAGACTCTGATTCACATCCGCTACCGTGATTGTGGGGTACTCATATCGATTTTGCCCTCAAAACAAGAATAGTTGACGTGGGTTTTGTGTAGGAAGAGGAGAAAATGGCACAAGAGTATAGGGAAGCTTTGTTGGACAGGAATGATTTCCATGAGAATTGCCCAGGCTGCAAGGTTGATCAGCTCAAGCAGTTGCAAAATGGGCTGCCAATTATGCGCCTCAT
This sequence comes from Geranium rotundifolium, assembly GCA_963920655.1. Taxonomy (NCBI): domain Eukaryota; kingdom Viridiplantae; phylum Streptophyta; class Magnoliopsida; order Geraniales; family Geraniaceae; genus Geranium; species Geranium rotundifolium. The sequence continues at coordinate 7,718,389 of OY987314.1, forward strand.
TTCTATATGGATTATTGTGCTCTGTACTGGTCAGACAACTCTCTTACCTTGTTTCCTTCATGCCAACCCATTTCTGGGTTTTTCTTCAACACCTCTCTTAATGCTTCATTCTCTATTCTTATTATATCTTTTCAGCACTGCCCATTTCATCCCTCTTCCCGTTCGTTTATTTCATGGTGAGTGTTTACATTTTGGAGTTCGTATTTGTATATTCTGCATATTTTTCAGCACATAAGAGGAACACCACCAATGTGTTTACTATTGCTAATATCACCGTCCCTTTCCCAGGTTAGAGATTTCCATATTGCAGAAAGGGAGGAGGATATTAGCTACTATGCTGGTTATGTGGGTATGCTGCACTTCTTTGATAACTGCATATTTTCTTTGCCAATTACTTTAATGTTCATTTCTCGGAGTAGCTCTAATTGCATTGTTTATATATTGAAGGGGCTTCTTTCATGCTTGGCAGAGCTTTGACTTCTGTTATTTGGGGAGTGGTGGCAGATCGCATAGGTCGAAAGCCTGTGATAATTATCGGGACTGTGGCAGTGTAAGCAACTGGAATTCGCTACTAAATTTTTTCATCCCACTTAATATTTTTTGTTCCCACAATGATCTAAATTATCAATTGATCACAGGGTTATTTTCAACACTCTATTCGGCCTCAGCACAACCTTTTGGATGGCCCTAACTACAAGGTTTCTACTTGGAAGTTTGAATGGTTTACTCGGACCGATCAAGGTATCATTTTGTACTGCATATGATGTATTACTCCTTACTTAATTTTAAGCAAGGTGTAGGTTGCTTCACTACACCAAGATGATTGTTCTTCCGTGTTTTAGTTTTTTTTCTCATGTCTTCTATTTTCAAATGGAACGGTTTTTGTTTGTTTGTTTTGGATTTATCATTCATTTAATTCTATCAATGATCAGGCATATTCAGCTGAAATTTTTCGTCCTGAATATCAAGCTTTAGGACTGTCAACAGTAAGCTTTGTGGTTTTTTAGTACAAATTCCCACTTGTGAAATTGGTAATTGAAACTGATAAGAATCACTTCATTCCAGGTGAGTTCAGCATGGGGGATAGGATTGATCATCGGCCCATCCTTGGGAGGATTCCTTGCTCAGGTACTTTAGTTTCTGGTGTTCTCCATTACCATTATATCAGACATAAACATGAGAATCATGTTCTGATGATGACATCTTCATTTGATGTGGCAAGCAACTGCTTCATGATTGCACATGCCAATTGTTGCTTTTCAATTGAAAATCATTGTAAATCTGTGGCTTACATTTATAATATTTTTGAATAATTTCAGCCAGCTGAGAAGTATCCGCACATCTTTTCCCAAGGATCTTTATTTGGGAGGTAAATGAAGCACACCTTAACTCTTTGTCATGTCCGATTTTAATGTTCGACATAAACTGTTTTATGCAGATTTCCATACTTCTTGCCCTGCCTTTGCATATCACTTTTTGCATTGGGAGTAACAGTTGCTACTTGTTGGCTTCCGGTACATATTTTGTTCGCTTCACTTATCTTGTAATTTGTTATTCATTAGCATAGAGAATATGCTTCATAACTCATCTAAACTTTTCCATATCAGGAATTTACTCTCTCGAGTTCTTCTTTTCCTTCTGGGAAAATTAGTTCTCTTTTTTAATACGGAGTTTTTTGCTGATAAAAAAAGATATACAAACTAGTGCTGTGATACAAGTCCCAATGTGATAAGAAAGAATAATATTTTAATTATTGTATTAGTTTTGGATTAGAGTAGGGATTAGTTTGAATTACTACTTCTAGTCGAATTAGGTTATTAGTTGGGATTAGGGTTCAAGTAGGCTATAAATATCTACGAGTTCCATGAATAAAATATTGAGAAAATTATTAGTAAGTTGGTTCCTTTTGAGATCTTGTGTTCTCTCTACAACGAATGCAAAGTTGAGATTAGAGCTCTCTCGTTAATCGAGCTCAACTATCTATCTAAATCAGCCCATAACCGAATCCAACGCGGGACCGTATCAAATTGGTATCCGAGCAGCCTTTATGAGGGACGAATTTAGAGATCGGTTCGATGAGTTCTTGAGACTTTTACGAGCTGAAAAGGAAGCAGCTGAAGTAAGGGCCAAGGCGATGTGGCTGAAACTGATGAATCAGGTTACATTGAACGTTAACTTAAACAAACCGGAAAACTACAATGGAGTTGCAAGTAAGCTGCAAGAGTGCGCGAGTCCGAACGGTCCCGATGGACCGGGAGGAGACAACCGAGGCGGAGGTACGGACGAGCATACAAACCTGATTGGTTCTAATGGACCAGAAGGAAAAGCCGGAGGCGAAGAGGCGCGTGAGCACACGAGCCATATCGGTTTTGACGGACCGGAAAGAACTATCGGGGAAATGGGTGTACTACTTGCTCGGATGGATTCCCCGAGGTTTGGCGGTGGCAAGAGTGTCCTTCTCCATCAGCGAGTAATTGAGGAGGAGAAAGTGTCTTTTGCGCCTTTCTATTTGAAGGCCGAAACACGACTCAAGTACATGAAGCTACTACAAGAACACCTGCAAATTTCGTGGCATATCTTTAAATACTTATGCTACGTTCAAGTTGGTTCGCAGTTTCGAGACATATGATCCAGGAATTTGACGCTTGCGGTCAAGCGCCGTTTTGAAGGAGGGAGTAATGATACAAGTCCCAATGTGATAAGAAAGAATAATATTTTAATTATTGTATTAGTTTTGGATTAGAGTTGGGATTAGTTTGAATTAGTACTTCTAGTCGAATTAGGTTATTAGTTGGGATTAGGGTTTAAATATCTAGGAGTTCCATGAATTAAGCATTGAGAAGATTATTAGTAAATTGGTTCCTTTTGAGATCTTGTTTTCTCTCTACAACGAATGCAAAGTTGAGATTGGATTTCTCTCGTTAATCGAGCTCAACTATCTATCAAAATCAGCCCATAACCGGATCCAACGCGGGACCGTATCATGCTGACATATTTCTAATTTACTAACAGAAGAAAATGTTGAAAGAATTGCTCTGTTCATAGACTGACAGCCACTATAAGCAGAAGAAAAATGTGAGCTGCAAAATAAATGTCAGATTTCCTTAAGTGAATTAGATATGGATTTCCAAGAAAATCCTTATGAGTTTGCTAGTAAGTGGGGTACGTGGACATAATAGGGAAGTGTAGCAGTAACTCCGGACCCTTGAATTTGGTGGATGCTTGAAGTCCTGCTTCTATTATGTATACTTGTTTAACTAATATCTAGTGGTAGTTTTTCTGGCTATTAACTGCAATTCCTTGCCACAACATCTTCTCTATTGCAGGAGACATTGCACATGCACAATGAAAATAAAAGGTCAACAGATGACTGTTACGATGCCATGGAATCTAATGCAAAAAATGCAGCTGGAGAAACCAACGGAAGACGAGAAAACCTTTTAAAGAATTGGCCCTTAATGTCATCTATCATTGTTTATTGTGTTTTCTCGCTTCATGACATGGCCTATTCAGAGGTACATTTTATATCTAATCTCAGGTTGCTGACATCTTTTTAACTTACATGCTGTTAGTTAAATAGACCAGTGATGTTAGCATGAACATCCCATGAACTGTCCACCGGAAATAATGCATAAGATATAGTAGTTGACGAATGAAAAGTTTCTGGTGTAGATCTTTTCTCTATGGGCCGTCAGCCCTAAAAAAATTGGCGGTTTGGGCTACACAACTGAAAATGTTGGCGAAGTTCTTTCTGTATCAGGTATGCAATTAGTACCCTGTGCCTGTATATTATATGCAACCTTTAACACCTTTTTTTTCCTCTGAATTTAACATTACTCCTATATCTCTTACAGTTTATCAATGTAATAACTTCCATATCAAATACACAATTATAAGTAAAAAATTGAAGTGAACCATACACCTATACCATGACCAACTTTGCTTTCTTGTCTTGATGAATGCTTGATAATAATCTGGCCTTACAATTCATCCAATGTAGGTTTTGGCCTTTTCGTCTTTCAACTTACATTGTATCCATTGGTGGATAAATATCTTGGATCGGTAATATTGTGTCGGATTGCAGGGGTAAGTTTCCAATCAGTTAATACACACTGAGTTTTATTTATTTGTTTTCACAAGTGACTTTTTTCTATTGTGGTGTATTATTTCCCAATGCAGGTTTTGTCCATACCTCTGTTGGCAAGTTACCCCTTAATAGCCATGACCTCTGGCTTCTGGCAAATATTGTTAGTAAATTGCGCATCATTATTGAAGAGTGTACTGTCGGTATGTGTGCATATACAACTTAAGCATCTCTTTATCTTCTACAGATGATATGCACATTTTACCTGTCGGTGTGTGTGCATATACCACTTATACATTTCTTTATCTTCTATAGATGATATGCACATTTTAACTGTCGCTGTGTGTGCATTTACAACTTAAACAACTCTTTATCTTCTATAGATGATATGCACATTTTAGCTCAACTAATGTGTTGAAATTTAATGTAACCAGTTGAGCATTATTACTGCCACGTTCGTTCTGCAAAACAATGCTGTGGTAAAGTTTCCTTCTACTTTGGCTTTTACCGTTTGAATTTATGTTTCTTCATCTATATAACACACCTAATATTGATTATTGTGTAACAGGAACAACGCCAAAGAGGAGCAGCAAATGGCATTTCTATGACGGGAGCATCTATTTTCAAAGCAGTTGGTCCAGCTGCAGGAGGTGCACTGTAAGTCATCTCTTGATTCACAATATATATATATATATATATATATATATATATAAACTGCAGTTAATGTAAAAGGGTGTGCACTTTCTCTTTTAAACACTTGATTTTCTTTTTATCCTATTAATCACATTCAAGCTGCAAGTAATAAGCACGAGGTCGCTGGTTCGAATCCCAATGCTAGCGATTTCGCTATTTAAATGGTTGCAAAGCAAGAAAATAAAACATCCTAGCTGCAAGTATATATACAATAAACTTTCACATATTTTTACTGATAATATCTGTATTATTATACCCTTACACATTATCTTCCAATCACGCTTTCAATTCCCATCCTTTCAGCTTATCATGGGCACAGAAGCGTCAACATGCTGCCTTCCTCCCAGGTTGGCTACCAAACTTTAATCTCGATCATTATTATCTATTGGGGGACAGTTTATTTGAATTTTCATGAAATGGCGTTCTTTGTAGTTGATTTAGGACATTCATGCCATGCTAATTATGAAACCTGACTCCAATTGGCAAGGTGAGTTCACATAGATTTCAAATTCCTAAGTTGTTCAGTGTGCTGTTCTGATGCAGGTATCCAGATGATTTTTTTCATCTTGAACATTGTGGAGGCTGTTGGAGTCCTCATGACATTCGAACCATTTTTAACTCAAAGGCAGAGGTGGAGTTAACGAAATTCATTTTCTTGTTTCTTCTGTGACATTGCTGGAAGAAAACAGCAGCAGTATGCAGAGAAGCATACCATGCATTGTGATGTTTTAGTCCTCAGATGTGGGCTCAAAGTAGGCAGCTGTTTACTGTTTATTTATTTAAGTCCCATGGGGCTATTTCTTAATTTGCGCTGCATTTACATAAGGGTAATGTGAGAAGTGACAAGAAACATGATATTTATTATATTCTTATGGCAGTGTATCTTGTATTCATGCACACAATATTACGTCTACTTGTTTAGTTTTCACTGACAATATAGACGAAAGTATGTGTATTATAATTTTCTTGACTTATTCAATGTGGAACTATTGAAAAGGATGGTCATGACAAAGAAAATGGGTTGGTGAGACATACTTTAATATTATGTAATCAAAAGCAGGAAACACACAACAGTAGAGTTAAGAATTGTTCGGTAAGCAGTACTGTATTTAATTGTATTTTGTAAGCCGAACATGGAAACAAAATGTTTAAGATGTGTGGTTTCTTTCTCACGCAGTTGGGTCTACTTTGATTTAGTATCTGTTCTCTTGTGGCCTCACTTATAGTGACAACTTGTTACATTAGTTTTTGACAGTGAATTTTGAAACAACTTTAAAGTGTACACAATAGTCACACTAAGGAAAGTAAATGATTTTTGTTGGTTTGCAAATTCTAATCCCACTTTGCTTCTCTCATAACATAGAACTGTTCACTGTCCTGTCCTACAATTGTCTCATTCTTCACCCAAAGTCAACATTTTTTTTTATTTTGTTTTGTCTTTACTGTAATAAATTATGCCTATTGGCCGCTCTGAGCTGGGGTACAACTTAGCCTTGATGTTCAGAGATGCTGAAAACTTGTTGATTTCATTAAAAGTATGGCTCAAGAGAAGAGACAAACCTTGTTGAAGAGGAACTGTTATGAGAATTGCCCCGGTTGCCAGGTTGATCAGCTGAAGCAGTCGCGGCGGGGAGTACCTGTTCGAGAACTCTTTTCCATATGGATTGTTGTGCTTTGCACTGGTCAGAACCATTCAATTACTACCTCATTTCAGCTAACTTTATACTATTTTGAGTTATTTGACAATGGAAATGGTTTTAATATCTTGTTTGTGTTTTACTTTTTCAGCTTTACCAATATCATCTCTCTTTCCATTCCTGTATTTCATGGTGAGTTTATGATTTTTATTTTCAGCTAACAAACTCGGGATATTTTAACTTGATTTCTGTATACAGATTGAGGATTTCCATATAGCAAGAACTGAGAAAGATATTGGTTACTATGCTGGTTTTGTGGGTGAGCATATGTTCATTGATTTGAGCTCCTTAATTAGAAAGTGTTTTGACACAGTGTTGAATTAATTTCAGGGGCCTCATTCATGGTTGGCAGAGGGTTAACCTCTGTGTTTTGGGGGATGGTGGCTGACCGATATGGCCGAAAGCCTCTTATTCTTATGGGGACATTCTCAGTGTATGTACAGTCATAGCCGATAAATTTCTCTTTTGATTCCTACCTTTCTCTCATGCCTCGATTAATTGTTGTGTCAGTGTCATCTTCAACACTCTCTTTGGCCTCAGTACAAACTTTTGGATGGCCATTGGTTTAAGATTTATACTGGGAAGCTTCAATGGCTTACTCGGACCAATCAAGGTATGCTTAATGCTTGTGCTCATGTGATTTGTTCTATGATATGAACATATATGATGTTTATACTTTTCCTCCCTTGCCAGGCATATGCATGTGAAATATTCCGTGAAGAACACCAAGCTTTGGGATTGTCAACAGTAAGCTCTATCTTGGTCTACAACTCTACATGTTACATTTATTGTAAGGTTTCTTCATTTCATGATCGGATTTGATCTCAGATCAGTACATCATGGGGCATAGGATTGATCATAGGTCCAGCTTTGGGAGGTTTCCTTGCCCAGGTACTTAAACTTTCCATCTCCTAATGCAAATGATAGATTCTTCAAGAATTATGGTATTGTGAGTTAACACTTTTGTTTGTAGCCAGCAGAGAAATATCCAAATATATTTCCAAGAGACTCCTTGTTCGGGAGGCAAGTCAACCATCTTACATGTTATACTTTCTGATTTTTCTATATCAGTTACTGATGATATTGCAAGAATGAATTCATATGCAGATTTCCTTACTTCTTGCCATGCTTTTGCATATCCCTTTTTGCATTGGGAGTTACAGTTGCTACTTGCTGGCTCCCGGTACTTAAACATTCTTTTTTTTAAAAACATATTGTGATACTTGCGGCAATCCATCTTCAAAATCACTGCTTTATTACAGGAGACGCTGCACAGCCATAACGATAAAGGAAGACCATTGAGTGAATCATGCGACGACTCTGTGGAGTCATGCGCAGAAGAAAGAGGTCCAGAAACCGAAGCCACTTGTAACGAAAGCATTTTGAAAAATTGGCCGTTAATGTCATCTATCTTAGCTTACTGTGTTTTCTCCCTACATGATATGGCTTACTCTGAGGTATGATTGATATTTAATCTTGAGGTGTTGGAGCTCATACCAGTATACATGGTAGCTGAAGTTGGTAGCCTATTATTCTGAAGATGTTTTTATTTGGCCTTGTAGATTTTCTCACTATGGGCTGTGAGCCCTACAAAATATGGGGGTTTGAGCTATTCAACTGAGAATGTTGGTGAAGTTCTCGCAATCACAGGTATAAAACATGGGGTTTTATTCTTGCACAAACATATTATGGATGCGCACAGGTGCAGCACTGACAAGTTAACCAACTTGAAGGTTTTGGCCTTCTGGTCTTTCAACTTTCACTCTATCCATATCTGGAAAGGATGTTCGGGCCTGTAACTCTTTGTCGCTTCGCTGGGGTAATACTCTCCGTGTTCTTATAGTCACTGCATATAATCTATTTTGTTCTTATGTGATGCTCTGTTGTTCAAACCAGGTTTTATCCATACCTCTTTTGGCAAGTTACCCTTTTATAGGCAGATTGTCTGGGTTCAGTCAGTCTCTGTTACTCAATTGTGCATCTCTGCTGAAGAATCTTTTAGGAGTAAGTGCTTGAGCATATCCATATCCAAGATTTCTTTCCAAGAGCTGTAAATCTTGCTACTTATGAATTTGAGCTTTTAGTCATATGATCGGGTTCTAACACGATACATGAATCCTTATATGATCAACCTAGGTGTCCATTGTGACGAGCATGTTCCTTCTGCAAAACCGAGCTGTGGTAACGTTTTTGGCTTCATTTGTGTTTGACTTGTGCTTTTGATGCATGAAAAGTTAAAATTGACAACAGGATCAAAACCAGAGAGGTGCTGCTAATGGCATTGCTATAACTGCAATGTCTCTTTTCAAAGCAGCCGGCCCAGCAGGGGGAGGTGCACTGTAAGTGTCGTCTCCTCGTTTTCAATGATTTTGTTTCATGTATGTACTCTCATTGCAGCTTTTCTTGGGCAGAGAAGCGTCAACACACTGTGTTTCTCCCAGGTCTCCTAGTTTTCTATCCTCTTTGGTGAGTTAAGCCATATGTATATCATCAACTTAACAACTGGTGGTTTCTTTGATGCATTGCAGGTGTTCAGATGATTTTCTTCCTCCTGAATGTAGTTGAGGCTATTGGAGTGCTAATGACATTCAAACCATTCCTAGCTCTGCGCCCTCAACCTCGCTAGAGGAATATGGCTCTCTCCAGTAATCTACAAACATTGTTCATGCCAATCTAGGGAACAAATACAACCATCTTTAGTCTATTCAATAATCAATACCTCTGAGGTCATAACAGAACATATGCCATTTAGTGACTACAATGTAACATGGTACCATACATTAGATTTATGTTTTCGGCTATGGCTGCACTGGGTTCAATGGATTCCTCTTCGATATTTCTGCAGAATCCAGATCAAGCCTAACAAGGTTAAAACCCTAAATCACAACATATTCTATTTGTATGTTCTCATTGTTCACACAATTATGTATAACCTTCACCATCTTTTGGTTGTGGCCCGTGGATAGTGTACCTCTGAACCTAACTACACGCAAGTGTACACACCGCTGTCCAAGTAATAGTTCAGTAAGTTATGGAGTCAAACCCATAAGGATCAAATAATGTAAATCGTTGATCCACCCATGCCTAATTAATAACAATTATTTCCTAATTCATCAGGCAAATTGCTAACCCTGAATCTCTAAAGCACCAATTCTACCCCTTAGTGTTGAATTGGCCCAATCTCTTCAAGAGAGTCTACCTCTCGGTGTAACTAAGCTTGATATGATTGCTATAATATGTTTAAGGGGTTACTGAGCATTGTGAGAATGCTAAAGCCCTAATCCCCTATTGTACTTGGTATCCGGTAATTATACCTCTCAAGAACTCAAAAGACCTTAGAATCTCGGCAAGATCTTGCGCCGTACCGGTTTCGGCCGGACAGGACTCGAACCACCGCTGTCGTCCGCCGCTTCTGATGACCTGCCCCAATGAAGATCAGCCCGTCACCACAGGCTGCCCCGCAACCCCTGCCCGCTAGGTCGTTCATCCGCCTCCACCTTGAAGTCGCCGGGCGAAAATGGGCCGACCTATTTCACCAAGCCCAGTCGCAGGTGCAACCCTAGGAGCCGCCCTCAATTTCTTGGTGGCCAAGCAATGCCACCTCACCGATGCAATCCAAGCAGGATTCCCTTTTGCTGCACAACACGATTAAGGAAAGGAAATGAGTCTAGATTCGTCTGAATTAGCCTCCAAACAAGCCTCTTACAACATAGGAATAGTGTAGAGATTTTATTTTCTTTTCATACTAGCTCTCTTGTTTTTGATTAGTATAAATAGGGGTTTTCTAGATCATTGTAAGACATCAAAAGTAAACCAAGAAACTTGTTCGATCACCTCGTCGATACGATTTGACTTTTCCGGAAAAACATTCCCGGTCAATACAATATCCCAACAGTCTGCCTCTCTCTCGTCCGCCCGGCCCTATACCCCGACCGGTCCAGTACGATTCAATTATTGATGAGGGTCCGAAAAGACCTCTTATCGGCGCCCTTGACCCACATCTTGGTCTATTTTTCCCTCGAGCTTGAGTAGTTTTAGTATATTTTTGTACATTTTTATGCTCCGTGGTATCTTGAGGATGGGGTGCATATTATAGGTGGTAAAGGAGTTTAAAGGCGTAGATGGGCGTGCAAGGACATGAGAGGAGAAAATGAGGGAATGGAACAAAATTATACATCACAATGAAGATGATTTATAGCTCTACATCTTCGAAGAAGGAAGTTTTCTCATAAGAGTTCTAGATTTCAAGTTATTGCCCGTCGACCGAACTTGCGAGCTTTGTAACTTCGACATACAAAGTCGAAAACGAGCAATTGTTACACCTGGAGGACAGAAAGAGGTACAACAGTGTTTGGTTTTCACCCCGTGTGGACCCCATGTAGTATGCCACATGGGCAGTGCTAGGATCTTAGATTTGGTGTTGCCGCTGTTCACCCTGTGTGATTCTGACACGGGGTCATGTCTATCTCACGCTAAAGTGAAAAAATTATTTCTGCAACTAACATGACAACCATGCAGTCAAAGGTTGTCAGTACCTGCCACACGACCCCGTGTAGAGTGCGACAAATGGTCTTATATAAGCCTTAAACCCTAATTTCATCACTACACCTACCATTCACCTTCTGCCTCCATTTTTCTGAGATTTTCCAGCCCCATTTTCTCCATTGAAGACCATGTTTGGAGCTTTAAGAGGCAAGGAGGAGGGGAGCTTTCATCACCACACAAAGGGAAGACATCAAAAATGCAAATTCATAGGGGAGCAAGATTGGAGGGTTTTTGAGCTCCCAAACTCTTTTTGGGTTCTTGAATTTGTTTACTTTCTTTCCACTTCTTAAATCTTGTAAATTTTTGATGATTTATTGCTTGAGTACCATGATTGTGGATTAAGAAAATCATAACATGGGTGCTAGTTTATAACTTATGTTTTTCATATATTGAAGTATTTTCTATTAGTTGTGTTTGGTGGATGTAGGATTGTAATTTCGGTATTATTGTGCTCTTGCTTTATATTAGAAGAGCTAATTTTCGGTTCAAGGAGTCACCTTGGGAAAGTGGCTTTCTTGGGGTTTGGAGATTGTCCAGGAATCGCGAGTTTGGCGAAAATCCACTCTCCATTTTCCTAACATAAAGATAGTCATTTTATTGTCTTTCCTAAACCATTGGTCGGAGTTTTAGGGTTACGTGAAAACGCTCTTCCCAAGGCTTAATCAATGGTCGACTACTTTCAATGCCAAGGGGCGAATTTGACAATTTATGACTGTTGGATTTTATTTCAATAGTGAGAAATTGATTCTCATGTAAGCATCCTAGGTTGCTTTAACTTATTGATCTTCTTTCCCCCATTTTAATTTAGTTGCCTACTAACTTAATTAGATTTTATTCAAAAACCTATAAACTGCGTATGTACTTTGTCTTACCATTTAAACTAAAAGAGAGCACAATATTGAGAAATTAAGTCTAAAGCTAGCATCATAGGTTGCTTCAATTTCTTGATTTCATTTCCCCATTTTAATTTAGTTGCCTACTAACTTAATTAGCTTTTATTCAAAAACCCTATATATTGTGTATTTACTTTATTTTACCCTTTAAACTAAAAGAGAACTCAAATTGGCTACGTAATAGACCCTTTTTTAGTCCCTGTGAATACCACATGTGATTTAAGCCGGAATATAAATTTATTTGATACAAACGCGTTTTGGTACGCGCGGAGGAAGGGAGGTGCGTGGCGTTGTGCCTCGCTTTTCTATCCATCAATTATAGCTTGATCATAGCTATAATTGGTTGCTCTTAAGTTACAATGCAAGAGATCATGAGCTGATCAACGACCAAGTTGTTACTCTTGGATACTTTGGATCTCGCTCCTCGGTGGCTTAGTTGTTGATCCTTGCAAAAACATTTAGGATTCTGGGCACTGGTGGAGTGCTTCTAGACTAATGATGGTGTAGCCGATTTTGTTATTTAAGATGGATATTTGTTCGAATACTCCTTGAATTGGCTATGAACCCATGATTTTTCAAGTTCAAACTTTGTTTATCTGGTGTGGGCCGCATGTAAACCAATCAAAGTGGAATATAATTTATCATGTACTAAACAAGCTGTTTATTGCATGATAAATTGTATTCTACTTTGATACTCATGCGGGTACTACTTGTCTATAACTAGTACCTTATCTTTTATCGAGATTCGACTATGAGAAAAGCTTGTCTTGGCAGAACATTTTTCCTTGACTAAATATTGTTAGGAATTCAAGCCGTCGAGGAGTGGGTAATAACATCTCGAGGTGACGGTATTTAAATATAGGCCAATTGTTTCATGCTATTAAAATGATTGATTAATTGTATGTTGATGAGTGAACGATTGAGACTTGTTGAAATGTGTGCATGAAACGTTTGAAATCTACTTTGTGCTTCATGTTATATGTTAACCTTGATCACATAGCATGTAATCCTTTATCGTGGTTCGACTCCGAGAGGAGCTTGCAGCGGTTGGCATAAGTAGATTCGGGAGATCGGCACCTAGCGTCCACTTCTTGGTTCGAAAATTGTTGCTTGTAATGCGGTTAACTTAGGGTCTCGAGGTCACAGCAAGGTGACACACGTTCATAGAGTGACAAAGTGCACGTTCACTAACGCCCGTGGAATCCCATGACCCGAGTTAATTAGACTCTATTTAATGCCGAGAGATGGGTAGAGTAATTAAAACATATGCCAAATGTATTTGCATGTTAAATGAACATCTCACTCGCTTCCTAGATAATCATGAACTCCGACCCCATTCACATTTCTAAATGTAGTTTCTACCACACCCCCCCCCCCCCCCCCCCCCCCCCCCCCCTTATTTGAGTATTTTACTTTTCGAGTCGTGTTGGGAAAGAGAATGAAATGTTTGATTATGAAACCCTTATTTGGTCCCCAATAGTTCGACCTGGTAAAAGCGAAAATTAAAATTTTTACTTGATAACGACCGCGTTTTAATGCACTTTAGTGTCAGGATCGGTAGGTGCGAGGGCGGTGTGCACCCGAAGACCGTCGAGATCCCGCCCATCACCTACCACTACCCTTAATCCTAAGCCTAACTCTTACCCTATATGGAAGCTTCTTGGTCTCATATGTTGGTCGGGTGTCGAAGACTGAGACACGTAGAGACTCAAGTCTTTGTGGTGGTCGGCCTGAGCTCCCCAAAAAATGGCGAGCATGCGAGGGCAAATTAGAGGTTGAGACTTTCTAATACTTTTTGTTATTTAGTTTTTGAAAATACAATTATTTTCTTTATTTTAATTTAAAATTGGGGTACAAGTGTTAATTTATATTAAATTAATATTTATTTTAATATTGTCTGAATTTTGATGAGGGGTAATTTTATTAATTTTTGAAAATAATAACAGTATATATTCTAAAATACTAGCGAGAGTAGTACTAGAATGGGTGACCTCCTGGGAAGTCCTCGTGTTGCATCTCCCCTCCTTTCTTTTCTTTCAAAAAAAACAACAAAATAGTTAAGGACTGTATATATTCTAAAATACTAACAACAAAATAGTTAAGGTTCCTTCAAAAAAAAAACAAAATAGTCAAGGTAGCATAGGAACCAAAAACATAAACTATACTTTAGGCATAGTTTGGTGATTCTAATGGACGATGCATAATGATGAACTTCAACTTCTCCTTAGCGTATTTGGGACTAAATGTTTATTTTTTTTTGGAAGTTCATTTTTTTTGGAAACTGGTTAAGTTTTGTCGAAACTGATTGTGTGTGCATTTAAAACTCTAGCATAAGTTGTTGGAAACTTGTTTAAGATTCTAAGATCATGATCATGATTAGACGCAGTCACGCAGGTAAGCAATGAGAACAAAAATTAGTGAAGTTAGAAAACCTAATGGAATAATAAAAACCTAACTTTTGTATTATTCTGCGACACAATTAATGGGCATATATAGTTGCAACTAACCCTGTCTTCGTATCACACAAAATCTCAACAACTATAGGTTTTTAATAATTTAGCCAAGGTATGATATCGAGGGTGGAACTATTCAACAAGTTATTATATCTCACAGGCATTCATCAGATATATAAGTTAATATTTTATACCAAAAATTACTAATTGCGGTGATTGATATTTGATGACAAATAATAAAAATAACACCAAATGATAATCAATTAATCATCTTGAAGAAAATTAATTTTTGGTCAAAATCAGTTGAAAAAGAAATATTTAAAACAATTATTATGTCCTCAAACATATTGTCTCTTTTATCAAGTCGTCTTCGTCCATGAGATCACACTTTTCTATGATTCTAATTAACCTAATATAACAATGATTACTATTTGTTCTTCTCAAATTTTTTTTTATGGTAAATGCGAATTTTATAAATTAAATACAACTAGCCCGGCATCAAGTCGGACAGCTGAAGCTGTAGTTGGTGGGACATGCCACTCTCTATAATCCCAAATATTGTTAATTAAAACAAACATGGTCAATTCGTGAGCCATTTGATTACGAGCAAAACCAAAAACACATGTTGCGCAACACCGTTCGCTAATGATTCCTCCAAAGTTGTTCAGTTCAACCCGTTTAGCATCATGCAGAGACACGGCCTCCAACTCATACGGATGGAGAAACCTCGTGATCTTCCTGCAGAATGCTTTACACATGCATCTGTGATAACCCCAGAGACCAATAGACTCGAACCAGTTAGCTTCATGCAGAGTCGCAGCCTCCAACTCATACGTATGCTGCAGACCGCCTTAAACCAGCTTCTTCGATCAACCTTGCTATCAATATGAGCATCACGAAATTCGAATCCTCCTAGCTCATTGGGTTTAATCGGATCAACCCAGGGACGCCCATCTGCTTCCAATACCAATCCCAATAGGGCACCCAAGTGGCGTATTGAATCTTAAGCAAGCCGAGCCCCCCTAGTTCGATATGCTTACATGAGTCTACCCACCGACGCCAGATAACTCCGGCTCCCTCCCAGTACCGACCTACCAACCCGACCATTCTCTCCCCTTCATCACCCTCCACCGTGACCCACCTTCCCTCCTCTGTCCTCCCGACCTTTTCAGCCCCAGAACTCCCCGTCCCAAACCTTACCCCGTCCTTACCCAGCTCTATTCCCGAGCCTCGCCTCCCCTGCAATCCCCCAACTCTGTCCCCCAAATTCTTCTCCAGCCCTGACCCGACCTTCCCCGCCAGCCTCAAGCCCGGCCTACAAACCACCGTCTCCATTGAACCCGTACTAGTCTCCATCACCCATATCTCCTTTGTCTCTCCCACGAACGTCGCCACGCCCACCGCTGCACGACCACGAACTTCGCCGGACCGTTACGTCCCTCACGAGTGTCTCCGTCGCGAGACCTCACCAGATCGGTGAGAAAACCCCAATCGTCCAAGACGAGGGGTACATGCCGCAGAAACCAAACCCTCTCTTCTAAATCTTAAGTGTGTTGTAGTTACGACGGTTTTAGTGATTGGCTTATTTTTAAGGAACTAGAGAAAAGGTCATAAAGAATGTCGAAGCATCATATGCGACATCTTGTGTAACATTATTGACGGCATCTCGGCAAACATCCTGATCGACGGAAATCAGGAAAGTCCAAATTATGCAGAAAGTATGAATACGTTTAGGAAATTCCAGAACGTCTCCGATTCTGGAAAGAAGAAAGACGGTAATTAATAGGAAACCCATTAGGGTTAGTACTCATGCTCGATTGCTATAATAGCTTAGGCTACCCCCTAGCAATCGTGTGGTTCTTTTATTGTTTACTAGCAATAATTTGCAAAGCTCTTAGACGTGAATGTTTGCGGGCTGAGAGGTTGCAGATTGTGCTAAGGATATTGTGTATCACCATAACTATTGAGAGTTAGGTGATTGAGGGTTTACTGACCGCGTGAGTGAAGACTGTACGCAACCACCATGTTCAACGACGACTTGAACCGACAGAGCAAGGCGATTGCTCGAAGAGTGGAATCAAGACGGAGTCTTAGATTCAGGGGGAGACCCTGAGATAGGTTGCACTGTAATAAGTAGCATAAAAAGCCTTGAACGTCTCCGATTCTGGAAAGAAGAAAGACGGTAATTAATAGGAAACCCATTAGGGTTAGTACTCATGCTCGATTGCTATAATAGCTTAGGCTACCCCCTAGCAATCGTGTGGTTCTTTTATTGTTTACTAGCAATAATTTGCAAAGCTCTTAGACGTGAATGTTTGCGGGCTGAGAGGTTGCAGATTGTGCTAAGGATATTGTGTATCACCATAACTATTGAGAGTTAGGTGATTGAGGGTTTACTGACCGCGTGAGTGAAGACTGTACGCAACCACCATGTTCAACGACGACTTGAACCGACAGAGCAAGGCGATTGCTCGAAGAGTGGAATCAAGACGGAGTCTTGGATTCAGGGGGAGACCCTGAGATAGGTTGCACTGTAATAAGTAGCATAAAAACGGTAATTAATAGGAAACCCATTAGGGTTAGTACTCATGCTCGATTGCTATAATAGCTTAGGCTACCCCCTAGCAATCGTGTGGTTCTTTTATTGTTTACTAGCAATAATTTGCAAAGCTCTTAGACGTGAATGTTTGCGGGCTGAGAGGTTGCAGATTGTGCTAAGGATATTGTGTATCACCATAACTATTGAGAGTTAGGTGATTGAGGGTTTACTGACCGCGTGAGTGAAGACTGTACGCAACCACCATGTTCAACGACGACTTGAACCGACAGAGCAAGGCGATTGCTCGAAGAGTGGAATCAAGACGGAGTCTTGGATTCAGGGGGAGACCCTGAGATAGGTTGCACTGTAATAAGTAGCATAAAAAGCCTTATGACTAAATCAGTAAAGATGATGAATCCTAGCACAGAAAGCCTTGACAAAATCCTATCAGTAGGAAAGCAGTCCAAAGATATGACGGGACTAGGGTACACACACAATTTCCCCTCGTCAGCAGTCACGAAGTTTGTCCCACAACAAGCCATGGTTGACAAGAAACTACAGGATGCCACGACATATCCCACAGGACGACCTGCAACAAATGTCATGATATCGTCTATAACATGTTCTTGTCAAGCAACTATCAAAAGACATCCTCCAAGCAGACAGCAATACTACAGAAAACCAACTTATCAATATCAATGCCATTACTGTGGTCAACGAGGTCACATCAGACCATTTTGCTTTCAACTCCACGTGAAGAAGCAAGCTCAGCTACCAAAGAAGCAAAGGAGATATCAAAGGCATCTCCCAACCCCTCAGAAAACATCCCGCCTTGAATGGAGACCAAAGAATCTAGTCTATCGAGTTAATGTTGCATATACCTCATTGAGTGCTTCAACTAACAAAGACTGGTATCTCGATAGTGGATGTTCTCGACACATGACAGGTACTCCAGAGTTTCTTTCCAATCTCAAATTATATACAAACTGCTATGTTACTTTTGGAGATGGGATTCGAGCTCGAATCATTGGAAAAGGAGTACTCAAGCATCCAGGAGCTTCTTGCCTAACTGAAGCATTACTTGCAGAAGGACTTAAGGCAAACCTGATTAGCATCAGCCAGATCTGTGATCTGGGTTCAGAAGAAATTTACTAAAGAAGCCTGCATAGTAAAAGATTTCGATCAAGTCACTATTCTACAAGGAATCCGCTCAATGGATAACTGTTACATCTGGTCGCCCGAATCACATATCAAAGCGGCAAAGTGTCTGGTCTCCAAAGCAGAAGAAACCAAACTGTGGCACAGAAAGCTTGGACATCTAAATCTTAGAAGTATGCAAAAGGCAATCTCAGTACAGGCCATTACTGGAATTCCAAACCTGAAAATCATGGAAGGAAAGATCTGCGGAGAATGTCAGATTGAAAAACAAACTAAGATGTCACACAAGAAGCTACACCATATCACCACCTCTCGAGTGCTTGAGCTTATACACGTTGACCTCATGGGGCCAATGCAAGTTGAAAGTCTTAGAGTAAAACGCTATGTCTTTGTGTGTGTAGATGATTACTCACGATACACATGGGTTGATTTCCCTCGTGACAAATCAGATACCTTTTCGATATTCAAGAATCTATGCATCCAGGTCCAACGAGAAAAAGGGGAGACAATTGGAAAATAATTCGTCTCTGAAGTGATCATGGTCGAGAGTTTGAAAACAGCAGATTTGTAGAATTCTGCAACTCAGAAGGAATTGCCCATGAGTTCTCAGCACCGATCACTCCCCAACAGAATGGCATTGTTGAGCGCAAAAACAGAACTCTACAGGAGATGGCTAGAGTTATGATGTTGGCCAAGGATATACCAACTCACTTCTGGGCAGAAGCACTTAACACTGCTTGCCATATCCACAATCGAGTCACTCTTCGACCAGGTATGTCAGTAACTCATTATGAAATATGGAGGGGGAGAAAACCCAATGTTAAGTACTTCCATGGCTACTCAAGGAATAGTCGCGCATTCCGGGTCTTCAACAAACGGACCAAGACTATGATGGAATCAATCAATGTTGTTGTTGATGATGACTGTGAAGATGCCCCAGAAGATGCGACAGGCGAAGAAAGAGCTTATCCAAACACTATACGGAAGTATGCTATTGTTGATGCCAGTGAAGATGCTGGTAACAAGTCAGAAGACAATGATGCTAGTCCAAGTGTCAATGGCAATGAGACAGTTCTTGAAGCCAGCAACAAAAACCCCTCACGAAAAATCCAGGCTAACCATCCTATCTCTGGAGTAATTGGAGACCTAAATGAAGGCATACGGACTCGGACAAAAACTTCGATGAACTACAACGAGATGATAGGTAATATGTGCTTCGTTTCAAAGATTGAACTCAAAAATATCAATGAAGCCATCAATGATGAGTATTGGGTCAATGCTATGCAAGAGGAACTGATTCAATTTGAGAAGAACCAGGTGTGGGAACTGGTGCCCAAGCCAAGTGAAGGAAATATCATTGACACAAAATAGATCTTCAAAAATAAGTCCGATGAGCTTGGTAACATCACTCGCAACAAAGCAAGGTTAGTTGCTCAAGGGTATACTCAAATTGAGGGAGTCGACTTCGATGAGACCTTTGCTCCTGTAGCAAGACTTGAAGCAATCAAACTCCTACTAGGGATATCATGCCATCTACAGATTAAGCTTTACCAGATGGATGTCAAAAGTGCTTTCCTTAATGGAGATCTCAACGAAGAAGTGTATGTGTCACAACCTAAAGGATTTATTGATCCTCACTCCCCTGATCACGTGTATAAACTCAAAAAGGCCCTCTACGGATTGAAACAAGCACCAAGGGCTTAGTATGAAAGGCTCACAAAATATCTGATTCAAAGCGGCTACACCAGAGGGGGAGTCGACAAGACTCTATTTGTGAAGAACGAGGATGGAAACTTGATGATAGCCCAAATATATGTCGATGACATTGTCTTTGGAGGGATGTCAAGAAAGATGGTAGAGCAATTTATCCAACAAATGCAATCAGAATTCGAGATGAGCATGGTGGTAGAGCTTACCTATTTCCTAGGCTTCCAAATCAAACAGCTAAAAGATAGCATCTTCATCTCTCAAAGCAAATATGCGAAGAATAGAAAACTCTTCGATCTGATGAACTAATGGGTTCATTAATGACTTTTGAACTCTCACTTCCCGCTCCAGACAAAAAAATCAAGGGACTCGCCCTGACAAACTCAACGTGTCCCTCTCGAAATAAGGTAGACTTTGAATCTGAAGATGATACTGGTCAAGCTCTTGCTTTTATGGTAAAAAATTATAACAGGATCAGGAAAAGATACTTGAAAAGAGCTGGGAAACATGTCTATCAGAACCCTAAAGATAATGTGCCAAACAAGTTTCAGAAGGATGTCGTGATCAAAGAAGTTAGGAGATCTGATCGAACAGAAAAAGGAAAAGGCATCCAATGCCCTGAATGTGAAGGCTACGACCATATCCAAAAAGAATACCCGAATTTTCTAAAGAAACAAAAGAAGGGTTACAAAGCCTCCATGTCTGACGGAGAAGAAGAAGACAGCGACGAAGAACAGATAAGTAACTTTGTAGCTTTTATTGTACATTCTTCTAACCAAGATTTTGCTATAGATGAATCGACACTCTTACCCGATGAAGTGATGAACAATGCCTACGACAAGCTGTTCACCCAATATATAGAGGAATCCAAAGTCCTGGAGAGACAAGGAGATATGATTTTGGCACTCTCATAAGACAAGACTAGGTTGCTTGAAACCATAGTCAATTTGAAGATGGAAGTAATTTGACTCAAAGGAGAGATTGATCAAATGACAAAGAATATAAAAAATGATGAATCTCAGCACTAATATGCTGGACACTCTATTCTCCATGGGGAAACCAGCCAAAAACATGCATGGACTAGACTTTCTGTTCGTTATTTTTATTGTTGACTTTGCACTAGCAAGATGTCTTACAGTTAGTCTCGACATTGTGATAGACATCTTGCATCTAACCAGAATTTCACTAATATTTTTGAATTCTCTTCCATGGTCACTCCTGAGTCTGACTACTTTGCCAATGGTTTCTCATTTTTCTTTTTGGACTCTTCGACTCAAAGCTTCAAATACAGAAAATGTGTCTGACTTTTCTCGAATAAAGTCAACCCAAGTATACCTTGAGAAGTCGTCGACACATACAAATATGTATTTCTTTCCTCCAAGGCTCTCGACTTGCATAGGTCCCA
Source organism: Geranium rotundifolium (assembly GCA_963920655.1). NCBI lineage: Eukaryota > Viridiplantae > Streptophyta > Magnoliopsida > Geraniales > Geraniaceae > Geranium > Geranium rotundifolium. Next base: position 7,739,563 of record OY987314.1, read on the forward strand.
TGAGGTTTACGTGTACAAGTTCTAGAACCCGAGAATTGGTAAGATGTTGTACCTTCTTGTGTGAAGTTTTGACTTGTTTTCCATTTTACATTCTCCGCATAATTTTTCTTCAATGATCTTTAGTTCTGGGACTCCAGTTACGGCTTTTTCTAAGAGATTTTTCTGCATACTCCTTAGATTTATATGTCCAAGCTTCTGGTGCAAAAGTTTGGTTTCTTGTGCCTTGGATATGAAGCATTTGGTAGATATGGGAGGTGATGTTGGAGACCATAGATAGCAGTTATCTCGTGACATGAGTCATTTCATCAGTTCTTCCTGGTGCTTATTGATTACTACACACTTGTCACGAGTAAATTTAACAAATAGGTCTAGATCACATAGTTGACTGATGCTAATAAGGTTGGCAGTAAGTCCTTCAAATAGGATGATGATCCTTCTTTTGAGTAGCCAAGTCCTTCCACATTTTTAGTTGGTTTTCCGAGGGATAGGATTTTTCTTAGAGTATCAATGTTAGGATTCATCATCTTGACAAACTTAGTCATGTGATCTAGCTCTCCATTTAATCGTGCTACTTATCGTTTGAGATCGATAATGGTTTCAAGAAGTCTTGTCTTGTCTTCATTAAGATATAGAATGAGTGCATTATGTTTTTCAAGAACTTATGAGTCTTCAAGCCATTTGACATACCACTCGTTGTATGCGTTATTTAGGGTTTTATCAGATAGTTCATCATCAGAAGCATATTTTCTTGAGGACTCAGTAGACTGATCAATCTTGGATGTAGAGGCTGTAAAAGCAACGTAGTTATTTGTCTGTTTAGTTTCACTGTATCCTTCTTCTTCATCAGATAGAGAAGTATTGAATCCCTTCTTTTTCTTCTTTAGGAAGTTGGCCCATTCCTTATGTTGTGGAAATCCCTCCTATCCCACTGAAAGACAAATGGATGATATTTTTACTAAGACTCTTGACACTGCTCGATTTGAAAGTCTAAGGTCATCATTAGGACTTTGTATGATCGAAATGTCATCTAAGACTTAAAGCCAAGGAAGGAATGGTGTGCATTATGGGAGTCAACATCCACACCACATGATGGGCCAAAAGATGTTCAGAGCCCATTCAAGAAGGAAAAAGGGAAGCCCGAGAGAATGTCCCTAAAACGACCAAAACAGGGATCACTATAGCCGAGGCCTTTGAGGCACCCATTGCTAAAGCAAGTGCTGGTAAAGAAAAAGCAGCCCACCAGAAGCTCCGACCTTCTCCATGCCAGGTAATCCTGAAACCCCTGGTTCTCAAAATCCTGATTCTCATGTTGTGGAAATCCCTTCTATCCCGACCACAAGAGTAGAGGGTTTGGGTAGCTTTGGAAATAATGAGGAGGTTGTAAAGGCGATTCCCTTGCAAACGATCTTTCCAACTGAAGAAGTTGTGTCAGCTGCTTTTGAAAACCCTCAAGAAGGTGAGGCGTCTATACTTTCAAAAGAAGGAGATAAAGACCCAGACCAATATCTGAACATTGCAGAATGCATGCAAGAGGAAGTGTTGGGTGTGCCTCCAAAGACTATTGAGGAGGCTGAGGGCGCTATTGAAAGAGATCACCACGGGTTCCAAACGATGAATATCATGCAGCGGACTTTATGCAACCGTGGTGATCGAAACTAGCTAAGATCTTAAAGCCATTTGAACATGTTATAAACATAAATATAAAACTGATATTTACCTCTTGTAATCGACAAAAACACAAGTGTAGTGTTCTCTCTATCAAGTCCACACAAGCACCACAACCGAAATGATTTTTCACTCAATATTTTGCTAGAAATTTTGAGAGAAAACAAGAGCAACAATGGAGGAAGAGAGGGAGAGGATTTTCGGCCATTAGAGGGAGAGAATGAGGGAGGAAGTTGCTGAAAAATTCAAGAGATAATGAGAAGATATTATGTGATTTTAATTTGAAATTAAATTGAATTTCAAAATTAAAATTTCATTATCTATCCCTTTATTCTTTCTTATTTGCATTTGTTCCCACTCCTATCTTAAATCCCTAAATGGGCTTTAAGCCCGTTTAACTAAAACCCAAATTAAACTCATTAACTTGAATTCTAATTTCAGTTTAGGCAAAACGGCTCAATTTCCTCGAATTGATTTCTTCAACCGTCTGGTTAAAACCTTAGGCTAGAAAACTAGTGAATTGTTCTCAATTCTCATCCATAATTGTTGTCATGTATCGTGCTTAATGCGTGTGACCCTCTAGGCTCACGAATAATTGGCAGACTGGTAAAATTACTATTTTACCCTTTTCATCATAAGTGGCCTCTAGCAAGACATTATGATTATCTAATATTCGTGATTATCGATTATTCGACTTAACCTGTTATCGTACATGTCACCGTCCTTTTACCAAACCGATATCCAGATTGATCAATAGGCATAGAATGGTCATCCTAATTTATCAATCACTGTTTCTTGATATCTGAGATGACTGAAAACTGATACTAAGGTATCACCTGCATGGCCATGCTATTTCTTCAGTCATACTCATCAAGTGGCCTAAACGGATATCTTTCTCATACCGAAGTATGAGTGATAAATCCCTCAGACGCCTTTCGAGTTCACTAGTGCAATAAATGCCATAGCTAATCGAAGCCGTTATAGCTACCCTTTTACAGATAACGTTAGACTAGGTCAAACTTAGGTATTTGTTACATAGTGTACACAAAGACTCCTTGGTCTTAGGATATAATGACAAGTTACGATATGTGAGTATCTCATGACTGGATCTATGCAGCATACTCACAATCGGGTTGTCCGATATCATCGACCTGATGATATCTATGATATAATTCCGGCACATACTTTGCCATGATCAGTAGAGCGTGATCACAAGGAGTTGGTCTCATATTGATCGCTTCTTAAAGAAGCTTAGCTGATCAGGAACTCATCAAATGTAATTCTTTCTGATCTATAGATCTACTATTAGTGATTACACACATAATGACATAGATAAAATTACATTCGATATATTACTACAACACATTAGTAATATATGCCGATTTATTTATTCGGAAAGATGATAAAACATTACATCTGTAGATCACTTATATATTGGACTGGGGCATAACTCTAACAATCTCCCACTTGCCCCTAGTTCCAATTTAAATTCTGATCTACTCCCATAGACCCTGCATGTTACTCATGCCTAGGCTGCGGCTGAGCCTTTGTCAAGGGATCGGCCATATTATCATCAGTCGAATAGTGTTTAATCTCCACATCACCTCTATATGTGATAACTCTCACGAGGTGATTCCTGCTGAGTATATGTTTGGATCTGTTGTGGAATCTGGCTTTTGAGCAATAGCTACGGCACCTGTGTTGTCCCACAACAAGCTTATCGGATCAGACGCTCGCGGCGTTGCATCTAATCCGATTAGAAAGCTTCTAATCCATACGACCTCTTTTGCTGCTTTTGTTGCAACTATATACTCAGCCTCCGTTGTAGAGTTGGCAATTTTGGCTTGCTTAAAGCTTATCCAGCTGAAAGCGCCACAACTCAATACAAAATATATCCTGACAGAATTTTGAAGTCAACTGGATATGTCTGAAAACTAGCATCGATTTTTCCTTTGACTCCTAGTTCTCTATCTATATCCCCATACACTAGGAATGCATCCTTGGTCCTCCTCAAATATTTGAGTATGACCTTTGACAGCAATCTAGTGTAATTGGCCGGGGTTAGATTGGAATCTGCTGGTATAGCTTAGTGCAAACGAGACTTCCAGTTTCGTGCACATCCTGGCATACATGATGGATCCCACAGCCGAAGCATAAGGGATCTTACTCATCCTGCTCAGCTTATCAGGAGTACTAGGACTTTGTAACTTGCTGAGCTTAATGCCATGACGCATGGGTATGTATCCTTTCTTGGAATCAAGCATTGAGATCTTCTCAACACTTTACATATGTACATGTTCTGACTTAGCAACATGTTCTGACTTAGGCCCAAAATCCTTTTGGAATGATCTGTAGAGATCCTGATGCCTACGTTAAATGTAGCATCACCTAAGTCCTTCATCGATAAGTACTTCCCTAACCAAGCTTTGGTGGCAAGGTCGGGATGTCATTCCCGATGAATAAATATCAAGAATACAATATTACTCCCACTCGCTTTCTTATGTACGCAAGGCTCACTTTTGTTTTTGATGAAGCCGAGTTCCCTTACAGCTTTCATCAAAATGACGGTTCCAACTCCGTGAAGCTTGCTTTAATCCATAAATGGATCTTTGCAGCTTACATATCTTTCCGGGATTCTTTGGATCTACAAAACCCACAGGTCGTGTGATATACACGCCCTCTAGTAAGTTCCTGCTAAGGAAGGGGTTTTGAGATCCATCTGCCATAGTTATGGCTAAGAATAATCTGGATCAATCTGACCATTGCTACTGGTGAAAAGGTGTCATCATAATACATGCATTGAATCTGATGATAACCTTTTACAACCATACTAGCCTTATTGGTCTGAGGATTTCCATCCATGTCGGTCTTGATCCTATAGACCCACTCAGAACCGATGGGTTTTATCCCAGGAGTTTGATCAACCAAGCACCAGACTTGGTTGTCTTACATGGATTTCATTTCCCCATTCATGGCGTTCTGCCATTTTTTGGAGTCTGGACTGGTCAAAGCTTGTCTGAAGGTTTCTGGACCATCCTGATCCACAATCATCAAGTCATTTCCATCAGTGGCTGTGAAGCCATATCTGTCTGGAACATGACGAGATTTTTCAGACCTCCTTGGACCATCTGGAATTTCTGTAGGGATTGATTCTTCATCGGCGACCATCTGAGGCTCCAGTACTTCTACATCTTGCATAGCATGCTCCTGAATTGCTTCAGGCTGTTCCGTATCCTCTCGAATTTTTTCGAGACGCTCGGGACTCCCACTAGCTATTTTGGAAATAAAATATTTCTCCAAAAATACCCCTCCTCGAGCAACAAAGACTTTGTACTCGTTGGGTATGTAGAAGTTATATCTCTTAGTTTCTTAAGGATACCTTACGAAGACACATTTGTCAGATTTGGATGCCTGCATCTCTACTACCCAAATCTTTTAGGGAAAACATCCTAGGATGTTTTCCACACCATATATGACCATGGCCCATTTCTTATTTGGCTACTACGCGAAGGCGCACGCATCCAAATAGAACTAACCATCTCATCCCGCTCCCATCCCAATGAATACTATGCGGAGGCGCACGCATCCACAGTAACGGGAGACGTAATGAGTGTCATGTGGTGTACCTTCTGTGACTCTGGTCCAGCTCTTATTTGGCTACTACACGGAGGCGCACGCATCCAAATAGAACTGATTACCTTATTCAACTCGCATCCCAATGAATGCTACGCGGAGGCGCACGCATCCACAGTAATGTGAGACAGAATGACTATCACAAGGTAAGACTTAAAAAGTCCACACTTGTGAAGTGTTGAAATGCGTTTCTCGCTCATTAGGCAAGACTTGCATGTTTCAGTTTGAGTGAATTCAAACGGACTTAAAGTCCACACTTGTGAAGTGTTGAAATGCATTTCTCGCCTATGTGCCTTAAATGACAATGCCAGATTATAACTTGGTTTAAATCATTAGATTTAAGCCTTTTCTTATTTACGTTATAACGATTAAGCTTACCAACGTAAATATCTGATCCTGAAGACGTGGATACCCATTCTTCTTCATATGATCCTTGTATTGCTTACAATCCCTTATTCACGTGTCCTGGCTCATTGCAGTTATAGCAGATCTCTTCCAATTTGTCCTTAGAATTCACAGCAGGTTTGGGAGCTGCTTGAACCTTTGGACGCTTGGGGTGTCTGATCTGCCCTGCAAGGTGCCCAGGAGCCTTACCCTTACCCAGATCAGCTTTCTTGAAGCTGACCTTCCTGTTGACCATAAGGACCTCCTTGGTCTTTCCCTTGAGGTTCTTTTCAGTGGTCACAAGTATCCCATGAAGCTCTGTTAAGGACTTGTCCATGTCATGCATATTGTAATTTACTATGAAATCACTATATGTATCTGGAAGTGACTGCAACATAAGATTTGCAGCCATTTCAACCTGATCATCAAAACCGAGTTTGGTTAGATGTTACTGAAGACATTAAATCTTCGTTACATGGGGACTAACAGGGCTCCAGCCTTAAGTTTGCAGGAGTTAAGTTCTATAAAAGTATCATATCTTTTGACACGAGCTTTCTCCTTGAACATTTCCTTGACCTCTGCCTTACAGGTATGAGGGTCATCTGAAACGTTCCTGAACTTCTTCTGCAACTCTGGCATCCTATTGCCCGCCATAATGCATGACTCGTCGATTTGGTTACTAAGAAACTTTGATAAGTATCCTTAGTGCCCTAGCGGCGTTCAGTGGTGGCTCGGCAGGAGGTTCCTTGGTAAGGATATACTACTTGCGTTCATTCTTGAGTACAAGCCTCAAGTTTCTATTCCAATCTGAGTAATTCACGCCCTTGATTCTGTCCTCAATCTGGACTCTCAGTGCGCTATTACTCCTTTGTGTTGTGTTTGCCTTTTAGTTCTACATGGTAAAATTTAATTAAAATTCAAGTTGGAAATTCAAGTCTGATTCCAACATTAGAATCTGAACCAGGATCCTATCATACCCTCAATTGAAGTGAACGGAGGCTCACTGCTCCAATTGAGAGCATCAAGGTAGGAATACATCCATTTACAAAAACATGTAATTCCTGGCTAGGGTCTGTACTAAAAGTACACGACATACCCTATACTGATACCCTAGGTCAGCCTAGCTGCCAATCGTAGACAAGTCTACCAAGCTTGAACTATGGATAGAACTAATGTGACTACTACGCGGAGGCGCACGCACCCACACAGAACTACCCATCTCATCCAGACCTTTTCTCTATGAATGTTACGCGGAGGCGTACCGACATCCATAGGGTCAAAGCCCTTTTGAGTGCCCAAACTTGGATGGTATCACGCTTGACTTGTAATTATTTACGTTTAAGCGAATTATAAAAGTCTGATTGTATATCGATACAATCTTAATCTGGAATCATCAATTGCAAATTCATGCAAAGATGATCCCTTAGCAGGTTACATGCGAGTTTGATTAAATTCTGATTTTAATCTTTGCATGTGGGTGATAGCAAATCATACATAAACTTGTATATTTAAACTATCATACATTCGTACATTCAAACATATAAATGTAACGATAAAATATGCATAGCTAAGCCCATCTAAAGTTCCTAAGAATCTAGCAAAACCGATCCTAAAGACATGGTCTTCAAGATCCAAACTTGCTCCATTCTTGTGAACTCCCACTGGCTTCGAGCCTCCTCCTATCCGAGTCTCCCTCTTGACTTGATTCTTGTGTCGGTCTTCGTGATTACACATTAAAATAAATTAAATAAAATAAAAATCACGACACATAGGCCATATTTACTACAACCCAAAATTAAGCAACACGCAGGTTGCAAAACCGAAATTAAAATGCAAATCTAATGGGCATAGCTAGCATCATGTGGAAAACATCATGTGATCAAAGATCATATTATCAATCAATATGCTGATCAAACAAATGATTTTTCCAAATTTTATTTTTCTTAAGTGTGGAAAAAATTCCGGTTTATCGAAACCGGACGGTTTGATCGATTAATATAATTTTGGACCGGTTTTCGCTGGTTTATCGAAACCGAACCAAATCTGAAAATTAAATTTTTAGGGTTTCCAAATACTCTCGCGAACCAACCGGTTCAGCTCGAATCTGGTCGAGCCGAACCGGCTCAACCGAGGTCGCCCGCGGAGGCAACCACGGTGGCCCGTGAGGGCTGCCAAGGTCGCCCGCGGAGGCAACCACGGTTGCCCGTGAAGGCTGCCGAGGTCGCCCGCGGGGCTGACCGTGGTCGGCCACGGGAACGACCATGGTAGCCCGCGAGGGCAGCCATGGTCGCCCCTAGGGCATACCCTGGTCGCCCGCGAGGCAACCATGGTGGCCCTCACGGGCTGCCATGGTCGCCCGCTTTGGCAGACCGTGGTCGCCCGCGAGGGCTGCCATGGTTGATCGTAGGCGACCCTCGTCGGCCCATGGTGCTGACCATGGTCTGCCCTAGGGCATTCCATGGTCCACTAAGGGACTCGACCTGGTCGGCCATGGCTAAGCCATGGCTAACCCGAAAAAACCCCCAAAAAATTAATTAATTTTCCAATTTCCAAAATCAATCAAATCTGAAAAAAAAATTTCGATTTACATGCATGCTAATGATGAAGAACACATATAAACATAAAAATTATCAGATTTAAACATATAAAAATAAACATAACAACCATGGCTCTGATACCACTGAAAGAGATCACCACGAGTTCCAAACGATGAATATCATGCAGCGGACTTTATGTAACCGTGGTGATCGAAACTAGCTAAGATCTTAATGCCATTTGAACATGTTATAAACATAAATATAAAACTGATATTTACCTCTTGTAATCGACAAAAACACAAGTGTAGTGTTCTCTCTATCAAGTCCACACGAGCACCACAACCGAAATGATTTTTCACTCAATATTTTGCTAGAAATTTTGAGAGAAAACAAGAGCAAGAATGGAGGAAGAGAGGGAGAGAATGAGGGAGGAAGTTGCTGAAAAATTCAAGAGATAATGAGAAGATATTATGTGATTTTAATTTGAAATTAAATTGAATTTCAAAATTAAAATTGCACTATCTATCCCTTTATTCTTTCTTATTTGCATTTGTTCCCACTCATATCTTAAATCCCTAAATGGGCTTTAAGCCCGTTTAACTAAAACCCAAATTAAACTCATTAACTTGAGTTCTAATTTCGGTTTAGGCAAAACGGCTCAATTTCCTCGAATTGATTTCTTCAACCGTCTGGTTAAAACCTTAGGCCAGAAAACTACTGAATTGTTCTCAATTCTCATCCATAATTGTTTTCATGTATCGTGCTTAATGCGTGTGACCCTCTAGGCTCACGAATAATTGGCAAACTGGTAAAATTACTATTTTACCCTTTTCATCATAAGTGGCCTCTAGCAAGACATTATGATTATCCAATATTCGTGATTATCGATTATTCGACTTAACCTGTTATCGTACATGTCACCGTCCTTTTACCAAACCGACATCCAGATTGATCAATAGGCATAGAATGGTCATCCTAATTTATCAATCACTGTTTCTTGATATCTGAGATGACTGAAAACTGATACTAAGGTATCACCTGCATGGCCATGCTATTTCTTCAGTCATACTCATCAAGTGGCCTAAACGGATATCTTTCTCATACCGAAGTATGAGTGATAAATCCCTCAGACGCCTTTCGAGTTCACTAGTGCAACAAATATCAAAGCCAATCGAAGCCGTTATAGTTAACGTTAGACTAGGTTAAACTTAGGTATTCGTTGCATAGTTACACAAAGACTCCTTGGTCTTAGGATATAATGACAAGCTACGATATGTGAGTATCTCATGACTGAATCTATGCAGCATACTCACAATCGGGTTGTCCGATATCATCGACCTGATGGTATCTCTGATATAACTCCGGCACATACTTTGCCATGATTAGTAGAGCGTAATCACAAGGAGTTGGTCTCATACTGATCGCTTCTTAAAGAAGCTTAGCTGATTAGGGACTAATTAAATGTAATTCTTTTTGATCTATAGATCTACTATTACTGGTTACACACGTAATGACATAGATCAAATTACATTCGATATATTACTACAACACATTAGTAATATATGCCGATTTATTTATTCGGAAAGATGATAAAACATTACATCTGTAGATCACTTATATATTGGACTGGGGCATAACTCTAACAGCTATGGGTGATGAAGTTGTTCTAGAAAATCCAAAGGTTGTATCTGAGAAAAGTCGGGATGATGGGATTGATGATGTCCCAACTTGTGTTGCTGAGAAAGTCTGTGAGAATGTGCAGGAAGATGTTCCTAAAGTGAATGACGAAGACTCTGGTCCGACTAATTCTATAGTGAGAAAACTGTTTCTCACGAGAAGGAAGTTTCTAATAAATCTGTGTCCATTGGTCATGAGTTTGCTGAACAAGAAGAAAAGGATGAGGTCTGTAAGGAAAAAAATGTTGTTGTATTCAAGTCAAAGTCCAAGAGGAAGAAGACTGCTGAGAATGTTGAACCGGTAAAAGGGATGTCTGGGAAGAGGAAAAAGGTTATAGTTGAAAATAAATCTGCCAGAAAGAGTGGGAAGAAGCGAAAAGGTGACAAGGCAGCAAGTCCTACCAAAACAAAGTCGCAAAAGATGTCGAGGCATCTTGTGGATCAACCTACCTCGGACGAAGAAGAAGTGGAAGTTGTAGAAAGGGCTCTTGTTGAGCCTAAGTATATTGGAGGACAGAAGCTCCCGAAAAATGTTCCGCCAGCAAAGATAGATAACATCTCCGTCCATCATGCGGAGTCAGCATTGAAATTGAAGTTTGTTGTAATGAGGAAAGTTTTTCCTGAAAGGGAACAATGTTAGAGTTATGCCCCAGTCCAATATAAAAGTGATCTACAGATGTAATGTTTTATCATCTTTCCGAATTAATAAATCAGCATATATTACTAATGTGTTGTAGTAATATATCGAATGTAATTTGATCTATGTCATTACGTGTGTAAGAACTAATAGTAGAACTGTAGATCAGAAAGAATTACATTTGATGAGTCCCTGATCAGCTAAGCTTCTTTATGAAGCGATCAGTATGAGACCAACTCCTTGTGATCACGCTCTACTGATCATGGCAAAGTATGTGCTGGAGTTATATCATAGATATTATCAGGTCGATGATATCGGACAACCTGATTGTGAGTATGCAACATAGATACCGTCATGAGATACTCACAGATCGTAACTTGTCATTATATCCTAAGACCAAGGAGTCTTTGTGTGCACTGTGTAATGAATCTCCAAGTTTGACCTAGTCTAACGTTACATGTAAAAGGGTAGCCATAACGGCTGTGATTGGCTTGGTTATGAATTACATTGGTGAACTCGAAAGACGCCTGAGGGATTTATCACTCATACTCCGGTATGAGAAAGATATCCGTTTAGGCCACTTGATGATTATGAATGAAGGAATAGCACAGCCGTGCAGGTGATACCTTAGTATCCGTTTTCAATCATCTCAGATATCAAGAAACAGTGATTGATAAATTAGGATGACGATTCTATGCGTATTGATCAATCTGGATATCGGTTTGATAAAAGGACAGTGACATGTACAATAACAGGTTAAGTCGAATAATCGATAATCACGAACGTTGGGTAATCATAATGTCTTGCTAGAGACCACTTATGATGGAAAGGGTAAAATAGTAATTTTACCAGTCTGTCAACTGTTCGTGAGCCTAGAGGGTCACACGCATTAAGCACAATACATGACAAATAAGCATGGATGGAAATTGGGAGAATCCGGTTTTCAGTTTAGTCAAATTGAAAACGATTCGGTTGATTTATGGCCTAGGGTTTTAACCAGACGGTTGAAGAAATCAAGTTGAGTAAATTGAATCGGTTTATCTAAACCAAAATTAGAACTCAATTTTATGGGTTTTAATGTGAATTTAGTTAAACGGGCTTGAGGCCCATTTGGGGTTTCAATTCATGAAAGGGCAAGAGTGCAATTATGAATTTAAAGGGATGATATGTGTAATTATTTTATTTGAATTTAAAATTTAAAATCAGATTTTTCTTTAATTATCTCACATAATTACACATTATCCTCTTCCTTTATTTTCATATAATTTTTGCGTCTTTTTCTCCTTCTCTCTTCTTCATTTTTGGCCAACCCTCCTATTGCATTTCCACCATTGTTTTTCTTTGATCATACTTCTCAAAAGCTTCATTAGCAAGAGGTTGAGAGAAAATCATTTCGGTGATTGTTGTGCTTGTGTGGACTCGATAGAGAAACACTATTTTGTGTTTTAATCGATTATACAAAGGTAATTTTTCAGATTATAAAGTTCATAAACATGCTGAATTTTTCATTAAGATCAAGTATTCTTTTTTATCACCATGGTTACATAAATCTCCGCTGCATGAAATTATTGATTGGAACCCATGGTGATCCCTTTCAATGGTACCAGAGGCTAGTTGTTATGATATTTATTCAATATGTTTAAATCTGTAATTTTATTTTTGTTTATGAGTTCATCACTTGAATATGCATGCAATTGAAAAAAAATCAGATTTAATTAATTTTGAAAAATTGGAAAATTATTTTTTTTGGGCTGTTTCGGGTTAGCCTTGGCTAACCAGGGTCGAGACCCTTGGTGGACCATGGAATGCCCTTGGGCAGACCATGGTCGGCACCAAGGGCCGACCTGGTTGCCCACTGGCGACCATGGCAGCCCTCGCAGGCCACCATTGTCGCTGCCGCGGGCGACCACAGTATGCCCATGCGGGCGCCGTGGCACCCTCGCGGGCCACCATGGTTGCCTCGCGGGCAGCCAGGGTCTGCCCTAGGGGCGACCATGGCAGCCCTCGCGGGCTGCCATGGTCACTCCCGTGGGCGACCACGGCAGGCCTCGCGGGCCACTGTTGTTGCCTCCGCGGGCGACCTCGGCTGGGCCGGTTCGATTCGACTAGATTCTAGCTGAACCAGACGGTTCGGAGAATAATTTGAAGCCTTAAAATTTTAATTTTCAGATTTGGTTGGTTTCGATAAACCAGTGAGAACCGGTTCAAAATTCAATTAATAAATTAAACCGTCCGGTTTCGATAAACCGGAATTTTTCCCACACTTAAGAAAGATAAAATTTGAAAATTTTTGTTTGTTTGATAAGCATGTTGAGTGTTCACATGATCTTTGATAACATGATGTTTTCCACATGATGTATAGCTAAACCCTCTAGACTTGCATTTTAATTTCAGTTTTGCAACCTGCGTGTTGCTTAATTTTGGGTTGTAGTAAATACGGCTTGCGTGTTGTGATTTGTATTTCATTTTATTTTATTTAAATTGTAATCATGAAGACCGACGTAAGAAGCAAGTCAAGAGGAAGACTCGAAATTTGGAGGAGGCTCGAAGCTAGTGGGAGTTCACAAGAATGGAGCAAGTCTGGACCTTGAAGACCAAGTCTTTAGGATCAGTATTGCTAGATTCTTAGAGACTTAAGATGGGCTTAGTTATGCATAAATTTACCGTTACATTTGTATGTATGAATGTATGATGGTTTAATATATACAAGTTCATGTATGATTTGCTATCACCTACATGCAAAGATTAAAAACCGACATTTAATCAGACTCGCACGTAACTGCTAAGGGATCATCTTTGAATGAATTTGCAATTGTTGATTCCAGATTAAGATTGCATCGATATACAATTTGACAGTAATAATTCACTTAAACGCAAATAATTACAAGTCAAGGGTGATACCATCCAGGTTTGGGCACTCAAAAGGGCTTTGAGCCTATGGATGTCGGTACGCCTCCGCGTAACATTCATAGAGGAGAAGTCTGGATGAGTGGGCAGTTCTATGTGGGTGTGTGCGCCTCCGCGTAGTAGCCACATTAGTTCTGTTTATAGTTCAAGCTTGGTAGACTTGTCTACGATTGTCAGCTAGGGCTGACCTAGGGTATCAGTATAGGGTATGTCGTGTACTCTTAGTACTGACCCTAACCAGGAACTACATAGTCTTGTAGATGGATGTATTCCTACCTTGATGCTCTCAATTGGAGCAGTGAGCCTCCGTTCACTTCAATTGAGAGTTTGATAGGATCTTGGTTCAGACTCTAATGTTAGAATCAGACAAGTGTTTTATAATTAAATCTCCAACTTGAATTTTAAATAAATTTTACCATGTAGAACTAAAAGGCAAACACAACACAAAGGAGTAATAGCGCACTGAGAGTCCAGATTGAGGACAGACTCAAGGGCATGAATTACTCAGATTGGAATAGAAACTTGAGACTTGCATGAACGCAAGTAGTATATCCTTTCCAAGGAACCTCCTGCTGAGCCACCGCTGAACGCCGCTAGGCCACTAAGTATACTTATCAAAGTTCCTTAGTAACCAAATCGACGTGTCATGCATTATGGTGGGCAGTAGGATGCCAGAGTTGCAGAAGCAGTTCAGGAATGTTTCAGATGACCCTAATACCGGAAAGGCAGAGGTCAAAGAAATGTTCAAGGAGAAAGCTCGTGTCGAAAGATATGATACTTTCATAGAACTTAACTCCTGCAAGCTTAAGGCTGGAGCCCTGTTAGTCCCTATGTCACGAAGATTTAATGTCTTCAGGAACATCTAACCAGACTCGGTTTTGATGATCAGGTGGAAATGGCTGTAGATTTTATGTTGCAGTCACTTCCAGATACATATAGTGATTTCATAGTAAATTACAATATGCATGACATGGACAAGTCTTTAACAGAGCTTCATGGGATACTTGTGACCACTGAAAAGAACCTCAAGGGCAAGAACAAGGAGGTCCTTATGGTCAACAAGAAGGTCAGCTTTAAGAAAGCTGATCAGGGTAAGGGTAAGGCTCCTGAGCACCTTGCAGGGCAGATCAGACACCCCAAGCGTCCAAAGGTTCAAGCAGCTCCCAAAGCTGTTGTGAAGATTAAGGACAAAATGGAGGAGATCTCCTATCACTGCAATGAGCCAGTACACAGGAATAAGGGATTGTAAGCAATACAAGGATCATGTGAAGAAGAGTGGGTATCCACGTCTTCAGGATCAGATATTTAAGTTGGTAAGATTAATCGCTATAACGTAAATAAGAAAAGGCTTAAATCTAATGATTTAAACGAAGTTATAATCTGACATTATCATTTAAGGGACATAGGTGAGAAACGCATTTCAACACTTCATAAGTGTGGACTTTAAGTCCGTTTGAATTCACTCAAATTGAAAGATGAAAGTCTTGCCTAATGAGCGAGAAACACATTTCTACACTTCATAAGTGTGGACTTTTAAGTCCGTTTGAATTCACTCAAACTGAAAGATGCAAGTCTCGCCTAATGGGAAAAACGAAAAAGGCATCTTTCACAGGTTTATGTGAAAGGCGAGTGACTTATTAAGTCTAATACATTCCGACGTATGTGGACCTATGAGTACTCAGGCCAGAAGAGAGTTGAACTAATAATTGACTCTCGAAACGGCGCATTCATTTTGAGTCGGGCTCCGATGAAGACAACGATAGTACACCTTGTGACAGTCATTATTTCTCCCATTACTGTGGATGCGTGCGCCTCCGCGTAGTATTCATTGGGATGCGAGCTGAATAAGGTAATCAGTTCTATTTGGATGCGTGTGCCTCTGCGTAGTAGCCAAATAAGAGTTGGACCAGAGTCATAGAAGGTACACCACATGACACTCATTACGTCTCCCGTTATTGTGGATGCGTGCGCCTCCGCGTAGTATTCATTGGGATGGGAGCGGGATGAGATGGTCAATTTTATTTGGATGCGTGCGCCTTCACGTAGTAGCCAAATAAGAAATGGACCATAGCCATATATGGTGTGGGAAACATCCTAGTATGTTTCTTCTAAAAGATTTGGGTAGCAGAGATGCAGGCATCCAAATCAGACAAATGTGTCTTCGTAAGGTATCCTTAAGAAACTAAGAGATACAACTTCTACATACCCAGCGAGTACAAAGTCTTTGTTGCTCGAGGAGGGGTATTTTTGGAGAAATATTTTTGAAATTTTGATCAGCTAGTCGTGCAAGATGTCATACACAATGTTACGTATGAAGCTATAACACTGTGTATGACTTCTTGTGTAGATAACGTAGGGCAGAAAAATATAAAGCTTATAAACAATGACACAGCAGATTGTTTACAAAGTTCGGTGCAACGTCACCTACGTCTGGGGGCTCTCAGCCTAGTGGAAAGGTTTCACTTATCAGTAATTTGTCAGAACATACAAGTACTTGTGATCAACCCTAGATCTATACTTTATGCTACGTTTTACAGTGCAACCTATCTCAGGGTTTCCCCCTGAATCCAAAACTCCGTCTTGATTCCACTCTTCGAGCAATCGCCTTGCTCTGTCGGTTCAAGTCTTCGTTGAACTTGGTGGTTGCGTGCAGTCTTCACTCACGCGATCAGTAAACCCTCAATCACCTAACTCTCAATAGTTATGGTGATGCACAATATCCTTAGCACAATCTGCAACCTCTCAGCCCGCAAACCTTCACGTCTAAGAGCTTTGCAAATTATTGCTAGGAAACAAATAAAGAACCACACGATTGCTAAGGGGGTAGCCTAAGCTTTTATAGCAATCGAGGATGAGTACTAACCCTAATGGGTTTCCTCTTAATCACCGTCTTTCTTCTTTCTAGATTTGAAGTCATTTCTGGAATTTCCTAATCGTCTTCGTACTTTCTGCAGAAACTGCACTTTCCTGATTTCTGTCGATCAGGATGTTTGCCGAGACGTCGTCAACAGTGTTACACAAGATGTCGCAGGAGATGCTTCGACATTCTTTGTGACATGTTCTTCAGTTCCTTTAAAAATCAGCCAATCTCTAAAACCGTCGTAACTACAATCTCCCCCTTTGGCTATTATTAAGGACAGCATTCTTCGTCGCACACAATCGGCAGTCAGCAAGTCTTTGTTTTTGTTTCGTGTCTCGTAGCGTCTTTTGCGGGTATCATCGTGTCTTCGCTCGTCTCTATCTTATCTATCTTACTCCCCCTTGCTGGCTCAAAAAGAGCCAAAATTCAAACAAATATTTGTAACAACCAGGGTAATAAGAAACAAACACAAACTTAACTCACACATACTCCCAATCAGCAGTCGAGAGTAAGTGTGAAACAGTGTTCAACAAAAGTTACAAAATAAAGGTGTTCAGTTGTTCGGTAATCAGAAAGTTCTTAAAATCAAACAGAGCTGCTGCTGGAACTAGCAGTCTCTTCCTCAGTAGTGTCAGTGGAGGCATTTTGGGTAGATTCTTCTGGAGCATGTGGTAGAGAGGTGGTATCATCATCTTCGGAGCCTAGAGGGGACATGGACTTCAGCAGGTTGGCGCAGTGTGATGTTCGCTGGGAGAGATGTTTCAGAGCTGTCTTGAGGTTGACGATATCTTTGTCCAGAACAGTTATCTCTCTTTCAAGCATGATTGCATCCCTGCTGGTGGTCTTAGTTGGAGGGGCGACACTTGTGGCTCGACTGGTCGTTGCCTTGGCTTCTGGCCTGACAAGATCAGGAGCATGCTTGCCCTCGAACAGCTTGTGGCTTACCACAATCAGTCCTCCGCGTTTGCCAACCTTATCCATTGTCTTCAACACTCCGGGGTGTAGATGTACAAGTAGCTCAGAGATAAGGGAGGGAAAGGCAATAGGTATCTTTACAGCTAGTGATCTGGCATGTCGAATAAGATGATCAATAACAAACTGCCCAAAATCAAGTGTAGACCCAGTACCTATTTGGAAGATGAGTATCGCCAGCTGCGGTTTGATGGAGGATGCGTGTGTGGAGGGAGCCTAGTTTGCTACTCCGATACGAAAGAGAATGGAGTACTTGGATGTGAGGTCCGAGGCTGCCACAGTGCCCTTGGTTGGCCACATTCTGCTTTTGTCTCCAGTAATCTCTTTGACGACCTTGTTCAGGTCAGGTGGAGGCACAGAACGAACACGCTTTCTCCCCAGGAAGGTATTAATGATGTTAGAGGAAATGTTGAAACGAAGGCCTCTGACATATACCTTCTCACAATCCGGATCATCCGGAGTACCAAACCCAGTAGGCATGTTAGCAATGAATTCCTTGACCAAGAGGGGATAGTGGTTACCAATGTCCGTGACGGTCTTCATAAGCTCTGCCTGCTCTAGGAGTTGGACAATGGCTTTTAGTCCCAGTAGTTCCGATGACAGGGTCTTCTCGAGATACGCCGTTCTCTGGAATACGAATTCCGATCGTTTCGCACCGTCCGCCGAGTGAAACGACACATTGTCGTAAGGGACACTCGAGGTGTTCTTGACCGTCTTCAGGCTTTTTCCCTTCTTTGCTTCTCTTGCAGTAACCTCCTCTACATCGTCATCCGTTTCTTCATCCACCAATCTCCTTTTTGAGACAACTTTCTTTGCTTTTTCCACGACGGACATCTTCTTCTTCTTGTTGCTGGGGCCTCCAGCATCTTTGACCTCCTTCCTTTTCTTGGTTTCTTTAAGTTTTTCAACCATCACTGCTAGACTTTCATTCTCTTCGAGTACCTTCTTCTTCAGGGATGACAACAATGTGTGTGCTGTCTCAGTAGCATCTTCTGTCACATCTTCTCTGACATCTAGAGGGACTTCTTCTGTGTTATTGGCGGCGACACTTTGGTCCTTCTCAGTTTCTTCGAGATCGGTATCCCCGTCTCTGGTTACGTCTTTCTCAATTTCTTCCTCGGCTTCTTCCGAGTCAGCGACTTCTTCTTCTACCACAGCCTCCTTCGTGGCTTCAGGAATGACATCTGTTGCACCTTCTTCCTCTCCTTCTCCTTCAGCAATACGCTCCAACCCATGACTGACCGGGGTCAAGTCTTCCTTTTCTCCTCCAAGATTTATCAGTTCCTCCACCACACCTTCTTGAGGTGGTTCTTGGTTTTCCAGTAGCGACTCCAACAAGTCGCTATTTCTAGAGGTATCGGTGTTTGAGATAATGGAGGAGTCAATACCTGGGACATTTGTTGGTACTGGAACAGGAACAATCTGCATGGAAGCTTCTCGACTTTCTTGGCCAAGATCAGTCTCCCTTTCTGGCCCTGTTAGATCTGTCATGGAGAATGTAGAATTTCCGGTTCGAGACCGTTTGGGAACTCGGGAAAAAATTGGCATTGGGGCTTCCTCCGCAGGGGTTTCTTTGAGAGATTCCTCGGCTTTTTTCTGCGTTTTTGGTCCTTTGATTTAGACTCCATGCTTGTTAGTTTTTGGATTGCTGCTCTTGGAGCTTTTTGCTTCTGCCTTCTTGGGTTCAGATCGTTGACTACCAGTGGCCTTATTTGGTGCTAGAGTGCTCCGAGTCTTCACCATATCTGTGTAGGTAGTAAGGTTTTTCGTTGCAGAGTTTGAGAAGTGAGGGAGATGAGAGCGAACACTAGAAGAGGCAGACTAGGTTTTGATTTTGAAAACAGGTTGATTCAAATCAAATCCGTTGAAGACTGAGCGTATCTTGTGACCTTTCCTTTCTTTACATGGGCTTTTGGTGTGCTTGGCCCAATGACATGTGTTGGGTTTTTGAACCGGTTCATGAAGAGGCACCAACTAACTCCTCTCAACCGTTTCTGCAACTTCTATTGCTCGTTGATGGTGCACAGACCGAGTGACGACCTGAGGTACTCAAATTTGCTCGCATCTAATGCCTTCGTGAAAATGTCAGCAAGTTGCTTCTCTGTCTGGATGTGCTCTAGAATGATCTTCTTGTCTTCGACCAGTTCGCGGATGAAGTGGTGTCTAATGTCAATGTGTTTGGTCTTACTGTGTTGGACAGGATTTTTGGAGATGTTGATGGCACTGACATTATCACAATATAAAGTCATGGGTTCCTGTCTGACATTGTATTCGACTAACATCTGCTTCATCCATAGTAGTTGTGTGCAGCTACTCCCGGCAGCAATATACTCCGATACAGCAGAGGTTGTTGCCAAGGAAGAAGCATCCTCCAGATGTGCTCTTCCTATCTGCTGTGTTTCCAGCCCAATCGGCATCACAATACCCCACCAGGGTAGAGGATGTGTCGAATGAGTATAATAAACCCAAGTCTGTAGTCCCAGAGATATATCTTATAATTCTTTTAGCTTGAGAGAGATGACTAACCTTGGGATTAACTTGATATCGTGCACATACTCCTACAGTGTAGGCAATATCTGGTCGACTCGCAGTAAGGTAGAGAAGACTACCGATAATGCTTCTGTATAGGTGTTGGTCAACGGCTTCTCCTGGATCATCTTTAGTTAGCTTGCTATGTGTAGCTACAGGTGTCCGTTTAAGTGAAGCTTTCTCTAGCCCAAATTTCTTGACAATATTCTTCGCATATTTGCTCTGAGAGATGAAGATGCTATCTTTTAGCTGTTTGATTTGGAAGCCTAGGAAATAGGTAAGCTCTCCCACCATGCTCATCTCGAATTCTGATTGCATTTGTTGAATAAATTGCTCTACAATCTTTCTTGACATCCCTCCAAAGACAATGTCATCGACATATATTTGGGCTATCATCAAATTCCTGTCCTCATTCTTTACAAATAGAGTCTTGTCGACTCCCCCTCTAACGTAGCCGCTTTGAATCAGAAATTTTGTGAGCCTTTCATACCAGGCCCTTGGTGCTTGTTTCAACCCATAGAGAGCCTTCTTGAGTTTATACACATGATCAAGGGAGTGAGGATCAATAAATCCTTTAGGTTGCGATACATATACTTCTTCGTTGAGATCTCCATTTAGGAAAGCACTTTTGACATCCATCTGGTAAAGCTTAATCTATAGATGACATGATATCCCTAGTAGGAGACTGATTGCTTCAAGTCTTGCTACTGGAGCAAAAGTCTCATCGAAGTCGACTCCCTCAATTTGAGTATACCCTTGAGCAACTAACCTGGCTTTGTTGCGAGTAATATTACCAAGCTCATCGGACTTGTTCTTGAAGATCCATTTTGTGCCAATGATTACTCCTTCACTTGGCTTGGGCACCAGTTCCCACACCTGGTTCTTCTCAAATTGAATTAGTTCCTCTTGCATAGCATTGACCCAATACTCATCGTTGATGGCTTCATTGATATTTTTGGGTTCAGTTTTTGAAACGAAGCATATATTACCTATCACCTCGTTGTAGTCTTCAGGAGTTTTTGACCGAGTCCGTATGCCTTCATTTAGGTCTCCAATTACTCCAGAGATAGGATGGTTAGCCTGGATTCTTCGCGAGGGTTTCTTGTTGCTGGTTTCAGGAACTGTCTCATTGTTATCGACACTTGGTCTAGCATCATTGTTTTCTGATTTGCTGCTAGCATCTTCTCTGACATCAGTAATAGCATCCTTTCTAACATTGTTTGGATAGACTCCATCTTCGTCTGTCGCATCTTCTGAGGCATCTTCACAGTCATCATCAATAACAACATTGATTGATTCCATCATGGTCTTGGTTCGTTTGTTGAAGACCCGGTATGCGCGACTATTCCTTGAGTAACCAAGGAAGATGCCTTCATCACTCTTTGGATCAAGTTTTCGACGAGGCTCTCTATCGGCCAGAATATAACAAGTGGATCCAAAGATATGGAAGTACTTAACATTGGGCTTTGTCCCCCTCCATATTTCATAATGAGTTACTGACATACCTGGTCGGAGAGTGACTCGATTGTGGATATGGCAAGGAGTGTTAAGTGCTTCCGCCCAAAAGTGAGTTGGTATGTCCTTTGCCAGCATCATAACACTAGCCATCTCCTGTAGAGTCCTGTTTTTGCGCTCAACAATGCCATTCTGTTGGGGAGTGATTGGTGCTGAGAACTCATGAGCTATCCCTTCTGAGTTGCAGAATTCTGCAAATTTGCTGTTTTCGAACTCTCGACCATGATCACTACGAAGGCGAATTATTTTGCCAATTGTCTCCCTTTTTTCTCGTTGGACCTGGATGCATAGATTCTTGAAGATCGAGAAGGTATCTGTTTTGTCACGAGGGAAGTCAACCCATGTGTATCGTGAGTAATCATATACACACACAAAGACATATCGTTTTCCTCCAAGACTTTCTACTTGCATTGGCCCCATGAGGTCAACATGTATTAGCTCAAGCACTCGAGAGGTGGTGATATGCTGCAGCTTCTTGTGTGACATCTTAGTTTGCTTACCAATTTGACATTCTCCGCAGATCTTTCCTTCCACAATTTTCAGGTTTGGAATTCCAGTGATGGCCTGTTCGGAGATTGCCTTCTGCATACTTCTAAGATTGAGATGTCCAAGCTTTCTATGCCACAGTTTGGTTTCTTCTGCTTTGGACACAAGACACTTTGCCGCTTCGATATATGATTCGGGCGACCAGATGTAGCAATTATCCGTTGAGCGAACTCCTTGTAGAATGGTGACTTGATCAAAATTTTTTACTATACAGGCTTCTTTAGTGAATTTCACTTCTGAACCCAGATCGCAGATCTGGCTGATGCTAATCAGATTTGCCTTAAGGCCTTCTACAAGTAATACTTCAGTTAGGCAAGCAGCTCCTGGATGCTTGAGTACCCCTTTCCCAATGATTCGAGCTCGAATCCCATCTGCAAAAGTAACATAGCAGTTTGTATATAATTTGAGATTGGAAAGAAACTCCGAAGTACCTGTCATGTGTCGAGAACACCCACTATCGAGATACCAGTCTTTGTTTGTTGAGGCACTTAAGGATGTATATGCAACATTGGCCTGATAGACTAGATTCTTCGGTCTCCATTCAAGACAGAATGTTTCTGAGGAGTTGAGAGATGCCTTTGATGTCTCCTTTGTCTCTGTGGTAGCTGAGCTTGCTTCCTTCCATGGAGTTGAAAACAAAATGGTCTGATGTGACCGCGTTGACCATAGTAGTGACATATCCACTGATATTGATAAGCTGGTTTTCTGTAGTATTGTTATCTGCATGGAGGATGTCTTTTGATTGTTGCTTGACAAGAACATATTGTAGACGATGGCATGACATTTGTTGTAGGTTGTCCAGTAGGATGTGTTGGGGCATCGAGTGGTTTCTTGTTAACCATGGCTTGTTGTGGGACAAACTTCGTCACTGCTGTCGAGGGGATATCGTGTGTGTATTCTAGTCCCGTTGTATCCTTGGACTGCTTTCCTACTGATAGGATTTTGTCAATGCTTTCTGTGTTAGGATTCATCATCTTTACCGACTTAGTCATAAGACTAATCTCTCCATTAAGTCTGGTGATTTCGCGTTTTAGCTCCACGATTGTCTCTAGAAATCTAGATTTGTCGTTGGTAAGACTGATGATCCGTTCTCCTTGTTGATCAAGGATCAGTGTTTCCTTGACCCATCTGGTATGCAAGCTTTTGTATGCCTCGACTAGTTGCTCTTTAGTCCAATTCTCATTTGGAGTTGTATGGAGGTGGTCATCATTGATATTGGCAGAGTTATCAAGGTTACATGTAGGACTAGTAGTAGTGAATGCAACAAAGTTGCTTACCTCTTCAGATCCACTATCTTCATTGTCATCATCAGACGGGGTGGCATTATATCCTCGTTTTTGTTGTTTGAGGAAATTAGGACATTCTCTGCGAAGATGGCCGAATCCTTCACATTCATGGCATTGAAGTCCTTTGTTCTTGTTGTTTTCTTCTCCACTCCTGTTTGGTCTGTCAAGACTTCCTCCTGTTTGAGCTTTTTGTGGAGCTTTGTTTATGGCATTTGTTGTGACATTCCGTCCACCCATTCGACTGAATCTTGTCATGACTTTGTTGTAATTTTTTGTGAGAAGGGCCATTGTAGCTTCGATATCTTCTTCGGAATCAGAATCCTCAGGTTTTGATTGCTTGTATGTTGAGCTTTTGAAAGCAACTCCTTTATTCCTTTTGTCGATATTGGACAGAGATAACTCATAGGTCATTAGAGACCCCATTAGCTCATCGAATTTTAAGATCTTGAGGTCATGAACTTCCTCAATTGCAGTGATCTTCATCTTAAATCTAGGGTTAAGAGCACGCAGGGTTTTTCTAACCAGTTTTTCATCAGACATTGGTTCACCCAGAGAGTAGGATTCATTGGCTAGGTCATGAATACGAACATTGAATTCTGCAATTGATTCATCCTCTTTCATAATGAGGGCTTCGAAGCTGGTTGTCAGGTATTGCAGTTTTTGTTCTCGAACCTTAGTTGTTCCTTCATATGCAACAGCCAGGATATCCCATGCAGATTTGGCAGTTGTGCATGTGTTGATCAGTCTGAACACGTTTTTGTCAACACCGTTGATGATAACATTCAGAGCTCGAGAATTTCCCAGTGATTCTTCGTCTTCATCATCAGTCCAGTATTTTTCTTGTTTTGGACCGATAGGGTTGCCATCATTGTCATTGAGTTGTGGAGCATTCCAACCATTGATTACAGCCTTCCATGTTTTGCTGTCAACTGACTTCATGAAGGCACACATTCGAGCCTTCCAATAGCCGTAGTTGCTTACATCTAGAACATGTGGTCGATTGATGGATCCTCCTTCTCTGGTATTGTCCGTCTTGATCAAAATATTTGTTTAGGAACTTACCTAAAGCTGTAGGTGCCCCCTCTAATACCAATTAAAATTTTGATCAACTAGTCGTGCAAGATGTCACACACAATGTTACGTATGAAGCTATAACACTGTGTATGACTTCTTGTGTAGATAACGTAGGATAGAAAAATATAAAGCTTATAAACAATGACACAGCAGATTGTTTACCCAGTTCGGTGCAACGTCACCTACGTCTAGGAGCTCTCAGCCTAGTGGAAAGGTTTCACTTATCAGTAATTCGTCAGAACATATAAGTACCTGTGATCAACCCTAGATCTATACTTTATGCTACGTTTTACAGTGCAACCTATCTCAGGGTCTCCCCCTGAATCCAAGACTTTGTCTTGATTCCACTTTATGCTCTGTCGGTTCAAGTCTTCGTTGAACTTGGTGGTTGCGTGCAGTCTTCACTCACGCGATCAGTAAACCCTCAATCACCTAACTCTCAATAGTTATGGTGATGCACAATATCCTTAGCACAATCTACAACCTCTCAGCCCGCAAACCTTCACGTCTAATAGTGTTGCTACATTTAAGTATTGGCATAATTTTTTAGCGCAAAAGTAAGAAGTCAGTGCAACATGTTACATGATATGTGGAGCGACTTGTTACGATCCGGATTAGGAAAGATCTGAAGCTTTCCTATTTCGACAATGCTTAGAGCGAAAGAAGAAAGACGCTACAAAGACTTGGAGCGCAAGAGAGTGACGTCGACAAGTCAGGCGACCTCCAGCTGTCAGCAAAGGCGGCAACTCTACTGGCCTGATTTATTCAGGAAGTCCGAACAGAGGAAGACGACTTCCAACTGGCATTAAAGGCAGCAACGACTTGCCTAATATATTCAGGAAGTCTGAAACTTCCTATTCCTAATCTAGGAAGGATTAGGAATGTGTGTTGCTATAAAAAGCCTTGGGCTTCCCATTAAGCAGCCATCCGTTCTTGTTCTAAAATTGCAAGATTTCTCAGAGCTCTTAACCGTGCACCATTGGCGTGTTGAGAGGCTGATTATATTTGCTAGAACGGCTTTGCTCCGATCAAACATCAAGTCGAGAAGATTGAGTGTTTGGATCGGTTAGGGTTTTTGTTTGTGATTGAAGATTCACAAATCCTTCAAAGAAGACTACGACACCGAGCATAGGCGTTTGCTCGAAAGGTGGAATTGAGAGGATCTCAAAGACAGGGGGAGAGGCCCTTGGTCGAGGTTGTTCACGGTGAGATCTATAGTAGCTTAGGACAATAGCTTGTGTGATAGCTAGTTGGTGCTTGAAGTTGTACTATTTAACTACCTTATAGTGAAAACCTTTCCATTGGCAAAGTGCCCCCAGACGTAGGTGCGGAGTCACCGAACTGGGTAATCATCTCTGGTGTCGTTATTATTGCTTGTTTGTTATTTATCACAGCCTACAAGTTAGGCAAGTAGTCGATACACAAGTTACGACTTTGTGTTCGACTTCTTGACTCAGCTACGATTTAGAATTTCAATTGGTATCAGAGGAGGCACCTTTTCTTTTAGGTGATTTTCCTGCAAAAATTTCTGAATAGCCAATATGGACTCGAAGGAAGGAGGATCAGTAAATCGACCACCAGTACTCGACGGAACAAACTATGGGTACTGGAAAGCACGGATGTGTGTCTTCTTGAAGTCCCTCGACAGCAAAACCTGGAAGTCTGTCATCAATGGATGGGAGGAACCTCACTATGCTGATGCTCATGGAAATCAAACTAGCATCAAACCAGAAAAAGAGTGGAGCGCGGAAGAAGATGAAGCCGCCCTATGTAATTCTTGTGCACTCAATGATATCTTTAATGGAGTAGACAAGAATGTGTTTCGACTCATCAACACGTGCACAAGTGCCAAAATTGCTTGGGACACTCTTGCTGTTGCTTACGAGGGTACCTCCTAAGTCAAAGAGTAGAAGTTACAGTACCTGACGACCAACTTTGAGGCCCTTACTATGAATGAAGACAAAACTATTGCGGAGTTTAATGTGCGCATCAAGGATCTGGCCAATGAATCATATTCACTTGGCAAGCCTATGACCGATGAAGATTTGGTCAGAAAAACGCTGAGAGCCCTAAGCCCCAGATTCAAGATGAAGATTACCGCCATAGAAGAAGTCCATGAATTGAAGACACTGAAGTTTGATGAACTCATGGGATCTCTAATGACCTTCGAGCTCTCCCTACCTCTTATCGAGAAGAAACATGAAGGTGTGGCTTTCAAAAGTTCTACCCAAAAGCAGAAGAACTTGACACACTCTGATTCGGATAGGGACATTGAAGAAACTATCGCTATGCTGGCCAAAAACTACAATAAAGTCATGAAAAGATTTAACCAGATGACAGGAAGGAATGTCACCCGAGACGTCAGAGACAAGCCGCAGCACAAGTTCCAGAAGTTCGAAAGCACGAATAGCGATGGTAGAAGAGGAGAGCGATCAGGAAAAGAAAGAGGAGTTTAGTGCTTTGAATGTGAAGGGTATGGACACATGCAGAAAGAATGTCCTAACTTCGAAAAAAACAGAAGAAGGGATTCAATGCCTCTCTAACTGACGATGAAGATGAGGAAGACAGTGACGTTGAGAATACAAGTAACTATGTTGCTTTTACTTCCTCCACAATAGAGCAACCTTTCGAGAAGTCAACGAAGTATGACTCTGATGATGAGCTATCCGATGAGACTCTCAACAATGCATACAACGAATGGTATGTCAAGTGGCTTGAACACTCTCAGGTAATCAAAAAACAGAATGCTCTCATTCTTTCTCTTAATGAAGACAAGTCACGACTTCTCGATGTTAGAGTTATGCCCCAGTCCAATATATAAGTGATCTACAGATGTAATGTTTTATCATCTTTCCGAATAAATAAATCGGCATATATTACTAATGTGTTGTAGTAATATATCGAATGTAATTTGATCTATGTCATTACGTGTGTAACCAGTAATAGTAGATCTATAGATCAGAAAGAATTACATTTAATTAGTCCCTGATCAGCTAAGCTTCTTTTAGAAGCGATCAGTATGAGACCAACTCCTTGTGATTACGCTCTACTAATCATGGCAAAGTATGTGCCAGAGTTATATCATAGATACCATCAGGTCGATGATATCGGACAACCCGATTGTGAGTATGCTGCATAGATCCAGTCATGAGATACTCACATATCGTAGCTTGTCATTATATCCTAAGACCAAGGAGTCTTTGTGTACACTATGCAACGAATACCTAAGTTTGACCTAGTCTAACGTTATCTGTAAAAGGGTAACTATAATGGCTTCGATTGGCTTTGATATTTGTTGCACTAGTGAACTCGAAAGGCGTCTGAGGGATTTATCACTCATACTTCGGTATGAGAAAGATCTCCATTTAGGCCACTTGATGAGTATGACTGAAGGAATAGCACGGCCGTGCAGGTGATACCTTAGTATCAGTTTTCAATCATCCCAGATATCAAGAAACAGTGATTGATAAATAAGGATGACCATTCTATGCATATTGATCAATCAGGATATCGGTTTGATAAAAGGATATTGACATGTACGATAACAGGTTAAGTCGAATAATCGATAATCACGAACGTTGGATAATCATAATGCCTTGCTAGAGACCACTTATGATGGAAAGGGTAAAATAGTAATTTTACCAGTCTGCCAATTGTTCGTGAGCCTAGAGGGTCACACGCATTAAGCACGATACATGACAACAATTATGGATGAAAATTGAGAACGATTCAGTAGTTTTCTTGCCAAAGGTTTTAACCAGACGGCTGAAGAAATCAATTCGAGAAAATTGAGCCGTTTTGTCTAAACCGAAATTAGAACTCAAGTTAATGGGTTTAATTTGAGTTTTAGTTAAACGGTTATTTGCATTTGTTCCCATTCATAACTTAAATCCCTAAAGGGGCTTTAAGCCCCTTTAGGGATTTAAGTTATGAATGGGAACAAATGCAAATAAGAGTTATGAAGGATAGATATGCAATTTTAATTTGAAATTCAATTTTAATTTTTAAATTAAAATTACAATATATCTTCCATTATTTTCTCTAATTTTCAGCAACTAATTCCTTCATCCTCTCCCCCTCATTGCTGAATTCTCTCTTCCCTCTCATCCTCCGTTGTTGTCAAGCTTCTCTCAAAATTCATAACAACAATTTGAGTGAAAACCTTCTTCGGTTGTGGTGATTGTGTGGACCTAATAGAGAAACACTTAGCTTGTGTTTTCATCGATTAGAAGAGGTAACTTTCAGATTTAATACATATATATATGTATGTATACATATTTATATATACATATATATGTATGTATACATATATATATATATATATATATATACATATATATATATATATATATATATATATATATACATATATATATATATATATATATATATACATATATATATATATATATATATATATATATATGTATATATGTATGTGTATACATGTATATGTATATATGTATGTGTATACATGTATACATATATACATATACATATATACATATAGATATACATATATACATATAGATATACATATATACATATACATATGTATATATGTATATATGTATATATATATATGTATATATACATATATACATATATACATATATATACATATATATGTACATATGTACATACATATATACATATATATGTACATATATGTACATATGTACATACATATATACATACATATGTACATACATACATATGTACATACATACATATGTACATACATACATATGCACATACATACATACGTACATACATATGTATGTACATACATATGTACATACATACATATGTACATACATACATATGCACATACATACATACGTACATACATATGTATGTACATATATATATATATATATATATATATATATATATATATATATATATATATATATATATATATATATAACATGTTATTTATATATATATATAATAGAGAAACACTTAGTTTGTGTTTTCATCGATTATAAGAGGTAACTTTCAGATTTAATATATATATATATATATATATATATATATATATAACATGTTGAATTTACATTAAGATCATAGCTTGCATCGATCACCACGGTTACATAACGTCCGCTGCATGATATTTATCGATTGGAACCCGTGGTGATCTCTTTCAGTGGTATCAGAGCCATGGTTGTTATGTATTCTTCAACATGTTTAATTCTTATTTTTTTTTGAGTTTATATGTGTTCTTCACCTTAGCATGCATGTGAATCAAAAAAAATTTCAGATTTGATTGATTTTTGAAAATTGGAAAATAATTTTTTTGGGTGTTTCGGGTTAGCCATGGCCGATCAGGTCGAGACCCTTGGTGGACCATGGAGTGCCCTATGACAGACCATGGTCAGCACCAAGGGCCGACGAGGGTCGCCTACGGGCGACCATGGCAGCCCTCGCGGGCGACCATGGTCGCTGCCGCGGGCGACCATGGCAGCTTGTGAGGGCCACCATGGTTGCCTCGCGGGCGACCAGGGTCTGCCCTAGGGGCAACCATGGCTGCCCTCGCGGGCTACCATGGTCGTTCCCGTGGCCGACCACAGTCAGCCCCGCGGGCGACCTCGGCAGCCCTCACGGGACACCGTGGTTGCCTCCGCGGGCGACCTCGGTTGAAAGACCGGAATTTCGCGAGAATATTTTGAAGCCCTAAAAAAATTATTTTTTAGATTTGGTTCGGTTTCGATAAACCAGTGAGAACCGGTTCAAAATTCAATTAATCAGTTCAACCGTCCGGTTTCGATAAACCGGAATTTTTCCACACTTAAGAAAGATAAAATTTGGAAAATTTATTTGTTTGATCAGCATGTTGATTGATAACATTATCTTTGATAACATGATGTTTTCCACATGATGCTAGCTAAGCCCATTAGATTTGCATTTTAATTTCGGTTTTGCAACCTGCATGTTGCTTAATTTTGGGTTGTATTAAATACAGCATGCGTGTCGTGATTTGTATTTCATTTTATTTATTTTAATTTGTAATCACGAAGACCGACACAAGAATCAAGTCAAGAGGGAGACTCGAATTGGAGGAGGCTCGAAGCCAGTGGGAGTTCACGAGAATGGAGCAAGTTTGGATCTTGAAGACCATGTCTTTAGGATCAGTTTTGCTAGATTCTTAGGAACTTAAGATGGGCTTAGCTATGCATATTTTATCGTTACATTTGTATGTTTGGATGTATGAATGTATGATAGTTTAAATATACAAGTTTATGTATGATTTGCTATCACACAAGTGCAAAGATTAAAATCGGAATTTAATCAGACTCGCATGTAACCTGCTAAGGGATCATCTTTGCATGAATTTGCAATTGATGATTCCAGATTAAGATTGTATCGATATACAATCAGACTTTTATAATTCACTTAAACGCAAATAATTTCAAGTCAAGCGTGATACCATCCACGTTTGGGCACTCAAAAGGGCTTTGACCCTATGGATGTCGGTACGCCTCTGCGTAACATTCATAGAGAAAAAGTCTGGATGAGATGGGTAGTTCTGTGTGGGTGCGTGCGCCTCCGCGTAGTAGTCACATTAGATCTATCCATAGTTCAAGCTTGGTAGACTTGTCTACGACTGTCAGTTAGGGCTGACCTAGGGTATTAGTATAGGGTATGCCACGTACTAACAAGTACAGACCCTAGCCAGGAACTACATGGTTTTGTAGATGGATTCACTCCTACCTTGATGCACTCAATTGGAGCAGTGAGCCTCCGTTCACTTCAATTGAGAGTCCAGATTGAGGACAGACTCAAGGGCATGAATTACTCAGATTGGAATAGAAACTTGAGGCTTGTACTCAAGCATGAACGCAAGTAGTATATCCTTACCAAGGAACCTCCTTCTTAACCACCGCTGAACGCCGCTAGGGCACTAAGGATTCTTATCAAAGTTCCTTAGTAACCAAATCGACGAGTCATGCATTATGGCGGGCAGTAGGATGCTAGAGTTGCAGAAGCAGTTCAGGAACGTTTCAGATCACCCTCATACTTGTAAGGCAGAGGTCAAGGAAATGTTCAAGGAGAAAGCTCGTGTCGAAAGATATGATACTTTCAGAGAACTCAACTCCTGCAAGCTTAAGGCTGAAACCCTGTTAGTCCCCATGTCACGAAGATGAAATGTCTTCAGGAACATCTAACTAGATTCGGTTTTGATGATCAGGTGGAAATGGCTGCGGATTTTATGTTGCAGTCACTTCCAGATACATATAGTGATTTCATAGTAAATTACAATATGGATGACATGGACAAGTCCTTAACAGACCAAGGAAGTCCTTATGGTCAACAAGAAGGTCAGCTTCAAGAAAGCTGATCTGGGTAAGGGTAAGGCTCCTGGGCACCTTGCAGGGCAGATCAGACACCCCAAGCGTCCAAAGGTTGAAGCAGCTCCCAAAACTGCTGTGAATTCTCAGGAAAAATTAGAGGAGATCAGCTATCACTGCAATGAGCCAGGACACGAGAATAAGGGATTGTAAGCAATACAAGGATCATGTGAAGAAGAGTGGGTATCCACGTCTTCAGGATAAGATATTTACGTTGGTAAGCTTAATCGCTATAACGTAAATAAGAAAAGGCTTAAATCTAATGATTTAAACCAAGTTATAATCTGGTATTGTCATTTAAGGCACATAGGCGAGAAACGCATTTCAACACTTCACAAGTGTGGACTTTAACTCCGTTTGAATTCACTCAAACTAAAAGATGCAAGTCTTGCCTAATGAGCGAGAAACGCATTTCAACACTTCACAAGTGTGGACTTTTTAAGTCCGTTTGAATTCACTCAAACTGAAAGAAGCAAGTCTCGCCTAATGGGCAAAATGACAAAGGCACCTTTCACAGGTTTATGTGAAAGGCGAGTGACTTATTAAGTCTAATACATTCCGACGTATGTGGACCTATGAGTACTCAGGCCAGAAGAGAGTTGAACTAATACTTGACTTTGGAAACGGCCGCATTCATTTTGAATCGAGCTCCGATGAAGACAACGATAGTACACCTTGTGACAGTCATTCTGTCTCCCATTACTGTGGATGCGTGCGCCTCCGCGTAGCATTCATTGGGATGTGAGCTGAATAAGGTAATCAGTTCTATTTGGATGCGTGCGCCTCCGCGTAGTAGCCAAATAAGAGCTGGACCAGAGTCACAGAAGGTACACCACATGACACTCATTACGTCTCCCGTTACTGTGGATGCGTGCGCCTCCGCATAGTATTCATTGGGATGGGAGCGGGATGAGATGGTTAGTTCTATTTGGATGCGTGCGCCTTCGCGTAGTAGCCAAATAAGAAATGGATCATAGTCATATATGGTGTGGGAAACATTCTAGTATGTTTTTCCTAAAAAATTTGGGTAGCAGAGATGCAGACATCCAAAAAAGACAAATGTGTCTTCGTAAGGTATCCTTAAGAAACTAAGAGATACAACTTCTACATACCCAGCGAGTACAAAATCTTTGTTGCTCGAGGAGGGGTATTTTGGAGAAATATTTTATTTCCAAAATAGCTAGTGGGAGTCCCGTGCATTTCGAAGAAATTCGAGAGGATACGGAACAGCCTGAAGCAATTCAGGAGCCTGCTATACATGATGTAGAAGTACTGGAGCCTCAGATTGTCGCAAATGAAGAATCAATCCCTACAGAAATTCCAGATGGTCCAATGAGGTCTGAAAAATCTCGTCATGTTCCAGACAGATATGGCTTCACAGCCACTGAGGGAAATGACTTGATGATTGGGGATCAGGATGATCCAGAAACCTTCAGACAAGCTTTGACCAGTCCAGACTCCGAAAAATGGCAGAACGCCATGAATGAGAAAATGAAATCCATGTAAGACAACCAAGTCTGGTGCTTGGTTGATCAAACTCCTGGGATAAAACCCATCGGTTCTGAGTGGGTCTATAGGATCAAGACCGACATGGATGGAAATCCTCAGACCAATGAGGCTAGGATGGTTGTAAAAGGTTATCGTCAGATTCAATGCATGTATTATGATGACACCTTTTCACCAGTAGCAATGGTCAGATTGATCTGGATTATTCTTAGCCATAACTATGGCAGATGGATTTCAAAACCCCTTGCTTAGCAGGAACTTACTAGATGGCGTGTATATCACACGACTTGTGAGTTTTGTAGATCCAAAGAATCCCGGATAGATATGTAAGCTTCAAAGATCCATTTATGGATTTAAGCAAGCTTCAAGGAGTTGGAACCATCATTTTGATAAAGCTGTAAGGGAACTCGGCTTCATCAAAAACAAAAGTGAGCCTTGCGTACATAAGAAAGCGAGTGGGAGTAATATTGTATTCTTAGTATTTATTCATCGGGAATGACATCCCGACCTTGCCACCAAAGCTTGGTTAGGGAAGTACTTATCGATGAAGGACTTAGGTGATGCTACATTTAATGTAGGCATCAGGATCTCTACAGATCATTCCAAAAGGATTTTGGGCCTAAGTCAGAACATGTACATAGGTAAAGTGTTGAGAAGACTCTCAGTGCTTGATTCTAAGAAAGGATACATACCCATGCGTCATGGCATCAAGCTCAGCAAGCTACAGAGTCCTAGAACTCCTGATAAGCTGAGCAGGATGAGTAAGATCCCTTATGCTTCGGCTGTGGGATCCATCGAGACTAGAAGTCTCGGTTGCACTAAGCTGTACCAGCAGATTCCAATCTAACCCCGGCCGATTACACTGGATTGCTGTCAAAGGTCAGCCTCAAATATTTGAGGAGGACCAAGGATGCATTCCTAGTGTATGGGGATATAGATAGAGAACTAGTAGTCAAATGACAAGTCGGTGCTAGTTTTCAGACATATCCAAATGACTTCAAAATTCAGTCAGGATATATTTTGTGTTGAGTGGTGGCGTTTTCAGCTGGATAAGCTTTAAGCAAGCCAAAATTGCCAACTTTACAGCGGATCTTAAGTATATAGCTGCAAAAAAAGCAGCTAAAGAGGCCGTATGGATTAGAAGCTTTCTGATCGGATTAGATGCAACGCCGCGAGCGTCTGATCCGATAAGCTTGTTGTGGGACAACACAGGTGCCGTAGCTAATGCTCAAGAGCCCAAATTCCACAACAGATCCAAACATATACTCAGCAGGAATCACCTCGTGAGAGTGATCACATATAGAGGTAATGTGGAGATTAAACACTATTCGACTGATGATAATATGACCGATCCCTTGACAAAGGCTCAGCCACAGCCTAGGCATGAGTAACATGCAAGGTTTATGGGAGTAGATCAGAACTTAAATTGGAACTAGGGCCAAGTGGGAGATTGTTAGAGTTATGCCCCAGTCCAATATATAAGTGATCTACAGATGTAATGTTTTATCATCTTTCCGAATAAATAAATCGGCATATATTACTAATGTGTTGTAGTAATATATAGAATGTAATTTGATCTATGTCATTACGTGTGTAACCAGTAATAGTAGATTTATAGATAAGAAAGAATTACATTTGATGAGTCCCTGATCAGCTAAGCTTCTTTAAGAAGCGATCAGTATGAGACCAACTCCTTGTGTGCCGGAGTTATATCATAGATACCATCAGGTCGATGATATCGGACAACCCGATTGTGAGTATGCTGCATAGATCCACTCATGAGATACTCACATATCGTAGCTTGTCATTATATCCTAAGACCAAGGAGTCTTTGTGTACACTATGCAACGAATACCTGAGTTTGACCTAGTCTAACGTTATCTGTAAAAGGGTAACTATAACGGCTTCGATTGGCTTTGATATTTGTTGCACTAGTGAACTCGAAAGGCGTCTGAGGGATTTATCACTCATACTTCGGTATGAGAAAGATATCCGTTTAGGCCACTTGATGAGTATGACTGAAGGAATAGCACGGTCGTGCAGGTGATACCTTAGTATCAGTTTTCAGTCATCTCAGATATCAAGAAACAGTGATTGATAAATTAGGATGACCATTCTATGCCTATTGATCAATCTGGATATCGGTTTGATAAAAGGATATTGACATGTACGATAACAGGTTAAGTCGAATAATCGATAATCACGAACGTTGGATAATCATAATGTCTTGCTAGAGACCACTTATGATGGAAAGGGTAAAATAGTAATTTTACCAGTCTGCCAATTGTTCGTGAGCCTAGAGGGTCACACACATTAAGCACGATACATGACAACAATTATGGATGAAAATTGAGAACGATTCAGTAGTTTTCTGGCCAAAGGTTTTAACCAGACGGTTGAAGAAATCAATTCGAGGAAATTGAGCCGTTTTGTCTAAACCGAAATTAGAACTCAAGTTAATGGGTTTAATTTGAGTTTTAGTTAAACGGTCTTAAAGCCCATTTAGGGATTTAAGTTATGAATGAGAACAAATGCAAATAAGAGTTTATGAAGGATAGCTATGCAATTTTAATTTTCAAATTAAAATTACAATATATCTTCCATTATTTTCTCTAATTTTCAGCAACTAATTCCTTCATCCTCTCCCCCTCATTGCTAAATTCTCTCTTCCCTCTCATCCTCCATTGTTGTCAAGCTTCTCTCAAAACTCATAGCAACAATTTGAGTGAAAACCTTCTTCGGTTGTGGTGCTTGTGTGGACCTAATAGAGAAACACTAAGCTTGTGTTTTCATCGATTAGAAGATGTAACTTTCAGATATATATATATATATATATATATATATATATATATATATAACATGTTGAATTTACATTAAGATCATAGCTTGCATCGATCACCACGGTTACATAACGTCCGCTGCATGATATTTATCGATTGGAACCCGTGGTGATCTCTTTCACTCGAAACTACAGTTGATCTCAAAAAGGAAGTTGCTCGGTTAAAAGGCGAGTTGGAACAAGTCACCAAGTCTGTAAAGATAATGAATCCAAGCACTAACACTCTAGACCAAATTCTCTCGATCGGAAAACCAGCTAGAAATATGGAAGGTCTTGGATATTCGAAAGAAGCCTCATCATCGCACACCATCTTCGTCCCTCAGAAGGTT
This sequence comes from Geranium rotundifolium, assembly GCA_963920655.1. Taxonomy (NCBI): domain Eukaryota; kingdom Viridiplantae; phylum Streptophyta; class Magnoliopsida; order Geraniales; family Geraniaceae; genus Geranium; species Geranium rotundifolium. The sequence continues at coordinate 7,775,810 of OY987314.1, forward strand.
GCCACCCAGAGGCCCCGCCAGATGTCTACTAACTTCTCCCCTAACCAAGCGACCAAAAAGTCTCATGCACTAGTCACTTCTAGGAGAAAGAACAAAAGACATAACTGGGTATGTCACCACTGTGGACGAAGAGGTCACATTCGACCCTTCTGCTATCAGCTATATGGAAGGAGCTTCGTCAAGCAAAGGGCCACCATCAAGAAAGACCAACCACGTAAGGAATGGCGAGTCAAGGAGGTAAACTATCGAGCAAATATTGCTTACACCGCTCTAAAAGCTTCAACCAGCAACGATTGGTACTTTGATAGTGGATCCTCTCGACATATGACGGGTAATAGCTCATTCTTGGTCACTTTAATACCTTGCACAAATAGGTTTGTTACGTTTGGTGATGGAGTAAGAGCTAGAGTACTCGGGAAAGGAAAACTCAATCTTCTCAACTCACCATTTCTGAAAGAAGCTCTATTAGTAGAAGGTCTTACAGCCAACCTAATCAATATCAGTCAAATATGCGATCTGAACCTGGATGTCAACTTTACTCGTGACAAGTGCACTGTCAAAGACGAACATCAGAAGGAAGTCATGACAGGTCACAGATCCCTTGATAACTGTTATCTATGGTCTCCAACAGTCACAACCTTGCCAACCAAGTGCCTTTTGTCCAAAGCTCAAGAGACGAAGCTATGGCATCAAAAACTTGGTCACATCAATCTAAGGAGCATGCAAAAGATTCTCTCTGAAAAGGCGATCATTGGAGTTCCCAACCTCAAGATCATTGAAGGAAAAATCTGTGGAGAATGCCAGATTGGGAAACAAGTCAAGACGTCACACAAGAAGGTACAACATCTTACTACTTCTCGTGTTCTAGAACTTCTTCATGTTGACCTTATGGGACCTATGCAAGTAGAAAGTCTAGGAGGGAAGAAGTACATATTCGTCTGTGTAGACGACTTCTCGAGGTACACCTGGGTAGACTTTATCAGAGAAAAGTCAGACACCTTCTCAGTCTTTGAAGCCCTATGTCTGAGAGTTCAACGAGAAAAAGGAGAAGCCATTGGAAAAGTCGTCTGACTTCGAAGTGATCATGGAAAGGAGTTTGAAAACATCAGCTTTGCAAAATTTTGTGATGCTGAAGGAATTGCACACGAATTCTCTGCTGCAATCACTCCTCAACAAAACGGGATCGTAGAAAGGAAGAATCGCACTCTTCAGGAAATGGCAAGAGTCATGATGATAGCCAAAGACATCCCGCAGCACTTCTGGGCTGAAGCTTTGAATAAGGTTTGTCATATTCATAATAGAGTGACCCTCCGTCCTGGAGCATCGCTCACTCTTTATGAAATATGGAGGGGGAGGAAGCCTAATGTCAAATATTTCCATGTCTTTGGATCAATCTGCTACATACTTGCAGATAGGGAACCTTGACGCAAACTCGATCCTAAAAGCGATGAAGGCATCTTCCTTGGATACTCCAGAGATAGTCGGGCCTTTCGTGTATTCAACAAACGCACCCGGACTATCATGAAATCCATCAATGTCGTGATCGATGACAGTCATGAGCAACCAAGTGAGGATGAGGAAGAAGTCCCGAATCTCTCAGGAGAAGTCAAGCCAGAAGTCAGCAATCTCTCAGGAGAAGTCAGACCAGAAGTCAGAGACGAAGATCGCAACAAAGAGCCTGAAGACAAAAGCCCAATCATCCCGGAAGAAGAGGCATCTCCTTTAAGGCAGAAAGCTTCGTCAAGAAGAATTCAGAAGAATCATCCACCCCAGAATGTGATAGGAGGCATCAATGAAGGAGTGCGGACTCGACAAAAGGCATCTCTAGACTACAAAGAGATAATAGGTAACATTTGCTTTATTTCCAAAATTGAGCCAAAGAATATACAAGAAGCCATCAATGATGAATAGTGGGTCTGCGCCATGCAAGAAGAATTGGTTCAATTTGCAAGGAATGAAGTCTGGGAACTAGTACCCAAACCAGACAATATCAATGTCATCGGGACAAAGTGGATATTCAAAAACAAGTCTGACGAGCAAGGAAACATCACTCAAAACAAAGCAAGACTGGTGGCTCAGGGGTACACACAAGTAGAAGGAGTTGACTGCGAAGAAACCTTTGCTCCGGTAGCCAGACTAGAAGCCATTCGACTTCTCCTCGGCATAGCATGCCATCTGCGTTTCAAACTCTATCAGATGGACGTAAAGAGTGCTTTCGTTAATGAAAATCTCAACGAAGAAGTCTATGTTGCCCAACCAAAGAGATTCGAAGACCATGACTCTCCTCACCATGTCTACAAGCTAAAGAAAGCCCTCTACGGTCTCAAACAAGCTCCACGAGCATGGTATGAACGTCTTACTCAATTCCTAGTTTAGAATGGCTATATTCGAGGGGGAGTAGACAGAAATCTCTTTGTGAAGAAGGAAGGAAGGGACATCATGATCGCTCAAATATATGTCGACGACATTGTATTTGGAGGAAAGTCAGACAAGATTGTGGAACGTTTCGTCCAACATATGCAGTGTGAATTTGAGATGAGTATGGTCGGTGAGCTCACATACTTCCTAGGCTTCCAGATCAAACAGATGCCAGATGGAATATTTATCTCCCAAAGCAAATATGCAAAGAACATTGTCAAGAAGTTCGGGTTAGAAAAGGCCTCACACAAGAGAACTCCTATTGCCACACAAGACAAATGCACAAAGGACGAGATGAGAGAATCAGTTGATCAAAGCCTTTATCGAAGCATAATAGGAAGTCTTCTCTATCTAACAGCAAGTCGACCCGACATCGCTTACTCCGTGGGAGTCTGTGCTCGATATCAAGCCAATCCAAAAGTAAGTCACTTAGCTCATGCCAAGAGGATCATAAGGTACATCTCGGGAACCTCTGATTTGGGTTTGCTATATTCCTTTGATACCTCTCCTACTCTTGTTAGATATTGTGATGCTGACTGGGCGGGAAGCACACCAGATCGAAGAAGTACCTCTGGAGGTTGTTTCTACCTGGGGAACAATCTTGTATCGTGGTTTAGCAAAAAGCAAAATTGTATTGCTTTGTCTACTGCTGAGTCCGAATATATTGCAGCCGGAAGTAGCTGTACTCAGCTTCTTTGGATGAAACAAATGTTGGCAGAATATGGAGTCAAGCAAGAAGTCATGACTTTGTTCTGTGACAACATCAGTGCTATCAATATCTCGAAAAACCCAGTTCAACATAGCAAAACTAAGCATATTGATATCAGGCACCACTTTATTCGAGAGCTTGTAGAAGACAAGAAGATAAAGCTCGAGTACCTACCCACTGAGAAACAAGTTGCTGACATCTTTACAATAACATTAGATGCTAACAGATTTGAAAGTCTAAGGTCATCCCTTGGACTTTGCTGTCTGGAATAACCTGAAGTCAAGAAAGAAGAGGGAGAGCTTTTAAGTGATTTTACTCTCTCTCTCTGTCAGGACCAACAAGGGTCCACAAAATCAAGCGGGCCCAAATTCCTTTGTCAAAAAGCCCAGATGAAATCTATTTGAAAATCAAAAGAGAAAAGGAATGATTGCAATCTGACGATCAACCAATCAACAATCACTCCTTTCAACTTCCACGCAGAAAAGGCTCTGCACCTCCTCCACCTTGCCAAATCGCTAGGGCACCACAAATCAAAATCAATCTGCAACTGCAAGATTTTGCTCTTCTCTTCCAAACCAAAACCGATCAAGCAAATGGTTGGAACTAGGAGCGGACGCGTACCATCTGCCTCCAAGAAATTGCGAGCAAAGATGAGGGTAAAGATGATCGCTCGAAAGTTATCAGCCTCAAAATCCTCGACAAACAAACACGGAGTAAGGATTCGAGGAGGAAATATCTCAGGGGAAAGTTCGGCAGTACCTCAAGGAGTAACGACCTCACCTCTAACTATCACACCAGTAGAAACAACTCCCATCGTTGAGAAGGACGACACTTTATCCGAATCTGCGAACCTAGAAGAGGAAGTCTCTCTCTCTACTCAGACCCCTACACAAGGTAAACCTACTATCCTTTCTGAAGTAGACCCTGTAGATGAAAGCCTGCCTGAAGAAGCTCTAGGAACCCTTGCTCCTGAAATTCATGGTGCTAGCAGCAAGGACCAATCCAGCCCCTCTAAATCGGCACCAGCACCAGATAAATCTCCTCTAAACGAAGACTTGCAGAAAGAAGGAAGTCCCCATGTCGCCCCGGACAGTGATTCAGGGCTTAATGAAGATCCGGAAGCTATACCAGAAGTCACTCGACCTATAGAAGAACTTGTTAACATCGAAGAAATAGTCGCTACTGAGACTATGGAAAAAGAAGCAACTAAAGAAGACAAAACATCTCTGGAAAAGTCTGTGCCCAAAGGGCTTAAGCGAAGAAAAAAACCAACGAGGAAGCTGATTGATGAAGAAAAAGATCTACCAAGGAAATTAAACCCAAAGAGAAAAACAACAGAGAAAGGAGGAGCATCGGCTTCTAAACAACCAAAGAAGTCTAGAAGGCAGTCACTAACTTCTGTAGCAACCTTTGCTCCAGAAGAAGAGGAGTCTGAAGAAGAAGACACCCGTGTTATACTACCACGGGTCAAAAAGGCAATGGGAGGGCAGAAACTCCCCAAAAATGTTCCTAAAGCTCCTACGGATAATGTCTCATTCCACTCTGTAGACAACGCGGTTAAAAGGCAATATGTATACCAGCGCAATATCTATCCAGAGAGAGAGCTCTCCACAGAAGCTCAGGGGATGAACACAATTGTGGAACTTCTCCGAAGCTCAGGCCTGACCAATACAGTCATAAACACGGGCCATTCTACCCAGCACTAGTCAAAGAGTTTATTGTCAACCTCTCAAGTGAGTTTGATGACCCGGAAGATGTGGAGTACAGGAAGGTATTCGTTCGGGGAGAATGCTTCGAAATATCTACCCAGCACTTGTTCCAAACACACTCTTAAATCCTCGGGGAATGTCCGAGTTACTTTTCTGCACATTATAACACTTTTTTTAGGATATTTTGCTCATGTTTGAGCTGACTTATTTGCTCATGTTTGAGCTGGTTTATACCCTGCTGTTAGTCGAATTTCATTGTATGATTACCTTTGGCAATATTTGTTAGACAAACAAGGGGAGATAGATAGGCGACGTCAGAAGTTACGCCAGAAGTCGCACCAGACGAGTCGCACCAGACGTTGCGCACAGAAGTCACACCAGACGTTGTGCACAAGAAGTCGCATCAGAAGTCACATACTTGCTGTGTGCGTAACTGCCTCAAGGTGACGATGTGCCTAAATGTGTTTTAAGTCACATCACTTGTTGTGCGTAACTGCCACAAGGTGACGATGTGCTTAAAAAGGTGTTTGCCTAAAAATTTAAGTGTTGGCATAATTTTTTAGCGCAAAAGTAAGAAGTCAGTGCAACATGTTACACGACATGTGGAGTGACGTATTACGTTCCAGATTAGGAAAGGCCTGAAACTTTCCTATTTAGACGCCGCTTGGAGCGAAAGAAGAATGACGTCACAGAGACTTGGAGCGCAAGAGAATAACGTCGACAAGCCAGGCGACTTCCAACTGTCACAAAACATGTCAGCTAAGGCGGCAACTCTGCTTGCCTAATTTATTCAGGAAGTCTGAGACTTCCTATTCCTAATCCGAGAAAGATTAGGAATGTTGGACAGGTATAAAAAGCTTGGAGCTTCCCCATTAGCAGCCATCCGTTCTTGTTCTAAAATTGCAAGATTTCTCAGAGCTCTTAACCGTGCACCATTGGCGTGTTGAGAGGCTGATTAGATTTGCTAGAACGGCTTTGCTCCGATCAAACATCAAGTCGCGAAGATTGAGTGCTTGATCGGTTAGGGTTCTTTTGCTTGTGATTGAAGATTCACAAATCCTTCAAAGAAGACTACGACACCGAGCATAAGCGCTTGCTCGAAGGGTGGAATTGAGAGGATCTCAAAGACAGGGGGAGAGGACCTTGGTCGAGGTTGTTCACGGTGATATCTATAGTAGCTTAGGATAATAGCTTGTCTGATAGCTAGTTGGTGCTTGAAGTTCTACTATTGACTACCTTACAGTGAAAACCTTTCCACTGGCAAAGTGCCCCCAGACGTAGGTGAGGAGTCACCGAACTGGGTAATCATCTCTGGTGTCATTATTATTACTTGGCTGTTATTTACCACAGTCTGCAATTTAGACAAGTAGTCGATACACAAGTTACGACTTTGTGTTCGACTTCTGGACTCGGCTACAATTCAGAATTCAGTTGGTATCAGAGGAGGCACCTTATCTCTTAGGTGATTTTCCTGCAAAATTCTGAGTAGCTAAATATGGATTCAAAGGAAGGAGGATCTGTCAATCGACCACCAGTGCTCGACAGAACAAACTATGGGTACTGGAAAGCACAAATGTGTGCCTTTTTGAAGTCTCTCGACAGCAAAACCTGGAAGGCTGTCATTAATGGATGGGAGGAACCTCACTATGCGGATGCTCAAGGAAATCAAACCAGCATCAAACCAGAAAAGGAGTGGAGCGCGGAAGAAGATGAAGCCGCCCTAGGTAATTCTCGTGCACTCAATGCTATATTTAATGGAGTAGACAAGAATGTGTTTCGACTTATAATCACGTGCACAAGCGCCAAAATTGCTTGGGACACTCTTGCTATTGCTTATGAGGGTACTTCCAAAGTCAGAGAGCAAAAGTTACAGTATCTCACGACCAACTTTGAGGCCCTTACCATGAATGAAGACGAAACCATAGCTGAATTTAATGTGCGCATCAAGGATCTAGCCAATGAATCATATTCACTTGGCAAACCTATGACGGATGAAGATTTGGTCAGAAAAATGCTGAGAGCCCTAAGTCCCAGATTCAAGATGAAGATTACAGCCATCGAAGAAGTTCATGACTTGAAGACGCTGAAGTTTGATGAACTCATGGGATCCCTAATGACTTTCAAGCTCTCCCTACCGCTAATCGAGAAGAAGCACAAAGGTGTTGCTTTCAAAAGTTCTGTCCAAAAGTAGAAGAACTTGGTGTGCTCTGATTCGGACAATGACATTGACGAAACTATCGCTATGCTGGCCAAAAACTACAATAAAGTCATGAAAAGATTCAACCAGATGACAGGACGGAATGTCACCCGAGAAGTCAGAGACAAGCCGCAGCACAAGTTCCAAAAGCTCAAAAACACAAATAGCGATGGTAGAAGAGGAGAACGATCAGGAAAAGGAGTTCAGTGCTTTGAATGTGAGGGGTATGGGCACATGCAGAAAGAATGTCCTAACTTCTTAAAGAAACAGAAGAAGGGATTCAATGCCTCTCTAACTGACGATGAAGATGAGGAAGACAGTGACTCTGAGCATACAAGTAACTATGTTGCTTTTACTGCCTCCACAATAGATCAACCATCCGAAAGTTCAAAGAAGTATGACTCTAATGACGAGCTATCTGATGAGACCCTCAACAACGCTTACAACGACTGGTATTGCAAGTGGCTTGAAGACTCTCAGGTAATTGAAAAACAGAATGCTCTCATTCTTTCTCTTAATGAAGACAAGTCACGACTTCTCGAAACTACTGTTGATCTAAAAAGGGAAGTGGCTCGGTTAAGAAGCGGGTTAGAACAAGTCACCAAGTCTGTAAAGATGATGAATCCAAGCACCGACACTCTAGACCAAATCCTATCGATTGGAAAACCAGCTAGAAATATGGAGGGTCTTGGATATACGAAAGAAGCGTCATCATCACACACCGTCTTCGTTCCTCAGAAGGTCGTTACCCACAAGCCTCGTCAGAAGTCTACTAACTTCACACCTGACCCGGCGACCAAAGAGCCTCATACCCTGGTCGCCTCAAAAACACAGAACAAAAGACATAACTGGGTATGTCACTACTGTGGACGAAGAGGTCATATTCGACCTTTCTGCTATCGCCTATATGGAAGGAGCTTCGTCAAGCAAAGGACCACAATCAAGAAAGCACAACCACGAAAGGAACGGCGAGTCAAGGAGGTAAACTATCGAGAAAATATTGCTTACACCGCTCTAAAGGCCTCAACCAACAATGATTGGTACTTTGATAGTGGATCCTCTCGACATATGACTGGTAATAGTTCATTCTTGGTCACTTTAATACCTTGCACTAATAGCTTCGTCACTTTTGGAGATGGAGTAAAAGCTAGAGTACTCGGGAAAGGAAAACTCAACCTTCCCAACTCACCATGTCTAAAAGAGGCTCTACTGGTAGAAGGTCTTACAGTCAACCTCATCAGCATCAGTCAAATATGCGATCTGAACCTAGATGTCAACTTCACTTGTGACAAGTGCACTGTCAAAGACGAATACCAGAAAGAAGTCATGACAGGTCACAGATCTCTCGATAACTGTTATCTATGGTCTCCAACAGCCACAACCTTGTCAACCAAGTGCCTCTTATCCAAAGCACAAGAGACAAAGCTATGGCATCAAAAACTAGGTCACATCAACTTGAGAAGCATGCAGAAGATTCTCTTTGAAAAGGCGATCATTGGAGTTCCCAATCTCAAGATTGTTGAAGGAAAAATTTGTGGAGAATGCCAGATTGGGAAACAAGTCAAGACGTCACACAAGAAGGTACATCATCTTACTACTTCACGTGTCCTAGAACTTCTACATGTTGACCTTATGGGACCAATGCAAGTGGAAAGTTTAGGGGGCAAGAAGTACATATTTGTCTGTGTTGACGACTTCTCAAGGTACACCTGGGTAGACTTTATTAGAGAAAAGTCAGACACCTTTTCAGTTTTGAAACCCTATGTCGGAGAGTTCAACGAGAAAAAGGAGAAGCCATTGGTAAAGTCGTCCGACTTCAAAGTGATCATGGAAAGGAGTTTGAAAACATCAGCTTAGCAAATTTTTGTGATGCTGAAGGAATTGCACATGAATTTTCTGCTCCCATTACTCCTCAGCAGAACGGGATCGTAGAAAGGAAAAATTGTACTCTTCAAGAAATGGCAAGAGTTATGATGCTAGCCAAAGACATCCCGCAGCACTTCTGGGCTGAAGCTCTAAATACGGCTTGCCATATTCATAATAGAGAGACCCTCCGCCCTGGAACTTCGCTCACTCTTTATGAAATATGGAGGGGGAGGAAGCCTAATGTCAAATATTTCCATGTCTTTGGATCAATCTGCTACATACTTGCAGATAGGGAACCTCGACGCAAACTTGATCGTAAAAGCGATGAAGGCATCTTCCTTGGCTACTCCAGAAATAGTCGGGCTTTTCGTGTATTCAACAAATGCACCCGGACTATCATGGAATCCATCAATGTCGTGATCGATGACAGTAACGTGCAACCCAGTGACGAGGACGAAGAAGTCCTAAATCTCTCAGGAGAAGTCAGACCGGAAGTCAGTAGAGAAGTCAGACCAGAAGTCAGAGGCGAAGAGCGCAACAAAGAATCTGAAGACGAAAGCCCAATCATCTCGGACAAAGAGGCATCTACCATAGAACAAAGAGCTCCATCAAGAAGAATTCAGAAGAATCACCAATCCCAGGATGTGATAGGAGACATAAATGTGAAAGAGATCACCGCGGGTTCCATTCGATAAATATCATGCAGCGGACGTTATGTAACCGTGGTGATCGATGCAAGCTATGATCTTAATGCAAATTCAACATATTATATATATGTATATAAATCTGAAAGTTACCTCTTATAATCGATGAAAACACAAGTATAATGTTTCTCTATTAAGTCCACACAAGCACCACAACCGAAGAGGTTTTCACTCAATAATTTTGCTATTAATTTTGAGAGAAGCTTGACAACAATGGAGGATGAGAGAGTGAGAGAGGATTCACCCCAAGGGAGGAGGAAGAAGAGGGAAGTGGTCACCAATAGTTGGAGAAAATTATGGGAGATATTTTGGAATTTTTAATTTGAAATAAAATTGAATTTCAAATTAATAATTGCATATCTACCCTTCTTAAACTCCTATATGCACATCTTCCCCATTCATCATTTGAATCCCTAAATGGGCTTCAAGCCCGTTTAGCTAAAACCCAAATTAAACCCATTAACTTGAGTTCTAATTTCGGTTTAGACAAAACGGTTCAATTTTCTCGAATTGATTTCTTCAACCGTCTGGTTAAAACCTTAGGCCAGAAAACTACCGAACCGTTCTCAATTTTCATCCATAATTAATTGTCATGTATCGTGCTTAATGGGTGTGACCCTCTAGGCTCACGAACAGTCGGCAGACTGGTGAAGTTACTATTTTACCGTTTCATCATAAATGGTCTCTAGCAAGACATTATGATTATCCAATGTTCGTGATTATCGATTATTCGACTTAACCTGTTATCGTACATGTCACTGTCCTTTTATCAAACCGATATCCAGATTGATCAATAGGCATAGAATGGTCATCCTAATTTATCAATCACTGTTTCTTGATATCTGAGATGACTGAAAACTGATACTAAGGTATCACCTGCACGGCCGTGCTATTCCTTCAGTCATACTCATCAAGTGGCCTAAACGGATATCTTTCTCATACTGGAGTATGAGTGATAAATCCCTCAGACGTCTTTCGATTTCACTAATGTAATTCATAACCAAGCCAATCACAGCCGTTATGGCTACCCTTTTACAGGTAACGTTAGACTAGGTCAAACTTAGAGATTCATTACACAGTGCACACAAAGATTCTTAGGTCTTAGGATATAATGACAAGCTACGATATGTGAGTATCTCATGACTGGATCTATGTAGCATACTCACAATCGGGTTGTCCGATATCATCGACTTGATGATATCTATGATATAACTCCGGCACATACTTTGCCATGATCAGTAGAGCGTGATCACAAGGAGTTGGTCTCATATTGATCGCTTCATAGAGAAGCTTAGCTGATCAGGAACTCATCAAATGTAATTCTTTCTGATCTACAGTTCTACTATTAGTGGTTACACACGTAATGACATAGATCAAATTACATTCGATATATTACTACAACACATTAGTAATATATGCCGATTTATTTATTCGGAAAAATGATAAAACATTACATCTGTAGATCACTTTTATATTGGACTGGGGCATAACTCTAACAAAATGAAGGAGTGCAGACTCGACAAAAGGCACCTATAGACTACAAAGAGATGATAGGTAACATTTGCTGTATTTCTAAAATTGAGCCAAAGAATATACAAGAAGCCATCAATGATGAGTACTGGGTCTGCGCCATGCAAGAAGAATTGGTTCAATTTGCAAGGAATGAAGTCTGGGAACTTGTACCCAAGCCAGACAATATAAATGTCATCGGGACAAAGTGGATATTCAAAAACAAGTCTGACGAGCAAGGAAACATCACTCGAAACAAAGCAATACTGGTGGCTCAGGGGTACACACAAGTAGAAGGAGTTGACTTCGAAGAAACTTTTGCTCCGGTAGCCAGACTGGAAGCCATCCGACTTCTTCTCGGCATCGCATGCCATCTGCGTTTCAAACTCTATCAGATGGATGTAAAGAGCGCCTTCCTTAATGGAAATCTCAACGAAGAAGTCTATGTTGCTCAACCAAAGGGATTCGAAGACCATGATTCTCCTCATCATGTCTACAAACTAAAGAAAGCTCTCTACGGCCTCAAACAAGCTCCACGAGCATGGTATGAACGTCTTGCCCAATTCCTAGTACAGAATGGCTATATTCGAGGGGGAGTAGACAAAACTCTCTTTGTAAATAAGGAAGGAAGAGACATCATGGTTGCTCAAATATATGTCGATGACATTGTGTTTGGAGGAAAGTCAGACAAGATGGTGGAACGTTTCGTACAACATATGCAGTATGAGTTTGAGATGAGTATGGTCGGCGAGCTCACATACTTCCTAGGCTTCCAGATTAAACAAACGACAGATGGAATATTTATCTCGAGACATGTACCTCGAGATCACTGGAGGACGGAAGAAGGTCTGGCCCTTCAAGGACACCATTGCGGCCGCAGAGCTCACTGCCAAATATTCAATTCTGTACCGCATTGGCTTGGCAAACTGGGCGCCCTCCACTCACGGGTCGAGCATCAAAACTGAACTAGCAAAGCTAATATACCAAATAGGTACGCAATCTTCTCTTGACTTTGGTTCATATGTCATCGAGCACCTTGTCAAACATGCCAAGTCATGTGCTGTCAAGCTACCTATCGGGTTTCCATCATTGATCACCGGACTTCTCCTCCAACAATGTCCTCACATTGTTCGAGAGACGGATGTTCCTGGAAAGAAGCCACTGCCCCTCACTATCAGCCTCAAAAACTTCGAGGGCAAGCATATGAGGGATCTCGCTCCTCCCATGGCCAAAGCATCAGAAGCTGGTTCTAGCTCCCGACCTTCAGGACCACTTGGCAATAGGATGGAGGAAGAGTTGGTGGAAATGATCAATGATTTGGAGAAGACAATTGCTATGCTATCAACCCGCAAATCTGCCTGTGAAGCTCTTCTCAATAACCTCCGCACTACTCCTACAGAAGATGAAGATAATGTCGATGACTCCACCTCGTTTTAAAACATTTCTTTGATCTCTATGATAACTTGTTTCAAACACACTACTTAAATTCTCGGGGAATGTTCGAGTTAATTTTCTGCACTCTGAGACATTTGTTTTTTTTTGTTTTGTTTGGGATATTTTGCTCATGTTTGAGCTGGCTTATACCCTGCTGTTATTCGAATTTCGTTGTATGATTGCCTTTGGCAATATTGTTAGACAAACAGGGGGAGATAGATAGGCTAACGGGCAAGAAGACTGCCTCTCCAGAAGATACGCCAGAAATCGCAAACAAGAAGTTGCATACAGAAGTCGTCGCTCCAGAAGACAAACCAGAAGCCGCACAAGAAGTCGCATCGCTTGCTGTGCGTAACTGCCACAAGATGACGATGGACTTAAACAGGTGTTTAGTCGCATCGCTTGTTGTGCGTAACTGCCACAAGATGACGATGGACTTTAACAGGTGTTTAGTCGCATCGCTTGCTATGCGTAACTGCCACAAGATGACGATGTGCCTAAAAATGTGTTTGCCTAAAAAATTGCCAAAGGGGGAGATTGTTGCTACGTTTAAGTGTTGGCATAATTTTTTAGCGCAAAAGTAAGAAGTCAGTGCAACATGTTACACAACATGTGGAGCGACGTATTACGTTCCAGATTAGGAAAGGCCTGAAGTTTTCCTATTTAGACGCCACTTGGAGCGAAAGAAGAATGACGTCACAGAGACTTGGAGCGCAAGAGAATGACGTCGACAAGCCAGGCAACTTCCAGCTGTCACTAAACACGTCAGCTAAGGCGGCAACTCTGCTTGCCTAATTTATTCAGGAAGTTTGAGACTTCCTATTCCTAATCCGAGAAAGATTAGGAATGTTGGACTGCTATAAAAAGCTTGGAGCTTCCCCATTAGCAGCCATCCGTTCTTGTTCTAAAATTGCAAGATTTCTCAGAGCTCTTAACCGTTCACCATTGGCGTGTTGAGAGGCGATCAAACATCAAGTCGCGAAGATTGAGTGCTTGATCGGTTAGGGTTCTTTTTCTTGTGATTGAAGATTCACAAATTCTTCAAACAAGACTACGACACCGAGCATAGGCGCTTGCTCGAAGGGTGGAATTGAGAGGATCTAAAAGACAGGGGGAGAGGACCTTGGTCGAGGTTGTTCACGGTGAGATCTATAGTAGCTTAGGACAATAGCTTATGTGATAGCTAGTTGGTGCTTGAAGTTGTACTATTGACTACCTTATAGTGAAAACCTTTCCACTGGCAAAGTGCCCCCAGACGTAGGTGCGGAGTCACCGAACTGGTAATCATCTCTGGTGTCGTTATTATTACTTGACTGTTATTTACCACAGTCTGCAATTTAGACAAGTAGTCGATACACAAGTTACGACTTCTGGACTCGGCTACAATTCAGAATTTCACATAAAAACATCCAATTTCGACAGCTCAAGCAATAATGGCTGCCGAAGCTCTGCCAACGAGATCACTAACCAACAACTCAACCTTGGTAACGTTTTTTATTGTCTATCGAGTTTCGTCATTTTTCTAGGCCCCATAATGATGTTTAATGTTGTTTCAGGTAACATCAATGGATTTGATATTGGTGTTGTTAATGAAATAGGTATGAAGCTCGTGACACATATGTATACTCCACTATCATCCTTAACGATATGTATTTCATAACAATAGTACTAATAGATTGTGATCATCATACATATGGTGTTCATGAAACTGGAACGGGTAAATAGGGTGTTTTGATTGTTACATGTTTCATCATGATCATCAAAAAATAGTATTTGTAACAAGATCTGGGGTGTTAAAAAATTGTATGCCTCATGTTGTTATTTTTGCATGACTTATGCACATCAAACTAATGTAGCCAGCAATGAGTACGATGAAAATGGTATCATTAATTAATGTAGAAATTTGGTACAGTATGTTTTATCAGATTTTTTTAATATGAGGCTGACTATATTTTGCCGTCGCACACTTTCATTGATGAGAACTACAAACCCGCGAACATTCAAGTTTGGCATCATGATGTATGTGTGAGGAAAGCACTATCAAAAGGAGACGTGTGACAACAGGAACTGGGTGTAGGCAATGGTTTCATTAAAACAGTTAAATACCAAGGGTTATGTCATCTTCAAGTTCATTGAGCTACATAATCACCCCTTTTTCAGGATGGCTGATTATCAAAACCTGTGTTCAAACCTAAACCTCCTTAAAGTACGTAAGGAGTTTATAATAAAGTGTTGAAAAGCATGTCTCGGACTGACAATGACTTGTGTCATGTATATAATCCCCAATTATATATGGACATCACCTTTTTATTATTAGTACACATGTACTGATTAATACCAAAACATTGTCCATGAGAAACATACCGAAATACTGAAATTGTTTCATTGGAATAATAAATAAAATTGAGTCACACGCTTAAAAGACATCATGAAAGTGAAACTGCTTCACTAGTTCATATAAACACTGTTACATGGATCTGAACTTGTCTTGTATATTCATAAGTTGATTAGAGATATTTAACATGATTAAACCATTTTTATCATTTGAACTTGATGAAAGATTTTCATCTATTGAACTTGAGGACATGTTTTCATCAGTTGAACTTGCTGAAACGTTTTCATAAATTTAACATGATGAAACTTGTTCACCATTTTCTTGTAATCGTGAAAATAAAACACGAATCATGAAATCATAAAAAATGAATTCATGAAATGTTAATTTTTTACGTCAATATCTTACTCGTACAAATACAATTATGAAATTGAAAGAAAATGAAATAGGAAATTCTTTTATGAAGTATTGAATTTGTGAAAATGAAATCGTGAAATCATAAATTAGGAAATAAATTAAATCATAAATACGTAAATTAAATAATGTAATTAGGAAACAAGATCATTAAATGATTTAATAATATTAAAAATACAAAAATATACTTATATTTATGTTAAAAGACAAAAGTGAATAGCTAGTTGTTAATAATTACATAAAATTGTTATTAATGAGTTAGTACAAATTCAATCCATCTATATTCTTATCTAATGGTCATGATTAATTCTTATATCCTCATTTAAGAATGTGGTTTTTACCTGACTGCCAGCCAAGGAAAGATGGGAGATTGGGCTAACTATTTGACTTCTCTGATGGTCTAGCGTGCCCGAATGATAGCGGAGGAGAAGCTTGCTGGCTATGGTTTGACCTTTGATTTCTTCAACAATGTTAAATCTGAAAAATGTTTCAAGCATTATTAGATATACTTTGTTCAGTTGATTAAGCTTCAAATATGTACTTGTTTAGTATGCGGCAGTGTATGTAGGGTTACAATATTTTGGATATTGTATCTCTCATTTACAGTTAAGACATACATGAGATAATTATAAACGGGGGCTTAAGTATTTGGTTGTACATACATACACCAAGTGGAAAAGTGTTGGAAATGTGCGCTAGCCCAGTATACAGTTTAGTTGTAAATGTTCTATTATCGTTGCAATAAATAAAACGGAAATATATTATTATTGTGTTATGATAATAGTTAAGTGTAATCTGATGTATATCATCGAGTGTGTCATTACTGATAGTAGAACTATACATTCTTAAGGATAACGCTTAACGGGTCAATGGTCAAGAAAGCTTCTCTGAAGCGACTAGTATGAGGAGGATTCTTGATGGTCACGCTCTACTGATCATTGGCAATGAGATTGCTGGAGTCAAATCATAGATATCATATGGGAGATGATATTGGACGACCCGACCTGAGTATGTGGCATAGATCCAGTCTGATGCAGGGGCATAAAGAAAAAGAACATGGACACAACTATTTTAATTACAAGAGCTCGATTATGGTATTGCGGCAAAAAAGAGAGAGCAGATGTCAGTTTTAGCAAGCTAAAAAAATTTGAAGACCCCTTTTTACTTGAGATGAGTCCAGTGTAAGATGGACGGTTGTTGTTGGAACAATTATGCCAATTCGATCAAGAAGATAAGAATGGCAACATATTCCACAAATACCATTTTGTGGACCATAAAACAAGTTTGATTCTCTTTCCCGGTACACCGAAGAAATCTTATCACGATTGTATCTCAATGAGAAAATATGGTGAGAAGTGGAAAAAAAAGGAGTTAGGAAGCCAGTCAACTTCCATGCTCATAAATTGATTATTTTCAATAGAGATGATTGGCGTCCGTTCGATGTTGGAGATAATTTGATGACATTGTTTAATATAGCCGATTTGCGCCCTTTTGACATTGGTGGAGGCTTGAGAATATTTTTCGAGAAGATGAGGGAATGCCTAGGAATTGAACTACCAAGTGACTATGTGGTGTCTCGTACCTGCAATTATAAAGATTTATGCCCTTACGATGGCAAAGACTTGAGGTCAAGTCTTTTTTTGAAACTTCGGGGGTTTGATGCAGGGGCATAAAGAAATTAAGCACATGGACACAACTATTTTAATTTCCTATTTTTATATTCCACAATCTCAAGTTTCTAGAATAAGTGGCTTGTAGCCCAAGTATTTTACTTTCCAAATTGTTATTTCCTAGTCTTTAATTTCCTAGTATCCTAGTTTCTAGTTTGTTATTTCCTTTTCTAGTTCCTAGTTGTTATTTCCTAATTACATGTATTTAAAGGGGATTTGGGCTCTTAGAAAAATCATATTGGAGAGAATAAAAATTATTGGTTTGTGCTTGAGGCTTTGTCTTGTTCTACTTATCACCTTAGGCCGAGGATCCTAGGTGTGGCGTAAAAACCTTATCTTAGCTTAAACCCGACTAAGTGGCAGTTAAACCTTATCTTAGCCTACACCCGGCTAAGTGGCGGTTCTATTCCTCAAAACCCTACCCAATTCTCTACATCTACCTTCTTTTCTCAATCATTCCTACACATTCTTCGATCAAAATTTTCAAGCCCTAGAAACAACCAAAATAAATTCAAATTCATCCCGTTCTACTTATTTCTCGTAGTCATCCCCTTATCACAGTCATCAGCATGCTTAATTGTCGTGGTATGACATGTATCCTAAGCACCAAAGGGTCTTTGTCACTACTGTGCAGTCATCTACCGATTTTGACGTACGCCCAACGCTAGTCTGTAATTGGTTAGCCATAACGGATATGATTGGCTCGGGGAGGGGCTGTACGAGGAGTGCAAAGGACAGCCGAAGGATTACGATAGTATGAGAATGGTATCCGTTCAGGCTACTTGATGAGATGGACTGAGAGGAAATGCATGGCCATGCAATTGATACTAGGTATCATTTCTCAGTCATCTCGGAGATCAATGAACAATAATTGATTAGATAAGAATGACGGCTTTATGCCTTATGATCAATCTGGATATCTGAGACAAAGGGGTAGTGTTATAAACAACATGAGGTTAAGTCGAATCATCGATAATCATGAATAATCATGTACGTTGGGTAATCATAATGTCTGACAACTTATGATGGATGGGTGAATTTGGACTTCACGCCGATCCGCCAACGGGACATGAGCCTATAGGGTCAAACATAATGAGTTAGGACCCGAGGTAATTATGGAAAAAGGCAGAAGAGTTGAAAAGGGAGGCCTTAGGCCGTGGCCAAAATTAGATTTTCGGCCACGGGCCCAAAATTTCCAAGGGCCCAACCTTGGGCTGGTTCGGTCCATTAGGGGCCTAAACCGCACCTAAGGTTCCCTCTCCTTATGAGGGAGCCGGCCCTAGGGTGTGGTCCCCCCTCCTTTTGGGGATTTCCTGTAATTTTTCCCAAAATTCTAGATTGTTCCCAAGAGCCTTGCATTCCCTATAAATAGAGGCTCTCCCCTCTTGTATTTCATCATCTTGAAATCTTAGGGAACCTCTGCCAAAATTGCTAGGGAATCTCCAACTTGTTCTAGTAGGCATTTTAAGATCTATATTATATACCTCCTAGCTCACGTGGATTAACTATAGAGTGCTAGCCTTGCGGGGATAGCTTGGAGATGATCCTCTTGATTCTCTACACCTTCTTGCTTATCATATTGCTAGAGAGGTAAGAATTTCGAAATCTCTATTTTCTTGCCATGCTTCTTCTCCTACATCTTTTCTAGTTCAAATGCAAGTCGATCCATGCTTGGGGTGATATAAAGTTTTTATTTTTAATGCTTCCGCCATGCTTGTATGATTATATCATTCCCCAACAGTTGTATCAGAGTCGGTCTTGCTACTAGAATTGAGATTTTGCATGATTTGGTGTCTCTTGAACATGTTGAATATGTTGAGAATGTTAGAATTGATGAACTTGATATGCTAGCATGATAAATTTAAGATTTTCATTATGCTAGAGAGTTAAAGTTTGCATTTTTATTATGCATGAAGCTCAAGTTTGCTATTTTGATTTTGCATGATGATAAAGTTGTAGTTTTTTATGATACATGATAGTTTGTGTGTTTGATTACTACAATCTAGAGTTTTGATTGGCATGAAAAGACAAGTTTTTGAAATTTTCGGCGAATCGGTCGTTGACACCACGAACCCATACTTGTGGTCATGGGTTTGGTTGGATCACGTCACCCACGAGGTGATCACAAGTGATCACACGCCATGAACAGTGCCGCGAGTAGTGATGAACTCGTGGTTATGGGTCCGCGCCAGCCGGTGTTTGGTTGCTCGGTCATTGAATGACCTGGACAACGGTCTGTGGATCATCGGATGGTCACGGATCCGTAGGGGCACCGTAGGCGATGAGACTAGCTACGAGGGTCAGTCCGAATTCATCACGGGCGGTGACTTCACGACCCGATTTGATTACGGCAATATATTACCTCGTAGCGGGATTTCATTCGCGGAAATTTTCAGACTTAAGCAGTTTCGATAAACCGGATTTTTTGAAATTTGCTCGGTTTCGATAAACCGGAGCTTAATAGCTAATCGCAAGATAAAATTGTAATTATGTGTGAACATGATGATGTTTGATAACATATCGATGTTTGATAACATGTTTGTTGTTTGTCACATGGTGTTTAGCATAGCCTATGGAGACCTATGTGTGAATGCTTGTATTTACTTTTCGCTAAAAGGTTGTATATTATTTTATTGCGACTTGCGCGTCGCTTGATTTTCAATTTTTGTGATTAATACGACCTGCGAGTCGTCTTCATCATTGTAACTTCGAGAGCAAGCGGGCGAGACCGATGGCAAAAGACGGGAGTCTCGATGGTGGCTGGGAGCCAGTGAGAGATCAAGAGAAGGGAAGACGATTAGGAATATGTAAATATATTGAAAATCGTTGTGATCCTTTAGGATCGAACCGTGATCTCCATAAGCCGACCTATGGAGATCACCTAGGTTTTGGGCTGTGCTAGAACATGTTTACTTTATGCGTATATTTTGGATATGCTTGAGTATGAATGTTTAGTTTATTGTTTACATTGGATGTATGATGAACTAAACCCACATGCAAAGATTAAAATCGGTTAATCACATTTGCATGCTAATATGGATCTTGAACATCATTACATTGGATTCAAGTGACTGTTGCAAGTAATTGAGGTTGTATTGGATATAACGCTCGGGTTCGTGTCAACCATATCATAATTCTGACACTCGGATTAGTTCTCCATTTTGTGAGTGGGTGCGCCTTCGCGCAACACTTATAGAGGTGCGCTCTAATCGAAGATGGTTAGTTTTGCCGGGATGCGCGCGCCTTCACGTAGTAGCCACGCAAGAACTTCCATACATCAGGAATTTCATTGACTTGGTTACGATTCTCAGACGGGGGCTCTGAGCTAGGGTATCGGATAGGGTGTGCCGTGTGCTTTAAGCACATACACTAGCCGAGAATTGCATTGGATGCAATTGGATAGGTTTCCTACCTACATAACCCGATTGGAGCGGTGAGCCTTCGTTACTTCAATCACGTGAATCAAGGGTCCCAGTTCGGATTATATTGGATAGAATCCAAATGATTGAAAATCAAACAAGATCTTAAAACTAATTCCGTAAAAGCAAATCAAAACACATGATACGTCGTAGAGATATATCATTTGAAGGATTAGATATCTAAATTGGTATTTAGAAGAGAACAGATTTGTATCTTTTGGAAGGATAAGATCTCCAAGAAGGTTCTCAAGTAAATCGATAAGGATTTTTTCTTGACCAACCAATCCCTAAGGGACCAGATACTAACGCCACTAGAGCTCTTACAGATGCATTCAAGAATCACTCTAATACTCTAAATATGTGGGTTATTATGGTCTAGGTTGCTAGGAGATGGGATCTCCAAAGGCAACAGATGAACATGGATGCAAATGATTGGTTATCTCCAGGAGATGTCAAGAATCGAAAGATTCTATCCAATCGGAGATTTGCTCGCCTACAAAATGTCAGCAGGAAATTCCATGGGTCAGCATGAGCACTGGGCAAGACTGGGTCTTGGCATCCAACTGGAGCTGGCTGCGGATGATATTCTCCAAGTGGCTCACCATGTTGTTAGATGGGATCATCCTAATGACCTATTGGTATACAACATGGATATGACCGTCTCAGAGTTGCATTGGATGCTCCAAACTACTGAGAAGAAAACCAAGGTTAGACTGAGGTTGTTCTGTTGGCCAAAGAAGGGATAAGCTTTTTGAAAATTGATGCTGAAAGGGTTGGAACCATAAGCAAGATTGAAGAAAAACTGAGAGACATCCATGGTACACAAGACCAAGGCTAATTCCAAATGCAAGGGTATCGTCTGTTTCTTCAATATGGATGGTCATAAGAAAAGAGACTGTAAGAGATACCAAGATGACTTAGAAGATATGGTGGGTCCACATATTCTCGGATTTATGTTATAAGTCTGTCTACTCTTGATTCCCTAGTATTGGATGCTAAATAACAAATTGGATGTGTTGGGATCCAAAAGTAGAGGAGTACTGACCAAAGGAGAGATGATTCTACAGATAAGCAATATCACAACAAGTGTGTGAGTTGTTGTAGTGATCATTAGATTAAGGGAAAAGGACACTTTTGTGCACCTAAATATACACTTTTGACACTTTCATACCCTAACTTTTTTTTTCTCTTTTTTCCATACCTGAATTTCATTTTGGGACAATAATTCCAGAATACCCAAAATACCCATGAATTGAACCAAAATTCAGGGTACTTCTGGACCATTTGCCCAAAATACAAATGAATTGAACCAAAATACTCATGAATTGAACAAAAACTTAGGGCCATTTTTGGTAAGTAAATGGCCAGTTGTCCCAAAATGAAATTCAGGTATGGAAAAAAGAGAAAAAAAAGTTAGGGTACGAAAGTGTCAAAAGTGTATATTCAGGTGTACAAAAGTGTCCTTTTCTCTTAGATTAACTACGCCCGTTAGGTTCAGTTATGTATTTAACAACGGTCTCCATGAGTTAATGATCACAATATGCCCGTTGGGTTCAGTTATGCATTTAACAATTGTTATAAAAGGTCTCCATGAGTTAATGATCACAATATATTAGACATGGGTGATACTAACTCAAGTTCAATATATAACATAGATAAAAGACGGCCGAATCTGGTGATTCAAACCGAATTATAATCTGGCACTGTTGGTTAAACCCACGTAAATGAGAAGCGTATATCAAACACTTCAAAAGTGTGGACCTTTAAGTCTGGTTGAATTCAGTTCAATTGATGATGCGGAGCTTGTTTAAAGGGGTTTGTGAACTAATGGAACTAGTACATTCCGGTGTACGTAGATCTTGTAGCTCACAAGTGGCCAGTAAAGTCAAGTTGAAAATGGTCTTAATGAACCTGCATTGGATCCAAGTTGCAAATACCCGGATCAAGACTCAAGTCAATCATCTTGAAAATTGTGGGATCGTGAGATCATGGACTCCGCCTAGAATACAACAATAAAATGATGTATGTTCAAATGGGAGAAATCGAACCCTATTGGATATGGTTTGTTTCATGATAGCCTACTAATCTCTTTTAGGGTTGTTGCTCTAAAGACAGCTATATTCATGATGAATGAAGCTCCAATAAAGATAGAGGAAACTAAACCATTATACACTCGTCTAGTCTCCCCGAACCGTGGATGGGTGCGCCTTCCTGTAGCATTCATGGGGATGCGAGTTAGATGAGATAGTCAGTTTTGTGTGGATGTCGTGCGCATTAGCGAAGCAGTCACACAAGAACTAGACTATAGTCAAAGATGGTATGGGAACATGTGTGACACTTGTCTAGACTCCCTGAACCATGGATGGGTACGCCTTCGTGTAGCATTCGTGGGGATGCAAGTTAGATGGGATGGTAAGTTTTATTTGGATGCGTGCGCCTTCGCATAGTAAGCAAATAAGAATTGGACCATAGTCACATGTGGTATTGGATACATCCTAATGTGACTTTCCTAGAGATTTGGATTGCATGGTTGCTTATATCCAAATGCGTCTTCATATGGTGTCCTAAGGAAATTGATGGACACGGATTTTTCGAACCAAGCGAGAACAAAAGTTTGTTGCTCGAGGTAATGTCTATTGGAAAAGTATTGATTTCCAAAAGGATAGTGGGAGTGATGTGCATCTTGAAGAAAATCAAGATAGTACAACCTTAATGAGTTCAGGGATCTCACTAAAACATTAGAATAAATGGAGTTTGAGTTGAATACAGTTCTTATGAATATTCCCGAAGTGTCCAGATAGGTCTCAAAAAACATGTGGTGGCATAGTCGTTGTGGATTCTGAGAATCCAACAACCTTTCAAGAGACCGTGGACAACGCCAACTCTGAATTTTTCCTGGGAGCTATGAGAGAGGAGGTGCAATCCATATAAAGCAAGCAAGTTTGGAACTTGGTTGAGGCAACCGATGGTGTAAAACCTATTAGTTGCAAGTAAGTCTTTAAGGAAAAGACATACATGGATAGCAATCCTAATTGAGATCAATTCATATTCTTCTTGGAGAAGAATGATGGAAAGATTGTAAGCTGCAAAATTAATTCATGGATTATAGCAGATCTATCAGAGTTGGACTCTTGTCTATACAAGATGGCTAGTGGGAGTGCAATTGTCTTGGAGACAAGGAAACATAGTTTCAATGCACTACACAAATCGAACTCTTGAGTACACAGAGTGGCTAGTTGGAGTGCAATTGTCTTGGAGACAATGAAATAGTTTTCAATGCACTATGCAAGAAAGGATTCTTGCCCACGTGACATGGCATGAGACTTAGCAAGACTCAAGTGTCCTAGGACGATTGATAAGCTGAACGCGATGATGCGATCACGTGTACTTTGGACAGTGGATCCATCGCGCATGCCATGACTCATGCGAGATAGAATATCTCATTAGCCTTAGAACGTACTAGTAAGTATCAATCTATTACCAGATGGAAATGAAAATTATTCTCCAGTACTTTGGAAGCACTGAGGACACTCTCCAGCCATACAAGGGTTTAGATAAAAGGCTAGTCGTTGATAATACGACGATGCAGGTTACCAGACTAGGATTGATCATTGATCATAGTTTGGATATGTGTTTTGTATGATTGGTGGCATTTTAATCTGAAATAGTTTTAGGCTAGCCACCATCATCATCGATTTGCGAAACAGAAGCTGAATATTTAGGTGGATTGGAAGTAGCTAAGAGGCTGTATGGATTAGATGTTCAGAGATGTGTTAGACGTAATGCCAAACCTGTCAAAACCAATGAAATTCGCTTGTGATAACACCGATGGCCATAGCGACGACTATGAGCCATGACCACAAAAGTCCAAACAAATACTCAGCAATTTACTCTCGTGCTGGAGCAGTATAAAGATCTGTTTCATTGCTATTGATGATAATACGGCCGACACCTTGACTAAACATAATGGTCATGCAAAGTCTGTGCAATTTAGATTTGATCTAAGGGTAGATTGGATCTACAGGCAAGTGGAAGATTGTAGGAAATGTGCCATAACCCAATATACAGTTTAGGTGTAAATATCTATCATCGCTGCAATAAATAAAACGGCAATATATTATCACTGTGTTATGATAACATTTAAGTGTAATTTGATGTATATCATCGAGTGTGTCATCACTGATAGTAGAACTATACATCCTCAAGGATAACGCTTAACGGGTCCCTGGTCAAGAAAGCTTCTCTTAAGCGACTAGTATGTGGAGGACTCTTGATGGTCAAGCTCTACTGATCATTGGCGATGAGATTGCATGATTCAAATCATAGATATCATCTGAGAGATGATATTGGACGATCCGACCTAAGTATGTGGCATAAATCCAGTCATGAGCATGCTAAATTGTCGTGGTATGACATATATCCTAAGCACCGAGGGGTCTTTGTCACTATTGTGCAGTCATAAACCGAGTTTGACGTATACCCAACGCTAGTCCGTAATTGGTTAGCCATAACGGATATGATTGGCTCGGAGAGGGACAGTACGAGGAGTGCAAATGACAGCCAAAGAGTTTGTCCCTCATAGGATAGTATGAGAATGGTATCCGTTCAGGCCGCCTGATGAGATGGATTTAGAGGAAAGGCATGGCCATGCTATTGATACTAGGAATCATTTCTCAGTCATCTCGGAGATCAAGGAACAGTGATTGATTAGATAAGGATGACGGCTTTATACCTTATGATCAATCTAGATATCTGAGGCAAAGGGATAGTGTTATAGACGACATGAGCTTAAGTCGAATCGTTGATCATCATGTACGTTGGGTAATCATAATGTCTTACTAGATACTACTTATGATGTTTGGGTGAAATTGGACTTCATGTCGATCCGCCAACGGGACTTGAGCCTATAGGGTTACACGCAATGGGTTAGGACCCGAGGCAATTATGGAAAAAACATAAGAGTGAAAAAGAGAGGCCTTGAGCCGTGGCCAAAATTGGATTTTGGGCCACGGGCCGAAAAGGGCCAAGGGCCCAAGATTGGGCCGGTTCGGCCCATTAGAGGCCCAAACCGCACCTAGGGTTTCCTCTCCTTATGAGGGAGCCGGCCCTAGGGTGTGATCCCCCCCTTTTAGAGATGTGGTCCCCCCGTCCTTTTGGGGACTTTCTTGTTATTTTGCCCAAAATTCTAGATTGTTCCCAAGAGGTTGTCATTCCCTATAAATAGAGGCTCTCCCCTCTTGTATTCCATCATCTTGAAACCTTAGGGAACCTCTCCCAAAATTGCTCGGGAATCTCCAACTTGTTTCAGTAGCCTTTTGGAGATCGGTATTACATACCTCCTAGCTCACGTGTATTAACTATAGAGTGCTAGCCTTGCGGGGATAGCTTGGAGACGATCCTCTTGATTCTCTACACTTTCTTGTTCATCATATTGCTAGAGAAGTAGGAATTTTGAAATCTCTACTCTCTTCCCATGCTTCTTCTCCTACATATTTTCTAGTTCAAATGCAAGTCGATCCATACTTGGGGTGATATAAAGTTTTGATTTTAATACTTCTGCTATGCTTGTATGATTATATCATTCACCAACAATAAGCTCTTACCCTACTGATCATATTGGTGTTAATAGTGTACGATGTCAGCGTATATATCCCATATATCCTATGCACATGACTTGCGCCGTGACTAACTCAGGAGGATTTTTAGGGGAAAAATCTTTCGGGTGTGACACGTAGAACTAAAGGCAATGAGCGTATGGTATTATAAAACTTGTTTACCACATAGGATATGACGATCGTCACATGCGTGGCAAATTTCCTGTTTCGTTTCAGAATAAGTAAACTCTTAATTTGAAATTCAAATTTTGAGGTATTTTCTGAATTAGAAATTCAAAATAACGTAGTATTTTATTATGAATAAAATGCCTACACTCAAGTCTATAAATATGGAAAAAGTTTACTTGAAATACTAATGCGATATTCGCAATATTGGCTTTCACTTGAAATTCTAAGTCTGATCAAGGAGTTGATTAGATCCAGATGAGGAGATTGATTCTATTATGTTGGTCTTCGTCGTGCTTCCATCAAAACTTGTTCGTGTAGATACCGGTACAGAGTGGATCCCGTTGGAGAAACACTTAAACGAACTATGTGAATTTTGATTCTTGTAGAGACAGAGTACGTAGGATTTGGGGTCAAGTCCTAACAAATAAACACTTAGATTCGCGAAGAACATGTTCATCTCTCAAAGGTTGATTAAAGCCAGATGTAGACGAAGTAAATTTATCTTATTCATGTCAATTTCAACTGACGAAAGGGTTGTCTATGGACCTCAACGACGAACGTTCGACCTTGGACGCCGCACTCGGCTGTCTAATTGGAGTCTCAACCTCCCTAGCCGTGACATTAGCATCATCCTAGCAACACACGGTCTCGACCAAAGGAGTAGGACCTCCTGGACCCTGAAAATATGCATGCATGTTCATAGCTGAATTTAAGCAACATCCATAAAATAATCTCGAATGACCTTATTGCCACATTATTTTAGGACCCACCGACACCAACCCTGCCCTTTGTATTCCGCGACACAATTAGTTGGCGTAGTTGCAACTAACCTGTTTCCCTATATCACACATAATCTCAACAACTAGGTTTTTAATAATTCGGCCAAGGTACGATCGATCGAGGGTTCAATTATTCCACAAGTTATTATATCTAACACGTATTCAGAAATATAGTTTAATAACTACAAATGAATATGCATGGTTGAAGTTTGGGGGCATCTGCTCCACATTCTTAACAAGAAAAGAAAGTTAAACTTTGGTAAAATTTGTACAAGAAATATTGAAAACAATTTATGTCTTCAAATGTAGTCTTCCATTCATCACTATTGGTTTTTTTGCTTCAAGGGCAGCATACAATGTATACTATCACATAGACAAAAATGTGTTGTCCTCAGTGGTTTGAAAAAACGGTTTAGGCGGCACCTAGGTGCTCATTTGGACTTTACCGTGCCGTTTTTCACTAGTCGAGCACTCAAAAATAGTGGCAGCCAAAAAACGGGCTAGGCGGCGATTAATCGGCCCAGGCGGGCCTATTATTTAAAAAAATCAATTGAAAATTAGAATTTACACATTTAGACCTAAAAAGTCTCAAACGTTTGGTTTAATTGGTTTATTCTTAATTGGTTTCTACTTCTAAATTAATTAATTGTAAAATTGTTTATTTTTATATAATATAATTCATTTTTATATTAAAAATAAAAAAATACAAATTCGATTAATCCCCGACTAATCCGATTAATCCCCGATTAATCTTTTTGGAGTGTTGTCCGTTCGATTAGCACCTAGCACTTTTTAGAACCTTGGTTGTCCTTAGCTAGGCAGCACAGTCAAATCCACCCAAAGAATGTAGGTCATAATGCGTGGTCTTCACTTAAGGGCAACACATTGTACGTTGTCATAATGTACGATGCCTAATAAGTTAGTATTAGTATGTATAAGAAATTACGGGTTTCGGTATATATCAAACCAGTAATTTTTTTAAACCGTTAGTAAAATTGAAATACAACATTAATAAGAATAAAAAGATTATTATAAAAAGTATTTTCTAATTATTGTATTAAATACTTTTCCGAACACAAGAGTTCAATAGACTGGGATTAGTCTCAAAAATTCAACCTTTTCTCTTGGGTTCAATAACTTGAGTACTTTAATCTTTACTTACTCATTAATATATGCGATCGGTATATTGTTGATAGTGGTGGACGTAGGGCTGGGCATGGTTCTAGAACCGGACCGAGCTGGGACCGGACCAAATCAATCGGTTCTTCATTTTGGAGATCCGAATCCGGACCTAACAAGTGGGTATCGGTTCGATTTTAGATGCAGTACTACAGTTCAGTTTCCGATTCTACCCAATTAGACCAATTGAATGATTAATTGTGAAGTTAAGAGTCTGGTTAAAATTATATACAATTAAACTCTTTTTAGGCTAAAACATAAAATTAAAATACAAAAAATACTAAATAAAACACCCAAAATCGGTTCGGTTCTAAACCAATTAATTAGCGATTCTACACTCTCAGAACCGGAACCGAACTGAATTGATTCGATTTTCAATTTTCACATCCAATTCCGATCTGATACCCATAATTCTCGGTTAGGATTCGGTTTAGTTCCTGGTTCAGTTTCGATTTTGGGTAAGAAGTTCCCACCGTTAGGTGAACGAATACAATCAAATTTACACGTAGTGTTTTTGCTCGTCAGGTTGAACCAACACTGTCGACTAATCTTGCGAGGGCCATAACTGTTGAAAAACGTGGGGTCTCAAACATAGTGGAAGCAATAATCTAACCACATTTTCTTCACAAAGATCCATGCAATTTCAGATTAATCGACGAAAGGGATGTAATCGTTACCTCTTGTAGTTTCCAGCTTTACAATTTGCACGCAAATCAAGCGTCTCCAAAGGAATCCGCTCTCTACTGATATCCACATGAACGAACCTTGATCGAAGCGTGGAAGGGAACGATCTGTTAGAATCATCCTCCTCCTTTGGTCCAGAAGACTCTACAACTAGCAGCTAAACATTTTAGTGAAAATCGAATAGTGCGAAACGCTAGGGTTTCATGTTATTCCTAGAAGCCTATTTATATCGAATATATGATGCTAGGGTTTCTGATTCTCAATCAAATATTTTCCCTTTTAATTTCGAATTTTAGTTTTATTTTCGAATCCAAATTCGAAAATATAATTTTTATTTATGATATTTTTAAGGGGTAATTCCATGTCAGTACCCTAACTTTGACTCATTTCGAAATCAGTACCCTGACTTTAAAACTTTTTTTGCCGGTACCTGAAGTTTATTTACGTTGCAGTTAAGGTAACGGCTGTTAAATGTAACAGAATTGGTGTGCAAAAATTCTAAAATGCCCTCAACACTTTTGGTCTATAAAACTGGTCTGATTGGTTCAATTGATATGATTATGAAATGACTATTTTACCCCTAATTGAATACCCAATTTAACTAATGGCTTGAGGGCAAAATTGACTTTTCAATTACACAAATAATAATTATAATTCTTTAATATTAAATTATCATTAATCATTAATCATTAATTAATTATATTATTAATCCTTAATTAAACTTAATTAAATATATATAATAATCTTAAATAAACCCTAATCCTCTTTAAACCCTTACCCTTTTTCTGCCTCCGCCGCCGCCACTACCGTCGCCGCGACTCCGGCCGGCGACCCCGACCGGCAACTCCGACGCCGACCTCGCCATGGATGTCGCCTCGAGACTCGGCGATTTCAGTCGTCGCGGAGGAGGACGCAGGGGGACGTCGCCGGAGGACGCCGAGCCCAGCCGAGGTCTTCGACGGTGAGGGAGGACGCGGCCCCGATCTGTGCTCGTCGCGACCTCCTCCGTCGCAAACCTCCGTCGCAACCCCCACCATCGAGAACTCTCTGTCGCCACCCACCATCGAGAACCCAGATTTGGGTTTTGAATCGAAACCCAGATTCGAGATGGAGGTCGGACCCAGATTTGGGTTTCGACTCAAAACCCAAATCTGGGTTCTCGATGGTGGGTGGCGACGGAGGGTTCTCGATGGTGGGGGTCGCCGGTGAGGAAGACGAAGACGTGTAGGAGGTCGTGACGGAGGTTTGCGACGGAGAAGGTCGCGACGAGCACAGATCGGGGCCGCGTCCTCCCTCACCGTCGAAGACCTCGGCTCGGCTCGGCATCCTCCGGCGAAGTCCCCCTGCGTCCTCCTCCGCGACGACTGAAATCGCCGAGTCTCGAGGCGACATCCATGGCGAGGTCGGCGTTGGAGTTGCTGGTCGGGGTCGCCGGCTAGAGTCGCGGCGGCGGTAGTGGCGGCGGCGGAGGTAGAAAAAGGGTAAGGGTTTGAAGAGGATTAGGGTTTATTTAAGATTATTATATATATTTAATTAAGTTTAATTAAGGATTAATAATATAATTAATTAATAATTAATGATTAATAATCAATTAATGATAATTTAATATTAAAGAATTATAATTATTATTTGTGTAATTGAAAAGTCAATTTTGCCCTCAAGCCATTAGTTAAATTAGGTGTTCAATTAGGGGTAAAATAGTCATTTCATAATCATATCAATTGAACCAATCAGACCAATTTAACAGACCAAAAGTGTTGAGGGCATTTTAGACTTTTTGCACACCAATTCTGTTACATTTAACAGTCGTTACCTTAACTGCAACGTAAATAAACTTCAGGTACCGGCAAAAAAAGTTTTAAAGTCAGGGTACTGATTTCGAAATGAGTCAAAGTTAGGGTACTGACATGCAATTACCCCTATTTTTAATATGATATAAATAAACCTATTTTCACTTATTCAGTCTGGGCTTCAAAAGACCAAAAGGTTTTAGGCTCACTCTTTGTGTGTAACCATGTATGCTCATGAAATATTGATAATGGCCCGAAATCTCTATTTTTCCCATTCATCATAAGTGTCATCTAGCAAGACATTATGATAATCCAATATTTACGAAGATCGATGATTCGAATAAATCTTTTCATTGTAACTATCACAATCGTTTTGTCTCTACATATCAAAATTGAACATAAGACATGGAGCCGTCATCCTATTATTCAATCATGTTTCTTGGTCTTGAGTAGACCGAGAATGATAACTCTTTATCAACTCTCTTGGCATGGTCATGCATTTACTCGGTCATACTCATCAAGAGGCTTGTTCTCATAAATGATATAAGGGACAAATTTCTTGACCATCACTCATATTCCTTGACTCTCACTCATAATTTGTGTTTGGAATATTGGTTTTTAGATTATTGGGTTTGGGTTATTGAACTGATTTGAATAGTACTTGTTGAGAATCCATGTTGCTTTCCATAGTTTTTACATGTCAGAATGTTGTTGGTGTTAAAATGGCTGAAATGGAATTCAGTAACTAAGTGCGTCTTCGGAAATGAGATGATGGGGACGATTGAGTTTAAGATTAACTTTATGAACTTATAATTGGGGTATTCGGGTTAAGGACTCTAGATGTGTAATGTAAGCCTCACCTCCCAAATGCAATTGGTGGTGCATTAATTTAGGAATAGAGGTCATTTGAAATCAAGTTTGAAATTCTGATTCGTAGCCGAGTCAAGAAGTCGAACACAAAGTCGTAACTTTTGTGCCGACAACTTGCCTAACACGCAAACCGTAGTTTAAACAATAACAGACAATAATAACGACACCAGAGATGATTACCCAGTTCGGTGCAACGTCACCTACTTCTAGGGGCACTTTGCCAGTGGAAAGGTTTTTACTATATGGTAGTCAATAGTACAACTTCAAGCACCAACTAGCTATCACACAAGCTATTGTCCTAAGCTACTATAGATCTCACCGTGAACAACCTCGACCAGGGTCCTCTTCCCCTGTCTTTGAGATCCTCTCAATTCCAGCAAGCGCCTATGCTCGGTGTCGTAGTCTTCTTTGACAGATTTGTGAATCTTCAATCACGAACACAAGAACCCTAATCGATCAAATACTCAATCTTCGTGAATTGATGTTTAATCGAAGCAAAGCCATTCTAGCAAACTAATCAGCCTCTCAACACGCCAATGGTGCACGGTTAAGAGCTCTGAGAAATTTAGCAAATAAAGAACAAGAACGGACAGGCTGCTAATGGGGAAGCACAAGCTTTTTATAGCAGCCCCACATTCCTAATCTGGCTTGGATTAGGAATAGGAAGTCTCAGACTTCCTAAAAAATTTAGGCAAGCAGTTGCCGCCTTTGCTGACGTGTTAATGACAGCTGGAAGTCGCCTGGGCTTGTTGACGTCATTCTCTTGTGCTCCAAGTCTTTCAGTTGTTGTGACGTCATTCTTCTTGCGCGTAATGAGTCGCTCCAAATGTCTTGTAACATGTTGCACTGACTTCTTGCTTTTGCACTAAAAAATTATGCCAACACTAAACGTAGCAACAATCTCCCCCTTTGGCAATTTTTTAGGCAAACACATTTTTAAGCACATCGTCATCTTACGGCAGCTACGCAAAGCAAGAGATGTCAGAGTAGAGGTTAAAAGCGTCTGGTGCACATCGTCATCTTGCGGCAGTTACGCACAGCAAGAGATGTCAGAGTAGAGATTAAAAGCGTCTCGTGCATACACGTTCTTGGAGCGTCTGGCGCGGCTTCTAGCGTAACCTTCATAACGTTAGCTTATATCTCCCCCTGATTGTCTAACAAAATTGCCAAAGAAAATCATACAACGATAAACTTTGAGCAACAGGTTATAAACCAGCTCAAAACACGAGCAAATATCCAAAAAGTCACAAAGTGCAGAAATTTAACTCGGACAGTCTCCGAGGATTTAAGAAGTTGTTTAACAAGTTTATCAGTCTAGAGGTAAGTAAATGAAATATTTTCTAAAAGGAGGAGGAGTCATTGACATCTTGGTCAGATACAGTGTCTTCAGCAGGAGCGGTGCGTAGATCATGTAGGAGGGCTTCACATGCAATCTTTCGGGTTGTCAGAGCAGCAATCGTCTTCTCCAGGTCATTGATCATGTCCACCAGCTCTTCCTCCACCCTAGTGCCGAGAGGCCCGGAAGGACGTGAGCTTGAACCAGCTTCAAATGTTAAGGGAGGAGCGAGATCTCTCATATGCCTGCCCTCAAAGTTTTTGAGACTTATAGTGAGAGGCAGAGGCTTCTTTCCAGGTACATCAGAATCTCGAACAATGTGAGGACATTGTTGGAGGAGAAGTCCAGTGATCAATGATGGAAAACCAATAGGTAATTTGACAGCACATGACTTGGCATGTTTGACAAGATGCTCAATAACATATGTACCAAAGTCAAGAGGGGATTGAGTACCTATTTGGTAGATGAGCTTTGCTAGCTCTCTTTTGATGCTAGACCCGTGAGTGGAGGGCGCCCGATTTGCCAAACCAATTCGGTATAGAATGGAATACTTGGCTGTTAGTTCTGCAGCCACAATGGTATCCTTGAAGGGCCAAACCTTTTTCCTTCCTCTAGTGATCTCAAACGCAACTTTGTTCAAGTGAGGGACGTTTGGAGTGACTTCTGGAGCCGTTCTGCCTAGATAAGCGTTGATTGTGGAGGCAGATATGTCAAAGCATTCTCCTTGAACAAAGACCTTCCTATACTCAGCGTCTTCTGAATCATTAAACTCACTTGAGAGATTGACGATGAACTCCTTGACCAGAGACGGGTAGAACGGTCCGATGTTGATGACCGTGTTGGTTAGGCCAGAGCCACAGAGGAGCTCCACAACTGC
Source organism: Geranium rotundifolium (assembly GCA_963920655.1). Lineage (NCBI taxonomy): Eukaryota > Viridiplantae > Streptophyta > Magnoliopsida > Geraniales > Geraniaceae > Geranium > Geranium rotundifolium. Next base: position 7,809,489 of record OY987314.1, read on the forward strand.
GTTCATTCCTTGAGCTTCTGTAGAGAGCTCCCTCTCCGGGTAGATATTGCGCTGGTACACGTATTGCCACTTGACAGCATTGTCTACCGAATGAAAGGAGACATTATCTGTTGGGGCTTTTGGAACGTTTGTGGGGATTTTCAGACCTCCCATAGACTTCTTGACCCGTGGGGGTAAGACACGAGTTTCCTCCTGTTCTTCTGACTCTTCTTCTTCTGGAGCAGGGGTTGTTACTGAAGTGGATGACTTCTTTCTTAACTTCTTTACTTGTTTAGGAGCAGGTGCTCCTCCTTTTTCAGTAGCTTTTCTTTTCGGAGTTAGTCTTCTCTGCATTGGTGGTTCTTCTTCTTCCGCAATCAGCTTTTTCTTTGGTTGTTTTCTTTTCTTAATCCCTTCGGGCACAGACTTTTTCAGAGGCGTTCTTTCCTCTCGTGTAACTTCTTCTTCCATTGTTGTCTTAGCTGTATCTAATTCTTCTGTGTTCTCAGGATCGGCTAAAGGTTGGGGGACTTCTGGTATGACTTCTGTATCTTCATTCAGCCCCGAATCACTGTCCAGAGCGACAAGGGGACTATCGACTTTCTGCATGGCTTCGTCTATTGGGGACTTTTCTGGTGCAGGTGTTGATTTTGGAGGGCTAGATCGATTTTCACCACTCATACCAAGGATCTCAGGAACAGAGGTCCCTAGAGTTTCTTCAGACTGGTCTGTATCTACTGGATCTACTATAGAATGGGTAATAGGGTTACGTTGTAGAGGCGTCTGAGTGGAATGAGATGCCTCTTCTTCAACGCCAGCAGCCTCGGGTAAGATGTTGTCCTTTTCAACAGCAGGGACAACCTTTACAGATGCGATAGTCGGAGACGAAGCTGTTGCGCCTTTAGGATTTTCAGAGCCCTCTCCTGAGGAATTCCCTCCTTGAATCTTTACTCCACGTTTATTTGTTGAGGTTTTTGACGCAGATAACTTTCTAGCGATCATCTTCACCCTCATCTTGGCTCGCAGTTTCTTGGAAGCAGAAGGAACTCGTCCGCTACTGGTTCCGACCATGGGTAAGAGTAAATCGGTGGAATGTAGAGAGAAGAGCCGGACAAAGCTTGAGCGAGATGAGGAGTTTTTGATTTTTGAGAGCAATCAAAAGAAAACCCTAACTGTTTTGAGAAATCGTGCAGAGTTCTGCGCGGAAGCCGAAAGGATTGAAGCTTGATTAGTTGGTTGTCAGATTGTAATCATTCTGTTTTTCCCCTTTTTTTTTGTTTTTTGTTTTTTGTTTTTTTTTAAAAACAGACTTGAACTGGGCTATGATAAGGAAATTGGGCCCGGGTTGATTTTGTGGACCCTTGCTTGTCTTAATGGAGATAGAGTAAAATCAACTAAAAGCTCACTCTCTTCTTTCCCGACTTCTTGTTACTCAAGGCAGCAAAGTCCAAGGGATGACCTTAGACTTTCAAACCTGTTAGCATCTAACGCCTTTGTGAAGATGTCAGCGATTTGTTTCTCAGTAGGTAGGTATTCGAGTTTTATCTTCTTGCCTTCTACAAGCTCACGAATAAAATGATGTTTGGTTTTGCTGTGTTGAACCGGATTCTTCGAGATATGGATTGCACTAATTTTGTCACAGAACAAAGTCATGACTTCTTGTTTGACCCCATACTCTGCCAACATCTGTTTCATCCAAAGAAGCTGAGTACAGCTACTTCCAGCTGTAATATACTCGGACTCAGCTGTAGACAGAGCAATACAATTTTGCTTTTTGCTGAACCAAGACACAAGATTGTTCCCAAGATAGAAACAACCTCCAGAGGTACTTCTTCGATCTGGTGTGCTTCCCGCCCAGTCAGCATCACAGTATCCAACAAGAGTAGGAGAGGTATCAAAAGAGTATTGCAAACCCAATTCAGAGGTTCCTGAGATGTACCTTATTATCCTCTTGGCATGGGTTAAGTGACTAGCCTTTGGATTGGCTTGATACCGAGCACAGACTCCCACTGAGAAAGCAATGTCGGGTCGACTTTACTGTGAGATAGAGAAGACTTCCAATAATGCTTCGATAGAGGCTTTGATCAACTGATTCTCCAAGATCGTCCTTTGTGCATTTGATATGACTGGCAATGGAGGTTCTTTTGTGCAAAGCCTTTTTCAACCCAAATTTCTTCACAGTATTCTTTGCATATTGGCTTTGGGAGATAAATATTCCATCTTTCATCTGTTTGATCTGGAAGCCTAGAAAATATGTTAGCTCTCCAACCATACTCATCTCAAATTCAGACTGCATATGTTGTACGAAACGTTCCACCATCTTGTCTGACATCCCTCCAAATACGATATCATCGATATATATTTGGACAATCATGATGTCACTTCCTTCCTTTTCCACAAAGAGAGTTTTGTCTACTCCCCCTCGAATATAGCCATTCTGCACTAGGAATTGAGTAAGATGTTCATACCATGCTCGTTGTGCTTGTTTGAGGCCGTAGAGGGCTTTCTTCAGTTTGTAGACATGATGAGGAGAGTCATGATCTTCAAATCCCTTTGGTTGAGCAACATAGACTTCTTCGTTGAGATATTCATTGAGGAAGGCACTCTTTACATCCATCTGATAGAGTTTGAAACGCAGATGGCATGCTATGCCGAGAAGAAGTCGGATGGCTTCCAGTCTGGCTACTGGAGCAAAAGTTTCTTCGAAGTAAACTCCTTCTACTTGTGTGTACCCCTGTGCCACCAGTCTTGCTTTGTTTCTGGTGATATTTCCTTGCTCGTCAGACTTGTTTTTGAATATCCACTTTGTTCCAATAATATTGACATTTTCTGGCTTGGGTACTAGTTCCCAGACTTCATTCCTTGCAAATTGAACCAATTCTTCTTGCATGGCACATGCCCAGTACTCATCATTGATGGCTTCTTGTATATTCTTTGGTTCAACTTTAGGACCAAAGCAAATGTTACCTATCATCTCTTTGTAGTTTATAGGTGCCTTCTGTCGAGTCCGCACTCCTTCATTGATGTCTCCTATCACATCCTGGGATGGGTGATTCTTCTGAATTCTTCTGGACGGAGCTCTCTGTTCTATGATGGGGGATGCCTCTTTGTCAGAGATGATTTGGCTTTCGGCTTCAGTTTCTTCGTTGCGATCCTCGGTTCTGACTTCTGGCTTTACTTCACCTGAGAGATTTAGAACTTCTTCCTCATCGTCACTGGGTTGCTTATAACTTTCATCAATCACGACATTGATGGATTCCATGATAGACCGGGTGCGTTTGTTGAATACACGAAAGGCCCGACTGTTTCTGGAATAGCCAAGGAAGATGCCTTCATCGCTTTTAGGATCAAGTTTGCGTCGAGGTTCCCTATCTGCAAGTATGTAGCATATCGATCCAAAGACATGGAAATATTTGACCTTAGGCTTCCTCAACCTCCATATTTCATACAGAGTGAGCGATGTTCCAGGGCGGAGGGTCACTCTATTATGAATATGACAAGCCGTATTCAGAGCCTCAGCCCAGAAGTGCTGCGGGATGTCTTTGGCTAGCATCATGACTCTGGCCATTTCTTAAAGAGTACGATTTTTACTTTCCACGATCCTGTTCTGCTGAGGAGTGATGGGGACAGAGAATTCATGAGCTATTCCTTCAGCATCACAAAAGTTTGCAAAGCTGATGTTTTCAAACTCCTTTCCGTGATCACTTCTGAGTCGGGCGACTTTCCCAATGGCTTCTCCTTTTTCTCGTTGAACTCTCCGACACAGGGCCTCAAAGACTTAGAAAGTGTCTGATTTTTCTCTAATAAAGTCAACCCAGGTGAACCTTGAGAAGTCGTCGACACAGACAAAAATGTACTTCTTTCCTCCTAGACTTTCCACTTGCATAGGCCCCATAAGGTTAACATGTAGAAGTTCTAGAACACGAGAAGTAGTAAGATGTTGTACCTTCTTGTGTGACGTCTTAACTTGTTTGCCAATCTGGCATTCTCCACAGATTTTTCCTTCAATGATCTTGAGGTTGGGAACTCCAATGATCGCCTTTTCAGAGAGAATCTTTTGCATGCTCCTCAAATTGATGTGACCAAGTTTTTGATGCCATAACTTCGTCTCTTGAGCTTTGGATAAAAGGCAATTGGTTGGCAAGGTTGTGACTGTTGGGGACCATAGATAACAGTTATCAAGAGACCTGAGGCCTGTCATGACTTCCTTCTGGTGTTCGTCTTTGACAGTGCACTTGTCACGAGTGAAGTTGACATCTAGATCTAGATCACATATTTGACTGATGCTGATGAGGTTGGCTGTAAGACCTTCTACCAGTAGAGCCTCTTTTAAGCAAGGTAAGTTAGGAAGGTTGAGCTTTCCCTTTCCAAGAACTCTAGCTTTTACCCCATCACCAAAAGTGACAAAGCTATTTGTGCAAGGTATTAAGGTGACCAAGAACGAGCTATTACTAGTGATATGTCGAGAGGATCCACTATCAAAGTACCAATTATTGCTAGTTGAAGCTTTTAGAGAGGTGTAAGCGATATTTGCTCGATAGTTTACCTCTTTGACTCGCCATTCCTTTCGTGGTTGGGCTTTCTTGATGGTGTTCCTTTGTTTGACGAAGCTCCTTCCATATAGACGATAGCAGAAAGGTCGAATGTGACCTCTTATACCATAGTAGTGGCACACCCAGTTATGTCTTTTTTTCTTTGTCCCAAGAGCGACCAGGGTATGAGGCTTTATGGTCGCTTGATCAGGTGTGAAGGTCGGAGACATCTGACGGGGCATGTGGGTGACAACCTTCTGAGGAATAAAGACGATGTGCGATGATGAAGCTCCTTTCGAATATCCAAGGCCTTCCATATTTTTAGCTGGTTTTCTGATCGAGAGAATTTGATCTAGAGTATCAGTGCTTGGATTCATCATCTTTACAGTCTTGGTGACTTGGTCTAACTCGCCTTTTAACCGAGCCACTTCCTTTTTGAGATCAACAGTAGTTTCGAGAAGTCGTGACTTGTCTTCATTAAGAGAGAGAATGAGAGCATTCTGTTTTTCGATTACCTGAGAGTCTTCAAGCCACTTGACATACCACTCGTTGTATGCGTTGTTGAGAGTCTCATCGGATAGCTCATCATCAGAGTCGTACTTCTTTGAAATCTCGGATGGTTGATCTATTGTGGATACAGTAAAAGCAACATAGTTACTCGTATGCTCAGAGTCATTGTCTTCTTCTTCTTCATCGTCAGTTAGAGAGGCATTGAATCCCTTCTTCTATTTCTTTAAGAAGTTAGGACATTCTTTCTGCATGTGCCCATACCCCTTACATTCAAAGCACTGAACTCCTTTTTCTTTTCCTGATCGCTCACCTCGTCTACCATCGTTATTAGTGCTCTCGAACTTCTGGAACTTGTGCTGAGACTTATCTCTGACTTCTCGGGTGACATTCTTTCCTGTCATCTGGTTAAATCTCTTCATAACTTTATTGTAGTTTTTGACCAGCATAGCGATAGTCTCATCAATTTCACTATCTGAATCAGAGTAAGCCAATTTGTTTTGCTTTTGGATAGAACTTTTGAATGCTACACCTTTATGCTTCTTTTCGATAGACGGTAGGGAGAGCTCGAAGGTCATAAGGGATCCCATGAGCTCATCAAACTTCAGCGTCTTCAAGTCATGAACTTCTTCTATGGCCGTGATCTTCATCTTGAATCTGGGACTTAGGGCTCTCAGCGTTTTTCTGACTAAGTCTTCATCGGTCATAGGCTTGCGGAGTGAATATGATTCATTAGCTAGATCCTTGATACGAACATTAAACTCAGCTATAGTTTCGTCTTCATTCATGGTAAGGCCTTCAAAGTTGGTCGTGAGGTACTGTAACTTTTGCTCTCTGACTTTGGATGTACCCTCATAAGCAACAACAAGAGTGTCCTAAGCAATTTTGGCACTTTTGCAAGTGTTGATGAGTCGAAAAACATTCTTGTCTACTCCATTAGATATGGCATTGAGTGCACGAGAATTACCTAGGGCGGCTTCATCTTCTTCCGTGCTCCACTCTTTTTCTGGTTTAATGCTAGTTTGATTTCCTTGAGCATCAGCATAGTGAGGTTACTCCCACCCATTGATGATAGCCTTCTAGGTTTTGCTGTCGAGAGACTTCAAAAAGGCACACATCCGTGCTTTCCAGTCTCCATAGTTAAAACCGTCGATTGACAGATCATCCTTCCTTTGAGTCCATATTAGCTACTCAGAATCTTTGCAGGAAAATCACCTAAGAGATAATGTGCCTCCTCTGATACCAATTGAAATTCTGATTCGTAGCCGAGTCAAGAAGTCGAACACAAAGTCGTAACTTTTGTGACGACAACTTGCCTAACATGCAAACCGTAGTTTAAACAATAACAGGCAAAAATAACGACACCAGAGATGATTACCTAGTTCGGTGCAACGTCACCTACTTCTGGGGGCACTTTGCTAGTGGAAAGGTTTTCACTATATGGTAGTCAATAGTACAACTTCAAGCACCAACTAGCTATCACACAAGCTATTGTCCTAAGCTACTAATAAAGAACAAGAATGGACAGGCTGCTAATGGGGAAGCACAAACTTTTTATAGTAGCCCCACATTCCTAATCTGGCTCGGATTAGGAATAGGAAGTCTCAGACTTCCTAAACAATTTAGGCAAGCAGTTGTCGCCTTTGCTGGCGTGTTAATGACAGCTGGAAGTCGCCTGGGCTTGTTGACGTCATTCTCTTGCGCTCCAAGTCTTTTAGTTGTTGTGACGTCATTCTTCTTGCGTTCCAAGCGACTCTAAATAGGAAAGCTTCAGGCCTTTCCTAATCTGGAGCGTAATGAGTCGCTCCAAATGTCTTGTAACATGTTGCACTGACTTCTTGCTTTTGCGCTAAAAAATTATGCGAACACTAAACGTAGCAACAAAGTTAGATGGATTAGAGAATTTAGAGATCGGACATATATCAGGACATACTAAAAAATATGATTTATAGTTAGAAGGTATCAACTTGAAAACTAGTCGGTCCCACTCGATTTTTCATAATCATTTATTCCTGTATTGGTGTATGAGTGACAACTTTAGGATCATTTAGGGTATTTAAACCTTTCATTTCCTATGCGAATGAGAGTTAGGAGAAATCGGGACGCACAATGCCTTAAGATGAATATTAACTTCCTTAATTGCATAATAGCGGACTTAGAATCTCATCTTTGAATTACCGAGATTCCATCACATTTCCGAATACATTCAGGATTTTGATACGTTTGTGATTTGTGCTTTTCTATTTTATTTGTATTGTTGATTTGAGTTTTTGAGAGTGTGGTAGTTTAGTGTTTCGAAACTTCATTGTTGAGAGTGTAGTAGTTTAGCTTTGCTCATTGTTGTAGTATATATAAGTTCTTAGACCATGGAGTCACCATGGATTCTGATATAGCCCCCTTTTTTGCAGTTTGACATATTCATCTATTTTGTCTGTAACTGGGTAATGAAACAATATCATAGGTTGTGAAATTAGTTGTATGAGGAATGTGAGTAACAGTCGAGGGATTTGTCCCTCATATCAATTATGAGTACGATATCGTTTTGGCCCCCTTAATGAGTATGACCGAGGAAATACATGGACATGCGAAATGTGTTGGTAAAGAAACGGGATTCAATAATATAAGAGTGATGACTTTATATATTATGTTAAATCATGATATCAAAAGACAAAGGGATTATGATAGTAACAAAAAATGGTCAAGTTGAATCATCGATCTTCATAAGTCTTAGGTAGTTATAATGTCTTGCTAAACACCACTTATGATTTATTGGAGAGCTACATATTTCGGGTCCATTGCAAATACTTTATGAATCTACAAGGTCACAAAAAAAAGAGCGAGCATGAAGCGTTTTGGGCTTTTTGACACCCAAGTCAATGAGTGCAAATAAGTATATTTATCGTATTTGGAATTAGGGGTGTAAACGAGCCGAGTCGAGCCTCATTTTGGCAGTGCTCAGCTCGACCGTGAAAAAAGTGTTCGGCATAGGCTCGGCTTAGGCTCCAACAAGTTTATATAACTAAGCTCGAGTTCGGCTCGAAATAAAATAGACGAGCTCGAGCTCAAGTTTGAGCTCAGCTCGATTCGGTTCGCTTAAATTTGAATACAAATATTCATTAAAATTAATTAAATAATGAATAATTCATTAAATAATAAATGAGCCGACTTGAGATTGGTTCGACTTGATTCGGTTTATTTAATTCTATTATAAATATATTTTAAAATATATTAATGTAAATATATAATTCATTAAATATTAAACAAGCCGGCTCACGAACCTATCAAGTCTTAAAAGGTTAGGCTCGAGCTTGGCTCGTTTATTAAACGAGCCCAATCTTGAGCTCGAATTCGGCTCGAGCTCGATTATAATGAGCCCGAACCGAATATTTAACGAGCCGAGCTCGAGCGGCTCGTTAAAAGCTCGGCTCGTTTACAACCCTATTTGGAATATAATAAAGACACATATATTTTCGAATTAGGATTCGAAATAAATATATAATTATGAATCAGAAAACTTATGCTAAATATTCGATATAAATACACTCCTAACTAAAAGACGAAACCCTAGGTTTTTCGCAATTCATTCACTAAAAACATTCATTCTCCAAAGAGAATTTTCTGGAACAGAAGGAGGAGAAAGGTCTTAATAGGTCGTTCCCTTCTACGCTTTGATCAAAGTTTGTGTGGATACCAGTAAAAAGCAGATTCCGTTGGAGACGCTTGATTCGCAAGAAGAACATTAAAGTCGGAAACTACAAGATAACAGCTATGATCCTTTTCATCAATTAATTTCTAAATTGCATGGATATGTGTGACGAAATCGTGGTTAAAATAGTGCTTCCCCTGTGTATAAGATTACACGATTTCCAACAACGAGTCCGTCAGCTCATTGCTTGCAGCGCAGGCCATCCGCGCATAACTCCACCTTAGCCCAAGGAGATTCAACATTTCCTTTCCCGTTTTCAAGAGAATTCTTCAATATTTTTGCCTTTTGTAATTAAGATTATATCTAGAGTTATTTATTTAATTTTCTCCCTTAGTGAGGGGCTACCTCTCTTATTATAATCAACTCCTGATTTAGGGTAGACAATCCTGTCTGAATGCCCCAACTTACTCGTCACCTTCATAAAATAAAGGCTCGCGACTTCTGAGCTGAATCCGCATCTCTCTCTCTCTCTCAACACGGTCCCGATCAAAAGAGTCGAACCTCCCAAGTTATGAAAATAGGACTTCTTTGTGTAGATTAGAGGATTCTCGTTGTCTTCCTAAAATGCTGAAACACATTTTATGCATGATTATCAATTATTGAATCTTGAAACTATCTTATGATATATGTACACTACTGAAAATTTGCTTATTCCCGGCGAGATATTAATATATCTCGTCGGGTTGACTTCACCAAACCGGCGAAATATTCAATATTTCGGCGAGTTGGTTTCACCAGTCAACGGTCGGATGTTGACCACAACGGTCATCACCTTTCCCGGCGAGATGTTGCGCAATATCTCGCCGGGAAAGGTGATGACATTTCTCGGCGAGATATTCAATATATCGACGAGTTTGTTTCACCAAACCGGCGAAACATTGTAAATCTCGTTTGGCTGATTACACACGTCAACGCCCGGATGTTGACCACAACGGTCATAACCTTTCCCGGCGTGATATTGCACAATATCTCACCGGTAAAGGTTATGACCGTTGATGGTCAGCATCCGGTCGTTGACAGTCAACGACTCCAACCCGGCGAGATACTTCAATATTTCGCCGGGAAAGAGGTTGTTGACCATCAACGGTCGGATGTTGACCATCAACAGGCATAACCTTTCCCGGCAAGATATTGCGCAATATCTCGCTGGGGAAAGGTTCTGAAAATTCTATAAAAGGTTCATGCATGACTTCATTTGTCAAAATTTGATTTATGGAGGATCATTTAGACCTATATTGAAAGAGGTTAATATTTGGAGTGCATATAAAGTCGAAGATTACAAGTCCGATTCTCAAGTTCCCCTCGTTGTCTCTAATCTTGTCGTCCCCGCTGGTCGATCTCCAGATTTGCAGGTTAGTTTGGGTTTTCGATTTGCTATGAAATTTCCATCCATGCTTATTTTTCATGTATTGTGCTTAATGCGTGTGACCCTCTAGGCTCACGACCCGTTGGCAGACTGGTAAAATTATTATTTTACCCTTTCCATCATAAGTGATCTCTAGCAAGACATTATCATTACCCAACGTTCGTGATTATCGATTATTCGACTTAACCTGTTATCGTACATGTCACTGTCCTTATATCGAACCGATATCCAGATTGATCAATAGGTATAGAATCGTCATCCTAATTTATCAATCACTATTTCTTTATATCTGAGATGACTGAAAACTGATACTAAGGTATCACCTGCACGGCCGTGCTATTCCTTCAGTCATACTCATCAAGTGGCCTAAACAGATATCTTTCTTATACCGTAGTATGAGTGATAAATCCCCCAAACTCCTTTCGAGTTCACAAATGCAATTAATATCCAAGCCAATCAAAGCCGTTATAGCTACCCTTTTACAGGTAACATTAGACTAGGTCAAACTTAGGTATTCGTTACACTGTGCATACAAAGACTCTTTGGTCTTAGGATATAATGACAAGCTACAATCTGTGAGTATCTCATGACTGGATCTATGTTGCATACTTACAATCGAGTTAGTCCCATACTGATCGCTTAAGAAGAAGTTTAGCTGATCAAGGACTTATCAAATGTAATTCTTTCTTATCTATAGTTCTACTATAAGTGGTTATACACATAATGATATAGATCAAATCACATTAGATATACTACTACAACACATTAGTAATATAATGCCTTTTATTATATCGAAAAATGATGTCCGTTACAATATAGATTGAGGAATTACATTGGACTAGGGTATAATCCCAACAATCTCCCACTCGTCCCTAGTTCCAACCTAAGTTCCAATCTACCCCCATAGACTTCACATGTGCGTCATGCTTGGGCTGCGGTAAAACCTTCGTCAAGGGATCAGCAACTTTGTCATCAGTCGGTACATAAGTAATCTCCACATAACCCTTATCGATATATTCTCTGATAATGTGATACTTCCTCTATATGTGTTTAGTTCTGTTGTGGAATCTGGGCTCTTGAGCTAATGCTATGGTCCCCGTGTTGTCACACGACACGCTTACCGGATCAGACGCTCGTGGCATTACATCTAATCCGGTTAGAAAGCTTCTAACCCATACGGCTTCCTTAGCTGCTTCTACTGCAGCTATGTATTCAGCCTCTGTTGTAGAATCAGCAGTTGTGGCTTCCTTGAAGCTCTTCCAGCTTAATGATCCACCATTTAACACGAATACAAATCATGCCTGAGACTTGAAATCATCAGGATCTGTCTAAAAACTAGCATCAACATATCCTTTGACTGCTAGTTCTCCATCCTTCCCACCATACACTAGGAATACGTCTTTAGTTCTCCTCAGATATTTAAGGATACTCTTGACAGCAATCCAGTGCTCCTGGCCTGGGTTAGATTGATATCTTCAAGTACAATTTAGTGTGAACGAGACGTCCGGTCTCGTGCAAATCATGGCATACATGATGGATCCCACAGCCGAAGCATATGGGATCTTACTCATTTTGCTCAGCTCATCAGGAGTCTTAGGACTCTGTTGTTTGCTGAGCTTAATGTTATGCCGCATGGGTATGTATCCCTTCTTAGAATCAAGCATTGAGAATATTCTCAACACCTTATCCGCTAAGGGATTTCCTTTAGTGGCTAGAAAGCCATATCTGATAGGAGCTTGACGAGATCTCTCAGACCTTCTTGGACCCTCTGGAATAGGTGTGGGGATTGGTTCTTGATCAATGACCTCTTATGGCTCCTGTATTTCTACATCCGACTTAGTGGGTTGTTCCGTATCTTCTTGAATTTCTTCAAGATGCACAACACTCCCACTAGCACTTTTGGAAATAAATTCATTTTCCAAAAATACCCCTCCTCGAGCAACAAAGACTTTGTTCTCGCTGGGTTTGTAGAAATGGTACCCCTTGTTTCCTTAGGGTACCCCACAAAGACACACTTATCTGATTTGGGTTCGAGCTTATCGCCTAGCAGACGCTTGACGTAAGCTTCACATCTCCAGATCTTAAGGAAAGCTAATAAGGGTTTCTTCCCGTTCCATACTTTGTATGGAGTGCTTTCCACTTCCTTTGTAGGAGCCCGATTCAATATAAATGCGGCCTTCTCTAGGGCATAGCCCCAGAAGGAGATAGGGAGGTCAACCTGACTCATCATTGATCGAACCATGTCAAGCAAGGTCCGATTTCTCCGTTCGGATACACCATTCATTTGGGGTGTTCCAGGCGGAGTCAATTCAGAGAGGATCCGACACTCCTTAATATGACTGTGAAATTCATGGTCCAAGTACTCAGTGCCTTGGTCAGATCGAAGCGCCTTTATACTTTTACCAATCTGGTTTTGTGATTCGTTCTGGAATTCTTTAAACTTGTCAAAGGTTTCCGATTTGTGTCTCATAAGATAGACATACCTGTATCTACTAAAGTCATCAGTATATGTAACGAAGTAGTGAAAACACTTTCTGGCCCGAGTGCTCATAAGTCCACATACATCGGAATGTATGAGACTTAATAAGTCACTAGCCCTTTCACCTAAACTGGCTAAAGGTGCCTTTTTCATTTTGCCCATAAGGCATGACTCGCATCTCTCAATTGAAGTGAATTCAAACGGACTTAGAAGTTCACACTTGTGAAGTGTTGATATGCGTTTCTGGCCTATATGGTCTAAACGGCAGTGCCAGATCACAGTCTGGTTTAAATCATCGGATTTAACCCTTTTGTTACTTATAATATAAATTGAGCTAGTGTAAGTGTTTTGAATATTAAGAATATATAAACCAAAAAAAATGAAGCATTGCAATAAAATATATTATTCTTAAAAATATTGAAAATTTCATTATTAATAGAAAAACAATATCCTTCCTTGTCTAGCAAGGAAACAGAAATAATATTCCTGCGAAACGCAGGTACCAATGAACATTGTTTAATAATAGGGTAAATTCCACATGACCTCCCTTAACTATACGCGTGTCTCACATGCCCCCCTTAACTACAAAATCAATCTGTGAGGTGCCTTAACTATCCAAAAATCTCACTTTACCTTTTTTTGTTGACTTTTTTCAAAATTCTGTTATGTTTTTTGTGAAATGACGAAAATACCCTTATATCTGAAAAATGAAAATAAATAAATAAAAATGATTTTGAACTTTTTTTTCTATTTTCTCGTTGTACAAAATAATGAATAAAAATAATATTTTAGTATTAAATTTTTATTTAAAAACAATTATTTATAAAAATTAATAAAAATAAAAAACGATGTTTAAAAGTAATTTTTTTTAAAATTTTTTTTTGTAAAAATAACTTTTTAAAAATTATTTTTACTATTAACAAAATTTTATTCTTAATTTTGTACAACGAGAAAATTAGAAAAAAATTTCAAAATCATTTTAATTTTTCAAATAGAGGGGTATTTTCGTCATTTCACAAAAACTTAACAGAATTTTGAAAAAAGTCAACAAAAAAAGGTAAAGTGGGATTTTTGGATAGTTAAGGCGCCTCACAGATTGATTTTGTAGTTAAGGGGGGAATTGTGAGACACGCGTATAGTTAAGGGGCGTCATGTGGAATTTACCCTTAATAATATAACTAGCCCACTGGGCAAACTGAAACTAATGTTTCCTACTACAGTTGTTAAGACTTGATTGCCGTCACCAACTCGTAGGTCCGCCTCGCCCCTGCCCACTTCTCTTCTACTTCCCAGAGCCTGCACATTAACACAAATGTGAGATTCTGCACCGGTATCAAGTACCCAAGAATCTAAAGTAGATAAACTGAGATTGAGCTCAATAACAAAAATACCTGATCGTGAAGATGTGGAAGCTCCATTCTTCCTGTTGGGGGAAAAAGCGGTCTCCCCTCTCTCGCGCAACAACACGCGGTCGCGGCAAGTACAAATAAACCGGTAAGATATCGAGTCGAATCCACAGGGACTAATGAGGGTCGTAGGTTGTTTTGAGTGTTTGTATTTATTTTAGTAAACTACCAACAAGTAAATAGCAACAACATGATAACAATGGAAGTAAAGCGCCTAGGGTGCTAGACAAATAGCAATGTAAATAAGTTTGCGAGTTTTAATTCCTTCGGATCAAAATTAATGTTGACCCTATGTCTTAAGTGCCGACCTCGCCTTCCGGTAATGAGGTTAGCCTAATCCCGAGTCTCCTCTTGCCCTTTCGGTATTGAGAACAACTCGAGACCGCATTAGATCGACAATAATAAGCTAAGGGTTATTACGAGGTGCCAAGACACGGTCTTGAGCCTACAACCCTCGGTGGATGCTAGGTCCGAATTCTATTCCTTCCCTTTCGGTATCGGATAGAACTCCTCAAACACATATTGTAAAGCGTCAATTAAACAATACATGCATTCAAATAAGCAACCACACAACAAAGTCTTCAATACTAGAACTAATACCTCAATAAACTCAATAATCACATTACAAATATCTAGCACCCATGGCAAAGGGATTTAGCCCTCAACCACGGTGTTCAATCCAACTATCATCATACAATCAACAAAATTAAACAACAACATCAAAATAAACTAGTAAATAGGGATAGAAATTGCTCTTGGTGTTCTTGAGCAAGATGGATCTTCAAGCTCGGTGGATTTGATGGTAGGAATCTCTCCAAATCTTCATTTCCTAACTCCAAAGGTTGAGTCTATGGTGGAATCCACTTCAAAACGCCCAAAGTGTCAACAAGAGATGAAGAAATCTTCAAGTTTGATGAAGAACAAGAGGTTGGAGCTCTCAAACTAAGCTCTCTCCTCCTCAACTCGTTTTTGGTCTTTGCCCAACTCCCCCACCCTCAAAATATCTGATTTCTGCACTTTATTATCAGTTTCGCGCCTTAGTCACAATCTTGCCCTGGTAGGCACAATCGTGCCTCACCTAGGCACGATCGTGACTCAAATCGTGCCTCGCCACTGTAAGTTTCGAGCAAGATTTGGCAAAAAAATACATTTAGGCACGATCGTGCCTAGGTGATCGTGCCTCACCTAGGCACGATCGTGACCCCTTGAAATCTTCACCAATGGATTAGATCTTCACAATCCGCTCAAATCGACATATTATGGGCCCCAATCGGACTTCGGACGAGAAATCTACACCACCGGGAAGTTTCAGCTGTTGTGCAGAACTTTTTTAACCGATTTTCAGCTCCAATTATGCTCTAATTGTGCCTTGCACCTACAAAATGTCAAAAACACACAAAGGATCAAAAGTACCAAATTAATGGCTCTAGAAAGCCGAAATGAGGACAATTCGGTGCTCAAATACGGGTTAGAAGTGTAATTGCAAGGTCACATTCGGACCTACAACAGTCATGGCCAGTGTCACTCCGTTGAAACGGCCCATGACGAGGGGCAGTCTTCAAACCAACAAACGAGGAGGTTCGGGCGAGTGCCACGACCTTAGTCACAACCGTGACAGAAGTCGTGACGCATGGCAGCGAATGAGCTAAACTCTGGAGGTATCACCGCTAGTGTCACAGCCTAGACACAAGCGGTGACCCATGGCAGCGGAGCAGCGTAACTTCTGAAGGGTGTCACCACCATAGTCACAGCCGTGACACAGGTGGTTATGTGCGCGCGGACTGAACACATTCGGACAATTCGATGCTTAAATGCGGGTCAGAAGTGTAATTGCAATGTCACATTCGGACCCGCAACACTTCCTAAAAAATTGCTTGTGTTTCTTACAATCCTTCTTCCAGTGCCCCTGTCCTTGGCAATAGAAGCAGATGACATCCTTCTGAGGATTCTCAACAGCCTTTGGAGCTGTTGGACCCTTAGGTTGTCGAATCTTCCCCGCGAAGTGCATAGGGGCTTATCCTTGCCCAGGCTGGCTTTCTTGAAACTCACTTGCTTGTTGACCATAAGAACCTCCTTAGACTTGCCCTTGAGATTCTTTTCAGCAGTTACGAGCATACCATGAAGGTCTGTCACAGTCTTATCCATGTCATGCATATTGTAATTTCCAACGAAATCACGATATGTCTCTGGAAGTGAATGTAGCACAAAGTCTGCAGACATTTCCTTTTCCACAGGATGACCGAGTCTGGTCAAGTGTTCCAAAAGACGTTTCATCTTAAGGACATGGGGACTGACAAGAGCTCCAGCCTTCAGCTTGCAAGACATCAGTTCAATGAAAGTGTCGTATCTTTCGACACACGCTTTCTCTTTGAACATTTTCTCGATCTCTGCAATTAAGGCCTTGGGATCATCGGAAATGTCCAAGAACTGATTTTGCAAGTCAGGCACCATACTGCCCATAATGATGCACTGCACGTCGATTCGGTTGCTAAGGAATTTTTGGTAGGTATCCCTTAGCGCCCTTGCGGCGTTCAGTGCTGGCTCAGTAGGTGGTTCCTGGGTAAGGATATAATCCTTACGTTCATGCTTGAGAACGAGTCTCAAGTTCCGGTCCCAATCAAAAAAGTTTACGCCGTTAAGCTTATCCTGCTCGATTAGCTACCTAAGCGCGCTGTTACCAGAATGATTCGTGTTTGCCATTTATATCTACCCAGTAAACAAAATTTTAATCAGTATTAATTAAAATTGAAGTTGGATATTTAGTTATAAAACACTTTCTGATTCTTACTTTAGAATCTGAACCAGGATTCTATCATACTCTTAATTGAAGTGAATGGAGGCTCACTGCTCCAATTGAGAGCATCAAGGTAGGGTTTGTACTGTAAGTACGTGGAACACCCTTTACTGATACCCTAGGTCAGCCCTGGCTGACAATCGTAGATAAGTCTACCAAGCTTGAACTATGGATAGAACTAATGTGGCTATTACGCGGAGGCGCACACAACCACACAGAACTACCCATCTCATCCAAACTTCATCTCTATAAATGTTACGCAGAGGCGTACCAACATCCATAGGGTCAAATCCCTTTTGAGTGCCCAAGCTTGGATGATATCACACTTGACTTGTAATTACTTGTGCTTAAGTGAATTATAATAGTCTTCATTGTATATCGATACAATCTTAATCTGGAATCATCAATCGCAAATTCATGCAAAGATGATCCCTTAGCAGGTTACATGCAAGTCTGATCAAATACCGGGTTTTAATCTTTGTATGTGGGTGATTGCAAATCATACATAAACTTGTATATTAAACTATCATACATTCATACATTCATACATATAAATGTAACGGCAAATTATGCATAACTAAGCCCATCTTAAGTTCCTAAGAATCTAGCCAAACTGATCTTACAGACTTGGTCTTCAAAGTCCAGACTTGCTCCATTCTTGTGGACTCCCACTGGCTTCGAGCCTCCTCCAAATTTCGAGTCTTCCCTTTGACTTGCTTCTTGCGTCGGTCTTCATGATTACAAATTTAAATAAAATGAAATAAAATACAAATCACGACACGCATGCCGTATTTACTACAACCCAAAACTTAGCAACACACAGGTTGCAAAACCGAAATTGAAATACAAGTCTAGAGGGCTTAGCTACATCATGTGAAAAACATCATGTTATCAAAGATCATGTGATCAATCAGCATGCTTATCAAACAACAAATTTTTCCAAATTTTATCTTTCTTAAGTGTGGAAAAATTCCGGTTTATCAAAACCGGACAGTTTAATTTATTAATTGAATTTTGAACCGGTTCTCACTGGTTTATCGAAACCGAACCAAATGTGAAAAATAAAATTTTAGCGCTTTCAAAAATTCTTGCGAACCGGCCCAACCGAGGTCGCCTGCGGAGGCAACCACGGTGGCCCGCGAGAGCTGCCGTGGTCGCCTGCGGGGCTAACTGTGGTCGCCCACGGGAGCGACCATGGTGGCCCGCGAGGGCTGCCATGGTCGCCCGTAGGCAACCTGGTCGGCCCTTGGTGCCGACCATGGTCCGCCCTAGGGCATTCCATGGTCCACCAAAGGTCTCGACCCTGGTTAGCCATGGCTCGTCCATGGCTAACCCGAAACAGCCCCAAAAAATTAATTTTGCAATTTTTTCAAAATCAATTAAATCTGAATTTTTTTTCAATTACATGCATATTCAAGTGATGAACTCAAGAACAAAATAAAATTCCATATTTAAACACAATGAATTATTTATAACAACCATTCTCTGATACCACTGAAAGGGATTCCGATGGGTTCCAAACAATAATTTCATGCAGCGGAGCTTAATCGAACCATGGGAATCATATGTAAACATGAATCTTAATGAAAAATTCAGCATGTTGTAAACTCTTATAATCTGAAATTTTTACCTTGTTAATCTATCAAAAACATAAAATAGTGTTTCTCTATCGAGTCCACACAACCACAACAACCACCGTCGGTTTTCTCTCACACACTTGCTAATGGATTTTAAGAGAATTGAACAAAAAGCTATGGAGGAATGGTAATGGGGAGGGTCGGCAATTGGAGAGGGGATTAGGGGGAGGATTGCCAAAAATATGGTGTAAAAAGGGAAGTAATATATTGTGTAATTATATCAAAAAATCTGATTTTAAAATTCAAATAAATAATTACACATATTACCCCTTTAAACTCATAATTGCACTCTTGCCCCATTCGTGAATTAAAACCCTAAATAGGCTTCAAGCCCGTCTAACTAAATCCAAATTAAAACCCATATAATTGAGTTCTAATTTAGGTTTAGCTAAACCGGTTCAATTTCCCCAACTCGATTCCTTCAACCGTCTGGTTAAAAACCTAGGACAGAAATCAACCGAATCGTTTTCAATTTGACTAAACTGAAAACCAGATTCTCCCAATTTCAATCCATGTTTATTTGTCATGTATTGTGCTTAATGCGTGTGACCCTCTAGGCTCACGACCCGTTAGCAGACTGGTAAAATTACTATTTTACCCTTTTCATCATAAGTGGTCTCTAGCAAGACATTATGATTACCCAACGTTCGTGATTATCGATTATTCGACTTAACCTGTTATCGTACATGTCACTTTCCTTTTATCAAACCGATATCTAGATTGATCAATAGGCATAGAATCGTCATCCTAATTTATCAATCACTGTTTCTTGATATCTGAGATGACTGAAAACTGATACTAAGGTATCACCTGCACGACCGTGCTATTCCTTCAATCATACTCATCAAGTGGCCTAAACGGATATCTTTCTCATATTGGAGTATGAGTGATAAATTCCTCAGACGCCTTTCGAGTTCACAAATGCAATTAATATTCAAGCCAATCAAAGCCGTTATAGCTACCCTTTTACAGGTAACGTTAGACTAGGTCAAAATTAGATATTCGTTACACAGTGCACACAAAGACTCTTTGGTCTTAGGATATAATGACAAGTTACGATCTGTGAGTATCTCATGACTAGATCTATGTTGCATACTCACAATCGGGTTGTCCGACATCATCGACCTGATGATATCTATGATATAACTTTGGCACGCACTTCGCCATGATCAGTAGAGCGTGATCACAAGGAGTTAGTCTTATACTTATCGCTTCAGAAGAAGCTTAGCTAATCAGGGACTTATCGAATGCAATTCTTTCTGATCTATAGTTCTACTATAAGTGATTATACACATAATGATATAAATCAAATCACATTAGATATACTACTACAACACATTAGTAATATAATGCCTTTTATTATATCGAAAAATGATGTCCGTTACAATATAGATTGAGGAATTACACTAGACTAGGGCATAAACCCAACATGGAATGTTAGGCGAAATTCAAGTAAAGGGGTACAAGGCATGCCCCATTTACCTTAACGACCTCGACGCTACATACAGTCATCGTAGAATGTCATACCTCGGACACCGTAGATGGTTGCACGCCTCTCATCCATACCAATTCAAGACTCGTGAGTTTAACGGGGCAATAGAAGAACGACCACCCCTACACGCACCTTCATCGAAGGAAGTCCTCAGACAGGCAAGACTTCATGGATTTCCAGTGTAGAGTTTGCATACGTTGTTAGCGCCGAAACAAGGTAGGGCTCCGTGTTGCTGGACGCATGAAACTATTTTCTGGCAGCTCCCCTACTGGAAGTCAATTCGGGTTAGGGATGCTCTTGATGTCAGGCATATCGAGAAAAATGTCTGCGATAATGTCGTGGGCACTGTACTTGCCCTTAAGTCAAAGACCAAGGATGATGCAAATGCCCGTACAACTCTCTCAGATATGGGCATCAATCAACCTTCCTCTGATTTCACTTTGTTGCCTCACAAGCGGGGCGAAGTGTTTGTAAGAATTGCTGGTATCAAATATCTAAGCGGGTATGCCGGTCAACTGAAAAGTAAAGTGAATGTCCAAGACAAAAATTTTTACGGATTAAAGACACACGACTGTCATGTGTTGCTCCAGCGAATTCTCTGGATACTCATCCGACCATACCTTAGTGGACTTATCTAGATGGTTTAGAGGTTATGTGTGAAAGGGATCACCATGGGTTCCAAACGTTAATTTCATGCAGCGGAGCCTTATGTAACCATGGTGATCGAAAGAGATGAAGATCTTAATGAAAATTCAGCATGTTCTTAAACTTTTTAATCTGAAAATTTACCTTTGTAAATCGATTAAAACACAACGTAGTGTTTCTCTATCGAGTCCACACAAGCACAACAACCACGAATCGATTTTCTCTCATACACTTGCTAATGAATGTTTTGAGAATTATTTTGCAAAAACTATGGAGGAATGGTTATGGGAGAAGTCGGCAAAGTGGAGAGGGAATAGGGGGAAGTTGCCGAAAATTAGAGAGAGAAATAAGGGCGAAAATATTTTGTAATTAATTTAAAATTAAACCAAAAAATCTGATTTGAATTTCAGATAAAATAATTACATATCTTACCCTCTTAAACTCTTAATTGCACTTTTCCCCATTCATCAATTAAAACCCTATATGGGCTTTAATCCCGTTTAACTAAAACCAAATTAAACCCATTTAAATTGAGTTCTAATTTTTTGTTTAGATAAATCGGTTTAATTTCCTCAACTTGATTTCTTCAACCGTCTGGTTAAAAAACCCTAGGCCAGAAATAAATCGAATCGTTTTCAATTTGACTAAATTGAAAAAACTTGATTCTCCCAATTTCCATCCATGCTTATTTGTCATGTATCGTGCTTAATGCGTGTGACCCTCTAGGCTCACGAACAGTTGGCAGACTAGTAAAATTACTTCTTTACCCTTTCCATCATAAGTGGTCTCTAACAAGACATTATGATTACCCAACGTTCGTGATTATCGATTATTCGACTTAACCTGTTATCGTACATGTCACTGTCCTTTTATCAAACAGATATCCAGATTGATCAATAGGGCATAGAATCGTCATCCTAATTTATCAATCACTGTTTCTTGATATCAAAGATGACTGAAAACTGATACAAAGGTATCACCTGTACGGTCGTGCTATTCCTTCAGTCATACTCATCTAGTGGCCTAAACGGATATCTTTCTCATATCGAAGTATGAGTGATAAATCCCTCAGACGCCTTTCGAGTTCACTAATGCAATAAATATCCAAGCCAATCGAAGCCGTTATAGCTACCCTTTTATAGATAACGTTAGAATAGGTCAAACTTAGGTATTCGTTACATAGTGTACACGAAGACTCCTTGGTCTTAGGATATAATGACAAGCTACGATCAGTGAGTATCTCATGACTGGATCTATGCAGCATACTCACAATCGGGTTGTCCAATATCATCGACCTAATGGTATCTATGATATAACTCCGGCACACACTTTGCCATGATTAGTAGAGCATGATCACAAGGAGTTGGTCTCATACTGATCGGTTCAGAAGAAACTTAGCTGATCATGGACTTTATCGAATGCAATTCTTTCTGATCTATAGTTCTACTATAAGTGGTTACACACATTATGACATAGATCAAATCACATTAGATATATTACTACAACACATTAGTAATATTATGCCTTTTATTATGTAGAAGAATGATGTCCGCTACAATATAGATTAAGGAATTACATTGGACTAGGGCACAATCCTAACAATCTCCCACTTGCCCCTAGTTCCAATCTACCCCTATAGACTTTACGTGCGCCTCATGCTTGGGTTGCGGTAAAGCCTTTGTCAAGGGATCAGCAACGTTGTCATCAGTCGGTACATAAGTAATCTCCACATCACCGTTATCGATATATTCTATGATACTGTGATACTTCCTCTGTATGTGTTTAGTTCTGTTGTGGAATCTGGGCTCTTGAGCTAATGCTATGGCCCCCGTGTTGTCACACAACAAGCTTACCGGATCAGACGCTCGTGACAATACATCTAATCCGGTTAGAAAGCTTCTAACTCATACGACTTCCTTAGTTGCTTCTGCTGCAGCTTTGTATTCAGCCTCTGTTGTAGAATCGGCAGTTGTGGCTTCCTTGAAGCTCTTCCAGCTGAATGCTCCGCCATTTAACACGAATACAAATCCTGCCTAAGATTTGAAATCATCAGGATCTGTCTGAAAACTAGCATCAACATATCCTTTGACTGCTAGTTTTCCATCCTTTCCACCATACACTAGGAATGCGTCTTTAGTTCTCCTTAGATATTTAAGGATACTCTTGACAGCAATCTAGTGCTCTTGGTCTGGGTTAGATTGATATCTGTTGGTACAGCTTAATGCGAACGAGACGTCTGGTCTCGTGCAAATCATGGCATACATGATGGATCCCACAGCCGAAGCATATGGGATCTTTCTCATCTTGCTCAGCTCATCAGGAGTCTTAGGACTCTGTTGTTTGCTGAGCTTAATGCCATGTCGCATGGGTATGTATCCCTTCTTAGAATCAAGTATTGAAAATCTTCTCAACACCTTATCTATGTAAGTGCTCTAACTTAGGCCCAATATTCTTTCGGGTCGATCTCTGTAGATCTTGATGCCAAGAATGAAAGCAGCATCACCTAAGTCCTTCATCGAGAAGCATTTTCCTAACCAAGCTTTAACCTCAATCAAGGTTGGGATGTCATTCCCGATGATCAATATGTCATCAACATACAGCACTAGGAATACAATTTTACTCCCACTCGCTTTCTTACATACGCAAGGTTCACTTTCGTTGTTGATAAAACCGAATTCCCTTACGGCTTCATCAAAACAAAGGTTCCAACTCCGTGAAGCTTGCTTTAATTCATAAATAGATCTAAGCAGCTTACAAATCTTTCCGGGATTCTTTAGATCAACAAAACCCTCGGGCTGTGTCATATACACATCCTCTTTTAAGTTCCCGTTAAGGAAGGCGGTTTCGACATCCATCTGCCATATCTCATAGTAGTAGTATGCTGCTATGGCTAGAATGATCCGGATAGATTTGACCATAGCCACAGTCTGCCGATACCTTCAATCTGCCGATAACCTTCAATCGATACCTTCAATCTGCCGATAACCTTTCGCAACCAGTCTAGCTTTATAGGTCTGAGGTTTTCCATCCATGTCGGTCTTAAGTTTATAGACCCATTTGCAACCGATGGGTTTTATCCCAGGGGTTTGATCCACCAAGTACTAGACTTGGTTTTCGGACATGGATTTCATTTCCTCATTCATGGCGTCCTGCCATTTTTCGGAGTCTAGACTTGGCAAAGCTTCTCTGAAGGTTTCTGGATCATCCTGATCCACCAACATCAAGTCATTTCCTTCAGTAGCTAGAAAGCCATATCTGATAGGAGCTTCACAAGATCTCTCAGACCTTCTTGGACCATCTGAAATAGGTGTGGGGATTGGTTCTTGATCAATGACCTCTTCTGGCTCCTGTATTTCTACATCCGACATAGTGGGTTGTTCCGTATCTTCTTTAATTTCTTCAAGATGCACGGCACTCCCACTAGCACTTTTGGAAATAAATTCCTTTTCCAAAAATACCCCTCCTCTAGCAACAAAAACTTTATTCTCGCTGGGTTTGTAGAAATAGTACCCCCTTGTTTCTTTGGGGTACCCCACAAAGACACATTTATCTGATTTGGGTTCGAGCTTATCGCCCAGCAGACGCTTGACGTAAGCTTCACATCCCCAAATCTTAAGGAAAGCTAATAAGGGTTTCTTCCCTTTCCATACTTCGTACGGAGTGCTTTCCACTGCCTTTGTAGGAGCCCGATTCAATATGAATGCGGCCATCTCTAGGGCATAGCCCTAGAAGGAGATAGGGAGGTCAGCCTGACTCATCATTGATCGAACCATGTCAAGCAGGGTCCGATTTCTCCATTCGAATACACCATTCATTTGAGGTGTTCCAGGCGGAGTTAACTCAGAGAGGATCCCACACTCCTTTAAATGATTGTGAAATTCACGGTCCAAGTACTCACCGCCTCGGTCAGATCGAAGCGCCTTTATACTTTTATCAAGCTGGTTTTGTGCTTCGTTCTGGAACTCTTTGAACTTCTCAGAGGTTTCCGATTTATATCTGATAAGATAAACATACCCGTATCTACTGAAGTCATCAGTAAACGTAATGAAGTAGTGAAAACCTCTTCTGGCATGAGTGCTCATAGGCCCACACACATCGGAATGTATGAGACCCAATAAGTCACTAGCCCTTCAACCTAAACCGGCAAAAGGTGCTTTTGTTATTTTACCCATAAGGCATGACTCGCATCTCTCAATTGAAGTGAATTCAAACGGACTTAGAAGTCCACACTTGTGAAGTGTTTAGATGCGTTTCTGGCCTATATGGCCTAAGCGGCAGTGCCATATCACAGTCTGGTTTAAATAATCGGATTTAACCCTTTTGTTACTTATATTATAGATTGAGCTAGTGTCAGTGTTTTGAATATTAACAATATATAAACCACCAACCAATGAATTATTGCAATAAAATATATTATTCTTGAAAATATTGAAAGATCCATTGTCAATAGAAAAACAAAAGATTGAGCTCAATAACATATATACCTGATCCTGAAGATGTAGAAGCTCCACTCTTCCTAAGAAACAGCTTGTGTTTCTTACAATCCTTCTTCCAGTGCCCCTTTCCTTGGCAATAAAAGCAGACGACATCCTTCTTAGGATTCTCAACAGCCTTTGGAGCTGCTGGACCCTTAGGTTGTCGAATCTTCCCCTCTAGGTGCATAGGGGCCTTATCCTTGCCCAGGCTGGCTTTCTTGAAGCTCACTTGCTTGTTGACCATAAGAACCTCCTTGGACTTGCCCTTGAGATTCTTTTCAGCAGTCACGAGCATACCATGAATCTCTGTCACAGTTGTATCCATGTCATGCATATTGTAATTTCCAACGAAATCACGATATGTCTCTGGAAGTGAATGCAGCACAAAGTCTGCAGACATTTCCTTATCCACAAGATGACCGAGTCTGGTCAAGTGTTCCAAAAGACGTTTCATCTTAAGGACATGGGGACTGACAGGAGCTCCAGCCTTCAGCTTGCAAGACATCAGTTCACTGAAAGTGTCGTATCTTTCGACACGCGCTTTCTCTTTGAACATTTTCTCGATCTGTGCCATACAGGCTTTGGGATCATCGGAAATGTCCAAGAATTGCTTTTGCAAGTAAAACACCATACTGCCCATCATGATGCACTGCACGTTGATTCGGTCGCTAAGGAATTTCTAGTAGGTATCCCTTAGCGCCCTTGCGGCGTTTAGTACTGGCTCAGTAGGTCGTTCCTGGGTAAGGATATAATCCTTACATTCATGCTTGAGAACGATTCTCAAGTTCCGGTACTAATCGAGGAAGTTTACGCCGTTAAGCTTATCATGCTCGATTAGTGACCTAAGCGCGCTGTTACTAGAATGATTCGTGTTTGCCATTTTATATCTACACAGTAAACAAATTTTAATCAGTATTAATTAAAATTGAAGTTGGAGATTTTGTTATAAAACACTTTCTGATTCTAACTTTAGAATCTGAACCAGGATCCTATCATACTCTCAATTGAAAAGAACGGAGGCTCACTGCTCCAATTGAGAGCATCAAGGTAGGAATACATCCATCAACAAGGCCATGTAGTTCCTGGCTAGGGTCTGTACTTGTAAGTATGTGGCATACCCTATACTGATACCGTAGGTCAGCCCTAGCTGACAATCGTAGACAAGTCTACCAAGCTTGAACTATGGATAGAACTAATGTGGCTACTACGCGGAGGCACACGCACGCACATAGAACTACCCATCTCATCCAGACCTTTTTTCTATGAATGTTACGCGGAGGCGTACCGACATCTATAGGGTCAAAACCGTTTTGAGTGCCCAAACTTGGATGGTATCACGCTTGACTTGTAATTATTTGCGTTTAAGTGAATTATAAAAGTCTGACTGCATATCGATACAATCTTAACCTGGAATCATCAATGGCAAATTCATGCAAGGATGATCCCTTAGCAGGTTACATGCGAGTCTGATTAAATACCGGTTTTTAATCTTTGCATGTGGGTGATAGCAAATCATACATGAACTTGTATATTTAAACTATCATACATTCATACATTCAGACATACAAATGTAACGGTAAATTTATGCATAACTAAGCCCATCCTAAGTTCCTAAGAATCTAGGAATACTGATCCTAAAGACTTTGTCTTCAAGATCCAGACTTGCTCCATTCTTGTGAACTCCCACTGGCTTCGAGCCTCCTCCAATCCGAGTCTTCCTCTTGACTTGCTTCTTGTGTCGGTCTTCGTGATTAAAAATTTAAATAAAATAAAATGAATACAAATCACGACACGCAGGCCGTATTTACTACAACCCAAAATTAAGCAACACGCAGGTTGCAAAACCGAAATTAAAATGCAAGTCTAGAGGGCTTAGCTATGCATCATGTGGAAATCATCATGTTATCAAAGATCATGTGAACACTCAACATGCTTATCAAACAACACAATTTTCCAAATTTTATCTTTCTTAAGTGTGAAAAATTCCGGTTTATCGAAACCAGACGGTTTAATTTATTAATTGAATTTTGAACCGGTTCTCGCTGGTTTATCGAAACCGAACCAAATCTGAAAATTAAATTTTTAGGGCTTCAAATTAATCTCGCGAACTGGCCGGTTCAGCTCGAATGTGGTCGAGCCGAACCGGCCCAACCGAGGTCGCCCGCGGAGGCAACCACGGTGGCCTGCGAGGGCTGCTGAGGTCGCCCGCGGGGCTGACCGTGGTCGCCCTGATAGCATTTGTGCCCTAGTCCAATTGGTATTAGCCTGTAAACGTCTATGTTCAAATATCATCGTTTGTAATGTATAAATATAAACGGCTTTATATTACTTATGTGTTGAAGTAATATGTTAAGCATGATCTGATTTATGACCACTAAAGTAGTAGAACCATAAATCTGTACGGATCACACTTAACGAGTCCCTGGTCAACCTATGCTTCCTTAAAAGCGACCAGTATGAGGATGGTTCTTAATGACGTAGTTCTACTTGTCATAAGGATGTGGGATCCTGGAACCATAACATAGATATCATGAGGTGATTGATATCGGACGACCCGCATTGAATAGTGTTTTCATAGATTAAGCCATAAACATATTCAGATGCGATAGCTTGTCACGACGTCCTTAGACCAAGGAGTCTTTGTGATCACTATGCAATGAACGTACGGCTTTAACTTGCGCCAAACGCTTTCTGTAAAAGGATTGCTATAAAGGGCATGATTGGGTGGCGGAACGGGTTGCATGAGTAACACGAAAGACGGCTAAGGGATTTATCCCTCATACTACGGTATGGGAAAGATATCCGTTAGAAGGCCTCTTGATGGAGACTGACTGAGAGAAAAAGCATGGCCATGCAAATGATACGGGTTATCATTTCTCAGTCATCTCGCATATCAAGTAACAATGATTGATTGAACAAGGGAGACGACTCTATGCCTTGAGATCAATTGGGATATCTAGAGATAAAAGGATGGTGACTTGTACGCACAAAGGTTAAGTCGAATTATCGATCATCGTGCACCTTGGGTAATCATAATGTTTTACTAGAGACCACTTATGATGGATCGGGCAAGAGCGAGTCTTGCGCTGATCTGCCAATGGTGGCATGAGCCTAGAGGGTCACACACATACAAGACGGATAACTTGAGACAAGGAAACATGGATGTTTCTTAAAGAGAAGTATATGGACAAAACTGGAGGTTTTGTGCCATAGGTTCGGTTTGAGAGAATAATTAGCGAATCGAGAGAAATTGAGTTTTTCGTCGATATCGCGTCGGACTTTATTTGATAAGTAACGACAAAAAGGTCGGGCAACTTTTGGACGCGGCATGAGACAACACGGGAGGGCCCATTGGGCTCGGCCCATGAAGCCTCATGGCCGGCCCAATAAGGCCATATGGCCGGCCCACTTGGTGGGGCCATTGTGAGGGCCACACAATGCCATGCTTAGTTGGTGATTGTGGATTAAGAGGTGAGTGATTTAAGGGGTATGGGTTAAAGCACCTTTAAGGCCATACCAATCACTTTTAACCCATACTTGTGAGTTGGGTGATGAATTATAATGCAAGACTTTAATTCATTAATTCATTAAGTCACAAAACACACAAAAATCCTCTCTCTCTCTCATTGTGGCCGGCCACCCCTCTCCTCTTCATCATCTTGCTCTCTTGTTCTTCATTTAATTGTTCTAGTAGGCAATTAAGTGAAGGATCTTGAAGATCATCCTCTTGGTGTGGACTAGCTTTAGAGAAGAAGATCCGAACGTTCTTCTTTATCGATTCAAACAAGACTTAAAGGTAAACATCTTGTGGAATAGATTTTGCTTTGGGATTTAATGGTTTAAATGTTCTTGGACAAGGTTTGGAGTAGATTATCTTTTATTGCTTCCGCTATCTCGACGATCTAGAACGCTCCAAAACCCTACACGCCCACGGGAGCGACCATAGTGGCCTGCGAGGGCGGCCATGGTCGCCCCAAAGGCAGACCCTGGTCGCCCGCGAGGTAACCATGGTGGCCCGTGAGGGCTCCCATGGTCGCCCGTGTGGGCAAACCGCGGTCGCCCGTGGCAGCGACCATGGTAACCCGCGAGGGCTGCCATGGTCGCCCGTAGGCGACCTGGTCGGCCCTTGGTGCCGATCATGGTCTGCCCTAGGGCATTCCATGGTCCACCAAGGGTCTCGACCCTAGCCATGGCTAACCCGAAACAGCCCAAAAAATTATTTTTCCAACTTTTTCAAAAAATTAAATCTGAATTTTTTTTCAATTGCATGCATATTCAAGTGATGAACACATAAACAAAAATAAAATTCCAGAATTAAACATGTTGAATAAAATTCATAACAACCATACTCTGATACCACTGAAAGGGATCACTATGGGTTCCAAACGTTAATTTCATGCAGCGGAGCCTTATGTAACCATGGTGATCGAAAGAGATGAAGATCTTAATGAAAATTCAGCATGTTCTTAAGCTTTTCAATCTGAAAATTTACCTTTGTCAATCGATTAAAACACAACGTAGTGTTTCTCTATCGAGTCCACACAAGCACAACAACCACGAATCAGTTTTCTCTCACATACTTGCTAATGAATGTTTTAAGAATTATTTTGACAAAAACTGTGGAGGTATGGTTATGGGAGAAGTCGGCAAAGTGGAGAAGGAAAAGGGGGAAGTTGCCGAAAATTAGAGAGAGAAATAAGGGTGAAAATATTTTGTAATTATTTTGAAATTAAACCAAAAAATCTGATTTGAATTTCAAATAAAATAATTACATATCTTACCCTCTTAAACTCTTAATTGCACTTTTCCCCATTCATCAATTAAAACCCTAAATGAGCTTTAAGCCCGTTTAACTAAAACCAAATTAAACCCATTTAAATTGAGTTCTAATTTTGGTTTAGATAAATCGGTTTAATTTCCTAAACTTGATTTCTTCAACCGTCTGTTTAAAAAACCCTAGGCCAGAAATCAACCGAATCGTTTTCAATTTGACTAAATTGAAAACCTGATTCTCCCATTTTCCATCCATGCTTATTTGTCATGTATCGTGCTTAATGCGTGTGACCCTCTAGGCTCACGAACAGTTGGCAGACTGGTAAAATTACTATTTTATCCTTTCCATCATAAGTGGTCTCTAGCAAGACATTATGATTACCCAACGTTCGTGATTATCGATTATTCGACTTAACCTGTTATCGTACATGTCACTGTCCTTTGATCAAACCGATATCCAGATTGATCAATAGGCATAGAATCGTCATCCTAATTTATCAATCACTATTTCTTGATATCTGAGATGACTGAAAACTGATACTCAGATATCACCTACACGGCCGTGCTATTCCTTCAATCATACTCATCAAGTGGCCTAAACGGATATCTTTCTCATATCGAAATATGAGTAATAAATCCCTCAGACGCCTTTTGAGTTCACTAATGCGATAAATATCCAAGCCAATCGAAGCCGCTATAGCTACCATTTTACAGATAACGTTAGACTAGGTTAAACTTAGGTATTCGTTACATAGTGTACACAAAGACTCCTTGGTCTTAGGATATAATGACAAGCTATGATCTATGAGTATCTCATGACTGGATCTATGCAGCATACTCACAATCGGGTTGTCCGATATCATCGATGTTGCTACGTTTAAGTGTTGGCATAATTTTTTAGCGCAAAAGTAAGAAGTCAGTGCAACATGTTACATGACATGTGGAGCGACTAGTTACGATCTAGATTAGGAAAAAGATCTGAAGCTTTCCTATTTCGACGACGCTTGGGGCGAAAGAAGAAATACGCCACGAAGACTTGGAGTGCAAGAGAGTGACGTCGACAAGCCAAGCGACCTCCAGATGTCAGTAACACGTTAGCAATAAGCGGTAACTCTACTTGCCTGATTTATTCAGGAAGTCCGAACAAAGGAAGACGACTTCCAGCTGTCATTAAAGGCGGCAACGAGTTGCCTAATTTAACCAGGAAGTCTGAAACTTCCTATTCCTAATCCGGGAAGGATTAGGAATGTAAGCTGCTATAAAAAGCCTTGGGCTTCCCATTAGCAGTTATCCGTTCTTGTTCTAAAATTGCAAGATTTCTCAGAGCTCTTAACCGTGCACCATTGGCGTGTTGAGAGGCTGATTATATTTGCTAGAACGGCTTTGCTCCGATCAAACATCAAGTCGAGAAGATTGAGTGTTTGATCGGTTAGGGTTCTTCTGCTTGTGATTGAAGATTCACAAGTCCTTTAAAGAAGACTACGACACCGAGCATAGGCGCTTGCTCAAAGGGTTATATTGAGAGGATCTCAAAGACAGGGGGAGAGGACCTTGGTCGAGGTTGTTCACGGTGAGATCTATAGTAGCTTAGGACAATAGCTTGTGTGATAGCTAGTTGGTGCTTGAAGTTGTACTATTTGACTACCTTATAGTGAAAACCTTTCCACTGGCAAAGTGCCCCCAGACGTAGGTGCGGAGTCACCGAACTGGGTAATCATCTCTGGTGTCGTTATTATTAATTGTTTACCACAGTCTGCAATTTAGGCAAGTAGTCGATACACAAGTTACGACTTTGTGTTCGACTTCTTGACTCGGCTACGATTCAGAATTTCAATCGACCCGATGGTATCTATGATATAACTGATAGCATTTGTGCCCTAGTCCAATTGGTATTAGCCTGTAAACGTCTATGTACAAATATCATCGTTTGTAATGTATAAATATAAACGGCTTTATATTACTTATGTGTTGAAGTAATATGTTAAGCATGATCTGATTTATGACCACTAAAGTAGTAGAACCATAAATCTGTACGGATCACACTTAACGAGTCCCTGGTCAACCTATGCTTCCTTGAAAGCGACCAGTATGAGGATGGTTCTTAATGACGTAGTTCTACTTGTCATAAGGATGTGGGATCCTGGAACCATATCATAGATATCATGAGGTGATTGATATCGGACGACCCGCATTGAATAGTGTTTTCATAGATTAAGCCATAAACATATTCAGATGCGATAGCTTGTCACGACGTCCTTAGACCAAGGAGTCTTTGTGATCACTGTGCAATGAACGTACGGCTTTAACTTGCGCCAAACTCTTTCTGTAAAAGGATTGCTATGAAGGGCATGATTGGGTGGCGGAACGGGTTGCATGAGTGACACGAAAGACGGCTAAGGGATTTATCCCTCATACTATGGTATGAGAAAGATATCCGTTAGAAGGCCTCTTGATGGAGACTGACTGAGAGGAAAAGCATGGCCATGCAAATGATACGGGTTATCAGTCCTCAGTCATCTCGCATATCAAGTAACAATGATTGATTGAACAAGGGAGACGACTCTATGCCTTGAGATCAATCGGGATATCTAGAGATAAAAGGATGGTGACTTGTACGCATAAAGGTTAAGTCGAATCATCGATCATCGTGCACCTTGGGTAATCATAATGTTTTACTAGAGACCACTTATGATGGATCGGGCAAGAGCGAGTCTTGCGCCGATCTGCCAACGGTGGCATGAGCCTAGAGGGTCACACACATACAAGACGGATAACTTGAGACAAGGAAACATGGATGTTTCTTAAGGAGAAGTATATGGACAAAACTGGAGGTTTTGTGCCATAGGTTCGGTTTGAGAGAATAATTAGCGAATCAAGAAAAATTGAGTTTTTCGTCGATATCGCGTCGGACTTTGTTTGATAAGTAACGACAAAAAGGTCGGGAAACTTTTGGACGCGGCATGAGACAACACGGGAGGGCCCATTGGGCTCGGCCCATGAAGCCTCATGGCCGGCCCAATAAGGGCCCAATAAGGCCATATGGCCGGCCCACTTGGTGGGGCCATTGTGGGGGCCACACAACACCATGCTTAGTTAGTGGTTGTGGATTAAGAGGTGAGTGATTTAAGGGGTATGGGTTAAAGCACCTTTAAGCCCATACCAATCACTTTAGACCCATACTTGTGAGTTGGATGATGGATTAAATGCAAGACTTTGATTCATTAATCATTTAATCACAAAACACTCACAAAACCTCTCTCTCTCTCTTGTGTGGCCGGCCACCCCTTGTTCTTCTCCTCCATCTTGCTCTCTTGTTCTTCATTTAATTGTTCTAGTAGGCAATTAAGTGAAGGATCTTGAAGATCATCCTCTTGGTGTGGACTTGCTTTAGAGAAGAAGATCCGAACGTTCTTCTTTATCGATTCAAACAAGACTTAAAGGTAAACATCTTGTGGAATAGATTTTGCTTTGGGATTTAATGGTTTAAATGTTCTTGGACAAGCTGGGGCATCGGAAGGGTAAGCCGTGTGTTTTACACATACCCTGACTAAGAGTTACACGGGTTGTAATTGGACAGGATGTCCTACCTAAATAAGTCAATTGGAGCGGTGCGCCTTAGCGCACTTCAAATGACGAATAAGGGATCTTGGTTTAAAGATTCTAAAGTTTAGAATCTAATGGTTGGTGTTTAATTCGGATCTTCGTAAATTTATTCAAACATTCTGATTAAATTTACTTTCTTCGTGTAGAAATGGCTAGTAATTTAACGAACTCGTCTAATTTGTCATTGAGGACTATACTCGAGAAGTGTAAACTCAACGGGACAAATTATCTAGACTGGGACAGAAATTTACGACTTGTGTTAAAAATGGAACGCAGGGAGTACGTCCTTGATAAGGCTATCCCTGAGGAGCCAGCTGCCAACGCAACGAGGGTCGTTAAGGATGCGTACCAGAAACACCTTAGCGACTCTATCGACGTTGCGTGTGTCATGCTGGGCTGCATGGAGGCGGACCTCCAAAAGCAGTTTATGGAGCTATCCCATGATCCGTTTGCAATGTTTGCACAGATCAAGGATATGTTCAAGGAGAAAGTACGTATTGAAAAATACACTGTTCTCCGAGAACTCATAGCCTGCAAGATGTCAGCAGGCAGCTCCGTAGGTCCTCACGTCCTACAGATGAAGGGGCATTTTGACCATATGACTAGTATCGGTATGTCTATGGAAAAGGAAATGGCTGCGGATTTTGTTCTGCAATCCCTTCCTCATGCATATGGTGGGTTCGTCATGAACTATCACATGCATGATATGGACAAGACCGTGTCGGAGTTGCACAGCATGCTAGTAACTGCCGAGAAGAGCATAAGGGGCAGTTCGTCCAAAAATGTCTTCATGGTCAAGAAGGGACCCAGCTTCAAAGCTGTTGGTGGCAAGGGTAAAGGCCAAGACACCTCGCAGGGAGGAACAGACGACCATTTATTCCTAGACCTCACATGCCCGTACAAGGCAAAGGGAAGGCAAAGGAGTCGGTCTGTTTCTACTGTCAAAAGCCTGGTCATTGGAAGAAAGACTGTCAGCAGCTGAAGGAGGATCAGAAGAAGGGCGGTGGGGCCGCCACTTCATCAGGTATCCCATTAGAGCTATATCTTTCTACAATAAATACCTGGGTACTAGATACTGGAGCTGAGTCTCATATCTGTGCCAATGTGCAGGTGTTACACAGTAGAAGAGATATGGGGGGAAAGCGAGGTGGACCTAAGAGTTGGGAACAATACCAGAGTTGCCGCAACTGCCGTGGGTTCTGTGAACCTTGCTTTGCCCAGTGGGCTTGTAATTGAACTTAATGATGTTTTTTGCATACCTGCTTTCAGCAGGAATATTATCTCAATTTCTCTTCTTGAGAAAGAAGGTTATTATTTCAATATTAAGAACGGGTTTTTTGATATTATGCGCAACAACATATATTATGGCAATGCTCGCACTGTTGGAGGATTATACATATTGAATATGCAAAACTCGAAATCCAACATGCTCTATAATGTAAATGCTAAGAGGTTTAAAACTAATGATTTAGACCAAACTCTTATCTGGCATTGTCGTCTAGGTCACATAAATGAGAAACACATCTCAGCGCTTCATAAGCGCGGACTTCTAAGTCAATTCGAATTCCAAGCGATTGAAAGATGCGAAGCTTGTTTGATGGGCAAGATGACTAAAGCGCCCTTCACTGGTTTAGGTGAGAGGGCAGGTGACTTATTGGGTCTAATACATTCAGACGTATGTGGACCAATGAGTACGCATGCCAGAGGTGGTTTAGGCTACTTTATGACATTTACTGACGATTTCAGTAGATATGGTTATGTCTATCTCATGAGACATAAGTCCGAAGCTTTTGATAAATTCAAAGAGTTTAGGACTGAAGTAGAAAACCAACTCGGAAAGAGTCTCAAGGCACTCCGTTCTGATCGGGGTGGAGAATACTTATCCGAAGAGTTTCTTAGTTATCTTACTGAAGGTGGAATACTATCTCAGTGGACTCCGCCAGGAACACCGCAACTTAATGGTGTGTCCGAACGGAGGAATCGAACATTGTTAGATATGGTTCGATCAATGTTAAGTCTCACTGATCTCCCGATCTCCTTCTGGGGTTATGCTCTGCAAACGGCCGCTTTCATAATAAATAGGGCTCCGTCGAAAGCAGTGGAAGGGACATCATTTGAAAAATGGTACGGGAAGGAACCCGTTTTGTCCTTCCTTAAAATCTGGGGTTGCGAGGCTTATGTTAAAAGGTTGCTTGCAACCAAGCTCGAACCAATATCAGATAAATGCACTTTCGTCGGATATCCAAAAGAAACAAAAGGATACTACTTCTACAAACCGAGCGAAAATAAAGTTTTTGTCGCTCGAGGTGGGACGTTCTTGGAAAAAGAGTTCATTTCCAAGACAGTCAGTGGGAGGGCTATTCATCTTGATGAAGTTCTAGATGAGATGGTCACTCGGGAACCACGAGAAGACCCACTAGAAGAGGTAGAGCCAGAAGTGGTCATTGAGCAAGAACCAATAGCTACAGTTAATGAGGACGGTCCGAGGCGCTCTGAAAGGATAAGTCATGCACCTGATAGATACGGTTTCTTAGTAACTGAGGGTGAT
The DNA here is from genome assembly GCA_963920655.1 of Geranium rotundifolium. Lineage (NCBI taxonomy): Eukaryota > Viridiplantae > Streptophyta > Magnoliopsida > Geraniales > Geraniaceae > Geranium > Geranium rotundifolium. Next base: position 7,845,431 of record OY987314.1, read on the forward strand.
GGTTTAGTACTAGTGGACAATGATCCAGCTACCTTTCGAGAGGCTTTGGACGGAACCGACTCTGAGAAATGGCTGGAAGCCATGAGGGAAGAAATGCAATCCATGTCAGATAATCAAGTGTGGGACTTGGTAGATCATACCCCTGATGTTAAGGTCATAGGGTGTAAATGGATCTTTAAAATAAAGATTGACATGGATGGCAAACCTCAGACCTATAAAGCGAGACTGGTAGCAAAAGGCTATAGACAAATCCACGGAATTGACTATGAAGAGACCTTTTCTCCAGTAGCTATGGTCAAATCTATCCGCATTCTTCTTGCCATAGCAGCATATCACAACTATGAGATATGGCAAATGGATGTCAAAACCGCCTTCCTCAACGGGAGGTTAGCTGAGGACGTTTATATGTCTCAGCCTGAGGGTTTTGAGGATCCAAAGAATAAGCGAAAGATTTGCAAGTTGCTCAAATCAATCTATAGTTTGAAGCAAGCATCTCGGAGTTGGAATCAGCGTTTTGATGAAGTAGTAAAACGGTTTGGCTTCGTCAAGAACGATGATGAACCTTGCGTATATAAAAAGGCAAGTGGGAGCAATATAATCTTTTTAGTGCTTTATGTTGATGACATACTGCTCATTGGAAACGACGTCCCTACCTTGCTCTTAACGAAGACTTGGTTAGGTGAGTGTTTCGCAATGAAGGACTTAGGCGAGGCCTCTTACATCTTGGGAATCAAGATATATAGAGACCGTGCCAAGCGGGTCTTGGGCTTAAGTCAAAGCACTTATATAGACAAGGTGTTGAGACGATTCTCAATGCAAGATTCAAAGAAAGGATTGCTGCCCATGCGTCATGGCGTAAAGCTTAGCAAGAAGCAGAGTGCTGAGACACCTGCAGAGCTAGCAAGAATGAATGAGATCCCATATGCTTCGGCTATAGGGTCCATAATGTATGCCATGATATGCACGAGACCGGATGTCTCGTTTGCCCTAAGCTGTACCAGTAGACATCAATCCAAACCCGGTGAGGCACACTGGATCGCTGTCAAGGCGATTCTCAAATATTTGAGAAAAACCAAGGACGCCTTTCTTGTATACGGGGGCAGAAATGATGATCTCGTCGTCAAAGGATATGTCGATGGTAGTTTCCAGACAGACCCCGATGACTTTAAGAGTCAGTTGGGATATGTGTTTATGTTGAACGGTGGAGCATTCAGCTGGAAAAGCAAGAAGCAAGATACCATTGCCGACTCTACAACGAAAGCTGAGTACATTGCCGCATGTGAGGCGGCGAAAGAGGCTGTATGGATCAGGAGTTTCATGGCTGGGTTAAGTGTAATTAAAAACCCGTCTAACCCAGTAGACTTATATTGTGACAACACCGGGGCTATTGCGCAAGCTAAGGAACCCAGGGCACATAACAGATCCAAACATGTACTCAGAAAGTATCACATCATCCGCGACATAGTTGCTAGAGGTGACGTGAAGATCCAATACGTTGCAACTGATGATAACACAGCCGACCCATTGAACAAGGCTCTTCCTCAAGATAAACATGAAAAACATGTTAGGTCAATGGGTATAGACTGGGACTTAGATTGGAACTAAGGGCAAGTGGTATATTGATAGCATTTGTGCCCTAGTCCAAATGGTATTAGCCTGTAAACGTCTATGTACAAATATCATCGTTTGTAATGTATAAATATAAACGGCTTTATATTACTTATGTGTTGAAGTAATATGTTAAGCATGATCTGATTTATGACCACTAAAGTAGTAGAACCATAAATCTGTACGGATCACACTTAACGAGTCCCTGGTCAACCTATGCTTCCTTGAAAGCGACCAGTATGAGGATGGTTCTTAATGACGTAGTTCTACTTGTCATAAGGATGTGGGATCCTGGAACCATATCATAGATATCATGAGGTGATTGATATCGGACGACCCGCATTGAATAGTGTTTTCATAGATTAAGCCATAAACATATTCAGATGCGATAGCTTGTCACGACGTCATTAGACCAAGGAGTCTTTGTGATCACTGTGCAATGAACGTACGGCTTTAACTTGCGCCAAACGCTTTCTGTAAAAGAATTGCTATGAAGGGCATGATTGGGTGGCGGAACGGGTTGCATGAGTGACACGAAAGACGGCTAAGGGATTTATCCCTCATACTATGGTATGGGAAAGATATCCGTTAGAAGGCCTCTTGATGGAGACTGACTGAGAGGAAAAGCATGGCCATGCAAATGATACGGGTTATCAGTCCTCAGTCATCTCGCATATCAAGTAACAATGATTGATTGAACAAGGGAGACGACTCTATGCCTTGAGATCAATCGGGATATCTAGAGATAAAAGGATGGTGACTTGTACGCACAAAGGTTAAGTCGAATCATCGATCATCGTGCATCTTGGGTAATCATAATGTTTTACTAGAGACCACTTATGATGGATCGGGCAAGAGCGAGTCTTGCGCCGATCTGCCAACGGTGGCCTGAGCCTAGAGGGTCACACACATACAAGACGGATAACTTGAGACAAGGAAACATGGATATTTCTTAAGGAGAAGTATATGGACAAAACTGGAGGTTTTGTGCCATAGGTTCGGTTTGAGAGAATAATTAGCGAATCAAGAAAAATTGAGTTTTTCGTCGATATCGCGTCGGACTTTGTTTGATAAGTAACGACAAAAAGGTCGGGAAACTTTTGGACGCGGCATGAGACAACATGGGAGGGCCCATTGGGCTCGGCCCATGAAGCCTTATTGCCGGCCCAATAAGGGCCCAATAAGGCCATATGGCCGGCCCACTTGGTGGGGCCATTGTGGGGGCCACACAACACCATGCTTAGTTGGTGGTTGTGGATTAAGAGGTGAGTGATTTAAGGGGTATGGGTTAAAGCACCTTTAAGCCCATACCAATCACTTTAAACCCATACTTGTGAGTTGGATGATGGATTAAATGCAAGACTTTGATTCATTAATCATTTAATCACAAAACACTCACAAAACCTCTCTCTCTCTCTTGTGTGGCCGGCCACCCCTTGTTCTTCTCCTCCATCTTGCTCTCTTGTTCTTCATTTAATTGTTCTAGTAGGCAATTAAGTGAAGGATCTTAAAGATCATCCTCTTGGTGTGGACTTGCTTTAGAGAAGAAGATCCGAACGTTCTTCTTTATCGATTCAAACAAGACTTAAAGGTAAACATCTTGTGGAATAGATTTTGCTTTGGGATTTAATGGTTTAAATGTTCTTGGACAAGGTTTGGAGTAGATTATCTTTTTATTGCTTCCGCTATCACGATGACGATCTAGAACGCTCCAAAACCCTACAATAACTCCGGCACGGACTTTGCCATGATCAGTAGAGCATGATCACAAGGAGTTAGTCTCATACTGATCGCTTCAGAAGAAACTTAGCTGATCAGCGACTTTATCGAATGCAATTCTTTCTAATCTATAGTTCTACTATAAGTGGTTACACATATTATGACATAGATCAAATCACATTAGATATGTTACTACAACACATTAGTAATATTATGCCTTTTATTATGTAGAAGAATGATTTCCGTTACAATATAGATTAAGGAATTACATTGGATTAGGGCATAATCCTAACAACGTGTCAGGGAACTGAAGGTGCAAGAAATCCATCAGCTCGAATGTGATATCAATTTGATTCTGTGCAATTTGTAGAGTATATTCCCAGTTGCATTCTTCACAATCATGGTTCACCTTTGTCATCATCTGCCTGAAGAACTTTTGATGATTGGCCCAGTTCATTACAGTTGGATGTATCTAGTTGAAAGGTAAACTGGCTAGATAACATTCATATTTTTACTTGTAAGTTATATCATTCACAGGATTTATCTTCTGAACTAATTTATATTTGGTGTAGGCAACTTGTCAAGTACAAGAAGAGTATACGGAACCATCAGTACCCGGAGGGGCGCATAGCTGAATCGTATTTGATGCACGAACGAATGAATTTCATCAACTTATACCTCGATGACAACACGTCTACTCCCAGTGTACAACTTAATGAGGTTCGGCAATGGAACATCTCAATTTTCTCCTCAGGTTGTCATTCCTACAGGCTAAGTCGGTCATGCGATTGTCACAGCTGAGGACCAAATTTGGGCCCATCGGACGGTTATGCTAAATTGCGAGGAAGCACATCCATACATTGATAGCCACCGCAATCAATTCAACATGAAGTGCCCGAATGGTTCCGAGAAGTTGCGCGTAAAATCATTCTTCTTATCGTTCTCGAAAAAAGTAAGTGCATTTTTTAAATCAATTCGCATTGAAAAATATCGTAATCAATGCAATTTGTATACTAATATCTGACGTGAATTTCGTTCAATTATGCAGATGAAAGTGATGAGAAACATTGAATTGTATATTCTCTCGCGAGGCCTGATTCATACTCGTACTTACTCAAAAAGCACCGTTAATGGAGTCAAATACGTGTGTCACTGACAAGATCAGTCGCGGAGGACACAAAATTGTGGTCTGATATTCAAAGCCAATTCGATAAAGTATTATGGAATCCTGCTACAAGTTGTTGAACTCGTATACATGCAAGGGATGCCTGTTACAGTTTTCAAGTGTAGGTGGTTCAACGAGGCTACTATTCGAAAAGACCGTGAGATGGAATCCATTGATACATCCACAAATGTGTATCAAGAAAATCCGTGGTTTTTGGCTAAAATGGTGAAACAAGTCTTCTACGTCGGCGATCCGCTGCACGGGGGGATTGGAAAATTGTTTGCCACATGCTCCATAGAGGTATTTATAACCCGATATCACTCGCAAGAAATGCAAATGAAGGACCAATATACGAGGTTGAAGCACCGTGTCAGGAGTAAGCAACAACATATATTTCTCTTCTCATAAATGGGGGTTTATGTGTTTATTTTGGTCCGATTCGAATGCGTGAATCCGATGATTCCGATGAGTCCGATGAGTCCGAAGAAGAACTGGAATTAGACGATGAATTGGATGAAGAAGAGGAATTCTTTGAATTCAATGATGATGAGACTTTTCCCGAGACAGACGAAGAAGAAGAGGACCAACAGATTGAGGAAGAAGAAGACGACGAACAGACTAACGAACAAGAATACAATTCTAATTGATTGAACACATATTTCGATGTTTCGCAAAATTAGTAATTTATTTGTTATAAATAAAACTCTACCCTTATTTGTCCTGGTATCTAACTTACATATTTCTATCTCTAATCAGAATATGTAACAAATTATTCCCGTCGAATTTCTAACCCTAACTCCTAATTATGAAATTAAAAGTTAAGTCTAACCCTGAACCCCAATTGTCTAATTTAATTATAAATTTATATCTACATTTATAAAAACATTTTCAAATATCAAATTTAATTATTAAAATATTTTTAAATATAATTTTAATTAATTATTCCCGGCGAGATTTTGACAAAATCTTGCCGGCTAGGTGCTGTCGATCGACACTTCATCGCCAACTCATCGGCGAAACTTTCTAGAAATTTTGGATTTCGGGAACTCTTTCCCGGCGAGGTATTAACATATCTCACCGTGTAGGTGTGTACAAACCCGGCGAGATATTGCACAATATCTCGCCGGGAAAGATATAGATTAATATACTAATTTTGACTTTTATGGTTGACTAAATACTCCGTCGACTTATCGACTATGATCATGTGGTTCGATTTGGCTAAAATTTACTTTACATAGGTAAACCATCACAATCTACATATCTAATGGTTTCGATTTTTATAATTCAATTTTCTTACATTCGGGATGTGAACATCGTATGTTTAGGGTATGTAAACCCTTACTTCCTATAACTTTAAAACTCTACGTTCAAGACGATTTTATATATTTAAAATATTTTTTTAATCCAACCGTACAGATGGAACCGAAGATATATTTCTCTATGTCGGGTAAAATTTCGAACAATTTTATTTTCAAATCGACCTCGATCAAGTACCGGATGAGTCGAAAGACATGTACATATAACGAGTTTCTAACCCTAACCCCTAATTATGAATTTAAAATTTAATTCTAAATTATATTGCAAGCAATCCTTAAACCCCAATTGTATAATTTAATTATAAATTTATATCTGAAATTATAAAATGTAATTATAAAAATATTTTTAAATCTAAACTCTTTCCGGCGAGACTTTGCACAATATCTTGTCGGGAATAATAAAATTTATATTAATTATATTTTTAATATACAAACTTAAAATTTAATATTTTCCCCGGTGAGATTTAGAGCAAAATCTCGCCAGCTAGGTGGTACATGTTCAATTTAAATGCACGTGACCTTCTAGCCGGCGAGATTTTGCTCTAAGTCTCGCCGGTAAAGGGTTATATACCCAAAACTTACAGAAATTTCCCTCACTGTCCATCTAGTTCTCTCTCTTGCTCTCTACCTCCCTCTCCATCGACGAACTCACCTCGCCTCTCCGAGCTTCGCCGTCCTCTCGGCCAGTTCGCCTGAAGCTCGGCCAGTTAGCCTCAAGCTCGCTCCGACCTCTCTGTCGAAGTTGTCTGTCGCATGAAGCTCACCTGAAGCTCGCCTCTGCTCTCAGCTTCGTCTCTGTTCATCTCGTCTCCGTCAAGGTAAGTAGAACCCTAAATCCAATTTAGATTTGCCCGAAGTTTTATGAATTTGGGGTTTTTATATTTCGAAATTAGGGTTTAATTTGCTAATTTTGAAATCCAATTCCTTGGTAAATTTGCTAATTTTGCTACAATTGAATTGCTACAATTGAATTACTTTAATTTGTTGTACTTGTCAATGAACGATTCTGGTTCGTGGCAGAACTCGAAACTGAGAACTCAATCGCCTCATCTCCGGTCATCTGCCTCAGCTCCGGTCAACCACCAAATCTGCCTCAGCTTCGGTCATCGCCTCCTCGCCAAAACACCTCGACTCACCGGTAAGTCCTCATAATTTTAGGGTTTGATTTTTTTATTTTGGGTTTGATTCTTTGATTTCCCGCAAAATTAATGATCCAGTTGTGGGGTTAACACTTGTATTTGTGAAAATGTTTGACTATTGAATTTGTGAAAATGTGAAAGTGTGATGATCCAATGTGAAAATATGAAAATGTGAAATTAATTTCCAGCAGAATTGATGATCCAATTTGTGAAAATGTTTAACTATTGGATTGACCCATTGGTTTGTTGTTCTGGAAAATCTGTTTAACTCTAATTTGTAAAAGTTTAGTGTGTGATAATTGAATTGTTCTTTTAGCTTAGTGTGTGATGATTGAACCATGATGTTCATGTAAAGATGTTGGATACAAGAATAGTCACTAGAGTTTTGAGTTATGTATCTGTATTTTTTGAAGTCTCAATTTAGTAATGCTGAATTTTATACTTCTGTCTATCAATTTTAGAGTTTGTTTATGTTTATTTGTTAATGAGGATTCCATTCATGGAATGAGGTGTTGTGGACCCAAGCCTCTGTTTATAGAAGGAACCTAGCTCCTTGGCTTAAGCTACACTTTACTGATATTATTGGATTATTCGGAGGCATTGCATCAATATATATCATTCAAATTTGGCTATAATATGTTTCTTTCATATTATCATCAAACGAATATGCTTTATATTTATCAGTTTGTTATATGTTGAAAAATATTTTTTGTAATTGAGAAGAAACTTGTTTATTGAGTTTTAACTATACTTGAGCTCCTATTTAATGTGGCTTATAGTCTGAAAAACTCAAAGATTGTGTGTTGTCATCAGCTTCTTCTCTTGAAAATTCACGGGCTGTGAGTTAAATAACAGCACTAAAGAGTTAAATAACAACACTAAAGTGCAAGAACTTTTTGATCTTTAAGATTGACATATTATGAGTTCGTTAAAAAATTTTAGTTAATTTTTCATTTTTAATTCTCAAAATTTAGAAGGGTTAACTGATGTGATGATAGAAATTCAATAGTATGTCAGTCCAACTAAATTCATTGAATTTCTTGTACTTTAAGAAATTGAGCTTCAGTTGACTGTATCTGTGAAGTAATTGTTTGATTTTAGTCTCAGAAATAGTTTCATTTATGGTCAATTTGCTCACTCTACAATAGTTTCAATTATGCTTGAGGTTTTATTCTGTCTTGTTTCCATAAACTAGCTAGTTGGCTATATATAGCTTCAACTTTGCTGGAATTTTGATTTGATTTAGGGTTTAGGAAAATGCTCGAATTGATTTAGAGTTTAAGGAAATACTCGAAATGATTTATTGATTTGCTGAAATTTTGATATTATTTAGGATTTAGGGAAATGATTTAATACATATGTTGTTGTTGTCCACGCAGGAAATGGCTCCTAGAAGGAACAGGGGGCAGAAGACACTGAAGGAGCAGTATTTTGACTAAATACGGCGGTATGCTACGGCCTTGGCACCGCCTGAGAGTTCGGGGGTACAAAGTGGGCCTCAGGACTCGGGGTAGAAAATGGGGCCAAGGATGGTACTAGACCCGAGGAGGGTACTCGGCCCCAGCAGGGTACACCGGCCCAGGAGGAGGTCAACAAACCCGAGCGGGGTTGTTCGATTCCGGATGAGGCGCATGAACCCGAGGATGAGCTGATTGAATGCATCATTCCCTCAGTCGGTCCCTTGCACTAACGTATTTCTATTTTCATTGAAGAGCGCGCTACGCTACCACGTAGCGCCAAATCGAGTCTACCAGTGGTTCATTTTCCATACTCAGAGGCGCTACGGGGAGTTTATGGGGGAGTGCAGGAGGGACTACGACGAGAAAAAATGGAGGCCGGTCCTGGAAGACTTCATAGGCCGAGAGCAATCATCGGATTTGGATGTCCGACTACTTCGAGAGTTCGGAATATAAGGTATCTATAAATATGTAATATTTTCTTTAAGTTTTTCAAATACTTAATAATACTTTCTTAACGCTCGATATTTGTCCGTGTGCAGGAACTTTCTGGAAAAATGAAAGCCCTCGCCGAGAATCGGAAAAAGTATAGTGGCGGTTCCCGGGCCTTTGACAGACATGCTCTACTCCAACAGAAGGCTAGAGTTCTCCTTCCGAGTTTTGAAAATTACGTGCGCGTCTACGAAAAAGACGGTGACCCGGAGACGGTAAAATTTTAATTTCTTTATAAATTTACCGGAATTTTTTTATGTCATACAATTTAACACATTCGTTTGCAGGTCTAAAAAGTGAAGGACGAGATCGAGCGGCACAAAGCACTTGCCATAGAAGCGGCTGCTAGAGGAGAACAATATTCGGTCCCGAAGCATGTAGAGATCGAAATCCTTCAGCGGGGTGTATTGTTCCTGGCATAGGCGACGAGTTCCTTCGACCGGCGAAACCGAGAGGTCGTGCCCATACATCCGCTGCATCAGCTGAGCAGATAGTTGCTGCAGTCGCTGCCAGAAAGGCAGAAATGTAGGAGAGGGCTCGCCAGAGAGAGGCAAAGGCTCGCGCGAGAGAGGCAGAATTGGCCGCCAGAGCTGCTGCTGCAGAGGGGGAGATAGCTGAGCTGAAATGTCGTTTTGACGATCAGCAGGCTCAAATGGTTCGGCTTAAGGCCGAGATCGATGATCGGGTTAAGGCCGAGGTTCAAGCTAGTATCCGGGATGTACTGGTGAACTTCGGCTTGCCGGGTGGCATGCAGATGTCGCTTTCGGCCCAGGCCCCGAGGCCCTTCGTCACTTCGACTCCGACTCAGACGCTGACGCTGACACTGACTCCGGGCCTGACTCCATCTTAGACGGCGACGCAGTTGACTATCTCGCCGGGACTGCCTTCTGACCAACAACAACCTCCAGCACCTGCCGACGAACAATCGCGCCCGAGCAAGAGGTTCAAGAAGACGGCGCAGAAGACAAAACAGATAGGACAACTCTCGTAGGTTCCTAGGTTACGATTTTGTTGACGTTTTGTGATTATACATTTATTGTTCTACTTTTAATTGGTTTGCAATTCTGAAATATCTGTTTTCGATCGCTATAAATTGCAGTTTAGGATTTAGTTGTATTGTCAGGTTTTACAAGTGTAACTGGTAACGGGAAACTGAGAAATTGGGGCTTATTCTGCCCAAAATTTATCAAACCTAGACGGCGAGATATTGGCAACATCTCGCCGGCTAGGTTCGGCTAGGGTTTACAACCTACCCGGCGAGTTTTTGACTAATATCTCGCCGGTTAGGGTTTACAACCTACCCGGCAAGATATTGCCAATATTTCGCCGGGTAGGTTGTAAACCCTAACCGGCGGATAGTGAAGTTTTCCCGGCGAGATATTGCCAATATCTCGCAGGGTAGGTTGTAAACTCTAACCGGCGAGATATTGACAATATCTCGTCGGGTAGGTTGTAAACCCTAACCGGCAAGATATTGGTGTAGAATAACTCACAAGAAAATAATAGAGAAAGATCAATAGAACCGAATGCTTTTCTTGATTTATTCTACACCTATATATAGGGAGCCAAATACAACTATTAGGAAACTTAAGTACTTCTACAATAAAGGAAAGACATAACACGATAAATAAAAAATGAAAGACAACTAAGTGGTTTGCAAGGCAAGCTACCCTCTCTTTTCTCCTTGTTGATCACACCAATATACCATATTAGGAAACTTATGAGATTATTTGGCAACAATCTCCCCCTTAATCTCAAACATATACGTCTTTAATCTTCAATTTTGTTCTCATTTTAAAAAGACTTGAGCCTTCCAAGCGGTTTTGTCAGAATATCCTCCATCTGTTCACTTGAGTTGTCCTCCATATGTTCACTTGAGTTGACATGCTCGATCTCGATCTTACCTTTCTCAACACATTCTCGCACAAATTGATACGTCGTGTCTATATGTTTACTTCGGTCATGAAACACTGAATATTTTCTTAATAATATTGCAGACTTGTTATCAACTCTCAATCGCACCACCTCTGGATCTCTCCCCAAAATTTCTCCGACAAGTCTAGCAAGCCACATTCCTTGATACGCCGGTGAAGTTGCTGCAATATACTCTGCTTCGCATGAGTATATAACTCATGTTGTAGTCTTCTGATCACCGACGTCGCTGGTCAAGTCACTGTCACTATACCCAGTTAGCTTTGATACTTCTTTTCCATAATAAACTCCAAAACAAAGAGTTCCTTTCACATATATGAGAATGTGTTTAACTACTGCAAAATGTTGAGCTCGAGGTTCCTCCATGAGCCTACTAACAATGCCTCACGAGTAAGCCAGATCTGGTCGTGAATTCACCGGATATCGTAAGCTTCCCACGAGACTTCTATACTCAGTAGCATTCACAAACTCTCTTTTTTCCTCCTTGCTCAACTTTAACTTAAATTCCTTATAACACTCTACAATATTATTCTGCATAGAACCCAATTGCTCCTCACACTTACTAACCTTCTTCTTCAAATCCTTCAACCGTTTCTCCTCCAACAAAATCCAGCCTTCGCGATGTTCGACTTCTCTCCGAGCCGCTTCAACCCTCTTCTCGCGCAAGACCATCTCCTCTAGGCCCTTTTTGAGGACCTTTCGGGTCAAATCCAAATGCTCCTCCAAGTCCTTCCATTTAAGAGTGAGCTTGAGCACAGAACAAGGCTGCGCATGCGCCTGCTCGTACGCTTTCCAAAACTCGTCCCTCTTCATACATGTGACTCGTAATCTCTCCCCAATATTCTCCTCCATTAAAGAAGCCCTAGATTTCTGAATTTGCTCATATTTTTTATATTTATCCTCAAGCTTTTCATTGTATTCTCGTATTGATATTTTCATTGTATTCTCCTCCATTGAAGAAGCCCTAAACTTCTCTTTTGTTAGTGTCAACACTGCACCCAAAGCACTATTCCTAGAAGTTAACTCGTCAGACAGTTCCTCCACTTGCACCTATTGGTCTTCTTGCACCTATTGGTCTTCTTGAAATTTACACTCCCTGCACAATCTAGCCAATTGATATTCTCTCGATTTAAGCTCATTGGAATACTTCTCAAGCTGATTATGCATACTACTCAGCTGTGCTTCTATCAAGTTAAGGTCTCTAGACCTTTCCTGAATTTCTTTCTCCACTTCACACAATTCCTTCCGCTTCAATTCTACATCCTTAGAATACTTTTGAAGAGACTTATCCGCCAACCCCAACTGCTTCTCCTTTATACCTTTGAGCAGTATTGTGTCTCAGCCCATTATTTTAACAATTGAGCCATCTACTAACTTGACAGAATCTCGTACCTTTTGATCTAAATCTGCAAGAACGCCCCCGTTCCTAGACATGTGATTGTTGGCGCTAGTATCAAGGTACCAGGTGGTTGACTTCATTCCTTGCGCGAAACCCAGCTCCGGATGTATTCCCGGCTCGTTCAACTCAACGAACTCTTCCTTCATGTTCTGGCTCGTGACTGCCATAAAAAGAGCAGGTTCTTCCTCAACAAACTCTTCTCTCCTGGTCTGGTTCGTGACTGTCATAAACAAAGCAGGTTCTTCCTTATGACACTGCTCCATAAGATTTGCTTCTTCTTTTGCAGGATTGTTACACTCATATGCAAAGTGTCCCATCTAAGAACAATTATAGCACATTTCCTTTGTTTTGTCAACTCTCTTCCAAATTTTTTCACCACGACCACGGCCTCTGCCGCGCCATGAGCTTGGTCCTTTGTGATTCCTTGACTCTTTAGCTGTCTGGGCCTCCCATTGAGCACGAGTGAGCAGGAATTTCTCGCTTTGTTTCTCCTGAGCCTCCCATTGAGCACGAGTGAGCAGGAATTTCTCGCTTTCTTTCTCCTGAGCCTCCCATTGAGTGCGAGTAAGTAGGAGTTTCTCGCTTTCTTTCTCTTGGCTCCTCCTCTTCAGTGTTGACTCAAACGCTCTCAACCTCCCAACAGCTTCTGCAACAGTCATCTTAATTAAGTCCCCACACTGTTGTATAGTTCCTACAATATGTAGAAACCGATCAGGGACAGATCGAAAAAGGTTTTCCACCACCTACTCTTCTGTTATTTCACCCCCTAGGATTCGAACTTCATTCACAACATTTGTCAACCTCAAAGAGAATTCACTTATGGACTCGGACTCTTCCATAAGCATTCGGCCAAATACTCGTTTGAGCACAAGAACATTTGATTTCTTGACGCGATCCTCCCCAATTCTCATCTCCTCCAAAGCCTTCCACGCTTCTTTGGTTGTCTGTTTGTCTGCTATCGACATCATGACAACATCCAGAATTGCTTGTAAGATCACAGCTAGAGCCAACTGGTCTATTTCTTCACTTACAAGGCCTTCTCCTTCTATCGCACTCCAAACTCCAATAGCACGCATCGATACCTTCATCTTACAGGTCCATGCCCCATAATTGTTGTCTGTTAGCATAGGGTACGTGACTGCGAACCCTCCTTTTCCTTGGCTTCTAACGGAAACTGAGCCTTTCACAGACGCTTGAGCCCCAACCATCGTTGAGCTCTCCATAGATTGCTTCTTTGATGTTTCGTCCACCATCATTTGTGAGTATTACCTCTGATACCAATTGTTGGATCTAAGAATAACTCACAGAACAATAATAGAGAAAGATCAATAGAACCGAATACTTTTCTTGATTTATTCTACACCTATATATATATAGGGAGTCAAATACAACTATTAGGAAACCTAAGTACTTCTACATTAAAGGGAAGACATTACACGATAAATAAAAAAGGAAAGACAACTAAGTGGCTTGCAAGGCAAGCTACCAACTCTTTTCTCCTTGTTGATCACGCCAATATGCCATATTAGGAAACTTACGAGATTATTTGGCAACATGCACACCATCGCGTGCTCAACCCTTATTTTTTTACACTAGCAGCAGACACGTCGATGTCCATAGTCCAGATGCCCATCTGGTGTAATGAGGGTTGGTAAACTGCCCTAGTTTTTTTTTTAAATGTGCAGCTGGCATGTACTACGTACCCCAAATCAATCTTGATAAGAAGATGAAAAAATCACAATATAAAGGGTGCTTGATTGGAACGAATCGATTAACATCAATTAACTATCTGCTTTTTTCCATTTAGAAGAAGAAGCTCTTAAAATCATTTGCATGGAGAAACATGAGCAGATGATGGAGATTGGCAAAGATTGGGATTGCGATGAAGGTGATCTTAGCCAGCTTCATCAAGTAAGGGACTGGGATGACTCAACGTCGTACCAGTTCCAAGGTTTTTGGTTTAATGATGATTTCTTACATAACTCGCTCGCATTCAGAAAACGCCACAAAGCACAACAGGGGGATGTGGTTGTAGCCACCTTCCCAAAATCAGGTACTACTTGGCTCAAAGCCTTAACCTTTTGCATCATCAACCGCACCCATCACTCGCCTTCCATCCATAACAAGACTCACCCCTTGCTCTCCTCTAATCCCCACGACCTCGTGCCCTTTGCCGAGGTACTTTACGAGAACAATAAAAGTCCCTCGGCGCTTCATCTGAAAGCAAGGGCATTTTCCACGCATCTACCCTTCACATTGTTGCCTCCTTGTATTTCAGACCATCTGTCAAATACTAGCCGTGTTTTGTACATTTGCCGCAACCCGTTGGACCAGTTCGTCTCCTCCTATCACTACTTTCATATGATGATGCTTCAAAATCATCCGAACAAGGCCGCTGATGATCTTGACGGGTTAGGGTTGTTGGATGAAGCTTTCGACCTCTTCTGCCGCGGGATCCATAATGGAGGGCCTAGCCTGGACCATCATTTGAGCTACTGGAGGATGAGCATTGAGAGGCCAGACAAGGTTTTGTTTTTGAAATATGAACATGTTAAGGAAGACACCGTGGGATGCACCAAGAAGGTGGCTGAGTTCTTGGGATGTCCCTTCTCTCAAGAGGAAGAGACCCAAGGAGTAATTCTTGATATCGTCAAGCTGTGTAGTTTCTGTTGCCAATAATCTCTATAAATAGGCTTGAGCCATAGGTTAGGCAAGTAGTGTTTTGTTTCCTATTTTCGTTTGTACCGTGTGTTGCTTATTTCCTAGTTTGATATATTAATTGTAGTTGGAGCCTATAAATAGGCATGAAATAAACCAAGAAAAGTATCTGGTTCTATTGATCTTTCTCTATTTTGTTTTGTGAGTTGTTCTTAGATCCAACAATTGGTATCAGAGGCTAATACTCACAAACAATGGTGGACGAAACATCAAAGAATGGATATGTGGAGAGCTCGACAATGGTCGAGGCTCACGCGCCTGTGGAAGGCTCAGTTTCTATTAGAAGCCAAGTAAGATGAGGGTTCTCAGTCACGTACCCTATGCTAACAGATAGCAACTACGTTGTATGGGCCATTAAGATGAAGACAACGATGCGTGCTCTTGGAGTTTGGAGTGCGATCGAAGGAGAAGGCGTTGTAAGTGAAGAAAGAGACCAGTGGGCTCTAGCTGTGATCTCCCAAGCAATCCCGGATGCTGTCATGATGTCGATAGCAGATAAACAGACAGCTAAGGAAGCGTGGAAGGCTTTGGAGGAGATGAGAATTGGAGAGGATCGTGTCAAGAAAGCGAACGTTCTTGTACTCAAACGAGAATTTGATAGATTGCTTATGGAAGAGTCAGAGTCCATAAGCGAATTCTCTTTGAGGTTGACAAACGTTGTGAATGAGGTTCGAGCCCTAGGGAGTGAAATAACAGAAGAGTTGGTGGTGGAGAAGCTGTTTCGGTCTGTCCCAGATCGGTTTCTACCTATTGTAGGTACTATTCAACAGTGGGGGGACTTAACCAAGATGACTGTTGCAGAAGCTGTTGGGAGGTTGAGAGCGTTCGAATCAACACTGAAGGGGAGGAGTCAGGAGAGAGAAAGTGAGAAGCTCCTGCTTACTCGAACTCAATGGGAGGCCCATGCAGCTAAAGAGTCAAAGAATCACGAAGTACCAAGCTCGTGGCGTGGCAGAGTACGTGGTCGTGGTCATAGTAGAAACAACTGGAAGAGAGTTGATAAAGCAAAGGAAATGTGCTATAATTGTTCCGAGATGGGACACTTTGCTTATGAATGTGAAAATCCTGCAAAAGAAGAAGCTAATCTCGTGGAGCATTGTTACAAGGAAGAACCTGCTGCAATATTGTGGCAAGATTGCAAGTAGCAGGTGTAAAGATGGACAAGCTTTGGAAAGTGTATGAGCAGGCGCATGCGCATGCTTCTTCTGTGCTCAAGCTCATTATTCAATGGAAGGACTTGGAGGAGCACTTGGATATGACCCACAAGGTCCTCGAGAATGGCATGGAGGAGATGGTCTCACACGAGAAGAGGGTTGAAGAGGCTCTGAGAGAAGTCGAACAACGCAAATGTTGGGTCGTGTTGGAGGAGAAACCGTTGAAGAATTTGAAGGAGAAGGTTAGTAAGTTTGAGGAGCAATTGGGTTTTGTGCATAATCATATTGTAGAGTTAACTAAGGAAGTTAAGTTAAAGCTAAGCAAGGAGGAAGGAGGAGAGTTTGTGAATGCTACTGAGTATAGAAGTCTCGTGGGAAGTTTACGATATCTGGTGAACTCACGACCAAATCTGGCTTGCTTAGTAGGCATTATTAGTAGGTTCATGGAGAAACCTCGAGTTCAACATTTTGAAGTAGTTAAACACATTCTCAGATATGTGAAAGGAACTCTTGGTTTTGGAGTTTATTATGGCAATGGTGTATCAAAGCTAACTGGGCATAGTGATAATGACTTGGCCGGCGACGTCGATGATTGGAGGAGTACAACTGGGGTCATTTATTTTCTAGGGAACAACTTGATAACCTGGTCCTCACAGAAACAGAAGGTGGTGGCGTTATCATCATGCGAAGCAGAGTATATTGCAGCAACTTCAGCTGAGTGTCAAGCAATGTGGCTTACCAGGCTTGTCGGAAAATTTCTGGGGAGAGAGCCAGAGGTGGTACGATTGAGAGTTGATAACAAGTCTGCGATATTGTTAAGAAAAAATCTAGTGTTTCATGACCGAAGCAAGCACATAGACTCAAGATATCATTTTGTGCGAGAATGTATTGATAAAGGTGAGAACGAGATCAGGTATGTCAGCTCGAGTGAACAAATGGCGGATATTCTAAAAAAACTGCTTGGAAGGTTCAAATTTTTTGAAATGAGAACAAAACTGAAGATCAGTGACGTACATATTCGAGATTAAGGGAGAGATTGTTGCCAATAATCTCTATAAATAGGCTTGAGCCATAGGTTAGGCAAGTAGTGTTTTGTTTCCTATTTTCGTTTGTACCGTGTGTTGCTTATTTCCTAGTTTGATATATTAATTGTAGTTGGAGCCTATAAATAGGCATGAAATAAACCAAGAAAAGTATCTGGTTCTATTGATCTTTCTCTATTTTGTTTTGTGAGTTGTTCTTAGATCCAACAGTTTCGAGTCTTTGACAGATTTGGAGGTCAACAAAACTGAAAAATCAACGATTCATGGATTGAACAACAATGCCTTCTTCCGGAAAGGAGAGGTCGGAGATTGGGCTAACTACTTGACTCCTCCCATGGTTGAGCGTGCCCGAACAATAGTGGAAGAGAAGCTTGCCGGCTCTGGTTTGACCTTCAAATTCTTCAGTCAAGTTTAATTTTAATTATCGTTAAAACTCTTAAATGTATTTTGTTCATTCAGTTAAGTGTGTGTTTGTTTGTTGGAGTCGATGGTCAATAGAGAAAACCAATTACCATGGTCAGAGATTAATTTAGTTTGGAGTTGAATGACTTATTTGCTTGATTTTAGGCTATGCCAATGTTGCATGCCCAATTTTTTTTCTTTCTTCTTTGATTTTGAATCTGATTTCAGATATGAATGTTCATGAAATTTGATTTCTAAATCAACAATAAAGACCTACGAGAGACAAGATTTCATTATAGACTTCGGGATGAACTAGAATACAAACATAGGTTATAGCACAAACGTTAGAACACTTCCTACCCATTGGATGACACTAATCAACGGTGATGATGAAACATCCAAACTGAATCAAAAAATGTAGTGAATATAGTCAAGAGGGGTAAGATGGTAACTGCATAGATGGTTGTCCCAATCGTTTCCACAAATCATGGGATCATTCATGTGGATTCAATTATATATTAAATTTTAACGCACGTTTCCAAATCATTCTGAACTCCACCAAATGGCTACAATGGCAGAATCTGCAGCAACTGAAGGTGAGTTTATATATATTCTATTATGTAATAGTTTTATATGAAATCAATTGACAGTTTCTTCTATTCAACGATCTGGTATATGACGGACACCAGTGATCACAGAATCGGTAGAGCAACTATGTACTTGTCCGAAGCAGATGTGCAAGTCGTGATAAACGAGTTCATCAGCGACCAAGAATCTGACCATGATATGTATTATGAATATGACCACGATGAAAACGATAGGTTGACTCAACTTTTCTGGGCTGATGGACTGTGCTGAAGCAATTATGCAAAATGGGGTAACAATATCTCGTTCGATTCAACCTATGGAACGAACATGTAATCTCACAATTTATATCCTCGTAATGTTGACTACATATTATATGAATATCTTACATAATCGGTTTGAATTTCTGCTGTTACTCATTGTGTTTGATTAATATGTCATGAGATGTAACAATTGTCATATGTCATGTGTTATTCTGTGCGCGACAATGCTGCATTACGTTGAACTTGGCACATGACATCTAGAACCATAAATATGTGTCATATTGTAATGTGAAATATAACATTATGTCTTGACAGATATTCGATGGTGTTTTGCTCGATAACTGGCGTGGACAACCATGATCAGTGTGTAACCTTCGAGGCATCACTGATTTCAAAAGAAGACATGCCATCTTTCATTTGAGTGTTCCAATGTTTCACGAAAGCAATGAAGCACAAGGAACCATTGTGTATAATAACTGACCAAGATGGAGGGTATTTTTTCATGTGGCGCCACTGACATTAACAGGGAAGGCAACATTGCAACCTAGACTATGAAAAACACAACATATGGAGATGAGACTGTTGATATGAACGAAGAATCGGGTCACTGTAATTGCAAATGCTAGCGGCTTGAAGGGAAATGACTCATTTGTGTACACATTTTCTCTGTGTTAAACTCTGCGCAAATTCGTAGGATCCCCCGTTCCATGGTGCATGAGAGGTGTTGTCGTGAAGTCCCGGGGGCTTCCCGACCTCCATTTATGTATACCGAGCAAGATGCCGAACGAAAGGTAAGAAACTTGCTTCACATTGAAATATGGTCTACCGTACAATCCATGATCAGCAACAACAACACAACTGATGAGTTGGAGAGTTTTCTAGCTGTTCTGAACAAACACCGTGCATCACATGAATGCAATGTCCGTCACTCACCAACTCCAAAAAGAAAGACAATTGAGCAGCTTACTGACATTGTCAAACCACCAAAAGGGAATGTCTACATACCAGCAGTCTGCAAGAACAAGGGATCTAGTCGGAGACTACAAAGCGATAGAGAAAAGGTAATCAACACGCTGCAAGCAAAGGCTTTTAAGAAATGTAGGTACTGCAAAGTGGCAGATAGGCACACATCAAGGCATTGCGAGAAGAAGAAGATGGACAAGGCTGCTAGAGCTTGAAGTTTTTAATTATTTATTTAGTTTGAATTTGATTCCAGGATTATATAACACTTTATACGTGTTTCATTTGGATATCCATTTTCTTGGATGAAAAAAATAAATTAGTTTGGTAATATGTCATATGGGTGGTTACCATAAAATGTGGTATGTGTCATGTGTCATTAAAACTGACATTTTTGGAAAAAAAAAATTTTAATTGTCCCAACTCTTTAAATTCAGAAACTACATATGTCACCAATTACGTTCTAATTAATATGAATTATTTTGAATTACGCTATTATCGCATATTAAATATATCACATAATCATTCATGAAATGGAAAATACAAAACTAACCCTCGGAGCAAAGTAATGGACTTAAAACACATCCTCATGACACAATATTTACATTGACCTGCCATCAACCACGCGGGCAACTAATGACTATCCATCTTCAGATCGTGTGGTCATAGATCTGTTCTGATGTTTGTATGTCAAGCCCATGTTTGTATTCTAGTCGAACCCATAGATTTCACTCTAAATCCCCAATTCATTGATGAATGTAAACCCATAAATCCATTATTGTAGCAAACTCATCCTTCTATAAATATCGATCGTCGACCCCGAACACCCCAATTTGATCCTCTTTGCGACGTCGATCTGTGCCGACTCCAGGTCCTCCCTTGCCTCCCTCGCATCAGATTCAACGCACTAACGCCAGAGCCAACTGAACTTGAACCTGAAACTCCATTTTCCCGACCTTCCCCATTGCTGCCAAAACCGAATACGCCGATGAAGACGAACACAATATCGAATGGGGGCTTGCCTCACTATCGTGAATCTTGTCCAGGCTTCGTCGAGTTGGTGTGGTCCCTAATCGGCGAGAACGCCTCCGATGTGAAGCTTCCTTAACCGATGCTTCATCTTCTTCTTGTTCTTCTTCTCTTGTTTTGGTCCCAAATGTTCTTCCTAAGTTGGTGATAGATAAAGAACTAAGTTCAAGTTCACCGGAACTAGACATTTGATGTACGGTGCGAGTCCGAAGTCATTGTATCCTGTGAGGTGTGTGCTTGTTGATTCCAACACCCGAGGGAAAGAGAATATACTTGAAGAAAAATGTCTAACCTGTCTCGACTATTTCCCGAGTTTGTATCTATTTGTTTGTAAAGTTTAATGTATTGTTGTAATATTCATAAATTATCCGTACTTATAATTTTTCAAGTTTCGAAATTTGTTAATATTATTGTATAATTTCTAATAATCTTAAAGTGTAGCGTTCTCTTAAGTTTTAACAGGTTGCAAAAATTGTGAATGTTAAGCGTGTTGGACTTGCGTGTTGGGAAGCTGAATGCTTTGGTAAAGAGTAATTCTTGTGTGTTCATTCAATATTCAAGAAGAATGATTGTTTGACTGATTCGGGTTGTGCTTGCACGATTGAAGACTTTTGCATCCATTAAAGAGCGACTAGAGATCCGAGAAGAGAGAATTGTTCGAAGAGTGGACTCGGGTGAGGAGCTGGAAGACAGGAGGAGACCTTGGGTTAAGTTGTCACTAGTAACAATACCATAGAGCTTAGATTTGTGTGATAATCGTGAGAAGGTTGTATGTGTTGATTGGTTATATTATAATGAAACTTGTTCACTGGCAGAGTGCCCCCAGACGTAGGTGACGTTGCACCGAATTGGGTGACAAATTTCTGTATTCTACGTTTTGTTTGTTATATTGTTTACTGACTTTGCACCAGCAAATGTCTATCACTTATTCTTAACATTGTGATAGACATCTTGTGTTTAACCATAATTTCAATTGGTATCAGAGGAGGCACCTAACTCGCTAGGTGATTTCTTGTTTGATAAATTTTGGTGATTAGTCATGTTAGGTTCTAGAGAAGGAGGTTCGATCAATAGACCCCTGGTACTAGATGGATCAAACTACGGGTACTGGAAGACTCGTATGAGTGCGTTTCTTAAAACACTCTATCATAAATCTTGGAAATTAGTGATAAACGAATGGGAAGCTCCAACTACTACTGATGATGAATGTGTAGTTCATATCAAGCCAGAAAGCGACTGGACCCCTGCAGAAGATCAAGCAGCTGTAGGTAACTCATGCGCTCAGCACATGCATGGTCCCGAAAGATGCATGGGAGATTTTGGCTACTACATATGAAGGAACGACCAAAGTGCGTGAGCAGAAGCTCAAATATCTCACGACAAGTTTCGAAGCATTATCCATGAAAGATGATGAACAATAAGTGAGTTCAATGTGAGAATTAGAGATCTTGCTAATGAATCATTTTCCCTGGGAAAACCCATGACGGATGAAGACCTAGTGAGAAAGACACTGCGATCTCTTAGTCCCAGTTTCAAAATGAAATCAACCGCTATTGAAGAAATGCATGACCTAAAGAAGTTTCGATTCAATGAACTTATGGGATCATTAATGACGTTTGAGCTCTCCTTTTCAACTCCTGACAAAAAGCTCAAGGGCCTTGCCCTCACCAGCTCAACTGTTCCCTCTCGAAATCAGGTAGATTATGACTGTGAGGATGATACTGATGAAACTATTGCATTTATGGTTAAAAACTATAGCAGTATTATGAAAAGATTTTTTAAGGGAGCTGGGAACTATATCTCTCAAAATGTCAAAGATAATCTTAAATTTTGATCAGATAGTTATGCAAGATGCCACACACAATGTTACGTATAATGCTATAACACAGTGTATGACAACTTGCGTAGATGAAGAAGGATAGTAAATATCAAACGTAATAAACAACGACACAACAAATTGTTTACCCAGTTCGGTGCAACGTCACCTACGTCTGGGGGCTCTCAGCCTAGTGGAAAGGTTTCACTATTGGTAATACGTCAAAACATACAAGTACCTATGATCATCACAAGATCTATACTTTATGCTACTATTACAAGTGCAAACCTATCTCAGGGTCTCCCCCTGAATCCAAGACACCGTCTTGATTCCACTCTTCGAGCAATCGCCTTGCTCTGTCAGTTCAAGTTGTCGTTGAACGTTTTGGTTGCGTGCAGTCTTCACTCACGCGATCAGTAAACCCTCAATCACCTAACTCTCAATAGTTAAGGTGATACACAATATCCTCAGCACAATCTACTGTAAGCTTTTTTGTGCCCTATTCCAATTGTATTAGTCTGTAATTGTCTGTATATATTAATCATCGTTTGCAATATATAAAATCGACATTATATTACTTATGTGTTGAAGTAATAGGTTACGTCTGATATGATATATGACCACCAAAGTAGTAGAACCATATATCTGTATGGATCACACTTAACGGGTCCCTAGTCAAATCTTCTTCAATGAAGCGACCAAGTATGAGATGATTCTTTATGGTATAGTTCTATTTACCATTGGGAGGGTTCCCGAAATCAGATCATAGATATCACTCGGGTGAGTGATATTGGACGACCCGCACTGAATGGTGTTGCATTGATACAGTCATGAACACATTCAATTGTGGTAGCTTGTCGTCGTATCCTTAGACCAAGGAGTCTTTGTGATCGCTATACAGTAAAGAACCGCGTTTGACTTGCTCCTAACGTTGTCTGTAACAAGACTACCATAACGGATAGCAACATGTACTACTTGAGGTTAAGGGGATAGCGACATCTACTACATGAGGTTAAATCGAATCATCGATCATCATGCACGTCAGGTAATCATAACATCTTACTAGAGGCCACTTATGATGGATCAGGTAAAATGGAATTTTACGCTGATCCGCCGACGATAGCATGAGCCTAAAGGGTCACGCACATAGGATATGGATTTTGAGAGAAACGACGAAAGATCGGGAATTCGTTCGACGCGAGGCAAGAAAGGTCGGATAATAATTTGACCCGGCATAGGCCCACATGGCCGAAGCAATTGGGCTTCGGCCCATGAGGCCCATGGTGGCCGGCCCAATAGGTGGCCTACTTGTGGGTCCACACAATCATCCAACATTCTTGACAAGATGGTGATTTGCCAAGGTATGAGCAAGGCAGGGGCTAGTCATGGGCTAGGCATGGGCAATTGGGAATTGGTTTGCAAGGACACTTTATGCCATGCTCCCATCACCAAAGAGAGAGAGGGAATTATGGCATAACACACAAAACACAAAAAGAGAAGCTCTCTCCCTTCCTCTCGAATGCTCTCGGCGGAACCTCCCTTGGAGCCTCCACTCTTCCATTTTTCTCTCAAGCTTCACACTATACTCTAGTAGGTAGGAGTGTGTATGGATCTTTGATTATCCTATCCGTGTGGATACTTTTAGAGAGAAGATCCAAACGTGTTCTTCTTGTTTGATTCGAACAACCGAAGAAACTGTCCAGCTCTATCCAGTTCCGGCGACGGATATTACGTGAGGTGTAGCCCTTTGGTCCGAAGTCCATTTAAATTGAAACCAGCGGCGAATTAAAGAAAACTAAAAGTTCTAGAAGTTTTGTGAAATGGTAATTTCGAATTAGAGCCCTGGTTTGGGAGTTACAAGGTTGACAATCGAAGAACCTGGTCAGCACTGTCCAGCACCGTCGACCAAACTGTTTTGGTCCAGACGGAAGCCCTACAATCAGAACTGGGTGAAGAGATAAACATTAAAGTTGTAGAGAATTGGCTGGGCTTCACTCTCCAGAAATAACCGGAACATTTGAAAATTTTTAGCTCGAGATATGGAGCTTCAAAGTAACGTTTCTCTGCTCGGCAGATTCACGATCAAACTGAAAGGTAAAATCTTTTGATTTGGTTTTTCCTTGGGATTTAATGGTTTCACGGTCTTGGACAGATTTTTGGTTATAATTGTTGTTTCTTCCGCTGCCATGACGTTTTGAAGAGCCCAAAATTCCTACAGTGGTATCAGAGCACGGTTACCCTCTTAAATCTATGTTTGAATCGTGTTCGGTGTTGTTTTGCATGTCTTGTTGCAATAATATGTTTATTTCTTGTATATGAGTTTTATATGCCATGAAAATGAGGTTTAAAACATATTATCAAATCTGAAAAAATTTTAAAAAAATTGGATTTGTCGGGTCGCCGGAACTGGGACTCTCGGGGAGCCGAAAAAGGGAACCAGGCGAGGGCTCCGGCTTGCCAGAGCAAGGGTGTGCCGTGGCCATTACATGGTCACGGTCACGTGCTCGCCCCGCTTCTGCCCTGGTAGTGGCCAGTTAGTGGCGAGGCCGGTGGTGGAGGCCCGACGGCTAGGGTTGCTAAACCCTAGCGCATCGGTGCGTAGGGGCTCGGCCCAAGTGGGTTTCGCCCCACTTGGTTTGGGCCCGGGTGGTTTGTTGCACGGTGTTTGATCTGTGCCACAAACCCGCAATCTAATGTTTTGAAAAATTTTAGATTTGAACGGTTTTCATAAACCGATTTTTCGAAAAGGTCTAGTTTCGATAAACCCGACCGAGCAACTTGAACATGAAAATTAAAACCGGAATTGTATCTTGTTTGACTATATGCTTGTATGATAACATATTGTGTGGTGAGATGATATGCATGGTGCATAGATAGCCCAATAGCGTTTAATTATTTATCGTTTTTTTAAAACGGTTTGCGAACCGTTAGATTGTAACGTGTAAATTATTCTTTTATGCGGGCTGCGAACCGCTAGTGATAAAGTGTAATTATTCTTTCATCCGGTCTACGAACCGAGTATTAATTGTAATTAATTACTCAGGTCGAGAAGGATGGAAATCGAGAACGTTGACAATCTTGGAGGACGTCCACGAGCTAGTGGGAGTGGCCCTAAGTGGTGATGACGAGAAGATGATCAATTAATGATCATGTAAGAACCTTATTAATGACCCTAAGTGGTCATAATCAATTAATGATCATGTAAGATCCTTATTAAATATGGACTTTTGAGGTTAATTTCTTGTATAGGCATGAAATTAATTGATTGAAACCCTCAAAAATTCTTTCAGTGGTATCAGAGGCTTGGTTACACATGATTATTATATTCGAGCATGACAGACTAGATTTAATTTTGCAGTTTATTTCGGTATTTTGATATTCAAATTGCAAAATAATTTTCGGTTTTGATTAATGAATTAATTGCTGGAAATTTAATTTTTATCGTTGAAAAATTAAGTTTTGGTCGAGTTAGATCGGGTCGAGACTCGCAGGAGGCCAAGGCTAGCCGAGAGGCTAACCCCGGCCAAGCCACGGGCCGACCAGCCGAAACAGGAGGGCCGCCAAATCTGCCCGTGGCAGATCTGGCCGAGCCTCTTGGCTCCGGCCAGGGGAAGGCCTCGGCCTGACCGTAACCGGCCAGGCGGCCCGCCACAGCCAGCCCTCACGGGCTGGTCGGTCATGGCGCGGACAGCCCTGGCGGTTAGGGTTTGGCCGAACCCTAATTGTCCCTCGGGTCAATTTTAGTTCGGCCAAACCAAAAAGGATTATGGTCAGAACCGACCCAGAAAAATCCAGAATTGTAAGCGATAATTAATTAAAATTTCAGACCGGTTCGGTTTGAATAAACCAGAGCGTGAACTGATTTAATTCATAAATTGACCGGTTCAAAATAACGGTTTCGATAAACCGTATTTTATGATTTAAATCAAGATAAAATTGGAATTAATATGTTTGCTTGATAACATGCTTGTTTGACAACATGATTGTTTGATAACACAGTGTTTGCAACATGATTGCTAAGTTAGCCTGATTTTGAATTTAAATTCGGTTTGCAACCTACGAATTGCTTTTGGGTTGTAATTTAATTGTGACCTGCATGTCACGTCATTTATTTTATTTAAATTAAATGTAATTATGTATTCTCAAGAAGTGAAGAACCGAAGAGAATGACGGTGATCCCGAGGAGGCATGGAGCCAGTGGGAGTCCATGAGAATGAGAAAAGACAAGACCTAGTATAGGTTTTAGTTTATTCCAGTAGGGTTACCGGGCTAGCTAAAGAAAGTTTACATTTATGTTCATGAATGTATGGTTGAATTTTCATAAGTTTATGTCAATTAGATCATCACCCAAATGTGTAAAGATTAATAATAATGAATTAATAACGCACATGTAAACCGGAATGAAAATATCTCTACATGGATTTGTAGATGATAAATTCAAGTTAAGATCAAGTAATGATCAGTGAGAATGGACATTTAAAACGGCCAGGAATTTCAAGTCAAGCTAGATACCGCCCACATTTCATCACTTCGATTAGTTCACAGACCCGTTGGTGGATACCATTAACGTGGATCCATGGGAATGTGTTTTAAAAGGAGATGGACAATCTTGTATGACTATATGCGGATTAGCGTAGTAACCATGCAGATTGGATCATGCGTTGAAAGGTGGTTGACTTGACTGCGATTCTCAGATGATCTAAGCCAGGGTATCAGATATAGGGCAATGCCGTATACATATAATGTATAAGCCCTAGCCAAGAATCACATGGTTTTGTGAAAGGACTGGACTGTCCTACTCCAATGTCCAAAACTGGGGCGATGAAATTAACTCACTTCAGTTTTGGGTATGCTGAGATCTTGGTTTAGATTCAGATATAATAATCAGAAATGTTCATACTCAAATATCTCTCACTTCAACATAATTAAGAATAGGACTGAATTTATTTTAATGTGTGTAGTTACGACGTTTTTGGTGATTGGCTTATTTTTAAAGAACTAGAGAAAATGTCATAAAGAATGTCGAAGCATCATATGCGACATCCTGTGTGACATTGTTGACGACATCTCGGCAAACAACTTGATCGACGGAAATCAGGAAAGTCCATGTTCTGCAGAAAGTACGACTACGATTAGGAAATCTGAAAAGTTCCAGAACGTCTCCGATTCTGGAAAGAAGAAAGACGGTGATTAAGAGGAAACCCATTAGGGTTAGTACTCATGCCCGATTGGCTACCCCCTTAGCAATCGTGTGGTTCTTTTATTGTTTCCTAGCACTAATTTGCAAAGCTCTTAGACGTGAAGGTTTGCGGGCTGAGAGGTTGCAGATTGTACTAAGGAGATTGTGTATCATCATAACTATTGAGAGTTAGGTGATTGAGGGTTTACTGATCGCGTGAGTGAAGACTGCACGCAACCATAACGTTCAACGACGACTTGAACCGACAGAGCAAGGCGATTGCTCGAAGAGTGGAATCAAGACGGAGTCTTGGATTCAGGGGGAGACCCTGAGATAGGTTGCACTGTAATAAGTAGCATAAAGTATAGATCTAGGGATTATTTTAGGTACTTGTATGTTCTGACGAATTAATGATAAGTGAAACCTTTCCACTAGGGTGAGAGCCCCCAGACGTAGGTGATGTTGCACCGAACTGGGTAAACAATCTGTTGTGTCGTTGTTTATTTAGCTTTATATTTACTGTCCTGCGTTCTCTACACAAGAAGTCATACACGATGTTATAGATTCATACATAACATTGTGTGTGGCATCTTGCACGACTAGCTGATCAAAATATCAATGTGTAGATTTAATGGCACCGCCGCAACCCAAATCAATACGTTCTGGCAGTAAAGCGCTAAAGTCTCTTTTGTCGAATGACAAGCTGTCAGGGACCAACTTTCTGGTTTGGGAGAGGAACCTAAAGCTTGCCCTTCAGTATGACAGACAGGAGTATATCCTTACGGATAAGCCAATGAAAGTTCCTGCGGATGATGCCAGCGAGGCCGATAAGAATGCTTATGACAAGTATCTTAGCGACCAGCAAGATGTTGGCATCCTCATGGTCGGGTCCATGGAAAATAGCACCCAGGACCAGTTTATGCATCTCATGGACAATCCACAAGAACTGATGGAGGAGATCAAGGTATACTACCAGAAGAATGCTCGTGTCGAAAGATACGACATTCTTAGGGAGTTATTCTACAGCAGGCACAATGCTTGTGAGGCAGTGAGCCCACATGTCCTCAAGATGAAGCGCCTCTTTGATCGCTTGGCCAGTCTAGGTCATAACTTCACAGAGTACCTGAAATCGGACATAGTTCTGATGTCGCTTCCTAAGGTTTATGGAGATGTGATTACCAGTTACAATCTCCATAATATGGAAAATACCATCAAGGAACTGCATGGGATGTTAGTGACAGCGGAGAAGAATCTCAAGGGAAAAACCCCTGAGGTTCTGATGGTCAATAAGAATGTCAACTTCAAAAGAGCTTGCAAACCTACTGGCAGGTCACCAGGATATCCCAACAAGGGCAAGGCACCAGCAGTGGCGGGTAAGGGTAAGGCGCCAATGCACCTAGCTGGGCAATTAAGGGTACCTAGAGGTCCGAAGATCTAAGCGGCTCCTAGAACCGAAGGGAATACTTCGACCTCAGGGGTTGTCTGTTATTACTGCTAGCAACCAGTTCATTGGAAAAAGGATTGCAGGCAGCACAAGGAATATGTGAAGAGCTTGCAGAAGGGAAGACACCCTTCAGGACCTGGATCAGGTATTTACATTGTTGAGTATAATCTCAACGTTACTTTCTTAGATACATGGACAGTTGATACCGGAGCAGAAACTCACATTTGTGTTAATCTGCAGGAGCAGGAAAGTAAGAAGCTCCTTGGGAAAGGCGAGCGGGATCTGAGAGTGGGAGACAACAGTTCGGTGTCAATGACGACTCTCGGTTCTGTTAGTATTAGAATGCCCACAGGGCTTATTTTGGTTTTGAACGATGTACTGTGTACCTACATTTAGTAGGAATATTATTTCAGTGTCCAGTTTGGACAAACTTGGTTTTGTATTTTCCATAGACAATGGTTTATTTATTTTATCAAGAAATAATATTATTTATGGCACTGCATCTATGGTTGGTGGTTTGTACGTTTTAAATGTGGATAACTCTAACTACAGTTTAAACTATAACGTAAATAAGAGGTTGAAGTCGGATGACCTAAACCAGACAGTGATGTGTCACTGTCGTCTGAGCCATATTGGCGAGAAACGCGTCTCGACACTTCACAAGTGAGGGCTATTAAGTCCATTTGAATTCACACCAATCGAGAGATGTGAATCTTGCATTATGGGAAAGATGACAAAGGCGCCTTTTGGCGGCTTAGGTGAAAAGGCGAGTGATCTCCTGGACATAATACATTCAGACGTATGTGGGCCCATGAGCACACAAGCCAGGAGAGGGAAAGCTCCCAAGTTGTCTTTCCTCAAGATCTGGGGGTGCGACATTTACATTAAGCGGATACTTGGTGATAAACTCGAACCCAAGGCAGATAAGTATATCTTTGTAGGGTACCCTAAAGGAACTATGGGGTACTACTTCAATAAACCCGAAGAGAACAGGGTTTTTGTTGCTCGAGGTGGGGTTTTCTTGGAAAGAGAATTCTTATCCAAGAGTCCTATTGGGAGTCCTATGCTTCTAGAAGAAATTCGGGAAGACACAGAACAACCTTTAGAGGATGTAGAAGTACCCGATGAGATAAATGATCAAAGTCCTATTCTAACAGCAACTCCTGTAGGACCAAGGAGGTCTGAAAGATCTCGTCAAAATCCAGTCAGATATGGCTTCTTAGCCACAAAGGGTAATGACTTGATCGTTGTGGATCAGGATGATCCCGCAACAGTTCAGCAAGCCTTGTCCAGTCCCAACTCCAAAGAATGGCGAAATGCCATGAATGAGGAAATGAAGTCCATGAAAGACAATCAGGTCTGGAACTTAGTAGACAGCACACCTGTGATAAAACCCATAGGGTGCAAGTAGATATTTAAGTTAAAGGCAGATATGGACGGAAAGCCTCAGACTTACAAGGCAAGACTGGTTGCAAAAGGTTATCGTCAAGTCTAAGGCATGGACTACGATGAGACCTTTTCGCCAGTAGTCATGATTAAGTCAATACGGATGATGTTGGCCATTGCAGCATATTTCGATTACGAGATATGGTAAATGGATGTCAAAACCGTGTTTCTTAGCGAGAATTTGCAGGAGGATGTTTATATGACTCAGCCATAAGGTTTTGTCGATCCGGATCATCCCGAAAAGGTATGTTAGCTGCAACGATCCATTTATGGATTGAAGCAAGTTTCCAGGAGTTGGAACTTATGGTTCGATAAAGCCGTATATGTAATCATGAAATAACAATAAACATTAGGGAAAATGACACTTTTGTGCACCTGAATATACACTTTTGACACTATCATACCCTAACTTTTTTTTCTCTTTTTTCCATACCTTACTTTCATTTTTGACAATTTACCCCTAAAATTCTCAAAATACTGAAATTACCCCTGGGCTAATGGAGAGAACCGGCCCAATTTTCAAAAGATTGGTGAAAAGACGAAATTACCCTCAACTATTCATCAAATTTTCAAGCGAATGCCATTGGACCCTCCTACTTCATCAAAACAGAGCCTCCTGCGGCGGTGATGGCGGGAGACGATGGCAGTGATGGCTGTCTCCCGGGAGGAGGCTCGGCTCCGCCGGAGACTTGCGGCGGCGATGGCGCCGGAGCAGCAGTCATATGCCCTGTTTTCTAGTTAGAAAACAAAGGCGAGGTGATGAAGCTGCCGGGCAACGAGCATCGTGAGCATCATCGATCGCTGGAGCTTACCTGCTGGGTTTCGTACCTGGTGACCGGAGTTGGTGGACGTGACCGAAGTTGTGCCAAAATTTTCACTCGCCGGAAAGTGTGCCGGAAAATATGTTCTGGCACACTTTCCAACAAGTGAAAATTATGAATTCTTGAACTCATTTATTATTTCCTCTCTCCCTCTATCTCTTTTCCGGCCATTCTGTGCCGGAGACAATCGTCGGAGCACCGCATTCTACCATTTTGGTCGCGGCCCATTGCCCACCTCGTCGATGCTCGCTGCCCACTGCCCACCTTGTCGATGCTCGCCATTTTGTGTTGTGGAGGCTGGAGAGGAAGAAACATGGCCGGCTCCGGCGAAGAATCACCAGAGAAAACGAGAAGGAGGGGTCGAGGACGATGGGGTAGAGACGGACACCTTGGCGGAGGTGTTCTGGAGGCCTCGTCGGTCCACCGTGCTCCCCACATGCCGGAGAAACCCCGGCGATGGATGCTAGAGAAACGTCGGTGACGAGGGAATGGCGGAGGAGGAGAGGAATAGTTGAAATGGTGGCATACCTTTGAAAAATTGATGAATAGTTTAGGGCAATTTCGTCTTTTCACACTCTTTAATTGGACCAGAATTAAACCAGATTTAATTTTGGTTCAATTCAGAGGTAATTTAGGTATTTTGAAATTTCTGAAGAAAGTTGTCCCAAAATGAGAGTAAGGTATGGAAAAAAAGAGAAGAAAAAAAAGTTAGGGTATGAAAGTGTCAAAAGTGTATATTCAGGTGCACAAAAGTGTCATTTTCCCTTAATATTATGCAAAATATAGTCTTTTCTATATCTACTATTTTCTTTATTCGTTATTGTGGTCTTCTCCAATAGGAAGTAGATGTAGTTATTACATTTTAGGGATAGATTCGGCTACAAATGCTATATTCAGGTACAAATATAAGAATACACGATTGCCACACAATCTGAAAATCAATGCTCCAGATGAATGCTATTTAGTAGTGACACACATTGTAATTATTACGCATTATAAGTTTAAACACACTGAGATTATTGAAAAGAGGGGTAATACCGTATATTTAAAATCTTGTTGTGTTTGAATCAAGTGTAGGATCCATTATTCTAGTTGATTTGATTCTGATTTGAT
The DNA here is from genome assembly GCA_963920655.1 of Geranium rotundifolium. Lineage (NCBI taxonomy): Eukaryota > Viridiplantae > Streptophyta > Magnoliopsida > Geraniales > Geraniaceae > Geranium > Geranium rotundifolium. The sequence goes on from OY987314.1 coordinate 7,877,631, forward strand.
TATTTTCTTTTTTTTCCTAAATCATTAAACCCTAAGCTTCCGTATCAATCTATTTTCTTAAACCCATTTTCTTGTCTTATCCTTCTGCTCCTTCACCTTCATTTTGTACCAATTCTCAATTCTCTCATTCATCCACTGCGCTACATCAACCTCTGAACTACAAAGCTTCTCAAAGCAAGCACCTTTCGGTCATTAATGGCTGCCACTTCCATTGTTGGGGTCTATTCCCTCTACTAGACTCCTTCTCGCTGGCTAAAGCGGCTGAGGGAGAAGAAGGTTAGGAAGAAGGGGAGGGATGATTTGGGGGATGGGTCGGTGCCCACCAGGCGTTCAACGAAGCCCCACTAGTTGGGTTGCCTTGTGTTTGAGTTTCAAGGAATCGAATGATGTGTTGGAAGCGTCAGGTAAAAAAAAGGATGTTTGATGTGTTTCTGGGTTTAATTATGTTATTTGATTGTTGGTTTCAAGGTATTTGGTTAATCTTGTGTTTAATTCATTGATTCATGAAATGGAATATGTTAATTATGAATGGAATGGAATGATGGAATTTTGTTCCAAATAGAATCAGGAAATCATTTGAATCATTTATGAATGGAATGAAATCATTAAATTATGTGATGTTGTGCAAAATGGAATCACGACATAACCATTTGAATATGAGATTATGTGCAAATTCTATTATTACATTTGCACATAATCCCATGATTTCATTTTCATTCTTAAGTCGATTCAAATGACTCTATAATTCCATTTTGCACAACATCACATAATTCGATGATTCTATTTCATTCGTGAGTTGATTCAAATGATTCATTCATTTCAATTTTCACAAAATCACATAATTCCATTACTACATTTTGTACTTATTTCCATGTCTCATAAAGTAGTAGAATTTGAATTTGGACTATTCTCCTTAATTTTTGGTAAGAATTTTTCTAAATATTTCTTTCAAATTCAAATTCATAGAATCGTGCTAATGTATTTCTCATTTTCCTATTTGAATGCATTTAATTGATTATCATAATCAAACGTAATGACCATCATATCCTTTTTTATTTAATTAATTGATTTTTAATTAATGAAATTATAGTAGAATCTTAACCATTAATTGATTACATCCAATGGATGTTATTTATTCTTATATTTGTATTTAATCAACCATTTGTAGTGGAGTGCATCCCTACTCCTTATTAAAAGTTTCAAGTATAAACTGTCTTATACTTATGTTTTCTTAATTTTAAGTTTCTAAAATTTTCAATTCAATCAATTTCTTTAAAGTTCAATCGTACCCTCAAGTTCAGTTTTACTGTGTTTCATAACTTTCATAAAAAACTTTATCATGTTTTACATTTATTTTAATTTTTAATTAATTATATATTTATTTTCGGGTACGGATACGGATACAGATAAGAAAATTTATCTATATCCACCGGATATTGAACGGATCAGATACCCGATAAATGAACGGATAATTGAACGAATACGGGTACGGATAAGGCCACACTCGGTCCATATGCTATCCATTGCCATCCCTATATTCGAATTGCATTTTTTTGCAATCCTCAATGTGAAAAAGTTATACGTTACCTTTTTTGTTAACTTTTAAAGATAATTACGTGCATCATTTTTAACTTTTAGTATATTTTTTCACAAGAATTATATTAATATATAATATGAAAATAACATTTTAATCTTTACTTTTAATTCATTAAAATAATCTATATTTTAATTTTTTACGGTATATAGGGTTTTAAAAAAAATTATAGCATACAACGTTTTATTGTAAAAAATAGGTTCATTTGTTATAGACTATAACTTATAGTAAACAGGTTTAAATATCGTCTTCCCTTAATAGTTAATATGGTTTTCATATCTAGCCATATATTACTAGGGGTGTCCATATATAGAGGGAAACCGATAAACCGATCATAACCTGACCAAATTGGACCGATCAAAATTGGAACCGAGATGAACTGGTAAGTATTCAGTTTATGTTTATCAATATCGGTAAGAGTCGGTCTGGTCTTCAATTTTATATTTCAATGCGATTAACTGGTATCGACCAGTGCTAGTTCAATAACATAAACGAATTTCAATCTGAGCCATTGATTTTTAATTAAACTTTCGGTTAACCAAAAAATTCAACCAGTTTTTCAGGTTAACCGGAACCTATTTAAATTAATATATCATATTTAAAATAATTAACTATTAATAAATTAAATTATACTAGTTCCCACATAAAAGCCAAAAACAATTTTATATATTACACTATTTCTAATAAAATGGTAAATATTAAACAATTAAATCATAATCCTTTACTTTAATCCAAAGAGGAAAAGCTAAAGATTGGTGATAAGGAAGCAAAAAAAATTTATTTTTAAATGAGAGGAGAAGAATTTTTTTTATGTGGCCGACGTAGGAGTTTGAAAGCAAAATCATAATAAGAAGTGTTTGGTTCAGTAAAGCATACGTGGGTAATTTGCGTGTGGGTATCCAACACACTACCAAGTTTAATATGGATAAAACATGTGTGAGTAACATAAAACATGCGCTTGGTTCATTAGTTAGGGAGCTAATCTTTTACATTGGAGGTTGCGTGCTCGGTTCTTGTTAGTGGCTCTACATTTTCCATTCAGTCAAGGTTGGACACGTGTTGCCTGAGAAGGTCACTATTGGACCACTACCGGTTAACCGCAATTTAGCTGGTCAAAATTGAGAACCAAACCGGACCAGTCCGGTGAGCATAAATCACAACCGAAATTATACCAGTTCGTCGCGATTTCGGTTTCGCCGGTTCCAATTCTGCCCGATTCAAGTTAGTTTCTCAGTTCACCGGTCTGACTTGAGCACCTCTAGTGTAGACCATTCTTCTTTAGCTAATAACTTTTTTATCATGATATGGTATATATATATGTGCCTTTACTAGGTATGGTAAAAAAATTCGAACCCGACGGGTACCCGATCAACCCGCCCCGATTAGAACGGGTAAAACCCGAATTTTTGCGGGTTAGGTTCGGGTTTTTTAGCGGGTTCGGGTCGGTGTGGGTTGACTTATACACGATCCGGTTTCGACCCACACCCGTTCGAATTTAAAAAAATAATAATTTATATAGTAATATTATATAATATAATTTATATTCTCAATCATTTTTTAACAAAAAACGTCAATACCTAAATTCTAATTATCTAATCACGCAAAAAACATAAAATAATACAATATAACATCTATTTACATTATTATTTAGGAGAAAACCCGTACCCGACGGGTTTTTTACGGGTCCGGCACATAGCTAATAGGGGCAATGACAGTTGACTACACCAAACTATGTCGCATTTCAAATTTAATACCTCAATTTTCAAATTTTCATTTGGGATACCCAAATATTAAATAAGTGACATTTAGCCCAACTTCTATTAAATCTAACTGATTTGGTATGTTAAAAAGTCTAAAATGCCTTCAGTTGTTCTATTTTACAATCTGACTAGTTTAAAACCGGTCTGATTGGTTCAGTTTTAGATAATTATTTATATGATTATGAAATGACTTTTTAACCCCTAATTAAACAACTAATTTAACTAATGGTTTGAGGGAAAATTTGACTTTTCAATTACACAAATAATAATCATAATTCTTTAATAATTAAATACATATATTATTAATGATTATATTATAATTAAATCGTTAATTAATTAATAATATCAAAAAACCCTACGTCTTCTTCAGCTCTACTGGCCGCCACTCCCGTCTCTGACCGCCTGCTCCCGTTTCCGACTGCCGCCGCGCTTTGGGCCCAAAAGCTGGCTAAGGGACTGGAGGTGCTTGACGACGCCAGTGAGGATGAGGCGAAGGCGGAGGAGGGTCGATAATGGAGGCCAGATCTGGGGGTGTGGTTTGCAGCCGACCCCCCAGCTTGATGACGAGGCCTTCAGACGGCCCTTTCGGGCGGGCTCGACGACGAACCAGCCTCCACCGCAAGTCGGAGAGCACCGAGGAGCTTGTGAGCGCCGAGCCTTTGCCGCGCTCAGCCTCTGTTGCGCCCAGCCTCCTCCGCGCTCAGCCTCTGCTGCGCCCAGCCTCCGCCGCTCCGCCGCCACGGCCGCAGAGAGAGAGAGAGAGAGAGAGAGAGAGAGAGAGAGAGCATCTTTGTAATTTTACATAATTATTTTTAGTTTTGTGATTCTTTTATTTGTGTAATTGAAAAGTTAAATTTGCTCTTAAGTCATTAGTTAAATTAGTTGTGCAATTAGGGGTAAAAAAATTATTTCATAATCATATCAATAACTATTTAAAATTGAACCAATCATACCAGTTTTAAACCAGTCAGATTTTAAAACAGAATAATTGAGAGTATTTTAAACTTTTTAACATGTCAAATCAGTTAGATTTAACATAAGTTGAGTTAAGTGTCGTTTATTTAATCTTTTGACATCTAAATAAAAATTTGAGAGTTAAGGTATTAAATTTCAAATGTCATTACCCCTGGCTAATATTACATTTAGCCCGACAGCACATGGAAATAAGGTTTCCTTTTCCCTCCCAACACCTAAAAGCCATACATCACACACAGTATAATAATTTTGATGATGCTACGTCTGTGGCGCACATTTAAAACTATTCTTATTTGCCAATAATTTTGATCATGATATGGTATCCGTCCATTTAGCCTGATATATATAGCACAGGCTACCACTGTGTGTAGGACATGCTGTCTTTAAAAGTAACAAATAATTTTGTTGATGTGGGGCTGAATTGCATCTGCCTTCGCCGGTCCCTAAAATTTGAAAGTTGCTAAATAGGAAATTTTATTCAAAATTTTCACATGACACCTTCTAACACGAGGATGGCTACGAAAATAAGTAGAACATGATGAATTTAAATTTATTTTGATGGTTTCTAAGGTTTAAAGATTTTGATCGAAGAATGTGTAAGGATAAATGAGAAAATAAGGTAGATGTAGAGAATTGACTAGGATTTAGTCGGGTAGTTTGTTATTTCCTTTTATAGTTCATAGCTGTTATTTCCTAATTACATGTATTTAAAGGGGTTTTGGGCTCTTAGAAAAATTAGATTGGAGAGAATAAAAATTATACCTTTATTCTTGAGGCTTTGTCTTGTTCTACTTATCACCTTAGGCCGAGGATCCTAGGTGTAGCGTAAAAACCTTATCTTAGCCTAAACCCGGCTAAGTGGCGGTTAAACCTTATCTTAGTCTACACCCGGCTAAGTGGCGGTTCTATTCCTCAAAACCTACCCAATTCTCTACATCTACCTTATTTTCTCATTCGTTCCTACACATTCTTCGATCGAAATCTTCAATCCCTAGAAACCACCAAAATAAATTCAAATTCATCCCGTTCTACTTATTTTCGTAGCCATTCCTGTATCACCCTCTTAAACTTCAATATATATAGGAATGCATTTAGACGAGAACCAATGATTACGTGAGAACTAGTGAAAATCACTCAAATGTAATGCGGGGGACGTATATTTTTCTATAACTTAATGAGAAAAGTATTACCCGTCGAATGGAAGGGTGTTACGAGGGATTGAAAGAAATTTTTGTATGAGTATGTCATAATAATGTCATGGAAATACTAGTCATAATAATATTAAGGGAAAATGACACTTTTGTGCACCTAAATTTACACTTTTGACACTTTCATACCCTACCTTCTTTTTCTCTTTTTCAGTACCCTGAATTTTATTTTGGGACAACTGGTCATTTACTTACCAAAATGGCCTTGAATTTTGGTTCGATTCATGGATATTTGGTTCAATTCGTGGGTATTTTGGTTCAATTCATGGGTATTTTGGGAAAATGGCCCAGAAGTACCTTGAATTTTGATTCAATTCATGGGTATTTTGGGTATTTTGAAATTATTGTCCCAAAATGAAATTCAGGGTACTGAAAAAAAGAAAAAAAAGGTAGGGCATGAAAGTGTCAAAAGTGTATACTTAGGTGCACAAAAGTGTCATTTTCCCTAATATTAACATGGTTAGGTAAATACATGACATATATACATGACGTGTGTGTGTGTGTATATATATATAGGGGGGTCATGATCTGGTGCAAACCAGACCACGCTGTGCCAACAGTGCGAACTAGTTGAGTGGTTACCCTGTCGGTGTTTCCATCATTATGATCTGTATTTTCATAACCCGTTAGAACTTTTTGTTAAACCTAGGGACCTCTCGTTACACCAAGGGACCCCTCGTTACACCATTTCTCTGACAGGGTTTATTGATTTCCCATAAAAAAATATGTCCCTCTCGTTAAACCCGGGAACCCCTCGTTACACCATTTCTTCTTCATGATTCAGTGATAACCTATAGAAAAATACTCGTCCCCCTCGTTACACCCATGGAGCACTCGTTATACAACTCCCCCAATGTTATGGAAATACATGTCATAATAATAGAAACACCGACTGATTATTTTATGGAAATACATGACTTAATAAAGGAAATACGTGCGAGCAGCTGGTTCTCACAGTTTGCACAACCCTCATGGTTCGCACTTGAAGGTGCCCTTAGGGGCATATTCAAGTGAAAATCAAGAGTTGCGTGAGAACTCGTGAGATCAACTCAAATGTAATGAGGGAGCGTATATTTTTCTATACTCTAGAGGGGAAAGTGTTACCCGTCGAGGGGAGGGGTGATACAAGGGATTGAAAAAAAAAGTTTTTATTTTTATTTTTTTTGGTCTGACATAATAATTTTATAATTTTATGGAAATACATTTCATAATAATGGAAATACGGTTATGGAAATACATGACATAATAATGGAAACACGTGACTTAATAATGGAAATACATGACAATAATAGAAACAAGGTTCTCACAGGTTCGCACAAGACCTGCTGGTTCGCACGAGATCATGACCCTATATATATATTAACATTCAGGTGCGAAAACCCTCACCCGTTCGAACCATCCGAACGCGCTGCGAGCCGCTCATCTATCGAGATTAAAACAATACGCAACACGTGGCAGCGCGTGTTGTGCACTTAAGTGAGGGCAATTCTGTATTTTTGCACACTCACTCGCAATAGAAATTCTACACTTTTCAATAGAATGTTTGCATTTTCAGTATAATGTTTGCACTTTTTAGTAGAATATAAAAAATTTGTTCTACAGGAAATGCAAATGTTTTGCTGAAAATGCAAAAGTTATACTGAAAACATACTAGTGTTCATATTTATGATTTGTTTTGGTATGAAATGGGGTGTCTGTTTTGATTATTTGAGTTTTCGTGCATAAGTTTAAGATATTCTACTTATATGTTGAACGTTCTACTGAAATGGTTAAACATTCTACTTAAATGGCTATACGTTATACTTAAATGATCAAATGTTCTACTTAAATTACCAAACGTTCTACCTAAATGGCCAAATGTTCTACTTAAATGGTAAAACGTTTTACCGAACTAGATGTTATACTAATCTCAAAACTCATTAAACATTATCGTGAAAACGAAAATAACAAAAAATTTCTACTGAAAATGCAAATGTTCTGTAAGAAAATTGAAATTATAATATAAAAATTGATCTCAAAACTCATTAAACACTATCGCGAAAACGGGAATAACAAAATTGCAAACATTCTATTGAAAAGTGCAAATGTTACAATGAAATGTAAAAGGATTACTGAAAAATGCATAAGTTCTACAACGAGTGAGCGTGCAAAGATACGAAACTGCCCTTCACGTTAGTGTAGAGCGCGTTGTTGGGCCAAAGTGTGACACGCAAATGTCACGCTCGGACACCACGTGCAAGTGCACACGGTCACAAGTAATAAAATCGGTAAGAATGGGTCGAATCCACGAGGATTAACATAAGGGTCTCCGATTAATAGAGTGCGAGTGTGAACAATTACAAACTGTCTAACAATTTTTTATGATGAAAATAACTAACGAAAAGCCTGTCAATAAGAGAAGGAGAGTCGCGGGTGCTAAACATGCATGGTCGAGATTCAAAATATCAAAATAATAGTTCATGTGGTGAGTCATATGCTAAACATATGACTTAATTACCCATCTTGCCTCTCGGTATTGAAATTGGCCTAATCCTGAGTGGACACTCGATCTCTCGAGGTCAAGATCTACTCGAGACTACATTGGACCGACAATTTTGGGCTAAGAGTTAATCTGAGGTGTCAAAACACGGTTTTGAGCCTCTAACTCTCGGTGCTTCCTAGGTTTGAAACTATTTTTCCCTCTCGAGATCAACCTAACTTCCTAAACATTCATCCTAGATGGCCAAAACATGATAAAAGCAATACAAACAAGAAAATCCACATAACACATTCATCCACCTAGAGCTAATACCTCAATATTAATAAAAGTCAAACAATGCAATGTCTAGCACCCATGGCCAAAAGGTTTTAGTCCTCAACCATGATGCTCAAATCATAAGTCATAAACAAATACCTAACAAAATACAAGAAAACAAGCATATGGAGTAGAGAGTTAGAAATTGCTCTTGTGTTCTTGAAGATGATGGACTCTTCTTGCATGGTGAAATGACAAGCTCCCTTATGATTCTTGGTGAAATGGTGGAGAAAATGCCTTCAAATTCTCAACTTAAAGCTTGGACGTAGGAGGAAATGTGAAGAACTCCACTTTGTAGCTTGGAGGTGAGGGAACAAGATGATAGGCAAAGGGAATGTGTGCTGGAGAGGTGACTGCTGAGGGAGGGCTTTGGTAGATAAAAAGTGGCTCTCCAATCCCTATGTCAAATGATCCTTTTAAAGGTGCTGAACTTTTTCCTTGTTACGATCGTGTCACTTGGTGTCACGATCGTGACATTGAGTATGTCGCGACCATGACACGATCGTGTCTTCACATGGGGGACCATTTCTGACCCTGGCAACAACGCGGTCTTCATCCTCCTTGTCACGATCGTATCTCGAATTTAAATTGTGTCACGATTGTGTCGTTGGATGTCACGATCGTGACAATCTCTAGGTCGCGATCATCTCGGCTCTATGATGCTCGTCGTGTCTGGCCACCGATTTCAAGCCAACTTAATTATGATTTGTCACGATCGTGACATGCCTAGAAACCCTCACCCTTTAATTGGTTCTCTTGCAATTCTCGACCTTTTCAACCCGAAACTTTCGACCTTTTTCCTCCAAAAACATGTAACATGTTTCACATACTAAGCGTAAAATTGTCCTAAATTGACTCTAAATTAGCCACTACGAGCCAAATAAGTACCCAAAATGTGAAGTTGATTGGGGTCAAACGGAAACTGATCAACCTCACATCACGTGCGTTTTGCCACGTGTCGCGTGCTGTTATAATCTTGCTAGTTGAGTGGCTCCCAGCGTGTTTGGACGATTCGAGCACTCAATTCGTAGAAGATTGTGCCCCTATATATATATAGACGTTGATTACTGGAGTTTTGACTGCATGGAAAATATCTTAATTAAATTGCATATCACAAACTAAGATAAACTTATGAGTTAGTAAGAAGAGATTTAATATAAATTGATGAATGAAGATCAAAGAAGAGAAATATCATGGTTAAAACCCAAACCTTGACTCAAGCCAAGAATTCAAGTATACCGGACAAAGCTGAGAAATATATTTTTGTATTTTGTTGTTAATTATAAAGGAAAATAACACTTTTGTGCACTTAAATATATATTTTTCTCACTTTCATATCCTAACTTTATTTTTCAGTATCCTAAATTTCATTTTCGAACAACTTACTCTTAAAATACTAAACATACTTAAACTACCCTTGAAATTGAACCAAAATTAAATCTGATCCAATTTCAATTGTGTAAAAAGACGAAATTACCCTAAATTATTCATCAAAATTTCAAAACATACTCCTTAACTATCTCCTCCCATCTCTATACACCTTCCTCCTCCTCCCCCCCCCCCTCTCTTCCTCACCCTCGGCAACAGGGATGACACCTACAATGTTTACATCTCCATTCCCTCCTCCACAACTCCCACCATCGCCTTCAATTTCTCCTCCTAAGTCGCTTCGTCGCCGCCATGATTTTAAGAGGTTTTTTCAAAATCAAATACAAATTATAAAATAAAAGATAAAAGGAGAGAGAGGATAAGAAATGAGTTCAAGAATTCAAAATTTTCACTCGCCGGAATGTGTGCCGGAACATATTTTCTGGCACACTCTCTGGCGAGTGAAAATTTTGAATTCTTGAACTCATTTCTTATGCCCTCTATCTTATTTAGTTTATAATTTTAGCGTGTCGAGTGGGGAGTTTCGTTCGCCTTTGCCCACTAGAGCAGAAAACAAAGCATCACCTCACCAGAACAAATCTCCGGCAACTGTCGTCGACGACCACCGACCACCGCGACTCGCTAGCTCCTCCCACCGTCCCGGTTCGCCTTTGCCCACTAAAGCCGAGCACGGTAATCTCCTCTAGCTAGCTTAGCTCACCGCCAGAGGCGACGACCATCTTCTCTAGCGAGAACCCTCCAGCGCCGAAGTACCCACCTTCCATGTGTGTGTGTGTGTGTGTGTGTGTGTAGAGAGAGAGAGAGAGAGAGAGAGAGAGAGAGAGAGAGAGAGAGAGAGGAGACTGTGAGTGTGAGGACTGTTGGGTTTTGAGGAGAGGGATGAAGGTGAGGAAGAGAGGACGTCGGAGGGTGCTCGAGGGTTGCCGGAAAGAGAAAATAAAAAAACTAGAAATTGAAACAGTGACATTCACTTGAAAATTTAATGAATAGTTGTGGGTAATTTCTTCCTTTTACACAATTGAAATTGGACCAGATTTAATTTTGGTTCAACTTCAAGAGTAGTTTAGGTATTTTGGAATTTTAGGGGTAAGTTGTTCCAAAATAAAATTCAAGATACTGAAAAGAAAAAAAAAGTATAAAAGTGAAAAAAATATATATTTAGGTATCTTTTCATTACCATACTTAATAAATCTTCTCCTTCCCTCTCAACAAAATTTGATATCATATCCTCTATAAATAGGTACTTATCCACACGACCATAACCACCGTTATTGCTTGTGATAGTGTTGAGATGATGAAAACTGAGGAAGAGCAGCAGAAGGAGCAGTTTGAAGAGCTTGTCCTCAGCCTTCCCAAGGTGAAAAACTGGGCCGGCACTTTCCATTACCTCTACCAAGGTGTCTGGTGTGAGCCTAAACACTTTGAGTCTCTCCTCTCCTATGATAAACACTTCCTGGCTCATGACTCTGACACTATTGTGGCCACGATGCCAAAATCAGGCACCACATGGCTTAAGGCCCTTACCTTTTCTATCACAACACGGAGTCTTCACTTCCCTTTGTTGATCAACAGCCCCTTGCTTTCCTCAAACCCTCACACTCTCGTCCCCTTCCTTGAGTTTGGACCTCCTGGCAAAACGCCTCCATTTCTTGAACATCTTTCTAGTCCCAGACTATTTGGGACACATTTATCCTATAAGTTGTTACCCACCTCCCTAAACGACTCTAAATGTCGCGTCATCTACTTGTGCCGCAACCCTTTGGACCAGTTCATCTCCCACTATCATTTCTATCACAAGTTCACTGCGTTTCTAGAAGCGGGGACAACACCAACAGTGGATTTGAGTGAAGCTTTTGATGCATTTTGTCAAGGAAAGCAATTCATGGGGCCTATGTGGGACCATGTTTTAGGGTATTGGAAGATGAGTTTGGAGAGACCGGAAAAGGTATTGTTCTTGAGGTATGAAGATTTGAAGAAGGACACTTTGGGTTGCACCAAGAAAATCGCGGAGTTCTTGGGATGTCCGTTTTCAGCGGAGGAAGAGGCACGAGGAGTGATTGAAGATGTAGTAAAGCTGTGTAGCTTCGATACGCTCAAAGAATTGGAAGTGAACAAGACCGGGGACTTGGGTCCAGCAGCAAAGAACGAGTACTTGTTTAGAAAAGGAGAGGTCGGAAATTGGGCAAATTATTTGTCTCCTGAAATGGTGGAACGTGCCCAAAAAATAATGGAAGATAATTTTAAAGACTCTGGTTTAACTTTCGACTTGGACTCCAACAATGCTTGAGTGTGTTATGTTCTATCATGTACGCTAGTTTTTATCTCTTATCGTATTCAATCAGTTTGAATCCCATGTTATAACATGTATGTTCTGCTCTATCTGGTGTTCCTTTCATTGTATTTTCGAAGCCAACAAGCCTGTTATTAGTTTGTTTACATGAGAAATTAAATCTTAAACCTCTAACTCATGAAATATTAGTTTTCACCCCATTAAAATCACACCAAATATCATCTTATAGTATAGAAAATGAACCAAAAATAGAAGTACATGAGTTCGTTCACAATTTTTTAATCTACGAAGATGCTAGAGAGTTAATCACAATTCTTGAAGTAACAACGGTAAATACAAGACGATATCTCATCATCTTATAACTTTAACGGAGCAAAAAAGCCATTTTTGAATGTAATCTTTGAATTGGAAGGAAAGAACACGCGAAAAGAGAGAACCTATTTCATAAAACTGGCGATAATACAAAGGAAGAAGAGAAGTTAGCTATTAGGGTTATATATAGTTGATATTCTCAAATCACCCCTACTGTCATGGCCTGGTTAGATGTTGATCAAAATTTGGAACGAGTCTTAAGCAAGACGGAATACCGTGTGCGTCCTTGAATGTCTGTACACCAAGATAAGTTTAAGTAAGAAGAAGAAGAAGACTTGTCCAGATCGGTTGTGCGGGGTAGGTAGGGGTGTTCAAGAAACCCGAAACCGGCCCGACCCGAACCGAAACCGAGGCATTCGGTCACCGAACCGATCGGTTTCGATTTGGGACTGATGCATACCGAGATATCCGAACCGAACCGAAACACCGACACTCTCAAAAATTAAGTGACTCTAAGGTGATTTGAACCTAGGTCTCATGAATGAGAGTAGAAGCTTCCCACGGTTGCGCCACACATACTCCATTGCTTTATTACACATACTATAATTTATATATCAAATTAAAATATAGTTTCACCACTTGACACGTCACTCACCCAAACCCTAATATTTATGTATTTATATCAAATTATAAATTCATATGTTGCAGTTGCAGCTTCCATCTACATCAACCCAAACCCTACTCAGTTGCAGTTGCAGCTTCCACCTACAAAATAGAGGCGACCATCCCATCCCTCTCCTTCTTAAACCCCATCCCTCTCTGCAATCTACCCCATCCCTTTCTCCAAAATAGAGGCGACCATCCTTCTCCTTCTTCAACCCCATCCCTCTCTGCAACTCCGCCAAATCCACCCTCCCCGCCGACGTCGCCGTTACAGGGTCCCCTCCTCCTCTGCCGCCGACCAGCCACTCCCTCCGAAGGTCTCCTCCGATATCTTCGGCTCCAAGAGGGAGCTCTCCGGCCTCCGCGCTCGTCATCGTCGGCGTTCTCTCCGCCGGCTACGCCCTCAGCTCTCGCCCCTATTTTGTTTTGGGCTTATAGAAATGGGCTGAAAACAGCCCAAAAATTAATTGGCCCAATTAGATTTCGGTAAACCGTGAAACCGACCGAACCGAACCGGTGACTTGGTCGGTTATAACCGAACCGACCGACCACCCATCGATTCGGTTTTCGGTTATGAATATTTAAAAACCGAACCAGTCGGTTCGGTTCGGTTAGGACCGGTTCGGTTCGGTTTTCAGACCGTGAACACCCTTAGGGGTAGGACTACCTTGTCGATGGTGCGTCCTTGAATGTATGTACACACAAGATAAGTTTAAGTACCGTGACTTCGGGGTATTTTATTGACCGGAAATTTTTTTTCGAAAATTAAACGTGTGATCAAACAGGTCTCACGGCTTATTTTTTATTCTTTACAATGAATAAAGAATCTTAATTTATACTAATCATATACAAGAGATCTTAATTTTCTTTCACGCCCATTACGAATCCCAAGTCAGGACATGACAACATGGGAGACAAAAAACCGAGACAAAATTGAAAGAGATCACCACGGGTTCCAATCGATAAATATCATGCAGCGGACGTTATGTAACCGTGGTGATCGATTCAAGCTATGATCTTAATGTAAATTCAACATGTTATATATACCTTTTGAATCTGAAAATTACCTCTTCTAATCGATGAAAACACAAACTTAGTGTTTCTCTATTAGGTCCACACAAGCACTAAAACCGAAGAAGGTTTTCACTCAAACTTTTGTTATGAATTTTGAGAGAAGCTTGACAACAATGGAGGATGAGAGGGGAGAGAGAATTCAGCAATGAGGGAGAGAGGATGAGGGAATTAGTTGCTGAAAATTAGAGAAGATAATGGAAGATATATTGTAATTTTAATTTGAAAAATAAAATTGAATTTCAAATTAAAATTGCATATCTATTCTTCGTAAACTCTTATTTGCATTTGTTCCCATTCATAACTTAAATCCCTAAATGGGCTTTAAGCCTGTTTAACTAAAACCCAAATTAAACCCATTAACTTGAGTTCTAATTTCGGTTTAGACAAAACGGCTCAATTTCCTCGAATTGATTTCTTCAACCGTCTGGTTAAAACCTTAGGCCAGAAAACTACTTAATCGTTCTCAATTTTCATCCATAATTGTTGTCATGTATCGGGCTTAATGCGTGTGACCCTCTAGGCTCACGAACAATTGACAGACTGGTAAAATTACTATTTTACCCTTTCCATCATAAATGGTCTCTAGCAAGACATTATGATTATCCAATGTTCGTGATTATCGATTATTCGACTTAACCTGTTATCGTACATGTCACTGTCCTTTTATCAAACCGATATCCATATTGATCAATAGGCATAGAATGGTCATCCTAATTTATCAATCACTGTTTCTTGATATCTGAGATGACTGAAAACTGATACTAAGGTATCACCTGCACGGCCGTGCTATTCCTTCAGTCATACTCATCAAGTGGCCTAAACGGATATCTTTCTCATACCGAAGTATGAGTGATAAATCTCTCAGACGTTATAGTTACCCTTTTACAGATAACGTTAGACTAGGTCAAACTTAGGTATTCGTTACATAGTGTACACAAAGACTCCTTGGTCTTAGGATATAATGACAAGCTACGATATGTGAGTATCTCATGACTGGATCTATGCAGCATACTCACAATCGGGTTGTCCGATATCATCGTCCTGATGGTATCTATAATATAACTCTGGCACGCACTTTGCCATGATCAGTAGAGCATGATCACAATGAGTTAGTCTCATACTGATCGCTTCAGAAGAAGCTTAGCTGATCAGGGACTTTATCGAATGCAATTCTTTCTGATCTATAGTTCTACTATAAGTGATTACACACATTATGACATATATCAAATCACATTAGATATATTACTACAACACATTAGTAATATTATGCCTTTTATTATGTAGAATAATGATGTCCGTTACAATATAGATTGAGGAATTATATTGGACTAGGGCACAAACCTAACAAAAATACATGTCACAAGCAAGCTTGTCATGCCCATGACAAGGTAATGCGAGCTTGTGACAACCTGGCATGGATAAACTCGAAGATAATTTCTTGTCACTGTCTGAGTGTCTCGACCATAACACCCAACGTTGGGACCGTGACACGTTATGGAAAATCAAAATTAAAAGCGTAGTTTCAACCTGTTGCAACGTTTAATAGTTGGCTGTTTTTTTAGCGCAAATGTAAGAAGTCGTGTAACATGTTACGTGACATGTGGAGCGACTTGTTACGAGCCGAAGATTAGGAAAGTCTGAAGCTTTCCTATTTCGATAAAGCTTGGAGCGAAAGAAGAAAGGCGCCACGAAGACTTGGAGCGCAAGAGAGTGTCGTCAACAAGTCAGGCGACTTCCAGCTAGCAGTTAAACGTCAGCAATAGGCGGCAACTCGACTTGCCTGATTTCATCAGGAAGTCAGAACAGGCAAGACGACTTCCAGCTGTCGTGGAAGGCGGCAACAACTTGCCTGACTTTCCTGTTCCTGATCCGAGAAGGATTAGGAATGTGAGCTGCTATAAAAAGCCCTTGGCTTCCCATTAGCAGTTCATCCGTTCTTGTTCTAACAATTGCAAGATTTCTCAGAGCTCTTAACCGTGCACCATCGGCGTGTTGAGAGGCTGATTAAGATTCGATAGAAAGGATCTTTGCTCCGATCAAACACTAAGTCACGAGGACTAAGTGTTCGGATCGGTTAGGGGTTTTGTTTGTGATTGAAGATTCACAACTCCGTCCAAGAAGACAGCGACACCGAGCATAGGAGCTTGCTCGAAGGGTAGAATTGAGGGAATCTCAAAGACAGGGGGAGAGGCTCCTGGTCGAGGTGATTCACGGTGAGATCTATAGTAGCTTAGGACAATAGCTTGTGTGATAGCTAGTTGGTGCTTGAAGTTGTACTATTGACTACCTATAGTGAAAAACCTTTCCACTGGCAAAGTGCCCCCAGACGTAGGTGCGGAGTCACCGAACTGGGTAATCATCTCTGGTGTCGTTATTATTATCTGTCTATTACTCTGCTTACGGTTTCCACAAGAAGTCGATACACAAGTTAAAGACTTTGTGTTCGACTTCCTGACTCAGCTACGATTCAGAATTTCAATTGGTATCAGAGGAGGCACCTTAATCTCTTAGGTGATTTTCCTGCAAAATTCTGAGTAGCTAATATGGATTCAAATGAAGGAGGATCTATCAATCGTCCGCCGGTGCTCGACGGAACAAACTATGGATATTGGAAAGCACGGATGTGTGCTTTCCTAAAGTCCCTCGACAGCAAAACCTGGAAGTCTATCATCAATGGATGGGAGGTACCTTACTATGCTGATGCTCATGGAAATCAAACTAGCATCAAACCAGAAAAGGAGTGGAGCATGGAAGAAGATGAAGCCGCCCTAGGTAATTCTCGTGCACTCAATGCTATTTTTAATGGAGTAGACAAGAATGTGTTTCGACTCATCAACACATGCACAAGTGCCAAAATTGCCTGGGACACGCTCGCGGTTGCTTACGAGGGTACTTCCAAAGTCAAAGAGTAGAAGTTACAGTACCTCACGACTAACTTTGAGGCTCTGACCATGAATGACGACGAAACTATTGCGGAGTTTAATGTGCGCATCAAGGACCTGGCCAATGAATCATACTCACTTGGCAAACCTATGACCGATAAAGATTTGGTCAGAAAAACGCTGAGAGCTCTAAGTCCCAGATTCAAGATGAAGATAACCGCCATAGAAGAAGTCCATGACTTGAAGACGCTGAAGTTTGATGAACTCATGGGATCTCTAATGACTTTCGAGCTCTCTCTACCTCTTATCGAGAAGAAACACAAAGGTGTGGCTTTCAAGAGTTCTACTCAAAAGCAGAAGAACTTGACGCACTCTGATTCGGATAGTGACATTGAGGAAACTATCGCCATGCTGGCCAAAAACTACAACAAAGTCATGAAAAGATTTGGCCAGATGACAGGGAGAAACGTCACCCGAGAAGTCAGAGACAAGCCGCAGCACAAGTTTCAGAAGCTCGAAAACACAGCTATCGATGGTAGACGAGGAGAACGATCAGGTAAAGGAGCTCAGTGCTTTGAATGTGAGGGGTATGGACACATGCAGAGAGAATGTCCCAACTTCTTAAAGAAACAGAAGAAGGGATTCAATGCCTCTCTAACTGATGATGAAGATGAGGAAGACAGTGACCTTGAGCATACAAGTAAGTATGTTGCTTTCACTTACTCCACAATAGATCAACCAGCTGAAAGCTCAAAGAAGTATGACTCTGATGATGAGCTATCCGATGAGACTCTCAACAACGCTTACAACGAATGGTATGTCAAATGGCTTGAAGACTCTCAGGTAATCGAAAAACAGAATGCTCTCATTCTTACTCTTAATGAAGACAAGTCAAGACTTCTCGAGACGACTGTTGATGTCAAAAAGGAAGTTGCTCGACTAAAAGGCGAGTTAGTGCAGGTCACGAAGTCAGTAAAGATGATGAATCCAAGCACGGACACTCTAGATCAAATCCTGTCAATCGGGAAACCAGCCAGGAATATGGAAGGACTTGGATACTCAAAAGATGCCTTATCATCGCACACCATCTTCGTCCCTCAGAAGGTTGTCCCCCTGAAGCCACGACAGAAGTCTCATAACTTCACGACTGACCAAGCAACCAAACAGCCTCTTACCATGGCATCTTCCAAAACCCAGAACAAGAGACATAACTGGGTTTCTCATCCTTGTGGACGAAGAGGACATATTCGACCCTTCTGCTATCAGGTATATGGAAAGAGCTTGGTCAAGAAAAGGACCACCATCAAGAAAAGCCAACCACGGAAGGAATGGCGAGTCAAGGAGGTCAACTATCGAGCTAACATCGCGTACACCGCTCTAAAGGCCTCAACCAGCAACGATTGGTACTTTGATAGTGGATCCTCTCGACATATGACTGGTAATAGCTCTTTCTTGGTCACTTTAATACCATGCACAAATAGCTTCTACACTTTTGGAGATGGAGTAAAAGCTAGAGTGCTCGGGAAAGGAAAACTCAATCTTCCCAACTCTCCATGTCTGAAAGAAGCTCTGCTAGTAGAAGGCCTCACAGCAAATCTCATCAGCATAAGCCAAATATGTGATTTAAATTTGGATGTTCACTTCACTCGTGACAAGTGCTCGGTCAAAGACGAACAACAGAAGGAAGTCATGACAGGCCATAGGTCCCTTGACAACTGTTATCTATGATCTCCAACAGTCAGTACCTTGCCAACCAAGTGCCTTTTATCCAAAGCTCAAGAGACAAAACTATGGCATCAAAAACTTGGTCACATCAATTTAAGGAGTATGCAAAAGATTCTCTCTGAAGAAGCAATCATTGGAGTCCCCAACCTCAAGATCATTGAAGGAAAAATCTATGGAGAATGCCAGATTGGGAAACAAGTCAAGACGTCACACAAGAAGGTACAATATCTTACTACTTCTCGTGTTCTAGAACTTCTTCATGTTGACCTTATGGGACCCACGCAAGTAGAAAGTCTGGGAGGGAAGAAGTACATATTTGTATGTGTAGACGACTTCTCGAGGTACACCTGGGTAGACTTTATTCGAGAGAAGTCAGATACCTTCTCAGTCTTTGAAGCCTTATGTCGAAGAGTTCAACGAGAAAAAGGAGAAGTCATTGGGAAAGTCGTCCGACTTCGGAGTAATCATGGAAAGGAGTTTGAGAACATCAGCTTCGCAAACTTTTGTGATGCTGAAGGAATTGCACACGAATTTTCTGCTCCCATCACTCCTCAGCAAAACGGGATTGTTGAAAGGAAGAATCGTACTCTTCAAGAGATGGCAAGAGTCATGATGTTAGCCAAAGACATCCCGCAGCACTTTTGGGCTGAAGCTTTGAATACAACATGCCATATTCATAATAGAGTGACTCTCCGCCCTGGAACTTCGCTCACTCTTTATGAAATATGGAGGGGAGAAAGCCGAATGTCAAATACTTCCATGTCTTTGGATCAGTCTGCTACATACTCGCAGATAGGGAACCTCGACGCAAATTGGATCCCAAAAGCGACGAAGGCATCTTCCTCGGATACTCCAGAAATAGTCGAGCTTTTCGTGTTTTCAACAAACGCACCCGGACTATCATGAAATCAATCAATGTCGTGATTGATGACAGCAACGAGCAATCCAGTGACGAGGACGAAGAAGTCCTAAATCTCTCAGGAGAAGTCAGACCTGAAGTCAGAGGAGAAGTCAGACCAGAAGTCAAAGGCGATGAGCGCAACAAAGAGTCTGAAGACGAAAGCCTAATCATCCCAGATAAAGAGGCATCTCCTATAAGGCAAAAAGCTCCATCAAGAAGAATTCAGAAGAATCATCCACCCAAGGATGAGATTGGAGACATTAATGAGGGAGTTCGGACTCGACAAAAGGCATCTCTTGACCACCAAGAGATGATAGGTAACATGTGCTTTATTTTCAAAATTGAGCCAAAGAATATACAAGAGGCCATCAATGATGAATACTGGGTCTGCGCGATGCAAGAAGAATTGGTTCAGTTTGCAGGGAATGAAGTCTGGGAACTTGTACCCAAACCTGACAATGTCCATGTCATCGGGACAAAATGGATATTCAAAAACAAGTCTGACGAGCAAGGAAACATCACTCGAAACAAAGCGAGACTGGTGGCTCAAGGGTACACACAAGTCGAAGGAGTCGACTTTGAAGAAACCTTTGCTCCAGTAGCCAGACTGGAAGCCATACGACTTCTTCTCGGCATCGCATGTCATCTGCGCTTCAAACTCTATCAGATGGATGTAAAGAGTGCCTTTCTCAATGGAAATCTGAACGAAGAAGTCTATGTAGCCCAACCAAAGGGATTCGAAGACCATGACTCTCCGCACCATGTCTACAAGCTAAAGAAAGCTCTCTACGGACTCAAACAAGCTCCACGAGCATGGTATGAACGTCTTACCCAATTCCTTGTACAGAATGGCTATATTCGAGGGGGAGTAGACAAAACCCTCTTTGAGAAGAAGGAAGGAAGGGACATCATGATTGCTCAAATATATGTCGACGACATTGCATTTGGAGGGAAGTCAGACAAGATGGTGGAACGCTTCGTTCAACATATGCAGTCTGAATTTGAGATGAGTATGGTCGGTGAGCTCACATATTTCCTAGGCTTCCAGATCAAGCAGATGTCAGATGGAATATTTATCTCCCAGAACAAATACGCAAAGAACATTGTCAAGAAGTTCGGGTTAGAAAAGGCTTCGCACAAGAGGACTCCTATTGCCACACATGACAAGTGCACAAAGGACGAGATGGGAGAATCAGTTGATCAAAGTCTTTATCGAAGCATAAATAGGAAGTCTCCTCTATCTAACAGCAAGTCGACCCGACATTGCTTATTTTGTGGGAATCTGTGCTCGATATCAAGCCAATCCAAAAGTCAGTCACTTGACTCATGCAAAGAGGATCATAAGGTACATCTCGGGAACCTCTGAATTGGGTTTGCTATATTCCTTTGATACCTCTCCTACTCTGGTTGGATATTGTGATGCTGACTGGGCAGGAAGCACACCAGATCGAAGAAGCACCTCTGGAGGTTGTTTCCACCTAAGGAATAATCTTGTATCATGGTTCAGCAAAAAGCAAAATTGTATTGCTCTGTCTACTGCTGAGTCCGAATACATTGCAACCGGAAGTAGCTGTACTCAGCTTCTTTGGATGAAACAAATGTTGGCAGAGTATGGAGTCAAGCAAGAAGTCATGACTTTGTTCTGTGACAACATTAGTGCAATCAACATCTCGAAGAATCCAGTCCAACACAGCAAAACTAAGCATATTGACATCAGGCACCACTTTATTCGAGAGCTTGAAGAAGACAAGAAGATAAAACTCGAGTATTTACCCACTGAGAAACAAGTCGCAGACATATTTACAAAGGCGTTAGATGCCAAAAGGTTTGAAAGTCTGAGGTCAACCCTCGGACTTTGCTGTCTAGAATAGTTAGAAGTCAAGCAAGAAGAGGAAAAGCTTTTAGTTGATTTTACTCTTTCTCTCGATTAGGACCAAACAGGGTCCACAAAATCAAGCCGGGCCCAAATCCTTTTATCAAAAGCCCGTTAGTCTTATTTGAATTTTAAGAATGATTACAATCTGACAATCCACCTATCAGAAATCATTATGTTCAACTCCCATAGACTCTGCACCTCCTCCACCATTTGAAATCGCTAGGGTTTCTCAGATCAAAATTCCAGCAAAGAATCTGCTCACTCCCCACAAAGAACAAATCCTAGCTAAATGGTTGGTACTCGAAGCGGACGAATACCATCTGCCTCAAAAGCGCTACGAGCAAAAATGAGGGCGAAAGTTATTGCCAAGAAATTATCAGCCTCCAAATCAACAAGAAACAAGCATGGAGTGAGAATCCGAGGGGGAAAAGTCTTAGGAGAAACTTCGGCAGCACCTCAGGGAGTAACAAGTTCACCCCCAACGATCACACCTGAAGACACAATACCCATCGACGAGAAGGACGACACTGTAGCCAATTCTGCGAACGAAGAAAAGGAAGCTTCTCACTCTACTCCGACTCCAACACGAGGTAAATCTGCTATCCTCTCTGAAGAAAACATAGAAGAAAGCCTGCCTGTAGAGGGTTTAGAAACCCTTGTTCCTGAAGACCACGGCACTAGCACCAAGGACCAATCTAGCCCCTCTAAGTCGACACCTGCACTAGAGAAATCTCCTCTAAACGAGGACTTGCAGAAAGAAGGAAGTTCCCATGTCGCCCCGAACAGTAATTCAGGGCTTAATGAAAATCCTGAAGCCATTCCAGAAGTCACTCAACCTTTAGAGGAACTTGTCAACATCGAAGAAAGTGTCGACATTGAAACCATGGAAAAGGAAGAAGCTGTGCCCAAAAGGGCTGAGAGAAGGAAGCTACCAACACGAAGGTTGGTTGATGAAGAAGAAGAACCTCAACTACCGAGGAGATTGACCCCAAAGAGGACAGTCACAGAGAAAGGAGAAGCTTCGGCGTCCAAACAGCCGAAGAAGTCAAGAAGGAAGTCACTGACTACTGCAGTAACCTCAGTCCCTGAAGAAGAAGAATCTGAAGAAGAAGACACCCTGACTGTGCTACCACAGGTCAAGAAGACATTAGGAGGGCAGAAACCCCCCAAGTATGTACCAAAAGCGCCTACAGAGAATATCTCTTTCCACTCTGTAGACAATGCCGTTAAGTGGCAATATGTCTATCAACGCAAGATCTATCCAGAAAGAGAACTCTCCACTGAAGCACAAGGGATAAACTCGATTGTAGAACTTATCCGAAGAGCTGGCCTGACCAACACCGTCATAAATATTGGGCCATTCTACCCAGCTCTAGTCAAGGAGTTTATTGTCAACCTGTCAAGCGAGTTTGATGAACCTGAAGACGCTGAATACAGAAAGGTGTTTGTTCGGGGAGAATGCTTCAAAATCCCTGTCTCAACTATCAACAACTACCTTGGCAGAGAAGACCCAGAAGTCCCGCACTTGAACAAAGTAGCGGTCGAAATAACTGGAGGACGTAAGAAGGGCTGGCCAGTCAAAGACACCATTGCGGCTACCGAGCTTACAACAAAATATTCAATTCTCTACCGCATCGGTCTGGCTAATTGGGCACCTTCTACGCATGGGTCAAGCATCAAAACCGAGCTGGCGAAACTCATTTACCAAATAGGTACGCAGTCTTCTATTGATTTTGGCGCTTACATTATTGAACATCTAGTTAAGCACGCCAAATCATGTGCTATCAAACTTCCGATCGGGTTTCCTTCACTAATCACTGGTATCCTTCTCCAACAATGTCCTCACATTGCTCGAGAATCGGATATTCCGGGTAAGAAGCCACTGCCCCTAGCTATCAACCTCAAGAACTTTGAAGGGAAGCAGTTGAAGGACCTCGGACTTCCTATGACCAAAACCCCGAGAGCTGGTTCAAGCTCTCGACCCTCAGGACCAATTGGCGCTAGGATGGAGGAAGAATTGGTGGAGATGATCGCTGATCTGGAGAAGTCAATTGCGACGCTCTCAACCCGCAAAGTCGCCTGTGAAGCCCTTCTAGAAGACCTCCGCTCTGCTGCTGTTGCTGAAGAAGATGTTGACGACTCCACGTCGTCTTAAGAAATTCTCTGAAATTTGCTATGATAACTTTGTTCCACAACAATTTTAAATTCTCGGGGTTTGTCCGAGTTATTTTCCGCACAATATGACTGTTTATTTTTTTGGGATTTTGCTCATGTTTTGAGCTGGATTTGTGCTCATGTTTGAGCTGTTTATTTTGCTCATAGTGTGAGCTGGTTTCTTTTACCCTGCTGTTTAGTCGAATTTGATTATGAGATTGCCTTTGGCAATATTATTAGACAAACAGGGGGAGATAAATGTGACGCCAGAAGTAAGTCACGTCAAAAGTCGCGCCAAAAGATACACTCAGGAAGCTGCTCCAGAAGCCGCTCAGAAAGTTAAGCTCCAGAAGCTGCTCAAGAAGTTAGAAGCTGCTCCAGAAGATAAACTAGAAGCCGCACAAGAAGTCGCATTAGAAGTCACGAAACTTGCTGTGTGCGTAACTGCCTCAAGGTGACGACAATGTGCCTGCTTGGAGTAAAGAAGTCACATCACTTGTTGTGCGTAACTGCCACAAGATAAATCACTTGTTGTGTGTAACTGCCACAAGATGAACGATGGGCTTAAAAAGGTGTTTGCCTAAAAAATTGCCAAAGGGGGAGATTGTTGCTACGTTTAATAGTTGGCTGATTTTTTAGCGCAAATGTAAGAAGTCGTGTAACATGTTACATGACATGTGGAGCGACTTGTTACGAGCCGAAGATTAGGAAAGTCTGAAGCTTTCCTATTTCGACAAAGCTTGGAGCGAAAGAAGAAAGGCGCCACGAAGACTTGGAGCGCAAGAGAGTGACGTCAACAAGTCAGGCGACTTCAAGCTGGCAGTTACACGTCAGCAATAGGCGGCAACTCGACTTGCCTGATTTCATCAGGAAGTCAGAACAGGCAAGACGACTTCCAGCTGTCGTGGAAGGCGGCAACAACTTGCCTGACTTTCCTGTTCCTGATCCGAGAAGGATTAGGAATGTGAGCTGCTATAAAAAGCCCTTGGCTTCCCATTAGCAGTTCATCCGTTCTTGTTCTAACAATTGCAAGATTTCTCAGAGCTTTTAACCGTGCACCATCGGCGTGTTGAGAGGCTGATTAAGATTCGATAGAACGGATCTTTGCTCCGATCAAACACTAAGTCAGGAGGACTAAGTGTTCGGATCGGTTAGGGGTTTTGTTTGTGATTGAAGATTCACAATTCCGTCCAAGAAGACAACGACACCGAGCATAGGAGCTTGCTCGAAGGGTGGAATTGAGGGAATCTCAAAGACAGGTGGAGAGGCTCCTGGTCGAGGTGATTCACGGTGAGATCTATAGTAGCTTAGGACAATAGCTTGTGTGATAGCTAGTTGGTGCTTGAAGTTGTACTATTGACTACCTATAGTGAAAAACCTTTCCACTGGCAAAGTGCCCCCAGACGTAGGTGCGGAGTCACCGAACTGGGTAATCATTTCTGGTGTCGTTATTATTATCTGTCTATTACTCTGCTTACGGTTTCCACAAGAAGTCGATACACAAGTTAAAGACTTTGTGTTCGACTTCCTGACTCGGCTACGATTCAGAATTTCACAACCTAATTTGGGAATTGACTTTTTTCCATAGCGTAGAGAGGGCAACGACTTAAGGTTTCGAAGGAGATTCAAAATTGTTGAAGGTGATCCGAGTTGCAAAAATCGAAAGAACATAAAGGAAAATAGGTTTGGGCGATAATCATTCATGAGCTTAAACCCTTCGTTTTCTAGGGTTTTGGATGTTTTTTTCTCTCACTCCTAATGTGTATTGAACTTGATATACTTAGGATCGTAGAACCATGAATATGGATTAACTCTTCATAATCATGGGTGGTAGATTGAATGTTTTGTTAACTATGATTTAAATTAATTACTTCATGATATTGTTAGGTTTGTGCCCTAGTCCAATGTAATTCTTCAATCTATATTGTAATGGGCATCATTAGTTTACATAATAAAAGGTATGATATTACTAATGTGTTGTAGTAATATATCTAACGTAATTTGATCTATGTCATAATGTGTGTAACCACTTATAGTAGAACTGTAGATCATAAAGAATTGAATTCGATAAAGTCCCTGATCAGCGAAGCTTCTTTTGAAGCGATCAGTATGAGACTAACTCCTTGTGATCATGCTCTACTGATCATGGCAAAGTGAGTGCCGGAGTTATAACATAGATACCATCAGGTCGATGATATCGGACAACCCAATTGTGAGTATGCTGCATAGATCCAGTCATGAGATACTCACATATCGTAACTTGTCATTATATCCCAAGACCAAGGAGTCTTTGTGTACACTATGTAACGAATACCTAAATTTGACCTTGTATAACGTTATCTGTAAAAGGGTAACTATAGCGGCTTCGATTGGCTTTAATATTTATTACACTAGTGAACTCGAAAGACGTCTGAGGGATTTATCACTCATACTTCGGTATGAGAAAAACATCCGTTTAGGCCACTTGATGAGTATGACTGAAGGAATAGCACGGCCGTGCAGGTGATACCTTAGTATCAATTTTAAGTCATATTAGATATCAAGAAACACTAATTGATAAATTAGGATGACCATTCTATGCCTATTGATCAATCTGGATATCGGTTTGATAAAAGGACAGTGACATGTACGATAACAGGTTAAGTCGAATAATCGATAATCACGAACATTGGGTAATCATAATGTCTTGCTAGAGACCACTTATGATGGAAAGGGTAAAATAGTAATTTTAACAGTTTGCCAATTGTTCGTGACCCTAGAGGGTCACACGCATTAAGCACGATACATGACAACAATTATGGATGAAAATTGAGAACAATTCGGTAGTTTTCTGGCCTAAGGTTTTAACCAGATGGTTGAAGAAATCAATTCGAGAAAATTGAACTGTTTTGTCTAAACCGAAATTATAACTCAAGTTAATGGGTTTAATTGGGTTTTAGTTAAACGGGCTTAAAGCCCATTTAGGGATTCAAGAGATGAATGGGGAAGAAGTGCAAATAGGAGTTTAAGAAGGGTAGATATGCAATTATTAATTTGAAATTCAATTTTATTTCAAATTAAAATTCCAAAAATCTCCCATTTTTTTCTCCAACTATTAGCAACTACTCCCCTCATCTTCTCCCTCTCTTGGCCGAGTTCTCTCTCCCTCTTCATCCACCATATTTGTCAAGCTTCTCAAGAACATTCATAGCAAAAGTGTGAGAGAAAACCTTCTTCGGTTGTGGTGCTTGTGTGGACCTAATAGAGAAACACTAAGCTTGTGTTTTCATCGATTAATAGAGGTATTTTTCAGATTCAAAAGGTTGAAAGCATGTTGAATTTACATTAAGATCCAAGTTTGCATCGATCACCATGGTTACATAACGTCCGCTGCATGAAATTTATCGAATGGAACACATGGTGATCTCTTTCAGTGGTATCAGAGCATGGTTGTTATGTACTTTTTCAACATGTTTAATTCTGATTTTTTTTTTGAGTTTATATGTTCATCACCTTAGCATGCATGTGAATTGAAAACTTTTTCAGATTTGATTGATTTTGGAAAATTGAAAAAAAAAAATTGTGTTTGGGGTTAGCCATGGCTGACCAGGGTCGAGACCCTTGGTGGACCATGGAATGCCCTAGGGCAGACCATGGTCAGCACCAAGGGCCGACGAGGGCCGCCTACGGGCGACCAAGGCAGCCCTCGCGGGCGACCATGGTCACTGCCATGGGCGACCACGGTCTGCCCATGCAGGCGACCATGGCAGCCCTCGCGGGCCACAATGGTTGCCTCGCGGGCTACCATGGTCGTTCCCGTGGTCGACCACGGTCAGCCCCGCGGGCGACCTCGGCAGCCCTCACGGGCCACCGTGGTTGCCTCCGCGGGCGACCTCGGTTGAGCCGGTTCGGCTCGACCAGATTCGAGCTGAATCGGCTGGTTCGCGAGAACAAATTGAAACCTTAAAAATTTGTTTTTCAGATTTGGTTCGGTTTCGATAAACCAGCGAGAACCGGTTCAAAATTCAATTAATTAGTTAAACCGTTCGGTTTCGATAAACCGGAATTTTTCCACACTTAAGAAAGATAAAATTTGGAAAAATTATTTGTTTGATAAGCATGTTAAATGTTCACATGATCTTTGATAACATGGTGTTTTCCACATAATACTAGCTAAGCCTTATAGACTTGCATTTTAATTTCGGTTTAGCAACCTGCGTGTTGCTTAATTTTGGGTTGTAGTAAATATGGCATGTGTGTCGTGATTTGTATTTCATTTTATTTATTTAAATTTGTAATCACGAAGACCGACACAAGAAGCAAGTCAAGAGGAAGACTTGGATCGGAGGAGGCTCGAAGCTAGTGGGAGTTCACGAGAATGGAGCAAGTTTGGATCTTGAAGACCATGTCTTTAGGATCAGTTTTGCTAGTTTCTTAGGAACTTAAGATGGGCATAGCTATGCATATATTTTATCGTTACACTTATATGTTTGAATGTATGAATTTATGATAATTTAAATATACAAGTTTATGTATGATTTGCTATCACCCACATGCAAAGATTAAAATCGGAATTTAATCAGACTCGCATGTAACCTGCTAAGGGATCATCTTTGCATGGATTTGCAATTGATGATTCCAGATTAAGATTGTATTGATATGCAATCAGACTTTTATAATTCACTTAAACGCAAATATTGATTAAAATTGAGACTCGTTCTCAAGCATGAACGTAAGGATTATATCCTTACTCAGGAACAAGCACCTACTGAACCATCACTGAACGCCTCAAGGGCGCAGTGCATCATGATGGGCAGTATGGTGCCTAACTTGCAAAAATAGTTCTTGGACATTTCCGATGATCCAAAAGCCTGTATGGCTGAGATCAAAAATGTTCAAAGAGAAAGCGCGTTTTGAAAGATACGACACTTTCAGTGAACTGATGTCTTGCAAGCTGAAGGCTGGAGCTCCTGTCAGTCCACATGTCCTTAAGATGAAATGTCTTTTGGAACACTTGACCAGATTCGGTCATCCTGTGGACAAGGAAATATCTGCAGACTTTGTGCTGCATTCACTTCCAGAGACATATCGTGATTCCGTTGGAAATTACAATATGCATGACATGGATAAAACTGTGACAGAGCTTCATGGTATGCTCGTGACTGCTGAAAAGAATCTCAAGGGCAAGACCAAGGAGGTTCTTATGGTCAACAAGCAAGTGAGCTTCAAGAAAGCCAGCATGGGCTAGGATAAGGCCCCTTTGCACCTAGCGGGGAAGATTCGGCAACCTAAGGGTCCAGCAGCTCCAAAGGCTGTTGAGAATCCTAAGAAGGATGTCGTCTGCTTCTATTGCCAAGGACAGGGGCACTGGAAGAAGGATTGTAAGAAACACAAGTTGTTTCTTAAGAAGAGTGGAGCTACCACATCTTCGGGATCAGGTATTTTTGTTATTGAGCTCAATCTCAGTTTATCTACTACAGATTCTTGGGTACTTGATACTGGTGCAGAATCTCACATTTGTGTTAATGTGCAGGTTCTGGGAAGTAGAAGAGAAGTGAGCAGGGGCGAGGCGGACCTACGAGTTGGCGATGGCCATCAAGTCTTGACAATTGTAGTAGGAGATATTAGTCTCAGTTTGCCCAGTGGGCTAGTTTTGTTATTAAACAATGTTCATTGTGTACCTGCATTTCGCAGAAATGTTATTTCTATTTCCTTGCTAGACAAGGAAGGATATTGTTTTTCTATTGATAATGGAATTTTCAATATTTTCAAGAATAATATGTTTTCTTGCAATGCTTCATTGGTTGGTGGTTTATATATTCTTAATATTCAAAACACTGACACTAGCTCGATTTTTAATATTAGTAACAAAAGGGTTAAATCCGATGATTTAAACCAGACTGTGATATGGCACTACCGCTTAGGCCATATAGGCCAGAAACGCATCTCAACACTTCATAAGTGTGGACTTCTAAGTCCGTTTGAATTCACTTCAATTGAGAGATGCGAGTCATGCCTTATGGGAAAAATGACAAAAGCACCTTTTGCCGGATTAGGTGAAAGGGCGAGTGACTTACTGGGTCTCATACATTCCGATGTTTGTGGGCCTATGGGCACTCAGGCCAAAAGAGGTTTTCACTACTTCGGTACATTTACTGATGACTTCAGTAGATATGGTTATGTTTATCTTATGAGACATATATCGGAAACCTTTGACAAGTTCAAAGAGTTCCAGAACGAAGCACAGAACCAGCTTGGTAAAAGTATTAAGGCGCTTCGATCTGACCGAGGCGGTGAGTACTTGGACTAAGAATTTCACAATCATTTAAAGGAGTGTGGGATCCTCTCTAAATTGACTCCGCCTGGAACACCTCAAATGAATGGTGTATCCGAACGGAAAAATCGGACCTTGCTTGACATGGTTCGATCAATGATGAGTCAGGCTGACCTCCCTATCTCCTTCTGGGGCTATGCCCTAGAAACGGCCGCATTCATATTGAATCGGGCTCTTACAAAGGCAGTGGAAAACACTTCATACGAAGTATGGAACGGGAAGAAACCCTTATTAGCTTTCCTTAAGATTTGGGGATGTGAAGCTTACGTCAAGCGTCAGCTAGTGGGAGTGTCGTGCATCTTGAAGAAATTCAAGAAAATACGGAACAGCCCACTATGTCGGATGTAGAAATACATGAGCCAGAAGAGGTCATTGATCAAGAACCAATCCCCACATCTATTCCAGATGGTCCAAGAAGGTCTGAGAGATCTCGTCAAGCTCCTATCAGATATGGCTTTCTAGCCACTGAAGGAAATGACTTGATGTTGGTGGACCAGGATGATCCAGAAACCTACAGACAAGCTTTGGCCAGTCCAGACTCCAAAAAATGGCAGAATGCCATGAATGAGGAAATGAAATCCATGTCCGACAACCAAGTCTGGCGCTTGGTGGATCAAACCCTTGGGATAAAACCCATCGGTTGCAAATGGGTCTATAAACTTAAGACTGACATGGATGGAAAACCTCAGACCTATAAAGCTAGACTGGTTGCGAAAGGTTATCGCCAGATCGAAGGTATCGATTATGACGAAACCTTTTCACCCGTGGCTATTGTCAAATCTATCCGGATCATTCCAGCCATAGCAGCATACTACGACTATAAGATATGGCAGATGGATGTCAAAACCGCCTTCCTCAATGGGAACTTAAAAAAGGATGTGTATATGAGACAGCCCGAGGGTTTTGTTGATCCAGAGAATCCCGAAAAGATTTGTAAGCTGCTTAGATCCATTTATGGATTAAAGCAAGCTTCACGAAGTTGGAAGATTCGTTTTGATGAAGCCGTAAGGGAATTCGGTATTATCAAAAATGAAAGTGAACCTTGCGTATATAAGAGAGCGAGTGGGAGTAAAATAGTATTCCTAGTGCTATATGTCGATGACATACTGATCATCGGGAATGACATCCCAACCTTGCTTGAAGTTAAAGCTTGGTTAGGGAAATTCTTCTCGATGAAGGACTTAGGTGATGCTCCTTTCATTCTGGGCATCAAGATCTACAAAGATCGACCCAAAAGAATATTGGGCCTAAGTCAGAGCACTTACATAGATAAAGTGTTGAGAAGATTCTCAATGCTTGATTCTAAGAAGGGATACCTACCCATGCGGCATGGCATTAAGCTCAACAAACAACAGAGTCCTAAGACTCCTGATGAGCTAAGAAAAATGAGTAAGATCCCATATGCTTCGGCTGTGGGATCCATCATGTATACTATGATTTGCACGAGACCGGATGTCTCGTTCGCACTAAGCTGTACTAGCACTGGATTGTTGTCAAGAGTATCCTTAAATATCTAAGGAGAACTAAAGACGCATTCCTAGTGTATGGTGGGAAGGATGGAGAACTAGCAATCAAAGGATATGTTGATGCTAGTTTTCAGACAGATTCTGATGATTTCAAATCACAGGCAGGATTCGTATTCGTGTTAAATGGCGGAGCATTCAGCTGGAAGAGCTTCAAGGAAGCCACAACTGCCGATTCTACAACAGAGACTGAATACATAGCTGCAGCAGAAGCAGCTAAGGAAGCCGTATGGGTTAGAAGATTTCTAACCGGATTAGATGTAATGCCGCGAGCGTCTGATCCGGTAAGCTTGTTGTGTGACAACACTGGGGCCATAGCATTAGCTCAAGAGCCCAGATTCCATAATAGAACTAAACACATACAGAGGAAGTATCACATTATCAGAGAATATATTGATAACGGTGATGTGGAGATTACTTATGTACCGACTGATGACAATGTTGCTGATCCCTTGACAATGGCTTTACCGCAGCCTAACCATGAGGCGCACGTGAAGTCTATGGGGGTAGATTGGAACTTAGGTTGGAACTAGGGGCAAGTGGGAGATTGTTAAGTTTGTGCTCTAGTCCAATGTAATTCCTCAATCTATATTGTAACGCACATCATTAGTTTATATAATAAAAGGCATGATATTACTAATGTGTTGTAGTAATATATCTAATGTAATTTGATCTATGTCATAATGTGTGTAACCACTTATAGTAGAACTGTAGATCAGAAAGAATTGCATTCGATAAAGTCCCTGATTAGCGAAACTTCTTTTGAAGCGATCAGTATGAGACTAACTCCTTGTGATCATACTCTACTGATCATGGCAAAGTGAGTGCCGGAGTTATATCAAAGACCATCAGGTCGATGATATCGGACAACCCGATTGTGCGTATGCTGCATAGATCCAGTCATGAGATACTCACATATCGTAGCTTGTCATTATATCCTAAGACCAAGGAGTCTTTGTGTACACTATGTAACGAATATCTAAGTTTGACTTAGTCTAACGTTATCTGTAAAAGGGTAACTATAACGGCATCTATTGGCTTTGAGATTTGTTGCACTAGTGAACTCGAAAGGCGTCCGAGGGATTTATCACTCATACTTCGGTATGAGAAAGATATCCGTTTAGGCCACTTGATGAGTATGACTGAAGGAATAGCACGGTCGTGCAGGTGATGCCTTAGTATCAGTTTTCAATCATATAAGATATTAAGAAATAGTGATTGATAAATTAGGTTGACCATTATATGCCTATTGATCAATCTGGATATCGGTTTGATAAAAGGACAGTGACATGTACGATAACAGGTTAAGTCGAATAATCGATAATCACGAAAATTGGGTAATCAAAATGTCTTGCTAGAGACCACTTATGATGGAAAGGGTAAAATAGTAATTTTACCAGTCTGCCAGTTGTTCGTGACCCTAGAGGGTCACACGCATTAAGCACGATACATGACAACAATTATGGATGAAAATTGAGAACGATTCGGTAGTTTTCTGGCCTAAGGTTTTAACCAGACGGTTGAAGAAATCAATTCGAGGAAATTGAACCGTTTTATCTAAACCGAAATTATAACTCAAGTTAATGGGTTTAATTTGGATTTTGGTTAAACGGGCTTAAAGCCCATTTAGGGATTCAAGAGATGAATGGGGAAGAAGTGCAAATAGGAGTTTAAGAAGGGTAGATATGCAATTATTAATTTGAAATTCAATTTTATTTCAAATTAAAATTCCAAAAATATCTCCCATTTTTTCTCCAACCATTAGCCACTACTCCCCTCATCTTCTCTCTCTCTTGGCCGATTTCTCTCTCCCTCTTCATCCACCATATTTGTCAAGCTTCTCAAGAACATTCATAGCAAAAGTGTGAGAGAAAACCTTCTTCGGTTGTGGTGCTTGTGTGGACCTAATAGAGAAACACTAAGCTTGTGTTTTCATCGATTAATAGAGGTATTTTTCATATTCAAAAGGTTGAAAGCATGTTAAATTTACATTAAGATCCAAGTTTGCATCGATCACCATGGTTACATAACGTCCGCTGCATGAAATTTAGCGAATGGAACCCACGGTGATCTCTTTTAGATATGTATGCTTGTTGAAATTTCAACTAATGCTTCCATCCAATTTCTTAATGTTGACGAACATTGAATGATTATGTGAGTCATGGTCCCATCTTGAAGGGCTGATGGGCGACTGACACATCGTTATTTAAGGAGTTCAACTCTTCGTGATCCCTATCTTCTAATTGTTATGCTCCTTGTAGACTCGGGTCAATCTCTAGTCCGAGAGGAGTAGCATACATCCTGAGTCTAAGATGGGTATCCGTCAAGTGACAAAATATGTAGGTTTAGTTTTGTACAACATAGTCGATTCTAGTTATAGCAAGATGAAGTTAGCACCCGATTAGTCCTATACATATATAGTTTGTTGAGGTTTTTATTTTCCTCAATTTCCTTTTGACCATCTAAATTTTGACATTTTTAGCATGTGTATATACAGTTAATTTATCTTTTGTTATGTCATTAATAATGTTAGTTTTCTTGTAAAAAAATTAAAATACCCTCCATTGTATTTTAAATTTTCTAATAATTCGATTCGCACAGTAGTTTCTTTTCTTTTCTTTTTTAAGAGATGCCATTTTTACAGTATGTTATTTTTCTTCATTTGGTTTAACAGAAATAAGACCATCGTGGATTCTAAACACAAACACACATTCATTAATTGTCAAATAATCAAAATCCATTAAAACATGGACTCATGGAATGTTGACCTCAATAGTCTACGACACATTCGACTCAGGTGGAAGAAGTTTCTCCACCGTCGCTCACGACGGAGGGAGCGGCAGGTCTGGCAGCACCGCACCGACGCGGCGAGTGTCTTCATTGCCACCGATCTCTCGTTGGAGATTTGTGTTTTCTTATTAGTTCCATATTTGGCCTTAAATTTGATATGAGCTTGTAGAAAATTAAATTTTTAACATTTTAGTTTTGAAATCACTAAATTCATAGTCCTGTAGAATAAGTTATGGCTAACATTCAAATGAAACTTGAAGGGAGAAGTTCAAGAGTTGGAGGGTAAAAAATAGTAAAACGGTGACGTTTTACATCCAGGCAATTCGTTTAGAATATAACTCATGGTAATGTGACCATGCAAGTAACAGTACACATGGTAATGTGTCTGGCTCACATGTAACATGTGTGTGTGGTAAACCTTTAGGTCTTGTGTTTGAGCCCTAGTTTCCAACACCGTCAAAATTCGAACTCGAGACTAGTCAGAAGTCAAGTGCTAACCAACTTGGTTAGTTAAACCAGCATTTTGTGTCTATATATATAGGGATGCATTTGAATGAGAACCAAAAATTGCGTGAGAAATGAAAATACGTGATAGAATAATAGAAACACGATTCTCACAACTTCGCACAAGACCTCCTGGTTCGCACGAGATCATGACATACATGTAAATATATATATAGGTGGAACTCTTGTGCTGAGGGTGGAATGTTTGGGTTCAGGTGGAACTTTTGCGACCCAGAAAAACTCCGTGGTCCGCCTTCATGGCCATGTGTCGCGAGATGGGACAACGCGCGTGCATACTTCCATTGATCCAACGCCTGAGATTGGTTCGTACGGTTTGGACGTTTAAGCTGGTTTGTACTGGAGTGTATCCCTATATATATATATATAATCATGATCTGGTGCAAACCATACCACACCGTGTGAACCGTGCGAACCAGCTGAGTGATGACACACGTGCGCGTATTTCCATAAAATAGTAAGTTGGTGTTTCCATTATTACAATCTTTATTTCTATATCTCGTTATAACCCTTTGTTACGCCCAGGGACCTCTCGTTACACCTAGGGACCCATCGTTACACCATTTCCCCGACAGGGTTCATTGATTTCCTATAGAAAAATACCCGTCTCCCACGTTAAACCATTCCCCCGACATGGTTCATTGATTTCCTATAGAAACATACGTGTCCCGTCGTTAAACCCGGGGACTCTTCGTTACACCATTCCCCTTTCAGGGTTCAGTGATTTTCTATAGAAAATACTCGTCCCCCTCATTACACCTGGGGACCCCTCGGTACACAATTCCTCCGATGTTATGGAAATACATGTCATAATAATGGAAACACCGACTGAAAATTTTATGAAAATACATGACTTAATAAAGAAAATACGAGCGAGCAGCTAGTGCTCACAGTTCGCACATCCCTCTTAGTTCGCACTTGAATGTTCCCTTATATATATATATATGGTGCGAACCAAGAGGTCTTGTGCGAACCTGTGAGAACCTTGTTTCCATTATTATGTCATGTATTTCCACTATTAAGCCATGTATTTTCATTATTATGTCGTGTATTTTCATACCCGTGTTTCCATTATAATGACGTGTGAAACTCTGGTTAGATGCAAGATGTCTATCACAATGTCGAGCCTAACTGTGAGACATCTTGCTGGTGCAAAGTCAACAATAAAAATGACGAACAGAAAGTAAACGACACATGAGTTAGTTACCCAGTTCGGTGCAACATCACCTACGTCTAGAGGCACTCTGCCAGTGAACAAGTTCCACTATATGTAATCAATCACACATACAAAACTTTATGATTAGCACACAAATCTAAGCCCTATGGTATTATTACTAGTATGAACTTAACCTAGGGTCTCCCCCTGTCTCCGAGCCTCCGACTCGAGTCCACTCTTAGAACTTATCCCACAATTCCATCTCCTTTGTCGTCGTCTTCAAGGGTTTGCACACAGCTTCACTGGCGCAAGTTCGTCCAAAACATCCAAACAAATAGTTTTGTGAGTCTTTGTTTGGAACACACAAGCTATATTCTTAGCTACAACATACAGCTCCCTAACACACTCGTCTAACACGCTTAGGAACTCTGTATATTGTCGACTAAGAAATAACTACACAGCACCACCTTCTACGGGATGGAACGATCATCTATTTGTAGAAGATGCGACGAGACTCTCTTTAAGGTTTCCTTAAGGATCTCGTACGCGTCTTGCCGATTCTGTCTCTGCCAAGTTTCCTTTTGTTACTGTACAGTTGATACGGAAATAATCCTTCTGATATTCGAAGATCTTCTAATTTAAGAAACTCCAGAAAGTCTTCTTGCGAGATGTTAGATCGTGATGTCCGAGACTTCTGGATAGACATCTTCTGATTTGAGTATCGGCGTCTTAGGTCGCGACATATGGATTGACATCTTACCATCATATAAAATAGCCAACATGCGTAGGAACCACAATCTCCCCCTTTGGTTATTTTTGGGGCGAGCACTCCTTTATTCACGTGTCCTAGAGAGAGAGTCTTCAATCCTCTAGACAGTTGCTCAAACCGAATGATATCTGAGACAACGGTTAAACATAATGTACCATAAGATGTCAAGAAATAAAAACATGCAATCATATGATGCAAGTAATGTTGTTTTCTTCAGTGAGCTCCATCTTGGCGTTCTTCTTGTTCTTCTCCACGCGAAACTAGTTTCAGCGAGCTCATACTCCCCTTGATTGCCTCAAAAATATGTCAAGAAGGCATATGCAATCAAACCAAATATGCTCACATGGCAAAACAAACATGAAGCGAGAAAATTCAACCAACCCATCAGTACCAATGCTTCAACAACAGCCTTACATCTGCTCTACTCGGACATCCCCCCGAGGTAAATAAGTTTGATACAGTCATTCCAAA
This sequence comes from Geranium rotundifolium, assembly GCA_963920655.1. Lineage (NCBI taxonomy): Eukaryota > Viridiplantae > Streptophyta > Magnoliopsida > Geraniales > Geraniaceae > Geranium > Geranium rotundifolium. The sequence continues at coordinate 7,914,772 of OY987314.1, forward strand.
AAAAATATTGTTTTAGTGCTAGGTTTAGAAAATAGTAACCGATTTAAATGCTGGCGGAGCTAGATTCCTCATCATCTTCTTCATCATTAGTGTCTTCCTCCACAGGTGCATCCTCAACTTTCTGCTTTCCCTTCCTGGCTTGCAAGAGATCCTGGAGGACTCCTTCACATATGGTCTTTCTAGAGTACATAGTGTCAATCGTGGCCTCCAAGAACTTTATCTCCTCGCGCAGCTCTGTCACAACATCTTTCTGGACATCATAGGGTCCAGATGTTTTCTATGACATTCCACCAGAAGGATGTTCAATGTCCGGGACATGAGATCCTTCAAAGAGCTTCGGGCTGAACGAGAGAGCAGCAGGCTTCTTCCCGGCCACGTTAGAGCCTCGGAGCAGCTTCGGGCGTTGGCTCAAGATGATCCCAGTGATAAGTAAGGGAACGCCGATTGACATTTTGACCGCAAAGGATTTTGCATGTTTCATCAAATGGTCAATTACAAATTTGCCAAAATCGAAAGTGGAACGCGTACCTATCAGGTATATCAGCTTAGCAAGTTCAGTAGTAATACTAGAGGCGTGTGTGGAAGGCGCCCAATTTGCGATGCTGATGCGAAAGAGTATCGAGTATTTTGCAGTGAGAACTGAGGAGGATAGCTTGCCTTTGGTTGACCAGATTCTCTGTGTACCCTCAGATATCTCCTGGACAACTTTGTTCAATGATGGGACATCATCTGAGACATCCGGAGTGTCTCTTCCCAAATAGTTGTTAACAAACTCTTTTGTGAAGATGCAGGACTTTACTCGGACATACACTTTTCTATACTCCGAACTGGAGGATATGTCGAAAGTAGAAGATATGTTAACTATGAATTCTCGAACATGCTGAGGGTAGTACGTACCAATGTAGGAGACGCTCTGTAGGAGCCCTGCATCTGTAATTAGCTCTATGATATCCTCCATCTTCAATGCACTCGGTGACAGTTCCCTTTCTGGAACAACTTTTCTAATTACAACAAACTTCCATTTCAGTGCTGACTCTGGATGATGGAAGGAGATGTTATCTATCTTTGCGGGCGGAATATTTTTCGGGAGCTTCTGTCCTCCAATATACTTAGGCTCAACAAGAGCTCTTTCTACAACTTCCACTTCTTCTTCATCCGAGGTAGGTTCATCAGCAATAAGCCTCAACTTCTTTGGAGACTTTGTTTTGGAAGGACTCGTTGCCTTGTCAGCTTTTCGCTTCTTTTCACTCTTTCCAGCAGACTTCTTTGCACTGATGACTTTTCTTCTCTTGGTGGAACCCTTCTTTTCAGATACAAACAGCCTCAATAAGCTTCTTTCTCTTGGACTTGGACTTGGACATAACAAAAAAGTCTTTCTTGGAGACCTCAGCCTCTTCTTTTTCAAAGGATTTGCCAGACTTTTTAGAGTCTTCAATCTCTTGCCTCAGATTGGCAAGTACAATGGCTACAGATATACTTGGGCCATATTTTTCAACTTCTTCATCATGAACATCTTCCTGCACACCTCGCTTCTCAATGTCTGGAACTTCTTTTCCAACATCTTTCTCCACATTATCTTGTACAGATGTCTGGGCATCATCACAGACTTTCTCAGGAACTTGACTTCCTACAGCAGCAATGTTTGAACTTTTTACACCATCTTCATTTCCCATGGTACTACCAACTTCCTTCATGGTTTCTGGTGGAACAACAGAATTTTCTTCTTGAGTGCCTTCGGCACTATTCAGATACTGATCTGGGTCTTCATCAACTTCCTTTGATGTGCCCGCCATTGTTGAGTTGGAGAGAGCTTGAGACGAAAGCGAGAGAGAGTAAGAGGAAAGGGTTGCAAATCCCTTTTGGAAAGTGAAAGGTTAAAGAGGCAAAACTAGGCAGTTGTGAAAATAACCCTTTTGAAATAGTGGGACCGAAAAATAGGGAATAAAATAACTGGTATTTTTGAGAGGTCATCACTTTCCTTTTTCCTACTTCAGTGGGTGCTGAACATCTTTCGGCCCGTCATGTGGTGTGGATGTCAACTCCCATAATCCCCACCACTATTTCCTTGGCTTGAAGTCTTAGACGACATCTCGATCATACAAAAGCCTAATGATAACCTTAGACTTTCGAATCGAGCAGTGTCAAGGGCCTTAGTAAAAATATCAGCCAATTTTCTTTCAGTGGGAATGTATTCCAGCTGAATTATCTTTTCTTCCACAAGATCTCTTATAAAGTGATGAAGAATATCTATGTGCTTCGTCTTGCTGTGCTGGACAGGATTCTTGGATATGATTATGGCACTGACATTGTCACAGAATAATGTCATGACATCTTGTGGACATCATACTCTGACAGCATTTGCTTCATCCAAAGTAGTTGAGTGCAACTACTTCCAGCAGCTATGTACTCTGATTCAGCTGTAGACAAGGCTACACAGTTTTGTTTCTTACTGAACCACGAGATTAGGTTATTGCCCAAGTAAAAGCATCCACCTGAAGTACTTCTTGATCGGTGGTACTCCCAGCCCAATCAGCATCACAATACCCAACAAGGTTAGACGCTGTATCAAAAGAGTATAATAACCCCAAATTTACAGTTCCAGCAACATACCTCAAGATTCTCTAGGCTTGAGAAAGATGACTCAACTTTGGGTCAGCCTAATGTTTGGCACATACTCCGACGGCGTATGTTATGTCAGGACGACTTGATGTGACATATAACAGACTTTCTATGATGCTTCTGTACAGGTTGTGGCTACTAATTTTCCATTTTCATCTTTAGACATCTTTGTAGTTGTGGAAATGGGGGTCCGTTTGTGAGATACCTTTTCCAGACCAAACTTCTGTACCAGATTCACAGTATTCTTGCTTTGAGAGATGAAGATCTCATTCTTCATTTGCTTGATTTGGAACCCCAGGAAATAGTTAAGTTCTCCCACCATGCTCATCTCGAATTCTGACTGCATGTGACTCACAAAGTGTTCCTCCATCTTGGTAGACATTTCTCTGAAGACTATGTCATCAACATAGATTTGAGGAATCATGATGTCTTTGCCTTCCTTCTTAACGAACATTGTCCGGTCTACTCCTCCTCTGGCGTTACCATTCTGTATTAGAAAAGGGTTAATCTTTCATACCAGGCCCGAGGAGATTGTTTCAGGCCATATAGAGCTTTCTTGAGCTTGTAGACATGATCCGGTGCATGTGGGTCGACAAATCCCTTGGGTTGAGCCACGTAGACTTCTTCATTTAAGTCCACATTTAAGAACCCACTCTTCACATCCATTTGATACAGCTTGAACTTGAGATGACATGCAATTCCCATTAGCAGTCGAATGGCCTCTAGTCTTGCTACGGTGCCGAAGGTTTCTTCGAAATCTACTCCTTCTACTTGAGTATACCCTTGAGCCACCAATCTTGCTTTATTCTGAGAGATGTTTCCAAGTTCGTCTGTCTTGTTCTTGAAGATCCATTTCGTTCCTATCACATTGATGTTTTCTAGTTTTGGCACCAGTTCCCAAACTTCATTCCTTTTGAACTGTCCAAGCTCTTCTTGCATGACATTCACCCAGTACTCGTCATTGATTGCCTCTTGAACATTCTTTTGTTTCATCTTTGAGACGAAGCAGACATTCCCAACCATTTGACGATAGTTGACAGGAGCCTTTTGTCTAGTTCGAACTCCATCTTCAAAATTCCCTATCACTTCGTTCACATGATGGTCCTTTTGAACCTTTTTAGAGGGATTTCTAAGCTCTGGTATAGTTATTGGAACATTATTAGGCGCAATGTCGCTTCCTATGTCTGCGTCTTCTTCTGTCCCATTATCAGGCATATCTGCCTTGACATCTTGTGTTCCGACATCTTGCGAGACATGTGGCATGACTGCTTCTTCACCGCCAATGTTTTCAAAAATATGGTCAGTGCCATTTATGACCACATTGATAGATTCTATAACCTTTCTAGTGCGATTGTTGAAGACTCGATATGCTCGGCTATTTTTGGAATATCCCAGAAAGATCCATTCATCACTTTTAGGATCGAATTTTCGACGATGGTCCCTATCTCCTAAGATGTAACATGTGGAGCCAAAAACACGAAAGTACTTGAGGTTGGGCTTTCTCCCCCTCCATATTTCATACGAGGTAGTGTTCGTACCTGGTCGAATACTGTCACGGTTGATAATATGGCAAGCGATGTTTATCGCTTCAGCCCAAAAGTGTGTAGGAAGATTTTTTGCGAGAATCATAACTCGAACCATCTCTTGTATTGTTCTATTCTTCCTTTCAACGATTCCATTTTGTTGAGGAGTTATAGGAGCTGGGAACTCATGTGCAATTCCCTCCTCATCACAAAAATCATAGAAACTACTATTCTCGAACTTTGTTCCATGGTCACTACGTAGTCTGATGATTTTTCCTATGTTTTCTCTTTGTTCTCGACGAATTCTGTTGCATAAGCCTTTAAAAACAGAAAATGTGTCATACTTTTCATAAATAAACTCGACCCATGTGTACCTGGAGTAGTCATCAACACAAACAAGCACATATCTCTTGCCACCCAGGCTCTCTGTTTGCATTGGTCCCATCAGGTCTATATGAAGAAGTTCAAGTACTCTAGATGTCGTACAATGTCGCAGCCTCTTGTGGGACATCTTTACTTGCTTCCCGACTTGACATTCTCCACAGATACGTCCTTCGGTTATCTTTAGAGGAGGTACACCAGTGATCGCCTCTTCAAATATGACTTTCCTCATACTTTTAAAGTTTAGATGACCATGAAAGAGATCACCACGGGTTCCAAACGATGAATATCATGCAGCAGACTTTATGTAACCGTGGTGATCGTAAAAAGCTAGGATCTTAATGCCGTTTGAACATGTTATAAACATAAATATAAATCTGATATTTACCTCTTGTAATCGACAAAAACACAAGTGTAGTGTTCTCTCTATCAAGTCCACACAAGCACCACAGCCGAAATGATTTTTCACTCAATAATTTTGCTATGAATTTTGAGAGAAGCTTGAAAACCATGGAGGATGAAGAGAGGGAGAGAATTCAGCCCAAAGTGAGGAGGAAGAAGAGGGAAGTGGTCACCAATAGTTGGAGAAAATTATGGGAGATATTATGGAATTTTTAATTTGAAATAAAATTGAATTTCAAATTAATAATTGCATATCTACCCTTCTTAAACTCCTATTTGCACATCTTCCCTATTCATCATTTGAATCCCTAAATGGGCTTCAAGCCCGTTTAGCTAGAACCCAAATTAAACCCATTAACTTGAGTTATAATTTTGGTTTAGACAAAACGGTTCAATTTCCTCGAATTGATTTCTTCAACCGTCTGGTTAAAACCTTAGGCCAGAAAACTACCGAATCGTTCTCAATTCTCATCCATAATTATTTTTCATGTATCGTGCTTAATGTGTGTGACCCTCTAGGCTCACAAACAATTGGCAGACTTGTAAAATTACTATTTTACCCTTTACATCATAAGTGGCCTCTAGCAAGACATTATAATTATCCAATGTTCGTGATTATCGATTATTCGACTTAACCTGTTATCGTACATGTCACTGTCCTTTTATCAAACCGATATCCAGATTGATCAATAGGCATAGAATGGTCATCCTAATTTATCAATCACTGTTTCTTGATATCTGAGATGACTGAAAACTGATACTAAGGTATCACCTGCACAGCCGTGCTATTCCTTCAGTCATACTCATCAAGTGGCCTAAACGGATATCTTTCTCGTACCGAAGTATGAGTGATAAATCCCTCAGACGCCTTTCGAGTTCACTAGTGCAACAAATATCAAAGCCAATCGAAGCCGTTATAGTTACCCTTTTACAGATAACGTTAGACTAGGTCAAACTTAGGTATTCGTTGCATAGTGTACACAAAGACTCCTTGGTCTTAGGATATAATGACAAGCTACGATATGTGAGTATCTCATGACTGGATCTATGCAGCATACTCACAATCGGGTTGTCCGATATCATCGACCTGATGGTATCTATGATATAACTCCGGCACATATTTTGCCATGATCAGTAGAGCGTGATCACAAGGAGTTGGTCTCATACTGATCGCTTCTTAAAGAAGCTTAGCTGATCAGGGACTCATCAAATGTAATTCTTTCTGATCTATAGATCTACTATTAGTGGTTACACATATAATGACATAGATCAAATTACATTCGATATATTACTACAACACATTAGTAATATATGCCGATTTATTTATTCGGAAATATTACATCTGTAGATCACTTATATATTGGACTGGGGCATAACTCTAACAATCTCCCACTTGCCCCTAGTTTCAATTTAAGTTTTGTTCTGCTCCCATAGACCCTGCATGTTACTCATCCCTAGGCTGCGGCTGAGCCTTTGTCAAGGGATCGGCCATATTATCATCAGTCGAATAATGTTTAATCTCCACATCACCTCTATATGTGATAACTCTCACGAGGTGATTCCTGCTGAGTATATGTTTGGATTTGTTGTGGAATCTGGGCTCTAGAGCAATAGCTACGGCACCTGTGTTGACCCACAACAAGCTTATCGGATCAGACGCTCGCGGCGTTACATCTAATCCGATCAGAAAGCTTTTAATCCATACGGCCTCTTCAGCTGCTTTTGTTGCAGCTATATACTCAGCCTTCATTGTAGAGCTGGCAATTTTGGCTTGCTTAAAGCTTATCCAGCTGAAAGCGCAACCACTCAACACAAAATATATCCTGACTGAATTTTAAAGTCATCTGGATATGTCTGAAAAGTAGCATCGACTTGTCCTTTGACTGCTAGTTCTCTATCTTCATCCCCATACACCAAAATGCATCCTCGATCCTCCTCAAATATTTGAGGATGGCCTTTGACAGCAATCCAGTGTAATTGGTCGGGGTTAGATTGGAATCTGCTGGTAGAGCTTAGTGCAAACGAGACTTCCAGTCTCGTGCACATCCTGGCATACATGATGGATCCGACAGCCGAAGCATAAGGGATCTTACTCATCCTGCTCAGCTTATTAAGAGTACTATGACTCTGTAGCTTGCTGAGCTTAATGCCATGACACATGGGTATGTATCCTTTCTTAGAGTCAAGCACTGAGAGTCTTCTCAACACTTTACCTATGTACATGTTCTGACTTAGCAACATGTTCTAACTTAGGCCCAAAATCCTTTTGGAATGATCTGTAGAGATCCTGACGCCTACATTAAATGTAACATCACCTAAGTCCTTCATCGATAAGTACTTCCCTAACCAAGCTTTGGTGGCAAGGTCGGGATGTCATTCCCGATGAATAAATACCAAGAATACAATATTACTCCCACTCGCTTTCTTATGTACGCAAGGCTCACTTTTGTTTTTGATGAAGCCGAGTTCCCTTACAGCTTTATCAAAATGAAGGTTCCAACTCCCTGAAGCTTGCTTAAATCCATAAATGGATCTTTGTGGCTTACATATCTTTCCGGGATTCTTTGGATCTACAAAACCCACAGGTGGTGTGATATACACGCCCTCTAGTAAGTTCCTACTAAGGAAGGAGTTTTGACATCCATCTGCCATAGTTATGGCTAATAATAATCCGGATTAAACTGACCATTGCTAATGGTGAAAAGATGTCATCACAATCCATGTATTGAATCTGACGATAACCTTGTACAACCATCCTAGCCATATTGGTCTGAGGACTTCCATCCATGTCGGTCTTGATCCTATAGACCCACTCAGAACCGATGGGTTTTATCCCAGGGGTTTGATCAACCAAGCACCAGACTTGGTTGAAATACATGGATTTCATATCCTCACTCATGGCATTCTACCATTTTTCGGAGTCTGGACTGGTTAAAGCTTGACTGAAGGTTTCTGGATCATCCTGATCCACCAACATCACGTCATTTCCCTCAGTGGCTGTGAAGCCATATCTGTCTGGAACATGACGAGATCTTTCAGACCTCTTTAGACCATCTGGAATTTCTGTAGGGACTGATTCTTCATCTACGACCATATGAGGCTCCAGTACTTCAACATCTTGCATAGCAGGCTCCTGAATTGCTTCAGGCTGTTCCGTATCCTCACGAATTTCTTCGAGATGCACGGGACTCCCACTAGCTATTTTGGAAAAATATTTCTCCAAAAATACCCCTCCTCAAGCAACAAAGACTTTGTACTCGCTAGGTATATAGAAGTTGTATCTCTTAGTTTCTTAAGGATACCTTACGAAGACACATTTTGTCTGATTTGGATGCCTGCATCTCTGCTACCCAAATCTTTTTAGGAAAACCATACTAGGATGTTTCCCACACCATATATGACTATGGTCCATTTCTTATTTGGCTACTACGCGAAGGCGCACGCATCCAAATAGAACTGACCATCTCATCCCGCTCCCATCCCAATGAATACTACACGGAGGCGCACGCATCCACAGTAACGGGAGACGTAATGAGTGTCATATGGTGTACCTTCTGTGAATCTGGTCCAACTCTTATTTGGCTACTACGCGGAGGCGCACGCATCCAAATAGAACTGATTACCTTATTCAGCTCGCATCCTAATGAATACTACGCGGAGGCGCACGCATCCACAGTAATGGGAGACAGAATGACTGTCACAAGGTGTACTATCGTTGTCTTCATCGGAGCCCGATTCAAAATGAATGCGGCCGTTTCCAGAGTCAAGTATTAGTTCAACTCTCTTCTGGCCTGAGTACTCATAGGTCCACATACGTCGGAATGTATTAGACTTAATAAGTCACTCGCCTTTCAAAGATCATATTATCAATCAACATGCTGATCAAACAAATAAATTTTCCAAATTTTATCTTTCTTAAGTGTGGAAAAATTCTGGTTTATCGAAACCGGACGGTTTAATCGATTAATTGAATTTTGGACCGGTTCTCGCTGGTTTATCGAAACCGAACCAAATCTAAAAATTAAATTATTTTAGAGTTTCCAAATATCCTCGCAAACCAACCGGTTCAGCTCGAATCTGGTCGAGCCGAACCGGCTCAACCGAAGGTCGCCCGCGGAGGCAACCACGGTGGCCCGTGAGGGCTGCTAAGGTCGCTCGCGGGGCTGACCGTGGTCGGCCACGGGAACGACCATGGTAGCCCGCGAGGGCAGCCATGGTCGCCCCTAGGGCAGACCCTGGTCGCCCGCAAGGCAACCATGGTGGCCCTCACGGGCTACCATGGTCGCCCGCAAGGGCAGACCGTGTCGCCAGCGGCAGCGACCATGGTCGCCCGTAGGCGACCCTCGTCGGCCCATGTTGCTGACCATGGTCTGCCCTAGGGCATTCCATGGTCCACCAAGGGACTCGACCTGGTCGGCCATGGCTAAGCCATGGCTAACCCGGAAAACCCCAAAAAAATTATTTTTTTCCAATTTCCAAAATCAATCAAATCTGAAAAAAAAATTTCAATTTACATGCATGCTAATGATGAAGAACACATATAAACATAAAAAATATCAGATTTAAATATATACAAATAAACATATCAACCATGGCTCTGATACCACTGAAAGAGATCACCACGGGTTCCAAACGATGAATATCATGCAGCGGACTTTATGTAACCGTGGTGATCGTAAAAAGCTAGGATCTTAATGCCATTTGAACATGTTATAAACATAAATATAAATCTGATATTTACCTCTTGTAATCGACAAAAACACAAGTGCAGTGTTCTCTCTATCAAGTCCACACAAGCACCACAGCCGAAATGATTTTTCACTCAATAATTTTGCTATGAATTTTAAGAGAAGCTTGACAACCATAGAGGATGAAGAGAGGGAGAGAATTCAGCCCAAAGGGAGGAGGAAGAAGAGGGAAGTGGTCACCAATAGTTGGAGAAAATTATGGGAGATATTATGGAATTTTTAATTTGAAATAAAATTGAATTTCAAATTAATAATTGCATATCTACCCTTCTTAAACTCCTATTTGCACATCTTCCCTATTCATCATTTGAATCCCTAAATGGGCTTCAAGCCCGTTTAGCTAGAACCCAAATTAAACCCATTAACTTGAATTATAATTTCGGTTTAGACAAAACGGTTCAATTTCCTCGAATTGATTTCTTCAACCGTCTGGTTAAAACTTTAGGCCAGAAAATTACCGAATCGTTCTCAATTCTCATCCATAATTATTTGTCATGTATCGTGCTTAATGCGTGTGACCCTCTAGGCTCACGAACAATTGGCAGACTGGTAAAATTACTATTTTACCCTTTCCATCATAAGTGGCCTCTATCAAGACATTATGATTATCCAATGTTCGTGATTATCGATTATTCGACTTAACCTGTTATCGTAAATGTCACTGTCCTTTCATCAAACCGATATCCAAATTGAGCAATAGGCATAGAATGGTCATCCTAATTTATCAATCACTGTTTCTTGATATCTGAGATGACTGAAAACTGATACTAAGGTATCACCTGCACGGTCGTGCTATTCCTTCAGTCATACTCATCAAGTGGCCTAAACGGATATCTTTCTCATACCGAAGTATGAGTGATAAATCCCTAAGACGCCTTTCGAGTTCACTAGTGCAACAAATATCAAAGCCAATCGAAGTCGTTATAGTTACCCTTTTACAGATAACGTTAGACTAGGTCAAACTTAGGTATTCGTTGCATAGTGTACACAAAGACTCCTTGGTCTTAGGATATAATGATAAGCTACGATATGTGAGTATCTCATGACTGGATCTATGCAGCATACTCACAATCGGGTTGTTCGATATCATCGACCTGATGGTATCTATGATATAACTCCGGCACATACTTTGCCATGATCAATAGAGCGTGATCACAAGGAGTTGGTCTCATACTGATCGCTTCTTAAAGAAGCTTAGCTGATCAGGGACTCATCAAATGTAATTCTTTCTGATCTATAGATCTACTATTAGTGGTTACACACATAATGACATAGATCAAATTACATTCGATATATTACTAGAACACATTAGTAATATATGCCGATTTATTTATTCGGAAAGATGATAAAATATTACATCTGTAGATCACTTATATATTGGACTGGGGCATAACTCTAACAGACCAAGTCGTTGATGCCATAGTTGGGCTTCATCTGCTTTGGTGAACATGCATGAAGTACTAACATTATTTGATGAAGATGTCCAGAGATAACAGTTATCTCTTGATCGACTTCCTTGCATTAGCTCGACCTTGTTGGTTGTGATCACTAAGCATCTATCACGAGTAAAATTAACAATTAAGTCAATATCACATAACTGACTAATACTCAAGAGATTAGCCGTTAGTCCTTCCACGAGAAGTGCTTCCGTCAGGCAATCAATCTCCGGAAGTGTGAGTTGTCCCTTCCCGATGACCCTGGCCTTGACACCATCGCCAAATGTGACATGTCCAACAAAGCATGGTTTGAGATTGATTAGCAATCTTCTGTCATCTATCATATGTCTAGAACATCCACTGTCAAAATACCAAACTTTACTGGATGAAGCAGTTAGAGTGGTATACTCAATGTTAGCTTTGTACGATACATATTTTACCTTCCAAACCTGCTTGAGTGCTTTCTTGTGTTGAGAGAGTTTGGCTTGAGTAGATGTCTCTTTGTGCAGGTGGAAACAAAAAGGGCGAATGTGACCCTTTTGTCCACAGTGGTGACATGTCCAATGGTTTTGTTGGCGAGGAATCAACTAGGGCAGAACAACCATTTGTGTTTTTCTGGGAACTGTCATAGCACGAGAATGCTGCTGAAAATGTTTGACTTCTTGAGGTTGTTGATAACATAATTGAACAGGTCTTTGTCTATATTGTTGAGGAGCATGTGGTGGCCTATAACGTTGAGGAACATGTTGCGTTTGATGATGTCGTTGAGCTTGTGGAACATCAGATGACAAAGACATTTGAATTGACAGAGTTCGCTTGTCCTGCTGAGGAACAAAGACAGTTTTAGATGAGGAGACTTCTGAGGAATAGCCTAGTACATTCATGTTTTTGGGTGGTTTCCCCATGGAGAATAGAGTGTCCAGCATGTCAGTGCTGGGATTCATCATTTTTAAACTCTTTTTCATTTGATCAATCTCTCCTTTGAGTCGACTTACTTCCTTCTTCAAATTTACTATAGTTTCAAGCAACCTAGTTTTGTCTTCGGAGAGTGCCAGAATCATGTCTCTTTGTTTCTCCAGGACTTTGGATTCATCGATATATTGGGTGAACAGCTTTTCGTAGGCACTGTTCATCACTTCATCTGGTAAGAGTGTCGATTCATCTATAACAACGTCTTGGTTAGAAGAATGTGCAGTAAAAGCTACAAAGTTGCTTATCTGTGCTTCGTTGCTGTCTTCTTTTTCTCCGTCAGACAAGGAGGCTTTGTAACCCTTCTTCTGTTTCTTCAGAAAGTTCGGGCATTCTTTTTGGATATGGTCGTAGCATTCACATTCATGGCATTGGATGCCTTTGCCTTTTTCTGTTCGATCAGATCTCTTAGCTTCTTTGATAACGACATTCTTCTAAAACTTGTTTAGCACATTGTCTGTAGGGTTCTGATAGACATGTTTCCCAGCTCTGTTCGAGAATCTTTTCATGATTCTGTTATAATTTTTTACCATCAAAGCAAGAGTTTGGTCGGTATCATCTTCAGATTCAGAGTCTACCTGATTTTGAGAGGGACACGTTGAGCTTGTCAGGGCGAGTCCCTTGAGTTTTTTGTCTAGAGCGGGAAGTGAGAGTTCAAAAGTCATTAATGAACCCATTAGTTCATCAAATCGAAGAGTTTTCAGATCATGCATTTCTTCTATGGCAATCGACTTCATCTTAAATCTTGGACTAAGAGATCGCAAAGTCTTACGAACCAGGTCTTCATCAGTCATGGGTTTTCCCAGAGAATACGATTCATTTGCCAAGTCCCTGATCCGAACATTGAAGTCACTGATTGTCTCATCATCTTTCATGGATAATGCTTCAAAGTGTGTCATGAGGTATTGAAGTTTTTGCTCGCGAACTTTGGTCGTTCCTTTATATGTTGTGGCCAGAATTTCCCAAGCATCTTTTGCTACCACACATGTGTTGACCAACCTGAACACATTCTGATCAACTGCATTAAAAATGGCATTCAGTGCACAAGAATTACCTAGGGCTGCTAGATCTTCTGCATCAGTCCAATCACTTTCTGCCTTGATGTGAGAGACGTTTTGATCATCAGTAGTGGTTGGAGCCACCCATCTATTTATCACAGATTTCCAAGCCTTGTGATCTAGTGTCTTGAGGAATGCGGTCATACGAGCCTTCCAATTCCCATAATTTGATCCATCTAGCACAGGAGGTATGTTGACGGAACCTCCTTCTCTAGATCAAGACATGACTTAATACCAGAATTTGTCAAACAGGAACACACCTAGTGAATTAAGATGCCTTCTTTGATACCAATTGAAATTCTGTCAGATGCAAGATGTCTATCACAATGTTGAGACTAACTGTGAGACATCTTGCTAGTGCAAAGTCAATAATAAAAATGACGAACATAAAGTAAACGACACAGGAGTTGGTTACCCAGTTCGGGGCAACATCACCTACGCTAGGGGCACTCTGCCAGTGAACAAGTTCCACTATATGTAATCAATCACACACACAAAACTTTACGATTATCACACAAATCTAAGCCCTATGGTATTATTACTAGTGTGAACTTAACCCAAGATCTCCCCTAGTCTCTGAGCCTCCGACTCGAGTCCACTCTTAGAACTGATCCCACAGTTCCGTCTCCTCCTTTGTCGTCGTCTTCAAAGGTTTGCACACAGCTTCACTGGCGCGAGTTCGTCCAAAACATCCAAACAAATATTTCTGTGATTCTTTGTTTGGAACACACAAGCTATATTCTTACCTACAACATACAGCTCCCTAACACGCTCGTCCAACACGCTTAGGAACTCTGTATATTGTCGACTAAGAAATAACTACACGGCACCACCTTCTACGGGATGGAACGATCATCTATTTGTAGAAGATGCGACGAGACTCTCTTTAGGGTTTCCTTAAGGATCTCGTACGCGTCTTGCCGATTATGTCTCTTCCAAGTTTCCTTTTGATACTGCACAGTTGATACGGAAATAATCCTTCTGATATTCGAAGATCTTCTAATTAAGGAAACTCCATAAAGTCTTCTAGCGAGATGTTAGATCATGATGTCCGAGACTTCTGGATAGACATCTTCTGATTTGAGTATCGGTGTCTTAAGTCGCGACATATGGATGGACATCTTACCATCATATAAAATAGTAAACATCCGTAGAAACCACAACGTGTATTTCCATAACATTATTATGGTAGACCAAAAAAAATTAAATAAAATTTTTTTTTTCTAATCCATCGTAAAACCCCTCCCCTCGACGGGTAACACTTTCCCTCATAGGTTATAGAAAAATACACGTCCCTCTCGTTACATTTGTGTGGTTCTCACAAGTTCTCACGCGACTCTTAGTTCTCACTTGAATATGCTCCTATATATATAAGAACATTATGCTACAAACGGCGTTCTACAGTCGTTGGATCATTGTGGATCTGGACGCGCGTTGTCTTAGCGTGGGACATGTGGCATCAAGGTTCTACAGCGCACACTTAAAGGTTATACAGGTCCATCACGTTCTACAACTTTGCACTACACGTTGTACATGGTTCTACAATTTTGTACTACACGTTCCACATTTCGGACGTTTGGACACCCATATTTGGTTTGTAGCGGATTTCTTCTCTGTATATATATGGTTTACTAAAAATATTGACAACCTATCAGTCGTTCAGACTATCTTCAACCTCTAGCCTCTGCGATCAATTTTCACTAAAATTTTAACATATCTTTGTTTATATAACTCCATATTTTGCGATTTAAAAATCAATAGGTTCGATTTAAATTATGAACGTGCTCATGTCAAATTTAAGACTTGATACGAGAATAATCACAAAAATATATTCACTTATTCATATTTAAATCTTTTCTCTCTTGTCCAATCATTACCCTTGTAGTTTTAATTTGAGATTTCCAATAAATGGGTCCGCAATAAAGTTATAGACGAAAAAATATCTTCTTGTTAACGAATTGAAATTATATGGGAGATGTGTTTCTTTGATGAATGACAGAGTTCTTGGAATGTCCATTTTTAGGAGGAGGAAGAGGCCCCAGGAGTGATTGAAGATGTAGTGAAGATGTGTATCTTCGATACGCTCAAAAAATTGGAAGTGAACAAAGCCGGGAAATTGGATTCAAGAGCAAAGAACAAGTATTTCTTTAACAAATGAGAGGTCGAAAATTGGGTTAACTATTTGTCTCCTTAAATGTATAAACGTGCCCGAAAAATTATCGAAAATAAGTTTCAAGACTCTGGTTTAAATTTCAAATTCGATGTCAATAATTGTTAGAATGTTTTATATTTCTTATATTTTTTTTCTGATTCTATTGTATATTAGGATTTTCTATTCAATTGTGTATTGGGGTTTTCTATCGCATCTATATATAGAGGCATATGTATTCACAACATCAATATAAATAGTATTCTCTACACTATTTCTATCCACAATGTTTGGCTATCTCATGCCGGTAACCGCCTTTGTTTCCAACCTCTCTCTACCGGTAGGAGTCAAGCGGCAATATTGGCCCCCTTCTATATAAGGGTGTGTCTTGAACCCGTTATTAATACAATAATCTTAAGAAATCTTAATAATCGCAAGTTTGGTGTTGTCATGCTTCATCATAGCATAGTCGTCGAACTCAAGTCTTGATACAATTTGCCGATAAAAAAAAGAAATTTTACAAAATATCATCTTATAGACTTATGGTAAAGAAAATAAACCAAACAATAATATATATGAGTTCTTTGACAATTTTTTAAACAACGGTTAGTCACAATTCTAAAATCAATACGGGAAGGTAATCACGGGTGGTAAACTAATGATTCACGCTAATATATGACATTTAACTAATCTTGCATTTCTTGATTGAATTATGTCTTAAATTACTAAGTCCGCTTCTCAAAATTGGAAATGACCAAAGTTTGAGGTAAACCGTAGGATCAAATCCAATTCAAGACCGCAGTTACCTCGGCAATCTCGAGCCAAATGTAATTTGGCTATGCCATGCCTTTAACCGAACTTGTATCATTATTTCCTTAGTGCACAACATCTTAACTCTAGAAAAGTGTCACAAAGGAGGTTTTTGTTAAACACTCCCTGTCTGACCATATAGCCGAGGCATAACACTGTCTACGTCGGCTAAAGTCACTGTCAAAATTATGACCGTTGTGCTCAAACACAATAGCCACTTCCCTGTTGCGTCGGATATATCCCATGTCATAAAAAAGTGGTCGTTGGTGGTCACTTCTCCTGACCGTCTCCCAATATGATACCTGGCGTCACAATTCTTACCGCGTCGGGTATCGTCACCGTATTGCCAATTGACCAATTACCGTTGATTCAACTATACCCGACACATGATGTATTGTGACATTGGTTATTTTTTGTATTGACCGTTGACAATCACATGGCCGACGCACCTAGAAATTTGAGATTTCTGGGCTTTATTATTTTGTAATTTTCCAAGCAATGCTACCATCATTTCTCTGTTTCATTATTTGTAGGCAAATATTTCCAAATTGATATAGGACACATACAGTTACAAACTTAATCACGGGACATGTTTTGAGTGGCGCACACTTCAAAACGTAAGAGACGCGTACATTGTAATAAACGAAATTACTGACCAAGAAATGTACACAATTGAACTGATCAAAAAATTTATACAGCACACAAGGCAGGGCTGCAATTCAGTCACTTTCATTTTATCACCATTTCTCTTCCTTTCCTTTCCTTGTCATGACAATGCAAGAAGAGAATCAAGATTGTGAAAAGCTACTCCTCAGCCTTCCCAAGGTCAGGAATTGGGGTGGCACTTTCCTCTACCAATACCAAGGCGCTTGGTGCGAGCCTAAGCTCTTTCAACCTCTCCTCTCCTTTCAGAAACACTTCCAAGCACTCGACTCGGACATCGCCATCGCCACGCTCCCGAAATCAGGCACAACATGGCTCAAGGCCCTCACCTTTTCGGTCGTGAGACGCGATCTCCACTCCCCTCTCATGATCCACAGCCCCTTGCTCACTTCCAATCCTCACACCCTCGTGCCCTTCCTCGAGCTCGACCTCTATTACCATAACTCGTCTCCCATTCTCGATCACCTCCCTAGTCCAAGAATCTTCGGCACCCATGTGCCCTACAATATGTTACCCACTTCTATGCGTGACTCCAAGTGTCGTATCATCTACTTGTGTCGCAACCCTCTCGACCAGTTCATCTCCCATTACATGTTCTCTCAAAAGATTTCTTCACTTCTGAGGACGGAGACAGCGCCTCCGGTGGATGTAGAGTTGAGTGAGGCTTTCGATGAGTTTTGTAAGGGAGTCCAATTCATGGGGCCTCCTTGGGACCATGCTCTGGGGTATTGGAACATGAGCTTAGAGAGACCCGACAAGGTTTTGTTCTTGAGGTACGAGGAGCTGAAGGAGGACGCTGTGCGTTGCATCAAGAAAGTGGCCGAGTTCTTGGGGTGTCCGTTTTCTGAGGAGGAAGAGGCGCGAGGAGTGATTCGAGATATAGTGAAGCTGTGTAGTTTTGAAACTATGAAAGATTTGGAGGTGAATAAGAGTGGCGAATACAATTTCGGAGTGAAGAACGAGATTTTCTTTAGGAAAGGAGAGGTTGGAGATTGGGCTAATCACTTGACTCCTGAAATGGTTAAGCGTCTGGAGAAAATCGTGGAACAAAAGCTTGATGGCTCTACTTTAACCTTGAAAGTCAAGAGATTCAATTTGAATCATTAGTACTTGTGTTGTGTATAAGTAGCAAATTATATTTGAGTAATGTGTCATAAATGCAAAGGTATTTGAAAAACAGTAGTTACGGAGGTTGTTTGTTTACTGGTGGATTGTTTGCCTACGTGTCTCATTTTAGTTGGTCAGTTACAATCGAGTTGTATGCGATATGGAATGAAATCGGTTTATGGCGTCGTTGTGAGTACGAGCTGAGGAAGAACTAACATTGGTGACCCAGACACGAGAGCAGCAAGAAAAGTAGCTTGAGGAGATAATAGAGTTAAATTTAATTACGAATAGATTTCCTGAGAGAAGAATTAAAATAGATTCTTATTGGGCTACTATAAAGGGTATCCATGATGTTGGTACCGGACGAGGAATAATGAAACGTCATTACCGACATACGATTCATTTGTTAGGCGTGGCCAGTGGGTTCCCTTAGTGTAGCCGACGACTCAAAGTGCGTCGGTTAGGTTCCTTTCACTACCGGTGTTAGTGTTGTTATAAGTGACAGTGTCACATAATAAAAGTAATGGCATAACTATATTTTATTATAAGCACAAGCAAAAAAATCATTGTTATTATTGAATGATAAATGTAAGAAAATTAAGATCAATGCACATAAATTATGGAAGCCAAAACCTATGACATGTGACTTTGTGAGAACAAGAACACAAGGTGTTGACTTTGTGTACATACGTGACGAACACTAAGAAGCATTTACAGCAAATTGAGTTCGAACATGGTTTCTTCCATTGACCCATGTTATGGACCCGAAATTGTATCCACTTTGAGCTTCCTTGCCATAGAATGAGACCTTGAAAGCTCGCTTCGGTTCACCCTCCGTGAACACAAGCTTCTTTGGGCTCACCTTGACGACCAAACCTGCGGGAGAATCCACAAAAGCAACATATGTCGCATTCGGACATCCTACATTGGTTACAGTTCTGATGACTGTTTGTGGTGTGGCTATGTGCCTGTCAAGCTTGTTTATGGAGATTGATGGGTAGTTGATGTTGGAGATGAGGTCTTCTGATGATTTTTTGGGACAGACAAATTTTGTGCTTGACAAGGATGTTATCTTCTTTTCTGGGTATCCGAGGTAGCATAGGAACAGCATGTAGTCATCTGTTGTGGTTTCGAACACCAATCCCGGGTTTAGAGCTCCTGATGGGTTGATTTCTCCTACGCCCACGTCATGTGGATTCGCCGTGTGGTTGGAGCTGTTTGTCAGGTGTCTCTTCAAGTTATTTGATGTTGTTGCTGCA
The DNA here is from genome assembly GCA_963920655.1 of Geranium rotundifolium. NCBI lineage: Eukaryota > Viridiplantae > Streptophyta > Magnoliopsida > Geraniales > Geraniaceae > Geranium > Geranium rotundifolium. Next base: position 7,933,896 of record OY987314.1, read on the forward strand.
TATAATATGATAAACTTCATGTTAAGTCATTCAGTACACGAGACTCCCATCATATCACTATCAATAACAACTTTACCTGTAGTCATGAGCGCCGATTTGATCATGGATGAGGTCCATTTGCGGTGGACGGATTTGATGTAAGCAGCGGCACCGGTAACATGAGGACAGGCCATGGATGTTCCTGATTTCAAGCTAAACAAGGATGGTTTCTTCCCAATTGGAGGGGTAATTGCCCCATCCGCCTTCGGACTCACTGCAGCTAAAATGGCAACTCCTGGAGCAGTTATATCTGGCTGATCACGATTGTTAGACGAATACACATGTGAGACTTTGCACGTGAAAAATCAGACAGACCGCTGGTCTGTTTGAGTGTAAGCAACGAAGATGTTAATGACTGACCTTGAGAATGCTCTCTGTCTGTCCTCCAGGGCCTCGGGACGAGAAGTCTGCAACAGCTGGTGCTGGTTTGTACCTCTTTATCTCAGAACTTGCAAGGATCGTTGCAGTTGGTTTTCTGTTTGTTAACAACACATGTACATGTACTATGAGCCATTGTGGTCTAAAATGATTAAGGTTTAAGTTTATGTATATATATGCACATACTTGGTTGAATTGATGTAGTTGAGAATGTGTAGCCCCGTTGCTACCCCAACTTGTGAAAATGGGAAAGCACCGGAATCGTAAGGCACGCCTAGCTGCTCCCCTTGGATCAAAATCAGCCCCTTGGCTTTAGCATCCTCGGCAACTAGTCTCTTAACGTGTCTTGAGACTGTCGCCTCATTGTACTCACAAACAACAATCTTTCCTCCAGCTTTCTTCCGGTCCAACGACCCCGGGTAGCAGTTTCTGCATTGCAACATTAATGACTATCATGACCTGTGAGACTTTGAATGTGAAATAATATAGATTAAATCTGAAAGAAGCATGCCTTGCTTCAGAGGCAGGGGTGTAAGCAGAAGCAACACTCTTTCCAAATGCTAGTGGATATGTCTTTGATCTCTTCAGGTTTCCAAAATTGATGGCTGGCCCCTATAAACCAAAATGTTATTATTACAACAAGGCAGGTCGGTACACGAGACTCTGTTTGTTCAAGTACCTGAAAAGATTTGCCATTTCCAAGAAGAATAGTAGACTGAAAATCCCTATCAATGTTGGAAGCAGCGACAGTGAAGATCCAGGGAGCAGAGTTGACAACAGTGTAAGAGTCAGGACCGTCGTTGCCGCCGGAGCAGACAACGAGAACACCCTTTTGCTCGGCGTGGAATGCGCCAATGGCAATAGGGTCCGCCAGGAAGTCGGATTGGAGCAATGAGCTCATCCCGATGGAGACGGAGATGATGTGGACGCCGTCGTTGACGGCGTCATCAATGGCCTTGAGGATGGTGGCGCCGGAGCAGCCCTCCTCGGAGCAGGCCTTGTAGGAGGCGATCCTGGCGGCGGGGGAGCCGCCACGGGCGGTGCCTCTGCCAAGGCCGTAGTAGCTGGCATTGGCAACGGGTGACCCGGCGGCTATGGAAGATGTGTGAGTGCCGTGCCCAACGGAGTCTCTGGGTGACCCGCTGCTGCTGCCTTCACTTTCGATTTTGTAGTATCTTGCTCCTATCAATTTCCTGCCCGGATCACTTAAATCTTAGTATTTCAACTTCTACTTACAATTTACAATATTATTAGTTAAATGTAATTTAATACTAAAAATTATCCCCAAAAAAAGTGAAGTTTCATCTC